>CAKXYN010000016.1:11380833-12592500 GCA_935064755.1 Tragelaphus eurycerus
CTCCATCAGAAAGCAGGGAAGTGAAATACAGCTTTTCTATTTTTAATTTGGTCTTCCCTACTTCTAAACATAACAAATACCTTGTTAAACACTTAAGATCTTCCTAGAAAGACAGAATCTTAGAAAATGGAGAAACTAAAGAACAAATGCTTCATCAAGAATAAAAATACTCTACTTTAGATAGTATTTACCTACAAAGTAATTTATAGTCCAAGATTTCCTTCTCATGGGCCTATATTTCTGACATTCTAATTTAAGCCAAATAATGTTTGAAATACCTGCCAAGAAAAATAATTATCCTTGTATTTAAAAACCTACTGTACCTCCAGGCATAATCATGGCCAAGTCTATCCAAGCTTAACTGCAAATCCCCCCTTTATTCTCAACTCTAACAGAAACAAGGTTTCCATAAAAAGCAAGTTTATCTTGACTGCCAAATAAAGACTGTTTGGAGGGCTTTCTGTGCCTGTTTAAGTACAGAATCAAATGTCAGGGAGACTTTGAAATTTATGTTATATTCTTGTGTGTGTACTAAGTCACGTCCGACTCTTTGTGACCCCATGGGCTGTAGACCGCCAGGCTCCTATGGTCCATGGGATTTCCCAGGCAAGAATATTGGAGTTGGGTTGGAGAACTCATAGGAGAACTCAATTGGAGAAGGTCATATACTTCTTGAGGGGATCTTCTCGACCCAGGGACTGAACCCACATCTGCACTGGCAGGAGGACTCTTTACCACTGACCCACCTGGGAATCCCGTTATATTCTCAGCAACGTGCAAATGTACACATGTTGATCTTTGGTGAAATGGTGTTTCTAAGCTCCTTTAAGGAACTTGGTAAAGATTTAAGAATAATGAACGTTTTAAAGGGGGTATAGATATTTTTAACCTTCCCCTCAACTTAAAAAAAATCTTGAATTTTTTAATAAAAGAAAAACTCTGAACTATTTCATATATATCGGAAATAACAAATACCTTGTACCCATGTAAGAAATAGAAAATACTGAAACAACATAAGTGTCCACAGATGGATGAATGGATAAAGAAGATGTGGTATATATACACAATGGGATAAAAAAAGATAGAAATCCTGCCATATGCAACATGAATGAATCTTGAGGACATTAAGCTAAGAGTAAAAAGAGAAAGACAAATACTATGAGATCTCACTTACATGTAGAATCAAAGAAAAAAAAGAATTCACAGAAAGAGAACAGACTGGTGGTGGTCAGAGGTGGGGGTGGGGGTAGAAGAAATGTGTGAAGGCAGTCAAAAGGTATCAACTGTGAAATTTAATGCAGAGCATGGGGACTATATACTATAATGTATATTTGAAAGTTGCTAAGGGAGCACTCTTTGGGTGCAAAGTTCTGACCAACCTAGATAGCATATGCAAAAGCAGAGACATTACTTTGCCAACAAAGGTCCATCTAGTCAAGGCTACGGTTTTTCGAGTAGTCATGTATGGATGTGAAAGTTGGACTGTGAATAAAGCTGAGTGCCAAAGAATTGATGCTTTTGAACTGTGGTGTTGGAGAAGACTCTTGAGAGTCCCTTGGATTGCAAGGAGATCCCACCAGTCCATTCTGAAGATCAGCCCTGGGATTTCTTTGGAAGGAATGATGCTAAAGCTGAAACTCCAGTACTTTGGCCACCTCATGCGAAGAGTTGACTCATTAGAAAAGACTCTGATGCTCGGAGGGACTGGGGGCAGGAGGAGAAGGGGACAACAGAGGATGAGATGGCTGGATGGCATCACTGACTCGATGGACGTGAGTCTGGGTGAACTCTGGGAGTTGGTGATGGACAGGGAGGCCTGGTGTGCTACGATTCATGGGGTCGCAAAGAGTCGACACGATTGAGCGACTGAACTGAACTGAAGGGAGTATATTTTAGAAGTTCTCATCCCAAGAAAAAAAAAATTTTAACTGTGAGGTGATGCATGTCAACTTATTTTGGTAATCATTCTGCATTACATACAAGTATCAAGTCATTATAGACAAGGTTACATATTAAAAACTATATATATTAAGCTAGACAAGGTTATATATGAAAATATTATAAAACTGGAAAAACAGAAAACATAAAATACTAATTACTTTGAAGATTCCCCTTAATTTACATTTAAGATAAGGAAAAAGTGGTTTGGAAGCAAGAGAGCTCCTTATGAGGCATAAAACAGTTTTCATTTGTCTCCTATTCACTAGAATAAAAGAATTATCTGTGAAATTATACTTCTGCAATTCCCAAAAGTCCCTTTATTAGATGCAATTATGACAGTATACTGAAATTTTGGTTGATAAAGACTGCTGTGGGTACAGAAATATCTTATCAGGGAATATGTAAACTGGATCAATCTATTAAAATTTGGGGCAAGAATTTAGAAATGGAAACTATGAACGTCTGTTCCGATCTGCTCTTACACATTTATTTTACTAAACTCACCAAATCCTTTCCAGCCTTACTTACATAATGGAAAACTCCATATATAAAGGAAGAAACCAAATTCTCAGCAAGTTCGCCCATAATAGGGTCAGTCACATAGCAAATTTCATGTGCCCAGCAGCTTACAAGATTAGATTTTGTTTTCTGTTTGTGCCTACGTAGATTTTCTCTGCCCAAAGGATAAGGCACCAGTTTTTCAGACAAAAATGAAAATAAATAAAAAAAATTTGGAACTTTTACCAGCCCTTGCCCACTAAGACCAATGAAGGGTGCATTTATATCCAAACTACTCAGAGAGGTAGGATAATATATGTCAACAATTTAAGTCATGGTTTTGATAATATTTTGATAATATAATACTGTTCGTGACATTTCCGATACTGAAAATATATGCCAGGAAAGAGAAGAGAGTAGGAAGAAAAAGAAAAGAGAGTGGGGAGGATAACTGATAATACTGCTCTTCTCTCTTTTTTCTTAAGGATCCTCAATCCAGAGCTTCTGGGTCAGTGAACACATGGAGACTTGGAGAGAGTGTTATTCCCGGAGAGGGCATGGAGGTTCTGGACAGGTCCTTTCCCCAGGCCTGGTCCTAATCACCTTTTCCATCTGACTGTTCTTGAGTTATCTCCTTTCATAATAACTGGTGATCTACTTTGCAATGGCTACAGCGCTCGCCAGGTTCCAGTACTGGAACGAATTTACTGTCTATCTGCCATGATGCTTCAACTGCACATATGGTCACTTGCTTGCACTAAGGATGATGGTGGAAGATCATCAAACTGAAATGAGAGAACTCATTTCAATTGCTAGCTCTGAAGGCTCTCAGCTTATTAATAGAAGTCTTCAATTGTTGGTTTTTATGTATGGAAAGGGCTTCCCTTATGGCTCAGCTGGTAAAGAATCCACCTGCAATGTGGGAGACCTGGGTTCGATCCCTGGGTTGGAAAGATCCCTTGGAGAAGGGAACAGCTATCCACCACAGTATTCTGGTCTGGAGAATGTCCATGGGGTCGCAAAGAGTTGGACATGACTGAGCAACTTTCACTTTCACACATGGAAAAGGGGTGTGAAGTGGAAGACAGTAATGTCACAAATATAAAAAAAAAAAAAAAAATCCTCGGGGGAAATGTCTTAGGAACCTCAGGCTGGTTCCTCATAAGCTTTTTCTTTCTCCCTCTCCTTTTTGTTTGTGGAACTCAGAAACTGACAGGCTTATTTTTTTTTCTCTCCTGCTGCTGCTGCTAAGTTGCTTCAGTTGTGTCTGACTCTCTGTGACTCCACAGACCTACTGCTACTAATAAAGAATCTCTCTCTACTTCCAATCCACTGACTTTAGAACAAGGTCTCTAATTTTTCTCTCATAACCTTCTACCTTGAAGGAAGTATTCTATATGGTTCTCTGGATACTGTTTCAGTTTTAATGTCCTTAAACAGTAAGGATAAATAGGGTTGAATAAATGCTATTTTTTTCAATTTAATTTTTATTTTGGAGTATAGTTAATAGAAAATGTTGTGTTAGTTTCAGGTATAAAGCAAAGTGATTCAGTTATACAATATCCATTCTTTTACAGATTCTTTTCCTGTAAAGGCTATTACAGAATACTGAATAGAGTTCCCTGTGCTATACAATAGGGTGTTGTTGATAATCTATTTCATATAGTGTGTATGTGAAAAAAGGCTATTTTCAATGCCTTTCCTCTGATTTCGTCATGTACCACAGAAAAGGGCAAAGTGGACCTTATATTTGAGCACAAGTGAGACTTGAGAATAAAATATATCTGTATTTTTGAGGAAAACTAATTTGAGGTAATGCTGAATGAATTCCAAGGCCCACTACTGGGGGTGGGAACAGGAGGTGTAGTGAGAAAAAGAAAAAGAAGAAAGGGACTAGCTATGAATTTATCCTTTTTTTCTCTCTGCTCCCATTTTACCATATGGCCATGCACGCTGCTCTCACAGATACCTCCAGACTCAGTCCAGGGGAGAATGAATCCTGTAGTCTGTTGCTATGTTGGGAAAAGGAGATGAGAAAGGGAGAAAATGTACCACAAATGTAGTAATCGGGACTATTTTTCTATATTACAAATAACTATGTTATCCAACAGCTGTTAAGGTACTTGGCAAATATCATATTGTATCACTTATATGTGGAATCTACAAAAAGGTATAAAATAACTTATCTACACACAGAAACAGAGTTAGAGTTATGGATGCAGAAAACAAACTGACAGCTGCTAGGGGGTAAGAATAGCAAGGAGCGATTAAGAACACCTTCCTCAGTGATTACTGCAAAGAAACAGAAGAAAACAACAGAATGGGAAAGACTAGAGATCTCTTCAATAAAATTAGAGCTACCAAGGGCTCAATAAAGGACAGAAATGGTATGGATCTAACAGAAGCAGAAGATACTAAGAAGAGGTGGCAAGAATACACAGAAAAACTGGACAAAAAAGATCTTCATTACCCAGATAACCATAGTGGTGTGATCACTGACCTAGAGTCAGACATCCTGGAATCTGAAGTCAAGTGGGCCTTAGAAAACATCACTTTGAACAAAGCTAGTGGAGGTGATGGAATTCCAGTAGAGCTATTTCAAATCCTGAAAGATAATGCTGTTGAAAGTGCTGCCCTCAACATGCCAGCAAATTTGGACAACTCAGCAGTGGCCACAGGACTGGAAAAGGTCAGTTTTCATTCCAATCCCAAAGAAAGGCAATGCCAAAGAATGCTCAAACTACCACACAATTGCACTCATCTCACACGCTAGTAAAGTAATGCTCAAAATTCTCCAAGCCAGGCTTCAGCAATACATGAATAGTGAACTTACAGATGCTCAAGCTGGTTTTAGAAAAGGCAGAGGAACCAGAGTTCAAATTGCCAACATCCGCTGGATCATGGAAAAAGCAAGAGAGTTCCAGAAAAACATCTATTTCTGCTTTATTCACTATGCCAAAGCCTTTGACTGTGTGGATCACAATAAAATGTGGAAAATTCTGAAAGAGATGGGAATACCAGACCACCTGACCTGCCTCTTGAGAAATTTGTATGCAGGTCAGGAAGCAACAGTTAGAACTGGTCATGGAACAACAGACTGGTTCCAAATAGGAAAAGGAGTACGTCAAGGCTATATATTGTCACCCTGCTTATTTAACTTATATGCAGAGTACATCATGAGAAACGATGGACTGGAAGAAGCGCAAGCTGGGATCAAGATTGCTGGGAGAAATCTCAATAACCTCAGATATGCCGATGACACCACTCTTATGGCAGAAAGTGAAGAGGAACTAAAGAGTCTCTTGATGAAACTGAAAGAGGAGAGTGAAAAAGTTGGCTTAAAGCTCAACATTCAGAAAACTAAGATCATGGCATCTGGTCCCATCACTTCATGGGGAATAGATGGGGCAATAGTGGAAACAGCATCAGATTTTATTTTTTTGGGCCACAAAATCACTGCAGATGGTGATTGCAGCCATGAAGTTAAAAGACACTTACTCCTTGGAAGGAAAGTTCTGACCAACCTAGACAGCATATTAAAAAGCAGAGACATTACTTTGCCAACAAAGGTCCATCTAGTCAAAGCTATGGTTTTTCCAGTAATCATGTATGGATGTGAGAGTTGGACTATAAAGCTGAGTGCCGAAGAATTGATGCTTTTGAACTGTGGTGTTGGAGAAGACTCTCGAGAGTCCCCTGGACTGCAAGGAGATCCAACCAGTCCATCCTAAAGGAAATGAGTCCTGAATGTTCATTGGAAGGACTGATGTTGAAGCTCAGACTCCAATACTTTGGCCACTTGATGCGAAGAGCTGACTCATTTGAAAAGACCCTGATGCTGGGAAAGATTGAGGGCAGGAGAAGAAGGGGATGACCTAGGATGAGATGGTTGGATGGCATCACTGACTCAATAGACACATGTTTGGGCAAACTCCGAGAGTTAGTGATGGACAGGAAGGTTTGGTGTGCTGTGGTCCATGGGGTCACAAAGAGTAGGACATAACTGAGCAATTGAACTGATTTGAGGGGGTAAGAAGGAGAAGGGATAAATTGGGAGACTGGGACTAACACATACATACTACTATATATAAAACAGGTAACTAAAAAGCACGTACTGTATAGCACAGGGAACTCTACTCAGTACTCTGTATTGGCCTCTATAAGAAAAGAATCTAAAAAGAGTGTATATATGTATACCTATAACTGATTTACTTTGCAATCCACCTGAAACCAATACAACATTGTAAATCAACTATACTTCAATAAAAATTTTCAAAAATTTAAAAAAAAAAAAAGAAAGGAAAAGGTCCTTGGGTCCATACTTTTTTAAGTGGATAAGGACAATTTTAATGACTATTTAGAAAATGATACCTCTAAATCTTCAGTTTTAGTATTCTAATAAATCTAATATCCACAGGCAGGTCTAAGGTTTCAGCTGGATCCCAACTCCAACAAGTAGAATTCTGGAGTAACGGAGTCTGATTACATGATGTATACTACTGTTTGCTAGTACTAGTAGTATATGTCCACTACTGTATACTATATTACATGATGTATACTATTCTTATATTACCCATTTAAAAATAATTTCAAGCTTTTAACAGAGAGCAATGCTAATTCTGCATGACCTCTATCATTTAGCCACATAAGATACTAGTTTTCCAAAGCTCCAGTTTCAGAATAAATGTACAGTATCACTCTTTTTCAAGGATAATCTTTCTTCTGATGTCCAATCCAGTTATTCCCATCTCTCTTAAGAGTTTTCATCTTTTTTCCACCACAATACTCATTTTACTTTCAGGTTTAGTCATCCTTAAAAAGACTATTGATTCGAGTAACTCTACTTTTCATTCCATTTTCAACTGGGATTCTCAAAAGTCTCCATTCATTTTTCTATTGAAATTGTGAACTTCTAATGGTCTTTTCTTGGTTCTTATTCTTCTTGACCTTCCTATAGACCTCCTTCCTGATACTCCTGGGAATCTTCTCCTCTTCTGTGTTCAGGAGCACTAAATAAGAAGTTCTATCTTACTAACTTCTTTTTAAAAAATCTGCAATCCTTGCAGGTTCTTTTCTGGTCATCTAACTGTGGGACAAAGTATCCTTGGCCTCATAGCTCTTCTCTCTTCCATGGTGAACTCAATCAGGTTTAAGGATTATTGTGGGTAACTCAAAAAAATCTGTATCTTTAATCTCTATTTGAATTTTCAACGGCTCAGTATATATTAGTTTAAATTGATAAGAGCAACTGCAAAACACTACTATTTTTTAAAACAGTATTTCCTTCATGCTGGCTATCTCTTGTTTGTTAACACATGACAAAGTTATTCACACTATCCTGGATGTGTCACAGTCATAACCATTTTCCTCCCTTAATGTACACTGATCCGTATCTGGGATTAAGGTTCCCTATCTTCTGTAGTGTTCTACATTCATTATGGTTTAGCTTAAATACCATTTCTTCCGTGAGGGCTTTACAAAATACTCAAGACTGGGGTGACTTCTCTCTCAGTCTCTATAGTTTTTAACATGGTATTTGTATCATCTTTTCTAATTATTTTGTATTAATCTCCTGGAAGGAAAGGTAGTCAAATGTAGGCTATATATGCTTAAAAAATGAGTAAATAATTTGATTTTTAAAAAAGGCTGTTATGAAGAACCATAAAAAATGAAATGTATGTTAGTGACTCTCATACTGTCGCCTTACAGCTCCCTCTCTCCTGGTGTGGGTAACAGATGGGACTGCAACAGTGATACTGCAAACTAACAAGAATGACTGAAACATGAGAATACTATACCTTTAGGCCCTTTCCCAGGTGTGGGCTCTACAGTAGTTTTGCTCCATATGAGTATGACTCCACCTGAGTCTCCAGCAAGAACATCTCCATTTCCCAAGAAAGCTAAACACTGCACAAATTTTGGTTTTTCATATTTCTACAATGAAACAGTAAGAATTTTCAGTTTTCCCCTTTGGCATAATGACTTTATCATTACTCAAAATTAAAGTTCTATAATGAAGTTGTAACATTCTGATCCTTACCCCAAAAACTCCCTGTTTTTTTGTTAGTGAATTGCCACTCCAGGTCCAGAAAAAAATATGTGATTTACCACATGTTATTATGATATTTGCATCTGTTGGATGGAATCCCACAGCCAAAACAACTTCATTTGTTGTCTGTGAAAAGAGAAATATAGCTTTAGATACATGTATATCCTTATTTTCATTAAATACCAATTACAGGTCCTGATAATCAAAGACACGGAATTTTAGTTTTTGGCCACACCACATGTAGCATGTGGGATCTCAGTTCACTGACTAGGGAATCAAACCTGTGACCCTGGCAGTGGAAACACAGAATCTTAACCACTGGACCATCAGGGAGGTCACAAAGATAGGGAAAATTTTTAAGGAAATGTCTTTTCTTCCAAAGTCTATTTTCCTGAAAAACTTAAGTAATACATTTTTAGAATAAAATGGTTTAAATTTGATGTCCTTATCTTATTATATTATCTTTTATGCCATCTATATATAACTGCACTAAAAAGACATTTACGTAAATTACAGTTTTAATTTCTTGCACATTCAGGGAAAAGAACACTAAAACTAGCAAATGAAAGAGTAATATAAATTCTGTCTTAAAGACACTACCATTTTGGTCTTTAAAAAAACCCAGTTTTTGTTTTTAATATTACTATTGATCATTCATTCAAGAAAATATTACTGATTTAGAGATTCATCCTCAGACTGAAGGCTGAATGGTCACTATGGATTCCTATAGAATGAAAAATCAAACAAAAAACCACAGAGAGCTTTTATGCTCTTTCCACCAAAAATACCTAAGAAAGGGACCTAGTTAAACGCAAGAGGCTTTTGTACAGTAAAGGAAACTATAAACAAAATGAAAAGACTACCCACAGAAAGGGAGAAAATCAACCAACAAGAGACAAATCTCCAAAATATATATACAGCTCAGTATCCAACAAACAAATGAAAAAATGGGCAAAAGATCTAAATAGACCTTTCTCCAAAGAAAACATACAGATGGCCAAAAGGCACAAGAAAAGATGTTAGATATTGCTAATTATTAGAGAAATGCAAATCAAAACTATAATGTGGTATCACTTCACACCAGTCAGAAATGGCCATCATCAAAAAGTCTATAAATAAATGCTGGAGAGGGGGTGGAGAAAAGGGAACCCTCCTATACTGTTAGTGGGAATGTAAATTGGTAAAGTCACTATGGAGAACAGTATGGAGATTCTTAAAAACCTAAAGACAGAACTACCAAATGATCTCATATAATCCCACTCCTGGGCCTATATCCAGAAAAAACCATAATCTGAAAAAATATATGCACCTAATGTTCACTGCAGCATTATTTACAACAGCCAAGACATGGAGGCAATCTAAATGTTCACTGACAGATGAGTGGATAAAGAAGATGTGGTACATAAATACGATGGAATATTACTCAGCCATAAAAAGAAAATGAAATAATACTATTTATAGCAACATGGATGGGCTTAGAGATTATCATACTGAGTCAGTGAGGGGGGCTTTCCCGGGGGCTCAGTGGTAAAGAATCCAACTGCCAAGCAGGAGATGCAGGTTCAATCCCTGGGTAGGAAGATCCCATGGAGAAGGAAATGGCAACCCACTTCAGTATTTTTGCCTGGGAAATCCCACAGACAGAGGAGCTACAGTCCATGGGGTTGCAAAAGAGTCGCACACAATTTAGTGACTAACCAATAAAAACAACAGAGTCAGACAAAGACAGACAAGTATCGTGATATCACTTAAAAGTGTAATCTAAAGAAATGATACTAATGAATTTTATCTACAAAACATAAACAGACTAATAGTAAACAAACTTATGGTTACCAAAGGGGAAAGGGATAAATTAGGAATTTGGGAGTAACATATCAGATCAGATCAGTCGCTCAGTCGTGTCCGACTCTTTGCGACCCCATGAACTGCAGCACGCCAGGCCTCCCTGTCCATTACCAACTCCCAGAGGTCACTCAGACTCATATTCATTGAGTCAGTGATGCCATCCAGCCATCTCATCCTCTGTCGTCCCCTTCTCCTCCTGCCCTCAATCCCTCCCAGCATCAGAGTCTTCTCCAATGAGTCAACTCTTTGCATGAGGTGGCCAAAATACTGGAGTTTCAGCTTTAGCATCATTCCTTCCAAAGAAATCCCAGGGTTGATCTCCTTCAGAATGGACTGGTTGGATCTCCTTGAAGTCCAAGGGACTCTCAAGAGTCTTCTCTAACACCACAGTTCAAAAGCAAATATATATACACTACTATATATAAAATAGATAAAACAATAAGGTCCTACTATATAGCACTGGCAACTATATTCAATGTAAAATAGATAAAACAATAGGGACCTACTATATAGCTCAGGCAACTATATTCAATATTTTCCAATATAATAACTATATTGGGAAAAGAATATGAAAAAGAATATATACCTGTGTGTGTATATGTGTGTGTATACATATATGTTTGTGTATGTGTGTGTGTGTATAAACTGAATCACTCTGCTATATACTAGAACGAATACACTGGAAATCAAGTATATTTCAATATAAAAATAAACATATAAAAAGCACACCACTAAGGATGTTATGTAAAACATATTATTAACATTGCTGAATGCTACATACAAAACTTGTAAAGAGAATTCTCATTACAAGGAAAAGGATTTTTTCCTATTTCTTTTATTTTCTATCTATATGAGATGATGGATGTTCACAAAATTTATTGTGATAATCATTTCATGACAAATTTAAGTCAAATCATTATGCTGTACATCTAAAACAGAGCTGTATGTCAATTATATTTCAACAAAACTGGAAGGAAAAAAGGAAGAAAAAGATAATATGTTAATAACAAAGCAAAATTAGTGATCTCTCTTTCAGACTCAGGATCTTTAAAAGACTGATTGAAGAGTCCTTAGCTTTCACATGAACAAAACTACTCAACAGATCTTACATGAAACTGATTAATCAAGGATTATAAAGCTAACTATAAATATCCCCCAGGCTTCCCTGTTGGCTCAGACAGTCTAGAATCTGCCAGCAATGCAGGAGACCCGGGTTCGATCCCTGGGTCAGGAAGATCCCCTGGAGAAGAAAATGGCAACCCACTCCAGTATTCTTGCCTGGGAAAGCCCATGGACAGAGGAACTGGAAGGCTACAGTCCATGGGGTCAGAAGGAGTTGGACACAACCGAGTGACTAACACACACCGGTATAAATACTTCCAAGTATACACACCCGAAGTTCTAGTGATAAGATGTTCAAGATATAAACTGAAGTAATCTATGAAAATAAATCACTTGGGTATTAGTGTAGCTTTATAGGATATTTTAACTTTTTATTAATGTATACTATATAATCAGAAAAGTTCTCAAATCCTAAGTACACAGTTTGATAAATTCTCACAAATTGAACACACCTGTGTATAGCATCTAACGCAAGAAACAGAACATTACTAACATCCCAGATCCCTCTTCTAGTTACTATCCCCTCCCTCCACTGAAATAACCATGATCCTGATTTGCAGCAGCAAAGATTAGCTTTGTCTGTTTTATTTAAGTGGGATAATATAGAGGGTTTTCTTTTGTGTCTAGCTTATTTTATCATTACATTTGTGAGATACATTTAATGTTGGTATATACACTGCAATTTGATCATGCAAACTGCTTTATAGTATTCCTTTACAGGGAAAGACCACAGCACTGACTTATCCCTTCTCTTATTGATGGACATTTGAGTAACTTTCTTTTCTTTTTTGCTTCTGTTATTTTTGATTACTTGTCTTTCGGTCAACACATGTATTATCTTCTTTAGGGTTTATACAGCTTTCATTTGCAATGAAAGACTTCTAATATAGGGACTTCCCTGATGGTCCAGTGGTTAGGATTAGGCACTTTACTGCCATGGCCCTGGGTTCAATCCATTGTCAGAGAACTAAGATCCCACAAGCTGTGCAGTGTGGCCAAAAAAATAAATTAATTAAAAATTACAAAAAAAAAAAAAGAGAGAGGCAGAAAGTGTTCTAACATAGGAGTGCAACAAGATGGGTCAGAGGGGTAGGCATATGCATGTGTTCAACTTTACTAGGTAATACCCAACAGTTATCCAAAATGACTGTAAGAATTTACATGCCAACAGCAGTATATGAAAATTCCAGTTACTTTACACCCTCATCAACCTTGGTGATTTTGTCTGTTCTTACCCATTCATATTTCCTCATATATTCGGCCTGTCAACTTCTATAAAAATCAAGCTGGAATTTTGACTATATTGAAATGTATAGACCAATATGCAGAGAAGAATTAATAACATCTTTACAATATTATCTTCTACTCATTATACATGTACAATCCTCTGATTATTTAGATCTTCTTTAATTTCTGTCAATAAGGTTATGAAGTTGCCTTATTGAATTTAAATTTACATAAATTAACAAGTAATGTATCAAATCTCGGATCCTTTGTGACATAAGCTAGGACAGAACTTATTTACAGAAGACTAGAATAAGGTCAATACATAGGGAGAAGCTAAGAGGGACAGAATCAGTGATCTAGTCCCTGACTTAAATCATTCCTGAAACAAAATTCTCTGCCTTTACTAGATCTCTTCTTTAACTTTCTAAACGTGAATCTATAAATTCTTATTAAGTTTGCTTTAGTTGTTTTGAAGTCATTTGCAATGAAAGACTTCTAATATAGGGACTTCCCTGGTGGTCCAGTGGTTAGGATTAGGCACTTTACTGCCATGGCCCTGGGTTCAATCCATGAACTCAGTTCTCAGAGAACTGAGATCCCACAAGCTCTGCAGTGTGGCCAAAAAAATAAATTAATTAAAAATTACAAAAAATAAAAAAAAAGAGAGAGAAAGGGAGAAAGCGTTCTAACACAGACATTAAGGCACCTGTTGACTGGCTGAGTGTGAAAGTGAGGGAAAAGGAGTCATGAATGATGTCTGAATTTTCAGCTTGGGCAATTAAGTGGAAGGTGATGCTACTCACTGAGAGGCAAAACTGATTGGGGGCTAATAAATATGATTAGTACGTATCTGTACACATTGTGGGCTGGGGTATTCATATGAAGATGTCCAGTAGGCAACAAGAGTTGACCTTGTTGCTCTGGGCTGGAGTTAGCTGGTGTGGGACACGTCAAGTAGTAATCAAGGCCATGGGAGCAAACGGAGCAGCATATGGTGTTTGCACAAGACATGGGATATAACTCTCATCAACATATACACCGAAGGTTCCAGAAAGGAGATTGAGGAGAGGCCAGTAGAAGGATAACCATAAGACTTCATCTGGCAGCCTTTAATACAAAGGACCAAAATTTATGTATTTTACTGTGGTATAACTTCCCTATGTTTCAATGTAAAATTACTCTGAACAATGGCTGAAAGACAATCTATCTTCATTTATGTTTTTTTAAAATGTGAGGTTTCCTGACACCTTATATTCCTTTCCAGTAAAATAAAATATACCCTTACTTCTTTCAAAAGATTAAAACTCTCTAAAAGAAATAACTTCTTTTCATCCAACAAGTTGAAAGCTTGAAGATTTTATAAAATAAAACCTGGAGAGCAACTGAGGAGGAATGTGATGTTATTTAAGAGTAAAGCAAATATGTCATAGGCTTTTAAAAGCCATCCTGTACCTCTGGATCCCTCTGAAAGCCTGTCAGAAGGAGGCCATTTTCTGAGCCATATGAATGCAGCCGCAATGCTAACCTCATTCCTTTCTTACAAGTTATAGCCTGCTCCACACAAAAGGATTAACACTATTCCACAGCAACTATAAACACTGTAGCATTTTATGTAATAATCCCACAAACACAATTAAGACAAAAAACTTATCACTGTATGTTTTTTTCAGTTACGTCAGTCATATTCCCGAGGTTGAATCTTTCCTTTAGATTTTTTAATCTTTATAGATTGAACAAAATAACATTTTGTTAAAGAAGAAGCCAAGGAGAGTATGTAGTCTTAATTTTGAGATTAGATATCCAACTACTTATCCCAAAAAAGATGTCCTTTTCATTATAGGGGACTGGAATGCAAAAGTAGGAAGTCAAGAAACACCTGGAGTAACACGCAAATTTGGCCTTGGAACATGGAATGAAGCAGGGCAAAGACTAACAGAGTTTTGCCAAGAAAATGCACTGGTCATAGCAAATACCCTCTTCCAACAACACAAGAGAAGACTCTATTCATGGACATCACCAGATGGTCAACACCGAAATCAGATCGATTATATTCTTTGCAGCCAAAGATGGAGAAGCTCTATACAATCAGCAAAAACAAGACCAGGAGCTGACTGTGGCTCGGACCATGAACTCCTTATTGCCAAATTCAGACTGAAATTGAAGAAAGTAGGGAAAACTACTAGACCATTCAGGTATGACCTAAATCAAATCCCTTATGATTATACAGTGGAAGTGAGACATAGATTTAAGGGCCTAGATCTGATAGATAGAGTGCCTGATGAACTATGGAATGAGGTTCGTGACACTGTACAGGAGACAGGGATCAAGACCATCCCCATGGAAAAGAAATGCAAGAAAGCAAAGTGGCTGTCTGGGGAGGCCTTGCAAATAGCTGTGAAAAGAAGAGAAGTGAAAAGCAAAGGAGAAAAGGAAAGATATAAACATCTAAATGCAGAGTTCCAAAGAATAGCAAGAAGAGATAAGAAAGCCTTCTTCAGTGATCAATGCAAAGAAATAGAGGAAAACAACAGAATGGGAAAGACTAGGGATCTCTTCAAGAAAATCAGAGATACCAAAGGAACATTTCATGCAAAGATGGGCACGATCAAGGACAGAAATGGTATGGACCTAACAGAACCAGAAGATATTAAGAAGAGGTGGCAAGAATACACAGAAGAACTGTACAAAAAAGAGCTTCACGACCCAGATAATCATGATGATGTGATCAGTGACCTAGAGCCAGACATCTTGGAATGTGAAGTCAAATGGGCCTTAGAAAGCATCACTACAAACAAAGCTAGTGGAGGTGATGGAATTCCAGTGGAGCTATTCCAAATCCTGAAAGATGATGCTGTGGAAGTGCTGCACTCAATATGCCAGCAAATTTGGAAAACTCAGCAGTGGCCACAAGATTGGAAAAGGTCAGTTTTCATCCCAATCCCAAAGAAAGGCAATACCAAAGAATGCTCAAACTACCGCACAATTGCACTCATCTCACACGCTAGCAAAGTAATGCTCAAAATTCTCCAAGCCAGGCTTCAGCAATATGTGAACCGTGAACTTCCTGATGTTCAAGCTGGTTTTAGAAAAGGCAGAGGAACCAGAGATCAAATTGCCAACATCCGGTGGATCATCGAAAAAGCAAGAGAGTTCCAGAAAAACATCTATTTCTGCTTTATTGACTATGCCAAAGCCTTTGACTGTGTAGATCACAATAAACTGTGGAAAATTCTGAAAGAGATGGGAATACCAGACCACCTGATCTGCCTCTTGAGAAATCTGTATGCAGGTCAGGAAGCAACAGTTAGAACTGGACATGGAACAACAGACTGGTTCCAAATAGGAAAAGGAGTATGCCAAGGCTGCATATTGTCACCATGTTTATTTAACTTGTATGCAGAGTACATCATGAGAAATGCTGGACTGGAGGAAACACAAGCTGCAATCAAGATTGCTGGGAGAAATATCAATAACCTCAGATATGCAGATGATACCACTCTTATGGCAGAAAGTGAAGAGGGGCTAAAAAGCCTCTTGATGAAAGTGAAAGTGGAGAGTGAAAAGGTTGGCTTAAAGCTCAACATTCAGAAAACGAAGATCATGGCATCCGGTCCCATCACTACATGGGAAATAGATGGAGAAACAGTGGAAACAGTGTCAGACTTTGTTTTTCTGGGCTCGAAAATCACTGCAGATGGTGACTGCAGCCATGAAATTAAAAGACGCTTACTCCTTGGAAGGAAAGTTATGACCAACCTAGATAGCATATTGAAAAGCAGAGACATCACTTTGCCAACAAAGGTTCGCCTAGTCAAGGCTATGGTCTTTCCTGTGGTCATGTATGGATGTGAGAGCTGGACTGTGAAGAAGGCTGAGCGCCGAAGAATTGATGCTTTTGAACTGTGGTGTTGGAGAAGACTCTTGAGAGTCCCTTGGACTGCAAGAAGATCCAACCAGTCCATTCTGAAGGAGATCAATCCTGGAATTTCTTTGGAAAGAATGATGCTAAAGCTGAAACTCCAGTATTTTGGCCACCTCATGTGAAGAGTTGACTCATTGGAGAAGACTCTGATGCTGGGAGGGATTGGGGGCAGGAGGAGAAGGGGACGACAGAGGATGAGATGGCTGGATGGCATCACTCACTTGATGGGTGTCAGTCTGAGTGACCTCCGGGAGCTGGTGATGGACAGGGAGGCCTGGCGTGCTGCGGTTCATGGTGTCGCAAAGAGTCGGACACGACTGAGCGACTGATCTGATCTGATCTGATCCAACTACTTCAGCATTTCAGTAGTACAATGTATCTGAAACATCACTGAAAGTGGCTGAAGCTGCTTGACTATTTTATCTTATAGGTACTATAAGAATGCTTGGAGGAGAAAATGGCAACCCACTCCAGTATGCTTGCTTGGAGAATCCCATGGGCAGAGGAGCCTGGCTAGCTACAGTCCATGGGGTTGCAAGAGTAAGACATGACTTAGTGACTAAACCACCACTATCGTAAGAATGATGACAAATCAGCAAATCTGATGAATTTGGTCAGCTGGTACTCTCCTGAAATCTAAGAATATGCAACATATTTCCAAGGACTTGTAAAACAAAAAATGTATTCTAAAAGATAAATATCCTATTCAAATTTTTTTTACCTTTATTTCTGCTCCTTTTGATTTTTTCTGCCAATCCCATACAGTAAGCATATGCTCATTGGAGTCATCGATAACACATAAATGAACACCTGAATCCTAAAGAAAAGTCAGTTTAAATAAGGCATTTAAAAATCTTCAGATAAGGCTTACTTTTTAAAAAGAAATATCATATTATGAAAACCGCCAACATTAAGATAAATCCAAAATCCTTTAAACTCATGGTTCCTTGAAATATAATGAATATACTATTTACTAAGACTGTATTTTCTTCAGAAATATAGTAAGAATTCTTAATTTTTTTTCATATTTCTAATTGTTCCCCTTGGTTGATCTCCATTTGCTATCTAGCCACTTCCACTATTCAAAAATAGTAAATAATCAATTTTGAGGATAGTCCATTCTGCATCTTAAAGTATTTTCTGCTTTAAAGTGTTCTGACTGCTTCTAAAGTATTTTCCTTTGCAGTACATGTGAAATGTATATAATTTTATAACTTTGGTCCTAAATTTCGGTAAGTCTGTTGGAATAGATTATGAGAAAGTTTGCCAATTTTAGTTTTTCATGATATTCTTTATATTAAAATGAATAAACAAGATAAATAAAAACATAAATAAATTCCTATTTTCCTGAAACTATTTTCATTCACTAATTGATGCCTGCCAGAAAAAGAACTGTGGATGATATTAAAAGATTATTTTTTTTCTAATAGCATTTGTAATATATACCTTATGATGTCTATGGAACAAAGAAATACTGTGGTGACAAGGGAGAGCACTGAGGAAGGGCAGAGCTTACTCCCTTCTCTTTTGCCTTCTTTTACCCTGTATTGGAGTGATTACCTAAACTAGGAAAAGCCAGTGTATGAGGCAATTCAAGATAATCCTAACACTGTAACAAAGGTATCAACAAGAAGACAACAGTTACTGCTACAGAGATTTTAGGGGGTAAAAAATGTAGTAAAAGTATTTCCCTTGTCTCTGCTCATCTCCTTTCTTCTAATTCCTGATTCATGAGAATCCTTGACATTCAGTACTTGTAAGCTAGTAAAGTTCCTGTATCCACCCAAATTTATACTTCTGCTCTAAAAATGTACCTTCCTCCTCCACATCCCACAAAACAGCCATAATCCAGAATACAGCTGCTGACAGTTAGGAATTAAAGAGATAAATGTGAATACATAAATATATTCTAAAGTAAGAATGAGGCCCAATAAAATCTGGAGGGATATTTGTATTTGAAATTAAAAATTATGCATCCTAAAAATATAGACGCTCTCCTATATTGTCTATAACAATTACATATAGTTCAAGAATAAACAGAATGTTTAAATGAGCAACATCTTATTTCATTCTCCCCAGAATAAAGCATCAAGATTTATATTAAGATTGCTAGATGCTGAATTTTAAACTTAAATATAAAACCATGCCATCATCAATTCAGAACCAAAACAATTCATGACTTTAGTGAGCACAAAAATCTGGCTGTTTTCTTTGCTGCAACATGACATTAAGAAAAGACAATACTTGTGGCAGAATTGGCCAAGTTTCATGTCCGTAAATTTTCTAAATAAAAGAGACTTCTATGACTCAAGCTGAATCAAAAACATATCTTATTACTTACTTCAATTTTACTATGCTATGTATGCATTCCTTTAACCATTTCCTGCTATTACACTGGAATTCTATTTCAGGCAGAACAAAATAAGTATAATTAAGTGTAATATCCTGGATGTTATCTAAACCAAAGTCCTTTAGTATTTCAGTTAAAATGGTGGCCACTGAGAAGCAACAGCTAACATCTAATTTTTCAATTCGGTGATCACTTTCTATGAACACACACACAAAACTGAGCTTAACGTCTTTTCTGTTTCTTTGTGTGGCTGGCTTACTCTCTCAAAAATTGTTACTTACTGCTTTTGAAAAATCCAGGCATCCTACTCCACGTTCAAAAGTTCCAAGTCCAATAATTTGCAGTGTAGAAAGACTAACTGAATCCCACACTCTGACATGGGGTTGCAGGGGCTACAGAAACAAGGAAAAATACAAGATAGCAGAACTTAACTAGTATTTACATAGATTAAAATACCACTCCTACAAGAACTGCTTGCCATCTTTAAAAAATGATGGCTGGATAAATATCTAATAAAAAATAGCCAGTACATTTACATATGCCCCCAAAGAATCTTGAGCAGGTATTTTCTTCTCATACTACAAAAATAAGGAAATGACAAAGTGATAATAGAAGCAGCAAATGATCTGAGTATCTAGTATACTATTCTAATACATCACATGCATTAATTCATTTAATTCTCACAGACCCTGGGGCTTAGGTGCTATTATAATCACCATTTATCAAATGAGGAAATTGAGATAATTCTTTTAGTTATTTTAATTGGAGGCTAATTACAATATTGTGGTGGTTTTTGCCATATATTGACGTGAATCTGCCAAGGGTGCATCTGTTCCCCTCTTTCTGAATCCCCCTCCTACCTCCCTTCCTATCCCATCCCTCTGGGTTGTCCTAGAGCACTGTTTTGAGTGCCCTGCTTCATGCATCGAACTTGCACTGGTCATCTATTTTACATATGGCAATATACAAGTTTCAATGCTATTTTGAAAAAGAGATTTAAATAACTTGTCCATAGTTATCCAGCTATTAAAAGGTAGAGTCAGGATTCTAATATCAGCAAATCTGCACTGGAAATCCTGCTTTTTGCATTACTTTCATTCCTGAGAAAATAGTATTAAAAAAAAAAAATCAGTGTCCAAAAAATTGCTAAGCAAACAGCCCTTAAGCAGAATTTAGAACTGGATGGAGTATTAAAAGTCATCCAACATAACCCCTCCAACCCCTCCAACTACTTTTCTTTAAAGAAACCAGGCAGAAAATGTTATTAAGTACAGTCATATACATGCTAATCAGTCATCA
Source organism: Tragelaphus eurycerus (assembly GCA_935064755.1). Classification (NCBI taxonomy): domain Eukaryota; kingdom Metazoa; phylum Chordata; class Mammalia; order Artiodactyla; family Bovidae; genus Tragelaphus; species Tragelaphus eurycerus. The sequence continues at coordinate 11,401,087 of CAKXYN010000016.1, forward strand.
TTAATATTCACTGCTGATCCTTATTAATAAGGGATTTGTCATGTAAGTCAATAGTATTGAATAATAACTGAAAAATTTTAAGTGCTATTTCTAGTCATATATAAATTACATATAAAATCATATGTAAAATATAAAATTAAGGGGTCCATCAATTTAGGATAATTATAGTACCTTCTAGCAGACTGATAAATTATTCTAGACTTAAAAAAAGAACTTTAATAAGCTTATCAGTTCTCCCATTCTTATAAACAAATAGCTTCCTTAGGGAGAACACTTATTTTTTGAAAAGGAATATTTAGTGTGACTCTTGTTTTTTTTAATGTTATTACATTATATTATTTGTTTCTCTGCTTATACTAAAAATTCCTTAATAGTTAAATTTTAAGAGAATGAAATAAATGAGTTAGGGTTAAATACAATCAACTCCATCCTAATATCAATATCACCTGGTACAGAATGCATAAAACCGTGCCACTCACCCTTCCATCCTTATCCACTCCAGCTATCTGTCCAGTTGCAATCCTAATTTTGTCAGGATGTATAGCAAGGCTAAAAAGCAGTGTTAACAACAATTTTAAATACAGGAAAGATGTAAAACAGTAGAAACATGCTTCAGTATCAACATTTTTCAAACAGTTTTTAATCATTAAAAAAACTCAATGTGACCCATTTGTTTTATTTTCTTTGGCTAATCAAATAAACATCAATTACCTACAGGACTTCTTTTCTAAGTTTTCTGCCATATTTCTGCCTTCATTGTTAAATTGAATTATTGGAACACTAAATTTGAAGAAAATATCTCCTCATAATTGTGGCATGATAAATTTATCACGTGTTCATGATAAAGGAACTTGTTTCTTTCTAGTCTCACACCTAGACATATTCACATAGTTTTATTACCGTGAAGATGTAATATTACATCTTGTGAAGATTTTAAATGTTGGAGAATAATGAATTTAAGCAATAAATAGAGAATACACATTTTTTGTTTTTGGTATGTATTACTCATTACTTTCCAGAACAGTTATCAATGTAAATTATTATAAAGAAATAAAAATGTTTTAAAAATTTCACTACAACTTCCTCATATTAAGAATTATACCTTTTAACATGCCTTGATAATTTGATTGGTATAAAAGATTATCAGTTTAATTTCTTTTATTATTAAAGAGGCTAGAGTTTATCAATATGTTGCTTTAACTAATGTTATTTCCTCTCAAATAGTTCATATCCTTTGAAAGAAAAATGAAAGTGAAAGTCACTCAGTTGTGTCCAACTCTTTGCGACCCCATGGATACAGAGTCCATGGAACTCTCTAGGCCAGAACACTAGAGTGGGTAGCCTTTCCGTTTTCCAGGGGATCTTCCCAACCCAGGGATCAAACCCAGGTCTCCTGCATTGCATGCAGATTCTTTGCCAGCTGAGCCACAAGGGAACCCAAGAATACTGGAGTGGGTAGCCTATCCCTTTTCCAGGGGATCTTCCTGACTCAGGAATTGAACCAGGGTCTCCTGCATTGCAGGCAGATTCTTTATCAACTGAGTTATCAGGGAAGCCCATATATCCTTTATTGAGATCAATTACATTGACAGTTAATATCTGAACCAAACACATGTATTACCTAATCCAGCAATTTTACTTTTTTTAATATAGATCAATTACATTGAGTTAATTAAAAATCTAACTAACATTTTGCCATATTTAATTCAAATCTTAAACATTTAAAAAAGCAAAATTACTGGATTAGGTAATATATGTGCATGGTTCAAATATCAAAAACTATAAAAACACTTGTGAAATTCTGCTAAAATCTCATCTATCTGGTTATTATCCCTACTCCCTGTAACACCAACCAGGTAATCACTGTAATCAGTTTCTTTTTTATTACTAATTCTGGAAAAATTTTACCTATGTGAAAGTCAAGATAAATATTTATCTTCCACCTCCTTTTTTACACAAATGGTAAAATACTACACATTTTCTTGTTCTTTTATACTTACGAATGTATCTTAGGGATCTTTCCACTTAATACATAAACACTCCCCTTATTCTTTCTTAATTTTATTGAAGCAGAGTTGATTTACAATGTTGTATTAATTTATGTTGCACAGCAAAGTGATTCAGTTATATATATATATATATATTTCTTTTTTATATTCATTCCATTATGGTTTATCACAGGGTACTGAATATAATTACCTGTGCTATACAATAGGACTGTGTTGTATATCCATCCTATATATAATAGATTGCATCTGCTGATTCCAAACTCCCAATTCTTTTCTCCCCAATCTCAATAAATCTATTCTCTACTCAATAAGTCTGTTTCTGCTCTTTTGTGCCATATTTTAGATTCTAAATATGTGATATCATATCGTAATTGTCTTTTTCTTTCTGACTTACTTCACTTAAGTAGGGTAATCTCTAAGTCCATCTAACCTCATTCTTTTTTTATGGCTGCATGGCTACCACATGTTACTAGTCTCCAGCTAAAAGATATTCAGGTTCTTTCCAACCTTCACCATCAAAAATGATGTTGTAATAAGTAATCTTGTACATGTATTCTTCTACTGAAAAAGACAAAATTTTAATCTCTAAAAGTTTAACAATATCTATATTTTAAGTCTAATGTGTATTAATTTTTTTCTAGGTATAGATATAGTTGCCAGAATAGATTTTAAATGTTGGAAAATAATGAACTTAAGCAACAGGTAATTAAAGTTAACTTCAAAGTAATAAAATTGAGTACTTCAAAAATACACCAAGCATAGAAAAGGAGTTCTCACATTTTTATGGTTCTCATTCTATTTTACAGTTTGATCCTTATTCAGCTATGATTTCCCTTTCCTCCCCAAAGTCTCAAGTTCAAAACTTACCTACATAAAATAAATTCTCAATAAATATTAAGTAACCAATAATCACTCTCAGAAGTATGTAAAAGTCTAGTCTGCCACATATATCTGATGTTCCAACCAGAGGAAAAAGTATAAAAGCTCTGGGAAAGCCAAAGAAGCCCCCATCAAAATTTATAGATGATATGTTACAGGTATCTATTGCAGGTACCTACTGAGGCAGGTATTGCACCAACTATTTTGGAGGCCTATAAGTCTTTTTTATTTTTGAAATCTACTTACAGGATGTCCATAATATCCTTAAATTCTCATTTTTCCACAAGAAATCATTTCCAATAAAAACCTGGCTTAATAAAATACAAAAATAAAGAGCATGAAATATATATATGGAATGATACCAACCATTTTACACAGTCTGTATGACCCAGGTAGTGCCGTTGAGTTCTCTCTTCATAATTAAATAGTACTACTACTGATGCTATGAAATAAACAATTTCCCCGGTAGGAAGAAGGTAAACATTAGCTCGACAATCCTTTCCTCGATAACCGTATCTTAAAATAAGGAGTCAAGGTTTCAAACAAACACAACTTTCAAAATGTTAAATAATTTATTAATGGATATGTAAGGGAATCAGTATAAGAAAAGAGGACTGGACTGGAACTATAAAACTCATGTCTTGCCATTAGCCCTCATGCAGTTCTAAGACTTAATATGCTTAAATCTTCGTTTCCTCATTCAACCAAGAAATACATATTGAGCTCCTAATGTGTATCAGGCATAGAGTAGAACATGCACTTCTGAACAAAAATATGTGGGCCTGTGTCCCTAGAGTTCTTGCTTTTCAAAGGTAACAAAAATTTACACTAAGTATATCATTAGAAATTGTAGAAGGAAAAACAACAGGATGCTAGGAGAAAACAGAAGGAGGATCTAACTTAAATGGAAAGAGAAAAAGAGAGAGATCAAAAGAAGAGCTACTGGAGGGAATCTCCTGGTGATCTACCCGCAGGACTCTTGTGTTTTCACTGCTTAACCAGGTTTGATCCCTAGTTGGGACCTAAGATCCCACAAACTGCCTGGTGCAGCCCAAAACTAAAAAGAAAAAAGAAGAGCTACTTGACACTTACACTTAGCCTAACTGATAAATAAAAGATAGCCAGGCACAGATTGGTGTAAGCAGAGTGCCTGCTAAAAAACTATGCAGAATCACAGGATTGATGAGTCTTCTCAAGCTAATTTCTGCCAAAAGGAGGGACTAATTCAAGAAGTGGGAAAGGGGATATAAGAGAATGGAGGCAAAAAGCAAAGTTCAAACATTAAGTTTCTTCTGCTTCACTGAGAATTTCTTAAGAATGTCTAAGAGAAATAAGGCTTCCTAAGTGAAAAAAGGAGCACTGTTTCATATACTCATTTTTAAGAAAATGTCTGAAGAAGTCATGAAGGTCATGAAGAAGTTAATTCTAATTCTCAAATTAGAATCCACCTTGCTAATTTCAGCTCTTAATAAGATAATTCATATTATTTCAAAGGTTACAAAATGCTTAACTGATGTTTCCTTATTTAATTCTTAAAACGGACCTGTGAGGTAGGGATTACTGACCTCTTTTTATATTGGAAGAAGTAAGGTTCATGGAGGGTAAGAGGCAGAGCCAAGACTCAAAACACCAGCCTTCCAATTCTAGTCTGATGCCTCTTTCACTACACCACAAGCACCTGCCTTGATGTCCATGGAATACTGCTTACCCTATCTGAAGATATTAATTTTGGTGCTTTTAAGTTGCTAACAGCAGTATACACATAATATGTAAAAGGATTAGAGATGACATCTCTTTACTTTCTCAAGTGGTCACTGTTTATCACGTTTACTTGACATAAAGACAATTCTGACAGACGTCAGGTAAAGTAATTTTTCTTAAAGACAGAGCAAACAAATTTGCTGTCACAATAGTAAAGGATACACCCACTCCAGTTTGAGCTTCTCAGGAGGCAGTTCTGTTCTGATGTCATCATAGTTGTCAACATCAGAAGGAATGAACATTGTAATTGGTCGACCTCGCATAAACATTTTAATGTATTCTCCTTCTGTTGAAAAACAAGAAAAAACATTAAGACAGATGTACTTGCTGAATATTCATAGAAAAATGGATTATTAATATGCTATAATAAAAACAAGATAGAAAATAGCTACTTTATATAACTGCTTTTGTATAAAGACTTAGTTTAAAACATCAAAAGGAAAAAAATCACTGGTCATTCCTTAAGTGAGAATAACTTTTCATAATTAAAATATAATTTATCTACAAGTTGACACATTTCAACAAGAAAGTCAGGAAAGCTGAGGTATAAAAATGCAAGAGGAAATAATTTTGTGATGGAAGGTTCTCTGACAATTGAAAAAAAGATTATCAGAGTACTCCGATGACAACCACGTCTGCCACACTACCTGATCAACCTACTGACATTTAATGACAGACAAAAAACCATGGCCACAGAACACACCAGGAGAGGAGTCAGACAGCCCCATAAGTCAAGGACAGAGAAAGAGACCAAGCACTCTGTTACACAGAGCAGGGGTCAGAGATGGAGGAAAGACGACCAATGTCCTTCATTTCACAACTGTGCCTACAATCAGCCTCGAGTTTAAGCAATTAAATTCAATTATAATACACTAAAATCTTAAAGACAGTGCTAGGAAATAGTTTTATAGTTTGTAGCATAGGTAATATTAACATAACAGCACAAACATCTTTTATTTATATAAACCAATAGCTGCTTGTAAGATCTGCAATAGTCTAAAAATGTTAAAAAGACAACTCCAGAATCAAATCAATATTTATGGTACATCTTTTACAAATGAAAACAATACTTAAGTGATCAGATCAGACTGTTTGCAAGTCTTAAGAAACAAAACAAAAACACCCATCCTTGGCTGACCTACATACAGACAGGTTTAATAAATGTTGACGGTGGCTGTGAAATGTTTAGAAAAGAACCTAAAAGGGAAGGAGAAAATAAGGGACTGCGTACAAATGCATAGGCACTGTCTAGAACTTGCTAACTTGTCTGCTACGATAGGAAAATCATGTTAGAAACAAAGTGTGATTATCAATCAGAGGCTGAATCAACCTTAGGACGTCTAACAATGAATGACGTAAGCCACTAAGGAGACGCGTAGATAATTCAATAGCTTATGTAACACAAACCATGAAAGCAGGAGGAAAAAAACCATTTGCTGAATGTTTGTAAGTATTTCTTCAGACTTTTAAACTGTACTTGCTATGGGTGAGAAGTTCAAGTTATTTTTATTATTATTACAGTGTGCTCGGCCTCAGGGTTTGATCTAAGAACAGGCTAAGACCTCCCACGCCACAATTTTTTAACACCACATGATGTATGTCTCTATTACTTCTGAATCTAAGAGTGGGCTCTGTTTCCTGGACTTTGATGATAACTAAATGATTTAGTTATCAGTTGTAACTATTTCCCTTCAGCAATCATCTTTATCTGTATCTCCTTGTCATTTTTTGTAAAGTCCATTTTCTTCTAGGTGTCAATTTGTTATATAATTTTCCCTCTAGTTTTTTTTTTTTTTTTTTTTTAAAGAAAATAAATCCTTAAAGGGAAATATCCTGTCCTGTGGAATTTCTTCCAAGGTCATTCACTGGTCAGAGGTGTATAGCATAAATGCTTTCTGAATGGAAAAAAAAAATTTCATAGATGTTTCTATTGCCAGTTAAAAGAGACTGTATATCCAGCAAAGGGAATGGGTTAGGACAGCATCAAAGAAAAGAAAAGTGCCCTCCTCTGCTAATAGGGGCTTCCCTGGTGGCTCAGAGGGTAAAGCATCTGACCGCAATGTGGGAGACCTGGGTTCGATCCCTGGATCGGGAAGATCCCCTGGAGAAGGAAATGGCAACCCACTCCAGTATTCTTGCCTGGAAAATGCCAGGGACGGAGGAACCTGGTAGGCTACAGTCAATGGTATCACAAAGAGTCATACACGACTGAGCAATTTCACTTCTGCTAACACAGACAGCTCAGAATACTGCACTGATTCCTTCAGCAACTGTAAAGCAGCACAAGCAACCAAGTATAAGCAAAGTAGCTGTATCTATGCTTGCGAACTTTTCTAATACAATATAAAAATGGCAATGCATGTTAGGATGAAAATCCTTTTCCTGTCTATAAATTGGCAGTATACATGTTGGAGGCTGAGTATATATCTAGACATTGGGAACAATTTCGGTAACTGAAGGAGGGAACACATTATAGTGGAAAAGAGCCTGAGCTTTAGAGAAACATTGTCTGGGATTTGAATGCCAGCTTTATCCTCTTCCTAACCATAAGACTCTGGCCTCATATTCCTAATAAATAAAATGATACTACTACTTACCATATGAAATTCTGATCAAACAAATAAGATATCACACTGTAAAGTATGAGGTCTTGACAAGTATTTCTTTCCTTCCCTTTAGATTTGTAAGCATTCTAAACACTGTCTAGGAACCGCTTATAATACATGATTCAACACTCTATCATCTCTTTTCAAAAGCTTTAGAGTGACCACAGAACAGCAACTGCAGGCAAATGGGCTAGAATTCTGAGGGTCCTATCTGGGCCACTAATACAGGGGTCACAAGTTCAAGTGTCTATAGGCCTAGGCAGGAAATGCAAATTGAGAGCTCTGAGAGCATATGGGATGACCAGTTAGGGTCGGGGCACTGGTATCCACCAGGCCCATCTTAGGGAGGCAGCAGTTAATCAACCTCAGGAAAAATGTGGGCCCAGTGTTGCTAGAGCTTCTCATTTTTCAAGAGAAACAGACAATCTATAGTTTATTGTGAAGTCTCCTAATTTTTAAATGTTTACTCCTTTGCCAAAGAGGGAGAATACCATGTGAAAACAGACCTTTGGCCTACATAAAGCTCACTAGTTTGCAAACTAAGAAGAGAGTCTTTACCTTGGGAGTTAGACAGAATATATAGATGAAGAACCTCTTTCCTCCTCAATCACTAGTGATTCAAATTCTCACTGCAAACATTTTGAGTGTGTCAGGTTTCTTGACCTTATAGCTAAACAACTCAGTTGTTTTACCCAACTGCTACTTTCTGGCTGTCCTCATTGGACACCAGCATGAAAGTCAAAGGGAAGAGAGGGGCCATGGGACTGGTCAAAAAAGAATATGAGGTGAGTAATATTAATTAATATATTAATAAAGTGTGGTGGTCCAGAAATGTGAGAAGAAGAAATGATTATCTATCTCTTGATAATTAGTAAACACAGCATAGGGCTATCTGTATTCAATAATGAAGCTGTTGCTTCCTGAAATGTAATTCATCTCAACATTTTATCTATTTTGACACTGTGAAAATTCCTGGTACTGAGAGGGTGGGTATACAGTATAGTGGACAGAATGCAAGCTTTGTGATAAAGGCCATCCTTATCTGAATCTAAGCTTTACCACTTACTAGCTTATGCCCAAATAAAATAAATTCTTAATTGAATCTGATCAATGATCAGATCAGATCAGTCGCTCAGTCGTGTCCGACTCTTTGCGACCCCATGAACCGCAGCACGCCAGGCCTCTCTATCCATCACCAGCTCTCGGAGGTCACTCAGACTCACATTCATCCAGTCAGTGATGCCATCCAGCCATCTCATCCTCTGTCGTCCCCTTCTCCTCCTGCCCTCAATCCCTCCCAGCATCAGAGTCTTCTCCAATGAGTCAACTCTTCCCATGAGGTGGCCAAACTACTGGAGTTTCAGCTTTAGCATCATTCCTTCCAAAGAAATCCCAGGGCTGATCTCCTTCAGAATGGACCGGTTGGATCTCCTTGCAGTCCAACGGACTCTCAAGAGTCTTCTCCAACACCACACTTCAAAAGCATCAATTCTTCGGCGCTCAGCCTTCTTCACAGTCCAGCTCTCACATCCATACATGACCACAGGAAAGACCATAGCCTTGACTAGGCGAACCTTTGTTGGTAAAGTGATGTCTCTGCTTTTGAATATGCTATCTAGGTTGGTCATAACTTTCCTTCCAAGGAGTAAGCGTCTTTTAATTTCATGGCTGCAGTCACCATCTGCAGTGATTTTGGAGCCCAGAAAAAGAAAGTCTGACACTGTTTCCACTGTTTCTCCATCTATTTCCCATGTAGTGATGGGACCAGATGCCATGATCTTCGTTTTCTGAATGTTGAGCTTTAAGCCAACCTTTTCACTCTCCACTTTCACTCTCATCAAGAGGCTTTTGAGTTCCTCTTCACTTTCTGCCATAAGGGTGGTATCATCTGCATATCTGAGGTTATTGATATTTCTCCCAGCAATCTTGATTCCAGCTTGTGTTTCTTCCAGTCCAGCATTTCTCATGATGTACTCTGCATATAAGTTAAATAAACATGGTGACAATATACAGCCTTGACGTACTCCTTTTCCTATTTGGAACCAGTCTGTTGTTCCATGACCAGTTCTAACTGTTGCTTCCTGACCTGCATACAGATTTCTCAAGAGGCAGATCAGGTGGTCTGGTATTCCCATCTCTCTCAGAATTTTCCACAGTTTATTGTGATCTACACAGTCAAAGGCTTTGGCATAGTCAATAAAGCAGAAATAGATGTTTTTCTGGAACTCTCTTGCTTTTTCGATGATCCAGCGGATGTTGGCAATTTGATCTCTGGTTCCTCTGCCTTTTCTAAATCCAGCTTGAACATCAGGAAGTTCACGGTTCACATACTGCTGAAGCCTGGCTTGGAGAATTTTGAGCATTACTTTACTAGCGTGTGAGATGAGTGCAATTGTGCGGTAGTTTGAGCACTCTTTGGTATTGCCTTTCTTTGGGATTGGGATGAAAACTGACCTTTTCCAATCTTGTGGCCACTGCTGAGTTTTCCAAATTTGCTGGCATATTGAGTGCAGCACTTTCACAGCATCATCTTTCAAGCTTTGATCAATGATAGATACCTTAATTATAAAAGAAGAAATTCAGGGAATTCCCTGGTGATCTAGTGGTTAGAACTCAGTGCTTTCACTGCCAAGCCCCAAGTTCAATCCTATCCTTGATCAGGGAACTAAGATCCTCCAAGCCATATCGTGTAAGGAAAAATAAACAAACAAACAAACAAAACAAGAAACTGTGTGGGATATTGTTAATAAATTTTATCAGTTCATTTCTCTAGAAACATAATGTTGGAACTGGAAGAAATCTTACAGCTCACCTAGTCCGAACACCTAGTTTTACGGAAGGAGAAACCAAGGCTCAGAAAGGTCAAATGAGTGCCTAGACTGTGTCCCAAAATGTCTATTACTTAGAACTTGTGAAATATTTTCTTTCTAAACTATTGTTCTAGATTTGCACAATTCAGAACAAGAGCCACTGGCAGAACACTTACGCAGGCAGGCTCTAAGTATAAAATAGGCAGGAAGAGTCTGATGATGTTTGTATAGGAAAAAAAGTAAAAGGTTTCCTTAATGTTCCTCCGTCCACGCCCATGCCTCCCACCCCCAGCTTCATGATATGTGGAATCTTAGTGTCCTGCCCAGGAAGTAAACCCATACCCTCTACACTGAATGCACAGCATCTTAACCCCTGGGCTATTCATTAATGGTTTTGTATATTGGTCATCCGTTGATATTCTGAATATACTGGATTAAATATATTAATCTTGTTGTTGTTGTTTAGTCACTGAGTTGTGTCTGACTCTTTGTGATTCCACAGACTGCAGCCTGCCAGGCTCCTCTGTCTGAGAGACTTTCCAGGCAAGAATACTGAACGGGGTTGCCGTTTCCTTCTCCAGGGGGATCTTCCCGACCCAAGGATTGAACCCTGGTTTCCTGCATTGGCAGGTGGGTTCTTTACCACTGAGCCACTGGGAAAAGCCCAAACTTATCTTACCTGTGAAATTTTCTCTTTTAAAAATGTTGCTATTAGAACATTTAAAATTATATGTGCTTTATATATTTCCATTGGACAGAGTACTGTTCAGACAGTGGTGAGGTCCTTAGGCTACATAAGTCCAATTACCTGATAATGTAGCTTACTTATAATCCAAATCAGAGAAGGCGATGGCACCCCACTCCAGTACTTTTGCCTGGAAAATCCCACGGACGGAGGAGCCTGGTAGGCTGCAGTCCGTGGGGTCGCTAAGAGTCGGACATGACTGAGCGACTTCACTTTCTCTTTTCACTCTCATGCATTGGAGAAGGAAATGGCAACCCGCTCCAGTGTTCTTGCCTGGAGAATCCCAGGGACGGGGAAGCCTGGTGGGCTGCCGTCTGTGGGGTCACACAGAGTCGGACACGACTGAAGTGACTTAGCATATAATCCAAATAGTATTAGCTTAAGCCCTGAATTCCCAACACTAGGAAATCAGAGTACAAGAGAACAAAAAGATGTTTCTGCTCTATTATCTTTTGGAACAATGAATGTTAGACAAAAATATGAAATACTGTATTTCTATGTCCTTCATGCACACCTCTTAGTCCTCGCCCTTCAGTCTCCTCACGTGCTGTTAACTCTTCTACTTTAGCATCCCCACTGGGCTGTCTTATCTTCCAAAGTGCTCCAAATTGCCAAATGATCTTTATATTCCCTAATGCAAACTTTCTGGGATAGTTACTCTCAGGTGTTCTGAGAAAAGTATTGCTGAAATGATTCATATTGATATAAACAACTGGTTGTCAATATTATATGCTTAAAAGATGCTCATCAAAATTTATTAATCTTTCACAGATTATAATAAAACAAAAGGAAAAATTCAGGGAAAGTATAGAAGAAAATTGTACTCTTATCCAAGACTGTTTCCTTCTGTGTCTTTTTTTAAATAGCTTTCCCTATTTCTGCACCTAGAGATATTACAGGGGAAAAAAAAAGCCTTTCAAAGACAACAGCAGCAGAGCTTCAAGGGTTGGGACTATGATTTGTACTTATTTATGTAATGGGCACTGCCCATAGAAAGCCTTCTGACCTAGAATGCTTACAGTTTAAAGCATCTTTCTCCCAAAGTTTTCACTTTAGAAATTAATTTTTATTTGTATTTCATGATCTTTAGAACTAAAAGGCTCCCCCTCTACAACTGAATTTGGGTTTTATATTTCACTAAAATGTGGCAGTGTGATTCTACCCAATTTCAGCAAACAGAAAATTGCAGGATCTTTAATATGAGCTGTCCCTCAGATACTACCAGTTCTACTCCCCAAAGCACAGAGCTGCAGAACAGGTCAGTAAACAAGATGCTAGAAATACCGTCCACAATCTTATGGTACAAAGTGGCAAAAACCCATTTAAGGAAAGCTAAAATCTTTTCTTAAAACAAATTTATTTTTAAACAAAATATTTCAAGTTTTACACTAGAGTAATATTTTTTTAAATTCCCATGAAACTACATAATTTATAAAAGGATCTTTGGATTTTGAATAAGAAAGTTGATATATGCTACAATAAAATCTTAATTTCACTCCTTTTCAAAGGGCTAGCTGTAAAAATAGATCATAAAATGCAGAATGCAAAATAAAAAGGAGAGTCATAAATTTAGGATATATAATCTAACTTTATTTTGCACATCAAAGAAATTTCCTAGTTGTGGTGCTTGTCAAATACTATACAGTGAGTTTTACTGGCTTGGGCAAGAACACAGATCTGAAAAATTTGACAAAATGCTAAAACCTTAATTTTCCTTGTTTTATAGGTAGAGTTCTACTAGCTGGTAAATTTTATTAAATTCTTAATTACTGATACATGGGGGTGGGGTGATGGTACACAATGAAGATGTAAAAGATGTGAACCTAGACGCTTAGGAGCTTACAACAGAGATACACAACCGAATCTTATGTATCTGCTGGCCAACAAATACTAATTATAGTAGTAAGTCAATCTGTAGTTAACTGCTTTCTTAAATCTAACTTCCTTTAGTCAGATTTCTCTTTGCCTTTTTTTTTTTTTACAACTGTGACTGTAATAGCTGAAAATTACTTGAAAATATCAGATATGGGAGTTTGCTTAAGCATTTCAGATTATTTTTATTGTGTGAACAAGGGTTTCTTTGGTAAAAAGGGAAATGAATCTATTCAACAACATAAGGCACACAAAACTTCTAAAAGATTTGCTATATTGCTGAAAACATTTCTAAACTAAGCAAAATATGGTTTTTTAAAAAGTCCCTCAAATCACTCACTTATATCTCCAGGAAAAGTTATCTTAAACACTAAATAAATGAAAAACATTCTTTACTTTATCTGAATATACCAAGTTGGGTTTAATTTTTTTAAAATAAGAAATTCCAGATACCAAAATATTTATCCTTCTAGCTCTTTCCCAATTAACTAGGTAGAAAGAGAATCAAGAGGCCCAAGGAGAAAGATAAAAACTTATCTACAAAATTTTAATTAAACAGGATTGAGAGATTTCAACTTATCTTTAATGTTTTCTTTTTTTTAAAAAGGTACTTCCCCAGTGGTCCAGTGGTTAAGACTTTGAGCTCCTAATGCAGGGGGCATGGATTTTGATCCCTGGTTGGGGAACTAAGATATATCATATGGTATAGCTGGAGGAGGGCGGGGGATGAATTAAAACAAACAAACAAACAAACCTGAGTTAAATAAAGCAAAATGTAAAGATCTAATAAATTTGGGGGGGTCAGGAGATGGGTGCTTGTTGTATTATTTGCATATATTTTTAGAAAGATTAAAATCTTTAAAAAGTTTAAAAAGCATTATTAAAGGAAATAATCAATAGAATATTTTTGGTGAAATTGTTCCTTGGAGAATCAACTGTGAGTATGGCTTAGAAATGTGGTATGTAATTCACTGAGTCTTTTCCTGCACCCTCATATATGTCCTGATGATTTGTACCTCTTTTCTGCTACGCTAATCACAAGTTTCAGAATTCTTTTCAAAGCACTTGAGGAAAACAGTAACAACTGACAGAATGAGCAACACAACATGGAGTCTGATTGTCATTTCCAGATAGTAATGGATTTCTAACTCTACTAGCTCAGTTAACCAGCATGGTTAAGGAATGAATATTTTCCAGTTAATTGTATATTTCCTAGTTTAAATTAAAAAAACAAAACAAAAAACTTCTACCTACAGTTGTGAAAATTCAGTATGGGTGAAACGTCTTCAAACACAACAAAATAAATATGTACAAGACTAGAAATTCTCATGAAAACTCATATTCTCCATGTTCAAAGGGAGCATGCTAAATCACTTCAGTTGTGTTCAATTCTTTGCGACCTTATGGACTGTAGTGGAGAAGGCAATGGCACCCCACTCCAGTACTCTTGCCTGGAAAATCTTGCCTGGAAAATCCCATGGACAGAGGAGCCTGGTAGGCTGCAGTCCATGGGGTCACTAAGAGTCGGACACGACTGAGCGGCTTCACTTTCACTTTTTACTTTCATGCACTGGAGAAGGAAATGGCAGCCCACTCCAGTGTTCTTGCCTGGAGAATCCCAGGGACGGGGGAGCCTGATGGGCTGCTGTCTATGGGGTCGCACAGGGTGGGACACCACTCAAGCGACTTAGCAGCAGCAGCAGCAGCATGGACTGTAGCCTGCCAGGCTCCTCTGTCCATGGAACATACAGGAGTGGGTTGCCAGGCCCTTCTCCAGGAGATCTTTCCAACCCAGGGACTGCACCTGCATCTCTTACGTCTCATGCCATCAGCAGGTGAGTTCTTTACCACTAGAATCATCAAACGGGGGCAGTTGGGGCTTTTTTCTCAGCTGAAAATAAGCAAAGAGGATGTCAAAAACACATTCTACAAGTTGGGGTGGTTTGTATTTAAAACCCCTGAAATACATTTTAATGTATTTAGCCCTGAAATACAGCCCTGAAATACATTTTAATCTAGACTGTCACTAACAACAAGAAGTCAGATCTCTGCTTAAAAAAAAACTTTCCAACAGAGAAGAAGGCTCCTCCATTTTGGTCTCTTTTTAAATACAGAGAATATACTTGGACAAAGCCAAGACCTAGATATCTAAGTAATATTTATATATTCTATTTAACATATGCCAATAGGTAAATTTTAGTAGTAAGTATATTTTTTGGAAGTGCAATATTTGGTTTCCTTCCCTTCTGCTTGAAAGGAAAGTGAAGTCGCTCAGTTGTGTCTGACTCTGCGATTCCATGGACTATAGCCTATCAGGCTCCTCCGTCCATGGGATTTTCCAGGCAAGAGTGCTGGAGTGGGTTGACATTTCCTTCTCCAGAGGATCTTCCCAACCCAGGAATCGAACCCGGGTCTCCCGCATTGCAGGCAGATGCTTTATCATCTGAGCCACCATAGATTTAAGGTTAGCATCCTTCTTTCTAACGTCTGGAATTGCAAAGTTCTGGATATTATCTTGGAAACAACAAGGAAAGATTCTATCTGTAGCTCAAGGGCTTTTGATTTCTTTGGTTTGTTTCAAACTGCACACCCTCTCAGAAGGTGACAATATACCTGATCTTACCAGGTAACACAATATACAAACAGTGTCAGTAGGACACTGCTCCTCTATATTCTTGCAGTAAATTATAGCTATGTTTTCAGATACAATGCTCAGTTTACACAGATGTGATCAGGTTTTAGGACAGAATATGCCTGGAGACAACAGGTGAGAAAACAATACTAAGCACTAAGCAAAAGCACCTGCAGTCAAACTCTTCAGAGGTAGATTAAAAGTGAGTTAGAGAAGGTATGAGGGGCTGTCCTCCATTTTCTATTTGTTGTGAGAGAAAGCTTTCATAAATTGATAAAAGATTCTTGGCAATATGCAGTCTAAGCCAAAGTATATATCAGGAAACTGAGGTCCAAGGTCCCAAGAGGCAGTGAAAAATTTATTAACAGATGAAGGATGTTTTATCTTTTTTCATAATTTCCTCTGGCAAATGAAATTTTACTTTCTTCCTAACCAACACTCATAACTGTAGTCACTGTAATATTCTGATTCTTTAAACTTCTGTGATTCACCCCTAACCAGGTCTCATGCTTATTATTCTTATGCTCTTTCCACTAAATAACACTGCTTTCCTTTCCTAAGTGAGGTGTCTAATGACGCCTCTCTTGCTTAGAATGAATCTATATTCTATAAGTGGAGTGGTTAACAAATACAGATTTATATGCACACTATGATCAAGGACCTCCTTGCTGCTCCTAACACAGCAAGAAGGCTCTTAACTCAGAGCTTATGTATTTCTAATTTTCTCTGTTCATGAAATTCTTTTCTTTGGATACCCAATTGTTCACTTACTTCCTTTCAGGTGACTTAATGTCACTATCAGAGATGTCTCCCCTAATCACTCTATATAAAATAGCACTTCTCCCCTCTCCTTGTTCTTTCTCAATGTGTATTACTTCCTGATATGTTAAATAGTTATTATTTGTTTCTTATAGGTAGAATATAAGTTCCACAGAGTTCAGACAATATGGTATAGTGCACCTAGACGAGCGATTGCCCTGTGTACATCCCATTTCACCTCCTCCTCCTTTCAACCATGGTTTCCTTTCTTCAAAGTGCTGATCAGAATATGCAGATTTACTGCTCTTTTACTTTGCTGGGCTTAAAGAACACAGTCCTTTCAGGTCAAGCTTTCTCTGCTACCACTCATTTATGTACACCAAATGTAAATCAGCTTGTTCCCAAATCAAAGCAGATGGCTTAGAACAAGTCACACTTGTCACTGTCAAAAAAGGGCTAGAGAACTAATAAATCACATTTTAAAAAGACTATCCAAAAATGAGATACTTTAAATAGCTAAAGTATAAGAAAATGTGCTATGAAATATATTACGCAAAATGAATACTAAATCTACAACTTACATCAAGTGAAGACCATCTATTTAATGGTCATCTTTTCATCTTAACTCCACATATTTAAGTGCAAAGTTTTACTGTTACATTTATAATAACGAAAATTTATTTGGTACTATGTGCCATGTGCTATGACACTTCGTTATCCTTAATTTTTATAATAATCCTTCAAGGGTTTTTATTGTTGTCTCAACTATAGATAAGAAAACAAAGACAAAATTGATTAATCTGCTTTTGATCACAGGTTAAGTAAATCGTGAAACCAGTCTCGACTTCAACTACAGGCGTTAAAGATCTACAGTATGTTGTTTGTTACACATCTCTACAAGTAAATTAAGATTTACAGGCAACTCAAGCCTAACTGTCCAAAACCAAACTATTCTTTTCTCCACATCTGCTGCTCCTCAAATGTCCCTTATTTCAGTAGATGCCTCTTACCCACTTTCAAGCTTGCCTTCATAGATTCCCTCTGTTCCTTACCTCTCATATCCTACCTGCAATCTCTAGAACCATCTACTTCTTTCTACAGGTTCTGCTTCAGTCAGACCTGAATTATGTAGGAGGCTGAAGTGTAAGAGTTCTTCAAAATACACTCTAATGATATATAAAGCTGATTAAAGTGGCAAAAGAACAAACTCAAATTTCAAAAATAAGGCTTAATGCAAGCAACACGTGACATTATTAAATTCCAACATCTGGAACAATTCCATCCATGGAATTTTCCAAGCAATAGTACTGGAGTGGTTTGCAATTTCCTTTTCCAGGGGATCTTCCTGACCCAGGGATCAAAATCTCATCTCATGTCTCCTGTACTGGCAGGTGGATTCTTTAGCACTAAAACGTGAAGTCGCTCAGTCGTGTCCGACTCTTTGCGACCCCACGGACTGTAGCCTACCAGGCTCCTCTGTCCATGGGATTTTCCAGGCAATAGTACTGGAGTGGATTGCCATTTCCTTCTCCAAGGCATCTTTTCAACCCAGGGATTGAACCTGGGTCTCCTGCATCGTAGACAGATGCTTTACCGTCTGAACCACCAGGGAAGTCTTGTCACAGAATTTAACTGATTTTTCTATATTTTTTTTCAGTTTTTTATTCCATCCTTTCTTCCCCACTTTGGTGATCCTTCTCTAAGAAAACTCTTCCCTTTTAAATACATTTACTTATCTGCCTATTTGGATGGTTTTGAAAATTGTCACCAACACAAACCACCTACTAAGCATAAGTTAGTTACCTTTTCCTTCCAAAGGGCATACCACAGCATGACAGAGAGGTAGCCCTTCCTCATTTATCATAGCTATAAGGATTTTTATGAAATGTAAGTTCTTTAGCAAAACATTTAATAATAGTAGCACCTTTTTTTTAGGTATAGTGTTTTCTGTTTTTAAAGTACTTCCATACACATTCAGCAGTCTTGTGAAATAAGCTTTATAGTTACTATTCTCAGATTAGAAAAACACCCAAAGATGTTGCCATTTTGCCTATGTCACAAGACTGCTATACAATAGAGCCAAATATTAAACACAGACACTCTCCACTCACTGCTCCTTCCACTATCTATCACTATCTCTATTTTTTTTTTTTTTAATGTTTTGGTACATAGAAAGAATTGGCTTTGTAAATAAAGTTTCACTTTTCCTTAAGGTATTTCAACCATTAATCTGTACTTAATTAAGAAAGAGAAAATAAGACCTAACTGAAGGAAAATAGTAGCAAAAATCAACTTTATTTAGAATTTCTATGTAAAAACAAATGACCCAAAGAAGATCACAAATACTTTTTTCTTAGTAGAATCAAAGAAAGTAAAAATCTATAGAAATCAAGTTAAATGTCTAACAAAAATTTTAACCACATGGTATATGGTTAATAGCGTAGAAAAATAAAGATAACTATGACACATAGAAATTAGCTGTAAAAAGCATGCACAGGAAAGACATGCTTTTACTTAGAATAGCATGCTTCAATTAAATTTGCAGGCAACTGAAGGGGAATGTAAAACTGATGTATAAATCTTACCTACTTGGCAATTAAATTAAATATACATTTACAGAAAGTCTGCTCTCCTTTTTTGGGTCAGAACAAGCCAACAACAGCAAGTAGCCAGAAATTACAATTAATATAAAAGAAAAATTTAAGAGGAAATGGATTTGCTAGACTCATTACATTTTAAGTCTTAGCTTCAAGAAATGAGTGATTATTTGCAATGAAGTTGGCAAGACAGGAAACTGAGTTAAAATTTATCAATCTTTTAAATGGCTTTTCTAAGTACTTTTCTTTTTTTTTTTTAAAGGGGGAAATTCCCCTTGGTATTTTATACCTCTTTGTGATGATATATTTATTTCTACTGTTGACTTTGACTCTTCAGAGCTCACAGAAGTGGAAAAGTGTTTGGATTCACTAGTTCAAATTACCGTATTTTCTTCATTAAGAGGAAAGTCAGGTAGTATAAATAATGAAAAGCCAAATAAGAGATCCAGAAAGAAATTAACTAAGAAGGCGACCAACTGCGTAGCTTATTCTTACCTTGGCTGTTTTTTTCACGGGTTGACATTTTTGCTGGTTGAGACAAAAATGACATATCTTACAATAAAAATTAAGAGATTTTCTTAGATGACTATAAAATACGCTTCTTTTTTATTATTGTGAGCTAATAAAATACACTGAAGGAAAGTAAGTCAATATTGTTATCAAGAGGGAAAACTTATGATTTAGAAAAAATATTTTTTAAAAAGGATTTTTAATTTACCTTGGTTGATGATGACATCTTTATGCCTACAAAAGGAATTCAAAGATATTTATTTCATAACCTTATTTGGCTCACCATTATAATCACCTGAAAACGGCAAAAGCTTTAATGTCTAGGCTACATCCCAAATAAATCTGCAGATGCGAAATGCAGGCATCAGTATTCTTTAAAGTTTCTCTCTGGTCTCAACTACTAATATACACTGTGTCATAAAACAAGGAATATTCCATTAGGATCACTTAAATAGTAAAACATAGAAAGAATTTATGAAAAATACTCAAATTTTATGACATTATTGAGATTTATTATGAGTTGAGAAGCATTAACAGGAAGACATAGCCTTTTTTAAAGAACACAAAAGAAAAAATGTACTTAGAATAAAAAACATATAAATTATAAATACAGATTTTTAAAACCGATTCAAACAAGGCATATAACTGTACATGCAAACCTGACAGTAAAAGAACTAGTAATTTTCAGATAGAAGTATAATACTTACTTGTCTGTATTTTTTATAACTTTTGATATTAATTTTGATGTTGAAACTGCCCTCAATAATTTATTACGGCTATCGTCTGAATTCTCCCATGAATTATGTGACTTTTCAGCTGTTGATGGTCGTTTTATGCTGGAAGAAACATATTAATTTATTAGAGAAAAATTCTATGCATAGCAATGACATGTAATTGACAGTTTGAACAGAACATATAAGCAGCAATTAACATTTTCTTAAAGCTAATCCAGAAAAGAGAAAGAATGATTAGTTGAAAGGTTTGTTGCTTGGATGAGTGAAGGAGTTAAACAAGGCAATTATCTAGTCTGTTTTTTAATTATCACTATTTTTCAAAAGATTCACTAGAATAAATAGTACTTGATTTTTAGAATACTCATGTGCTTAAATCTGAATAATTTACTCTCTTATAATTTATGAAATTGTGTGAATTTGTGAAAAAACTTATTCAAAATCATGACAAGGCTATTTTCATTTTTTATGTCCTCGTAATTAAATTATATATGGTACAAATGACAATTTCTAAATAATTGTGGGACTAAAAGCAAAACTCTTCTTTGTATCTCTCAACTTTACCCATGATCAGAAATAAACACATTTTAATACAGGAATGTTTTGATATTACCAAAACTAATCCCATATATTTATAACTGAAATATTTTGATTTATAAATGATTCTTTTGCTGCACTGTTAACTGCCCTACAACTCATCCAGTCTTCAATGCATCTTGTAATAGTACATTCAGAGAAATTCAGAATGGCAAGCACATTTCCAGGAGACCTTAAGAAGCTGAAAAAAGAGATCTGGGACAAAGATGCCAAGTCAAATCAGAACCTTAAAGAGACTGATTACAAAAAAGCCACCTTTAATCACACACAATCCAAGGATGCAAAACATTAATAAGCTATATCCAAGAAAAACTCCACATTAGATCAGGCAGAAGAATTACAAACCATTAAGATAGGATAAGAATCTGCGTGAGACACACAAAGCATTTTAAAAATGTTAAACATGCATCAATCAAATGAAGGGTGTTGTGTTTTCCCAAATTTTCCATTAGAGATTTGAGGCAAAATAGTAAGCTAATCAAATAAAAATATATTAAAAAATCTTTTAGGAATGGATGTCATTTGTTTTTATTAAAATCCTAGCCAGTTCTGGGAATGGTTTAATATTTTCCTAAGATTTCCAAGTGGAAGTATGATGATAAAATATGTCTATACCTAATCATCAAGCTTGAATCAACATCCCTAAAGCAGGCAAATTTCATTAAGTTGGTCTAAATATTTGATTGCAAGGTAGGTGTAGTGCTGAACTCCCAGCATGCAAGTCTGGACCCCCAATTTAGGCTCACACACATTGTTAGAAGGTTTCTCCCTTCTCCCCTTCTCATAACTTTAAAATATTAATTATTAAGACACAGAGAGAAGCCCTCAAGCAAGCCTTTAGCATAGAAAAGATTAGGAGAAATGAATTCAATTTTCTACTCAAGCAAGAACTTATCCTCCCAAAACCCAAAACTGAAACTGAGATGCAGTCACAGTCAAGAGCCATATGCTGTGAAGGACCCTGACAAGCTGAAGGTTGTAATGATGCCAAAATATGGTGAAGCATAAGAACACATGCAATTTTTTATCCATGGCTATAAATTTATACAGTTATATATATATTTTTAATATTCTGTAATTTTTAAAATGTTGTTTTGGTTTTAGAGTAGGTTACCTTTGCCTTCCTTTCATCTTTATAACTTAGCTTTTTCCTCAAGTTTTAACTTATAGATTTTGAATGAATAAAATATCATTCCCCAATGTGTTAAAATACAGATTATTGCCATAAAGAAGTGAAGGGGGAAAAGTCAACAAGTTTTTCTCTTAGAATCCATGGATAGCCAACTTTTTCTCAAGTCACAGAATTTAGGGATCATTACAACCATTCCCTAACTCTGTACTTGGGGTCAGTTAAAACCTTTTGGTGGGAGTAGAATTCTTGCTTTCTTGAGTTTGCCTGTGTATTTGGAGAGGCTGTGAAGAGGGCTGGGGAGAAGGTGATGCTCGAATTTGTGGACTTTGATCATTAGAGTGAGAGTCCTCTTTTTTCTCTCTCTGTCCTTGTGGTTTTTCTTTCTTTTTTTCTGTACCACTGTAAAATAAAGTATAACATGGAACAACACATATTTAAACAAAAAAGATATCAAATGATGGAAAAAGTTACTACTATTATATAATTCAAAATCCTAAATCATACAGCTAATACAATTTACACTGCTTTCATTCAATAATGAAAATATTTCTTTAAGAATTCTGGAAGCTATTAAAATCTTCAGTAAAGAATTTGTTATATTTCTAAGACAACATATCCTATGAAGATTGCCCCTTTGAACCAAACTGGCCTCTAATGCATTATGCCATCCTAGCAAATTTGGGGGGACAGTAAAAGCTCTCTAAACTGACTTCAGTTTACCCAAATCAGAGCATTAGTGACACTATCCATTACCTCTGGTTAAGCACACTGACACTCAAGGAACACTAAATGCTCACATTCTGTAGGTTATGCTCTAATTCCTATTTCTTTTGTATACTTCTGCTCTCACCAGTTGAGTCTTACACTTACCAAGAGTCAACTGTGTTTTTCCCCGAACTTCTTTATGCCAGTTGTATTTGTTATTTTAATGATTAAGTTAATAAAATACAAAGAAAACTGACAAAATGTACATAGAAAAGAGAATAGTTTCTATGTAAACTAAACTGAATGCTTTGCAAAGACCAAATAAAAATGAGTTACTAAAAGAACTGCTGCTAAATTTTGTGTAGGTGAAACAATTACAAAAGATTAAGAAAAAAAATCACAGAAAAAAGATGGTTTCTAGGTAATACCATTTTGCAAGAATTTTAAGTTTCTTATTCTATCTTAAAAAGTGAAACTAAAAATTGTAAAAAACAATTTATGGGTGTATTTTACGCAAGACAGTAAGTAGTCTAATGAGATATACATATTTAAGAGAGGAAAAAGGGGGAGACTCAGTCTTTCATTAAAAAATAGACAAATGACCATAGTGAAAGTTGCTCAGTCGCGTCAGACTCTTTGTGATCGCATGGACTATAGTCCACCAGGCTCCTCTGTCCATGGAATTCTCCAGGGAAGAATACTGGAGCCCTGGGTAGCCATTCTCTTCTCCAAGGGATCTTCCCAACTCAGGGATCGAACCTGGATCTCCTGCATTGCACACAATCTCTTTACCATCGGAGCCACCAGAGAAGCCCATGTGAACATATTTTAAGCTAAAATAAAATATTTCGTATATTTATTTATAACTTCACATGATTCCACACTGACTCTTGGTTAATGAAGCATCGCTATCCCTGATCACACTGGATAAGCGTCCTTATACTGCACAAACACTTTTGACAACATTACAAAACAGATGGAAACAATGATTCCAGAGTTGAAAAGGTATAAAATTGCAACTATCTTAACCAAAGGACATTTTAAAATTTACTATAAGGTGCATTAGAACATGCTAAACAAATGTAAATAGTACAATGTAATCACATGATAATAATGAATAATGTTCAAATATAATTTTGACAGTAACATTTCTTAATCTAGTTCTGAAACCTTCTGACTTCAGACTGGCTTTTGATTGTCTTGTTCATACTCAATTTTTACAGTATGTGCTGAGAAATTTAATTCTATCTCAAAAATATAAGACTAAGCTTGAAATTTAAAACTGAATTAGAAACTACTTCTTTCTTACTGGTCTTCAAATTATTCTGAATTCACAGCATTGGGCCAGTAGTCTTATATGGACGCAGTAGATTTTCCTTCTGGGCTATTTCAAAACAAAACACAAAGCCCCTGCATCATAAATTAACAAACTCATCTGTTTTAAACTAAGTCACTACTGTACATAATACTGACCACTGCACATAACTATAGCTATGTAAGAAAACGGACTGAATACAAACTATCACTGGATACAACAAGGAAGTTTATTATTAAAAATTTCCACTACATGCTTATTTTTTCGTCATTTGTCCTTTTCTCCTGAAACTGGAACGCAGGTAATAAATTTTGGCATGCTTTGGAGGATAAAGTCTAGATGCTGTAACAACGACTTAATGACTCAATCACAGAAAGGGATTTTTAAAAGGCCTAAAGATTCTGTCATTTCTTCACCATTCCTGTAGTCAAATGTCTGGTTAACATCTGTGAAAACACACTGACAAAAAACTCAGCATTAGTTTATTGAGGCAACCATTTTCCATCAGCATATTTTAAATATTATTCTATTACTTAAAGTTTTTCTTCAATCGTTCTTTGAAGAAAACAGTTTTAAGATCCTGTAAGCAATTATATTAGAATACACTGAATTAATTCATGAAAAGAACATAGAGAATGTAAACCTGTAATATCCACTGAAATTTTTATATTGCAATATTTCCACTGCCTTCCTGTCCACCACCCCCTAACACACACATACATTTTTAAATTAAACCTCAATTTTATAGTTATGATTGAGAATAAAAGTTATAGCATCTAATCTCCCACCAATGTACATATATACCAAAAAGTCTATTTCTCCTTTAAAAATGCTGTATCAAATGTATCACTTGCTATGCAAAATTCACTTATATAATTACATTAAATATAGTCATGCTTATCTCATCAACAGATGCTTATTAAAAAGAAACAAAACCAAACCAGGAACTGAAACTGCTTGCTTTCTTTAGTAAAAACCAAAAACTTCCCACACAACTCCATAGGTATGATGAATGTAAACTCAGCGAGTACAAGCAGGATATCATTACATTCAGACAAAGAATTCAAAAGACATGCTCACTTGAATTTCATATGGCTCTTATTTCATATTCTTTTCAAAAGGAGACTGAGTTATCACATTCAAACAATTTTGCAATGTTAGCTTTTTACAAATGCATACCTTTTAGCAGCAGATGAAAGAGTTTCTTTTCTTGCAATTGAGACAGAGCTGGTGTGACTTGGTTTTCTGTTTGTACCACTCCCGTTGGTTATACAGGACATAGAAATAGCTTCTCGAAGGCCTGGCTGGCCTAGATATGGTTAAGAAAAAAGTTTTAAAATCAAATTTCAAAATATTCCTCAAAGATTAGAGCTTTAAAATTCAGTCCATTAGTGTTTAGATTTAGTAAGCAGACCGCCCACCCTGCCATAGGCAACATACAAAATTATTCTTTTTCACTAAGCATCAAGTATACAAATAAGAAAGGGATGAGTGCAAAAAGATAAATATCTGTAAACTGAGACAACTCTATGTGATATATACAGTTATAAATTATTTGGAAAAATTATATAAAAACACAATGAAATAGTTAATTTCCGCCACAGAATAATGAACTTTGCTAGCTTGTACACCCAACTTTAATTAGATACATCTCCAGTATTGTCTATAGTTCAAAAGGAAATGAATAAGATCTGAAGGTCTCAGAGAAATCCATTATGTAGCACATAATATTATTGTCTG
This sequence comes from Tragelaphus eurycerus, assembly GCA_935064755.1. Classification (NCBI taxonomy): domain Eukaryota; kingdom Metazoa; phylum Chordata; class Mammalia; order Artiodactyla; family Bovidae; genus Tragelaphus; species Tragelaphus eurycerus. Next base: position 11,426,487 of record CAKXYN010000016.1, read on the forward strand.
AAGATTTAATCTCATTAAAACAGACCTATAAAAAAAGACATGCTAATTTGCTAAATTGCAGCTAGAGTCATTCTCTAACTAAATGGCTTGTTTTCCACACATAGTAGTTTTACAGGACACGATTCAAAGCTGTGCCTTAAGTAAACCACAAGTCCCCACATATCAGCAAGTTTCAGAAAGAGCTCAGGTTCTGTCAAAATTTAATTCATTAGAAAGCCTAGATATCATAAATCTTGAATCTTAGAATATTGTTCCCTATAAATAAAGCATAAATATATGAAATAACCTCTGTTATCTTCATTCAAACAGGAGGAGGACTGGAATACATGTGTGATGAATATGCTGGCATGGTAAGGAAGACACAGTCACAAGATAAGAGACACATCTATTAAGGGTCAAATTTATTTAAAAATTTGGAAGTAGAGAATAATTTTGAATTTTTGGACTCAGTTTTCTCACATGAACACAAGAAGATCTTTTCTATTTGGCCAATCTCATTTCTTTTCCTTCATAAATGCACAGAGAGCAAAAACTTTTATGTATAGAGCCTACAATATTTGGCACCCTAGAATGTTACATGTACGATAGTAAAGCACCGAATTTCTGACAATAATATGCTGTTGGGAGCCACTTGTGTCAATCATATAAAGTGCTTCCTTAATTTTGAGATTCCTATTCTCTACCTCAGACAGAATGAATCAGAAAAGAGGAAGGAAAAGACTTACTACAATTTATTTTTCAAACTTCCCAGGAAAATTTTCACATATAAGGTAAAATAACCCCCAAACTATGCTAATATCACTGATCATCAGATCTAGTGACAGTTTGCCCAAACAGTGACTTCTTGTTACTTTTTTTAACTGTAGTAAAACACTCATAAAACGTACCATTTGAACAATTTCAACATGTGCAATTTAGTGGCATTTGGTATATTCACAATGTTGTGCAACCATCACCACTACCCAGGTCCAGAACTTTTTATCACCCCAAACAGAAACCCTGTACTCATTCATCCCCCAATCCCTCCTACCCATCCCCCCAGCCCTTGCCAACCATTAATCTTCATTGCCTCCATAGTTTTGGCTATTCTGAGTATTTTATATACATGGAATCATACAATATGCACTTTTTGTGTGTGGTTTCTCTCACTTAGAACAATGTTTTCAAGGTTCATCCACATGGCAGCAATGTAAGAGTATTTTTTTCTTTATTCTTTTTATGGCTGAATAATATTCAATTTTACAACCATGCCATATTTTGTTTATCCATTCATCTGCTGATGAACATCTGGGTTGTTTCTCTCTTTGCTACTGTAAATAGTGCTGCCTTAAACATATATAAACAAGTTTTCATTTGAACATGTTTTTAATTATTTTGGGTAGATAGCTAGGAGTTGGATTGCTGGGTCACAGCATTACATTTAACTTACTGAGGAACCCCCAAACCCAGCAGCTGCAGCACTTCATAATGTTACCAAAAATGTATGAGGGTCCCAATTTCACATCCTTGCCAACACACTTGTTATTTTCAGGTGTTTTTTTTTTTTTTTTCAACTGTAGCCATCTCTGGGAATTTAGTGCTATCTCATCATGGTTTTGATTTGCATTTCCCTAATACTGAGAATCTTTTACTGGATTTGCTGGCCCTCTGTATATCTTTGGAGAACTATCTATTCAAGATCTTTGACTATTTTTCAGTAAGAATATATGATGCAAATTGCTCACAGTGCTCTCTACATACACGTAGAAACTGAAACCCCAATGTATTCCTCCTATATTACATATTCCTCTATATTACATGTAGAAATGTAAAACAGCACACCATGCACACCCATGCACACACACACGCTCCCCTCGTGTACAAAACATTACTGGCTGTTTCTCAAAAAATTAAACATGGAAGGACCAAATGATCTGGCAATTCCAATTCCAGGTATATACAGCCCCCAAAATTGAAAGCAGGAAGTCAGGCAGATATCTGTATACCCATACTCATAGAGGCATTATCCACATAGCCAAAAGGTAATACTCAAAATTCTCCAAGCCAGGCTTCAACAGTACGTGAACCGTGAACTTCCTGATGTTCAAGCTGTATTTAGAAAAGGCAGAGGAACCAGAGGTCAAATTGTCAACATCCGCTGGATCATGGAAAAAGCAAGAGAGTTCCAGAAAAACATCTACTTCTGCTTTATTAACTATGCAAAGCCTTTGACTGTGTGGACCACAACAAACTCTGGAAAATTCTGAAAAGGACGGGAATACCAGACCACCTGACCTGCCTCTTGAGAAATCTGTATGCAGGTCAGAAAGCAACAGTTAGAAGTGGACATGGAACAACAGACTGGTTCCAAATCGGGAAAGGAGTATGTCAAGGCTGTATATTGTCACCCTGTTTATTTAACTTCTATGCAGAGTACATCATGAGAAACGCTGGGCTGGAAGAAGCACAAGCTGGAATCAAGATTGCTGGGAGAAATATCAATAACCTCAGATATGCAGATGACACCACCCTTATGGTAGAAAGCGAAGAAGTAAAGAGACTCTTGATAAAAATGCAAGAGGAGAGTGAAAAAGTTGGCTTAAAACTCAACACTTAGAAAACTAAGATCATGGCATCTGGTCCTGTCACTTCATGGCAAATAGATGGGGAAACAGTGGAAACAGTGGCAGACTTTATTTTTTCGGGCTCCAAAAATCACTGCAGATGGTGACTGAAGCCATGAAATTAAAAGATGCTTGCTCCTTGGAAGAAAAGCTATGACCAACCTAGACAGCATATTAAAAAGCAGAAACATTACTTCACCAACAAAGGTCCATCTAGTCAAGGCTATGGTTTTTCCAGTAGTCATGTATGGATGTGAGAGCTGGACTATAAAGAAAGCTGAGTGCCGAAGAATTAATGCTTTTGAACTGTGGCGCTGGAGAAGACTCTTGAGAGTCCCTTGGACTGCATGATCCAACCAATCCATCCTAAAGGAAATCAGTCCTGGGTGTTCATTTGAAGGACTGATGTTGAAGCTGAAACTCCAACACTTTGGCCACCTGAGGCGCAGAACTGACTCATTTGAAAAGACCCTGATGTTAGGAAAGATTGAAGGCAGGAGGAGAAGGGGGTGACAGAGGATGAGAGGGTTGGATGGCATCACCGACTCAATGGACATGAGTTTGAATAAACTACGGGAGGACAGGGAGGCCATAGGTTCACAAAGAGTCAGACAGGGCTGAGTGACTGAACTGACCCAAATGTCCATTGACAAATGAATGGTGTGTGTGTATATATATATATATATATACACACAATGGGATATTAGTTAGCCTAATAGAGAAATGAAATTGTAAAACATGTTATAACACGGATGAACCTTGAAGACATTATTCAAAGTGAAACAGGCCAGATAAGAAGAAAAGGGCAACTGGCGTATTTCAATTATACTAGATACCTGGAGGAGTTAAATTCATATAAACAGAAAACAAAATGGTAGTTTCTAAAAAAAAAAAAAAAAATGGGGGTGGGGGACAAGGAAAGGAGTAGATGGATGCACGGCTTCAGTTTGGGAGGATATGAGAGTTCTAGAGATGAATGGTGGTAATGGTTACACAACCAATGTGAATTAATTAATGTCACTGAACTGTACACCTAAAAATGGTTAAAGTAGTAAATTTTATGCTATGTATTTTACAATAAAAAAATGTTAAAAAAAATCAACATATCATCAATGTTTCGAAGTCCTCCAGTTTACTGTTCAATTCTTCAAATACTTCAAGGTATCTTGTGAAATTACCATTCATCTCCACATGATTAGATGGCAGTGTTATACCTTACAGTTTTCATCTATATCAGAAGGCTCTCTTGTCGCATCCTAGATACTTACTTCAAAAAGACAAGATATATTATGATGTACTGGCCATTTTGAGGTATATATGTTAATATAATGGCTTCCTTTTTATTATTCACTATAAAGGTATCCAAGTACTAAGTCAGTTATAAAGTATACAAGTAATAACAATTTTAAAAATTGAAATATCTTTGTAATTATCTAGTTATTTTATTATCTTTATTATGTAAAATAAATGAAAAATAGAAAAATGAAGATGCTGATATGAATAAGATGGTAGGTCTGAAAAAACATACTATATGACTGAAAATTATCAAGTACTCTATGTTGAAAATGACAAATCTTTAGCCTAACCTGAACTCTCATTGAATCTGGCTGATTGTATATGCATGAGTAAACAAGAACAAAATTTAAAACACTGGAGAAGTTTTGGAGCTATATCACAGATAGAAGTACAAATCATTTTATTATATTTTTAATATCTTTATCAGAATCCTGCCAATATACGCATGATATTAAGCCTTTCAGGAAGGAATTATACATTAATATTCTCTTTCTGAAAAACTGGAGTGCAGCAGTGAGATAGGCCACTAATCAACACTTATTTTTAAATTTTGTCTTTTTTAAAGTCTATTGAATTTGTTAAATATTGCTTCTGTTTTATGTTTTTGGGGGGTTTTTTTGACCCCAAGGCATGTGAGATTTTATCTCCCCAACCAGAGATTTGAACCCATATCCCCTGTGTCATAAGTCTTAACCACTGGACCGCCAGGGAAGCCCCCTGAATTTTGTTTTAAATTATTTTAGAACTTCTCATACAAATATGTAAACAGAGAAAAGCTACTTCATGTTCTTTTACCTCAAGGAGAAAGAAGACAGTATTTCATACACACCAAGCTAGCAATTATCTCCAAAAGAAAAACAAACACATTCTCCCAGTTAGTATAAATGGGATACTCTATTTAGTTTTAGTCTGATTATGGTCACAATTTGCACAAAAGTAAGTCCTCTGTAACTCATTTAGAATTTAATAACTGTATGTATTCTACTTGCTAAACACCAACAACTTTATTGGCATTGTTCAAAGTATACCTACATAACTCAGTATGTATAATTCATAAATACATCCAGCTGTCCTTTGGCATCCATGGGAGACTGGTTCTGGGACATCCTCTCCCACAGATATGAAAATCCACAGGCACTCAAGTCCGTGGGCCGACTGTACTATGCCATTTTATTAGGGACTTAAGTGTCTTTGCATTTTGAGCATTCCTCTCAGGTGTCCTGGAAAGAGTCTCCTATGAATACTAATGGATGACTGTATACTCAAAACAACTCTTGATTCTGCATTTCCCCTAATTACCCCAACCCTGACACATGCACCCACCCACCTCCATTCCAAGTTTAATATTTGGAAAACAGCCAGTAGTCTACACTTTCCAATCTTCACCTCAGCCTCTACAACCTAGTTATCATCTAACCACTTCACAGAAACTTTTCTTGAGAAGATCACCAGTGACTTCTTTTTCACTAAATTCAATGAATATTTTTCAGTCGTTATCTTGCTTTTCTTCAGCATCTAATACTACTGTTGATTTTTCAGGAAAGAACAGTATTTAGGCAATGACATGTCCTTAGCTTCTAGGGCACTGCCATTCCTGAATTTCTTCTTAGCTCTGATTTCTTTTCACTCTCATTTGCTGGATATTCTTTTGCTCAGATTTTATATTTTCGTCTTCAGTTATCTTGAAACCATCATATCCTTTTTACAATTTTTTACATCTAACTGCTATTGAATACCTCCTCATGAACTTATGTGCACCAAACAAAAAACAATTAAAAACCAGGACTCTGTGATACATCTTATTCATGGTGAAAGACATTAACAGCCATTCATTATACAAACCAGAAAATAAGACATCAGTTTTGATTCCTCCACATCCTTACTGCCAACGTTCAATGGCAATGAATGGGAGACTAAGAGCTCTGTTGCATCTACCATTCTTAAAAAAAAAAAAAAAAATTTCCCTCCAGTTCTGTTCAGAGAAAATTGGCATACAATAAGTTATACATAAAGTGTGGTGGTGGTTTAGTCCCTAAGTCATGTCCAACTCTTGCAACCCTATGGACTGTAGCCTGTCAGGCTCCTCTATCCATGGGATCTTCTAGCCAAGAATACTGGAGTGGATTGCCCCTTCTACAGGGCATCTTTCCAACCCAGGAATCAAACCCAGATCTCCTGCATTGCAGGCAGATTCTTTACTAACTGAGCTATGAGGGAAGCCTACATAAAGGGTACAATTTATTAAATACTAAGTTTTTCATACCTATGTCCCTGTGAAACAATCACCACAATCAGGATAATGAACGTGGCCATCATTCTCTAAAGTTTCCTTCTGTCCCTCTGTGATTCATTGCTCTCTCCCTCACTCTTGTCCACAGGCAACCATTGATCTACTTCCTATCACTGTAGATAAGTTTGCATTTTCTAGAATTTTATATAAATGGAATAATAGAGTGTATATCTCTTTTGCCTGTCTTTTAAAATTCAGCACTATTATTTTGAGGTTTTCATCTGAGTTGGTAAGTGTATCAGCAGATTAGTCTTTTCGATAGCTCAATACTATCCCATCATATAGATATCACAAGGTTTTAATTCACTTATTCATTTACTTGTTGGCATTTAGATTGTTTCCAGTTTTCTATATTACAAATAAAGCTACAATGAACAAAACTGTACAAGTCTTTGAATGTATGCTTTCATTTCTCAAAGGTAGAAACATTTATTTTCAAGACAGTGTTGGAAGAAGAGACTTAAAAACTCTAACAAAGTTCAAATAACTGTTTTCTATTATTTGCATTCACTGTGTCCTATTTAAGATATCTTTAATAGACGCCAAACAAAAAGACGTCTTTGCCAAACCAAGGACACCAAGATTTCCTCCTACTATGTATTTTTTTAATGGAAGTTTTAATGGCTTTAGTCCTCACACTGAGGTCTATGATCCATTTTTACTTAAATCATTTATAATAACCTGTAACTCTAGCTGGAACTCTTACTTGTTGTATGATTCTTGTCTGTATCACCATGCTTAGCATTCTGCTTGAATCCTAGAAAACACTTAATATCTAAGTGACTGAATGCATTCTTCACCACTACTGCCTCAAATTTCTCTTCTGGATTATGATTAGTTTATCTCTATTCTCCTTTCTAGCACTGTTATGACCTTGTTCTTAAAACATTCTGTACACTGTGTCAGAAATCTAAAACATGCTATGTATCTTTGAATTGAACATGCCATCAACTGCAATATATACCATTATCAAGAACAGCACCAGAAAGAAGTGCTGCTTATAAGAACTGTAAGACGCAATCAATAGTAAGATACACTGCAATTCCAGAGATGTTAAAATGCAAGAAATACAGCCATCTTAGAATTAATGGATTAGTGTAAATCTACCTGTCATAAGTCAATTTAAAATCCTTTAATGGCTCTCCAGTGTCCTCAGGATAAAAACTAAATTCCTTAGCAAGGCATAAGAAAATCTTTCACTATGGGCTCTCTTCACCAGTTGAAGCTCATTTTTGACACTCCCAACTTCACACCTCATACTTCTGTTTATTTTAAACTTCCAAACTAAGTGCTTTTTACTCCTCTGCACTTTGCTCCTGGATGGTCATTCTCTCTCTAATATACTAGTCACCTCTGCTTGCCTACATTAACATATATTCATTATCCATTTACCCATCAAATATTTACTCAAGGACTATTATTATCCTAGCCTTGTGTTTACAGGAGAATATAAGGGAGCCACGAGCATCAGGGAATTAAAATCTTGCAAGAAAATCACACTAGCACTGAAAACATAAAATAAGTACAGCAACGAAATGATATGAACAGAGTATCATACAAGTACAGAGAAAAGATACACAATTCTATAAGGATGATTAGCGACACAGAGCCCAAGAAAGGCTTCCTAGAAAAAATGCAGAACAGCCTTAAAGAATAAGTAAGAGGTAGCCAGGTAAATGCAAGGTGATAAGATACATGGATCTTTTTCCAGTGTGTATAAAGTAACAGAAAGAAGGTAAAGTGGGGTATATAAGTGGGCATAGCATGGGGGTGGGATAGAAAAAAAACTCTTTATGTGGTGAGAATGTAGGACAAGGAAAAGCAGAGTCCAGATGGTAAAGTCCAGATGGTAGAGGTAAGGAGAAGCTAGATTATGGAGATTTTATCTGTAGGAAATACAGACCACCAAAGATCTCTATTAAGCTGAAAAAAATACTTAGTTCATCCTAGCTGGCTATATGAAGAGCAGATTTCAGGGCAGTGGTCTAAGCATAGCATGATGGGGACGTGAAATAAGAGCTAGGCAGCATAAATGGAAAGGGAAAGGAAGTTGTAAGAAATATTTAGGTCTTAAAAGATAATGATTTCAGCTTGGCGACATTTTACATTTATGAATTCTGACAAGCAGAACAATCTTGTAAGTAGCTAATTCTTAACTGCTCAAGTCTAGAATATAGATTAACAATGTGGGAACTGGTACCAGTAGGTGGATGTTAAGATCATAAAGGAAGATGAATGCTCATGTCACCTTCTGCAAGGAATCTTCGACTCCAGTCAGCTCAGTCGCTCAGTCGTGTCCGCCTCTTTGCGACTCCATGAATCGCAGCACGCCAGGCCTCCCTGTCCATCACCAACTCCCAGAGTTCACTCAAACTCACGTCCATCGAGATGGTGATGCCATCCAGCCATCTCATCCTGTCGTCCCCTTCTCCTCCTGCCCCCAATCCCTCTCAGCATCAGGGTCTTTTCTGATGAGTCAACTCTTCACATGATGTGGCCAAAGGAGTTTCAGCCTCGCATCAGGTGCTCCCACAATACCCTAAATTTACCTTTTTAATATCAATTATTGTATAGTTTCATAATTATTGACCTAGCTATCTTCTCACTTTACCTAAGGCCCCGTGGAAGCAAAGTCAGTGCCTTTTTTATTTCTTCAGTCTCCAGCACCTAAAATAGTGATTGGTACACTGAAAAGATGAAGGAAAGAGATACAATACAGTAAATGGTATAGAAGAGTATTAATTATCAAGCACTTGCTAAATATTGTTATCCTAAGTGTTTTATAATTATTATGTCCTTTAATCTTTACTATAATCCTAAAAAGGATATACTATTATCATTCCAGTTTTGCTGATGAAATAACCGAGGCCTAGAGAGTTTATTAACTTGCTCAAGATTATATTAGAGAATGAAATCAAGATATGAGTCCAGGGAGAAGTAATGGTTAGGTAATAAGTGGAAAGAAGTAACTCTATTTTATGGAGAGTGACATTTTGAGCTATGTCAGGATAACAGATAGGAATTCACCAGACAGGAGTAGGGGAAAAGAAAATTCTAAGCAGAGAATAGTACTAAATCGTCAAGGTCCCCAGATACTTACGTTAAGTAGCAAGAAGAGACCAAAAGATTTTCGTGGTCATTGTCCATCCTACAGTTTAATTTCAAGTAACTCTTAATGCCAGGAATCCTTAGTATTTGGATAAAAGAGTGAATGATCTCCCACAGTAGAAGCAATGAGTTATGTAAAGCAGAGGCAAAAAACAAAAAGAAATGTAAGTGATGGCTTGTTTTTTGCCTGAGAAGTCTAAAATGTATTCTTTAAAATTTAGAATATTAGGAACCTAACTGAAGAAAGGAGTATAAAAATGATTGCAGTTACACAAATGTATGACTAAAATAGGAAAAGGAGTACGTCAAGGCTGTATATTGTCACCCTGTTTATTTAACTTATATGCAGAGTACATCATGAGAAATGCTGGACTGGAAGAAACACAAGCTGGAATCAAGATTGCTGGGAGAAATATCAAAAACCTCAGATATGCAGATGATACCACCCTTATGGCAGAAAGTGAAGAGGGGCTAAAAAGCCTCTTGATGAAAGTGAAAGTGGAGAGTGAAAAGGTTGGCTTAAAGCTCAACATTCAGAAAACGAAGATCATGGCATCTGGTCCCATCACTACATGGGAAATAGATGGAGAAACCGTGGAAACAGTGTCAGACTTTTTTTTTCTGGGCTCCAAAATCACTGCAGATGGTGACTGCAGCCATGAAATTAAAAGACGCTTACTCCTTGGAAGCAAAGTTATGACCAACCTAGATAGCATATTCAAAAGCAAAGACATCACTTTGCCAACAAAGGTTCACCTAGTCAAGGCTATGGTTTTTCCTGTGGTCATGTATGGATGTGAGAGCTGGACTGTGAAGAAGGCTGAGCGCCGAAGAATTGATGCTTTTGAAGTGTGGTGTTGGAAAAGACTCCTGAGAGTCCCTTGGACTGCAAGGAGATCCAACCAGTCCATTCTGAAGGAGATCAGCCCTGGGATTTCTTTGGAAGGAATGATGCTAAAGCTGAAACTCCAGTAGTTTGGCCACCTCATGGGAAGAGTTGACTCATTGGAGAAGACTCTGATGCTGGGAGGGATTGAGGGCAGGAGGAGAAGGGGACGACAGAGGATGAGATGGCTGGATGGCATCACTGACTCGATGAATGTGAGTCTGAGTGACCTCCGAGAGCTGGTGATGGACAGGGAGGCCTGGCGTGCTGCAGTTTATGGGGTCGCAAAGAGTCGGACACAACTGAGCGACTGATCTGATCTGATGACTAAAATGATCATTAGCTACACACACACATGTATGTTTAAAAAAAAAAAAAAATATATATATATATATATATACATACATACATACACGCACACACCCCTTCCCCCAAGGCTTGGACATTATAAAGTCTGAGCCACAAGCCTCTCAAAGACAAGACTGGAAGACTGGAAGCAACAGTGATCTCTAGTAACCAAAGGTACAAAAGTAGTCCTATTTCTGGGCAGAAATCCAGTTCAAATAAGAGAAATTAGGGTAAAAGGCTATAAACCAAGAAGGTACTAATTCAGTTTTAATTACAGTTTCAGTTTTAACCATCATAAGGCCAGGGTTGAAGGACAATGAATAAATTTTATACTTTATTGTGACATAAGGATGCTAATCATCATTGTTTATATTTCTTGATGACAAACCTAAGCAGATGATCTTTCTGACGTTTTAGCCTAACAGTTCCTAAATACTAATGAATTTCACTGATCGCTACACTCACATAGTAAACTTATCACTAGGGACTGTTCCAAGTGTTGCAAATCTGAAATGCATCTTGCTACCCTCATCTCTTATTCTTGCATCTATCCCAATCCCTCCATCCAAAGACTAACTTATAAAACAACTTCCTACTGTATAGCTTTCTTCTTCCTGCATTTATTTTAACAAGCATTTATTGAGTCACCCCAAGGCTAGTTATGTAAGAAACTGTCCCTGCCTCCAAATAGTTTATAATCTCGCAGGAGCAAGAAATATATATATACACTAACAGAACCACATAATAAAATTTTAAAACAACTCCAAAAAGAGACCAAAAATAGATCATTTTCAGGAATTCATTTGAGGCCCTAAAGGATGAGAAAATTTTTAATCAGGAGAAGGGTAAAGACAGTCTATGATGAAACTTTTAGTTCACACTCACCTCTTCCATTCTCTTCACATTTTCAAGCTCCCTGCCACCTTTTTCAATTGGTTAATTAAACTTTGCTTCATTCTTTAAAAAGATTGAGGACTACAAGTACTTTGACAAATTTTATCTCTTCCATTTGGAATTTTATCTGTACTTTTCTCCTTTTCTCTTGTTTCACAGGAAGGTGGTACTTTAGTCTTAACTCTTGGCCATTAATTTTTTAAAGGGTGTTCTGAGTAGAAATGACCAAAGAGTATTTGACTCTCATGGAGAAATGGAGTTCTGTAAATGGTAATTGCTGCCTTGTCTGAGGCAATATCCACCCATTTATTTTCACATACAAAGAACAGCTTAGAAGTCTTTGATGTGTTGTCAAAATAATAAGATACTTTCCCATCCCCTACCACAATTATGAATCATTTTAGCTCAAGGGCCCCACCAAGGAAATTCACTCCTCCTAACCTGATTAAAGGAATTTACTTATTAGCAACATTTTCAGCAAACTCATGACCATCTCTGTCCTCTCCCAAATGTCATTTACAGTAAAAGCCAAATGATACAGATCTGTGCCTGTATACTATCCTAGATTCTGCATAATTAGGAATGCTTTTTTTAGAAAACTGACATCCTCTAAATTTCAATTTTGCCTCTGTATTCTCTCATTTCTCAAGCAACAGGCATAATGCTTGATTTGTCTGATTTACCAGCAGTTTCCTGGTTTAAGATGATGGTTTCTCACCTTTAGATAATTTGACTCATGAGCTTCTATACCACTGTGTACTAACAGCTTGTCTTCACATATTGCCACTGGGCTATATTCTCAAATTACATTCATTTGGTCACCCCAAGAGGTCTTAATGGGTTTCCCAGGCACCAGCTGTGACATAATTTGTCTTCCTGGCAGTTAAAACTGCCAGAGTGTTCCCTGGGCCTTCCCTTTTGCTCCAAAGTACAGGTAATTTTTTTTTTTTTTTTTGGCAAGGATTCAGTTGCAACTGGTGTATATATTATGAACATATGTCGTCAAAAGGAAAGAATTCTCCAACAGAAGAGAAGGTATACGAGAAATTTAAATACTGGCTACTTTAAAAACTATTGGGAAAACTTTCTACCTCAGTTAAGTGTCTGACATAATATGTTAAAGAAAAAATGAGGTTTAGCTTTTAATACTGCTGGCATAGTGGAGAGGACAAACTAAAAGAACAGGACTAAAAAGACTGAAATGACTAGTTAGGTATGTTTCTGATTCTGGCATTAACTGAATGGCAATACTACTATGAAGTGGCAGAGAATGTCATTAAACCATTAGCATACACATTTAGTGTTGGCCATACCTGCAGCCTAGTCATGTTTCTATATCACCACCATCTAGCAAAAGTATGTAATAGTCATCTTCAACAATAAGGAAGTTGACCTATACTTCTGATCATAACTTCATAAAATCTTATTACCTACTTATCTCTTGCAGTTTACTCTTACCTCTAAAGAAAAGTCCTCTAGAAGTTCTAAATATCTTAAGAAGATGGTAATGATTACTGCCCTGCAATAATTTGTGTGAAAGTGAATACTACAAATCCTCATTTTGCAAGGAACTAAAAAATTTCACGTATAAAGCTGTACTATAGTATCAGGAATGATTTCACTTTTTTTTTTTAATTGAGGTATAATTGACATACAACATTAATTTCAAATCATTTACTTTTTAATTGAAAGAAAAAATATGAAATCCCTGCAAAATAATTTCACTGCTTTTTCAAAATTTTTTCAAAAACATTTTTGCATTTGTTAGAAAACACTTTAAGTGTTTATTCTAAATATTTATAGTATTAATATATTGTTTTATGTCAAAACTGATAGTTGATCTTTTTAAGGTTATATATAAATGACAACAGCAAAATTCACTTAACATTTGTCAGTTACTTTCTATACTATAATATATATAAATTTCAAGATAAAGTTGCTCAGAATTGCAAATAAAATTAACAAAGCTTTATGTATTTCTCTTGATGTTTTAGTATCAATATTAGAAAACAAATGGTCAGGCAGATTTTTTCACTAATGGGAAATAGTAATAAATTCTTAATGAATTATGCTCATTTCTTAATTAGTATTTCCCCAAATTATTATATAATCAATCCTCCCCCATCAATCCATTTTATAGCCAGCAATTCAAAGTCTGTGTCTAAGGTAACAAAGTAACTTAAAGAATATTCACTAATGGACTACATTTCAAAAAGTGAACCACATCAGCATATTATAAGAATGGCAGTCAAACTTAAGACGCAAAATTAATGGAAAGGAACTTATTATCTAATTAACAGTTTTTAATAAGAATTAATAATCAGTACTATGTGGAAGGAAAAGTTCCAATGTAGAAACTGCACATGGTTCCAGAACTGGATAAATCTCCACTGAAGAGCCTGTAACAAAGCTGATCCTGAATTCACTTTAGATACAAAGAAATAATGAAGGACAGTTAAAAAAAGACAGTTTACAAAAATGCATTCCTGGGGATGGGGACTACAGCTATTGTATTTGTATTTCATGAAACTGAAATAAGTAGATGCTAAGTAACTTATGTATCATATAAAATATCATCTACGTGCCAAATTACAAAAAGAACAGCCTTTAAATTTCTCTATAAATTTTTTTTTTACTAAAATACCTTAGTAAATAAACAATGGGAGAAAACACTTTTAATTTTTTCTCAAAACAAGATTAAAATGTATTACTTTTTTAGCATAGTAAAATTTTTTAAAGATTGTAGGCTAATACAAACTATATAAAATAAGTTTTTAAAAATGCTGTGGGTAATGACCAAATACTATGTCACTTTCTCTTACAGGATTTAATATAGAGCCAGAAGCTGAGGATACACATATCCAGTATAGAAGAGAAACTTGTTCTTCTCTCATTATGTACAGTTTTACCCTTCCTGTAAATTAATACTCCAGAATCCTCTTACAAAAATCAATTTATAACCTAATAAATTTTTTACCCCTGGCATGATCTTGTCAGTCCTCAAACTTGGTTCTCAAAAAATAAAAAACCCACTTCTAACAACCAGAGTGGCTTCAATCATGTCTTCTGTCAAACATGGGCCCCTTATCCCATACCACTGACATATTTATCTAATGGTGGTTAGTTAAGACAAATGTATTAATGGCATGCTATCTAAGTCTCTACTATTAACACAAAGCCCCGGAGTGCTGGAGGGTGAGAGGTATAAGAATGTAAATCAGAAAACCAGGTAGAAGGAATGCCTCTCCCTTGAAGTTTCACACCAGGGTCCCTGAGCACTTCTTTCTGTAGCCTTCCATTCTCAACCCTCTAACCATTCCTAATATTTACTCCCTTTTTTCAGTCCAACACCCAGAAGCTGTCTTAGTTTCTTAAAGGACTTCAAGAGAAGGAAATGACAACCCACTCCAATATTCTTGACTGGAAAATCCCATGGACAGAGGAGCCTGGTGGGTTCCAGTCCACAGCTGAGCGACTATCTCCTGAAGAGAAAGTGATAAGGGATGAAACTTCCAGCACTGACAACTGTGAACATACATCAATCTCCATTGAATTTTATCTCTTCCCAGCTTATCTCAGCAGTAGTCTTTACTCCATCTAACACTAACAGCTCTTAATCTGCCTTTAACATCCCTTCTCAAACTCCCAGGAAACCTGCCACAATTACCACTATCCCTCCCCCACCAATATCATCTTCCTCTCTGCTGCCTTTCTGGTCTCAACATATTTTTCTGCTCAAGTCTATAACATCTTAAAGAATTAAAATTAAAACTGGCCTTTGATTTGGCATCCTTCTAGTGACTACCATCTTCCCTTCTCAGGCAAATTTTTTTGAAAAGAGTAGCTGGCTATAGCTGCAGCTCTTGATTCCACAATTCTCTACAATTCTTGTTTCTCAAATAGTGCAATTAGATTTGTAATACTATCACTCTATTAAAATTTCTTTTGGAGAGGTTTTCTAACATTCTCAGAAATATCAAATCCAATGATCACCTCTCAGTCCTTGTTTTACTTGACCTCTTTGTAGCAGCTGGCAACAAGAATCACTCTTTCTTTGCTATGCTGAAATACTGGAGCTCCCAAAAAAATACCCTGAGCTACTTTCTTTTTTACATCCTCTTTCTATGACTTCAACATAGAAATGCTAATTCATAAGCTGAACATTCCCAAATTTTTATTGCTAGCCAAGACTAGCATGAGCACTGTCAATATATATCTATCTATATACCATGTGTCGGAGAAGGCAATGGCACCCCACTCCAGTACTTTTGCGTAGAAAATCCCGTGGACAGAGGAGGCTGGTAGGCTGCAGTCCATGGGATCACTAGAGTCGGACAGGACTGAGCGATTTCACTTTCATGCATTGGAGAAGGAAATGGCAACCCACTCCAGTGTTCTTGCCTGGAGAATCCCAGGGACAGAGGAGCCTGGTGGGCTGCTGTCTATGGGGTCGCACGGAGTCGGACATGACTGAAGCGACTTAGCAGCAGCAGCAGCAGACACCATGTGTACCTCAAATTCAACATTCAGAAACTGAATTCATAATCTTCCTTCCAAATCTGCTCCTCACATTCTAGTTAACTATCTAATCACTTACTAAAAATCTAGGAGTTATGTAAGACTCTCTGATTAATCATTTGCATTGACATATTACAGTAGAGATAGGGTGATGAACCTTTTCTTTTTCTGTTGCCAAATGGGGATAATTATGCCTATGTCTGTTAGGGGAAGCACACTGACTGAAACCGCCCACCCTGGCCAGGCACACCATTTGCATGAGTTGTTTTACCACAGGTGGTCCTGGTAAGGAACATGGAACTAATAAGCCACCACCAACAGGGAGAGTTCAGGAAAGGTTAAAAAGTGACACTGCACGTCCAACTACATCCCAGAATCCTTCTCTGCGGCATCCATCTTGGTTGAACAAGGCATGCACCACCAGGAAGGACTCTGAGTCAAATGATTGGCTAAAGACAACCAGGAACTAATCCCAGCACCATAAAACCCAAGACTGTGAGCCAGGTGGCAGAGCAGTTCTTCTGAGTTCCCTTACACTACTGTTCTCAGCCAGAGTGCCCTTTCCCAATAAAATCTCTTGCTTTGTCAGCATGTGGGTCTCCTCAGACAATTCATTTCTGAGTGTTAGACAAGAGCCCACTTTCGGGCCCTGGAAGGGCTCCCCCTTCTTGCAACATGTCCATCTACTCTACCAAGAAGTCAGTGAGACATATGAAATTATGTGTTTGATTGTTCGATTATGTGAAATAATTTAAAATTCCTTCTGGGTGGCTGGAAGAAGAGAAAGAAAGGGCACACGACATCTCCAAACTCAGAGCAATGAGGTCCTGATAACTGTTTATTTCAACCTCTGAAAATTCCCAAAGTCTGGAAGTTGAAATTTCCATTGAACTGGGGTTGGCAATAAATTTCAGAGTTTAAATTCTTCAAGACTTTGCTGACTAATGACCACAGAAGGCTTAGCATGAAGCTATATCAACTATAATGGTGTAAATCATTTCTGTAATGATAAGAGGGTTCATTTTAACAGGATGAGTGCCTATCTGCTATAGTCAACATACAATGTTAAGTCTATGGGAAACAGATAATTCTCTTTGTGCTCTAAGTAAATTTGTTATGCAGCTGAAAGACACTAAATTCACACAAACACTATGATACAAAAGCCAGTAAGTACAATCAGTGGCATTACACAAAAATTCCCAATTTAAAATAATACATTTTCAGAATTTCTTGGGAATAAAGAAAAAGGAAATGGAAAATAAACTCTAGTCATATGTAACCCCAAAGAGAAACTAGAGTTTTATATTCCCAATCTTAATGTCATTGACAAAACACATTTAATACATTATTTCAAAGAAAATGGTGTAAAAAGCAAAATTCTCCCTACTTTACAACACACTTGAATTACCTTTACTTGGGACTGATTTTTTCACCGAGGCTACATGATCTTCAGAAATGGCAAGACGCCTCAAAACATCAGCCAAAGCTGCCTTTAGCACTGTGATTTCATCTTCCTGCTGTTGAACTCGTAACTCAAGGGCTGAGAGGCGATCCTGAACATCAGAAGTACTTGCAGCAGAAATACTATCATCTATAAAAATAAGAAAATATGGAATATTTGTTAAAGTAAACTGCTTAAGAAACAATTTAATGATATATAAGAAAATGTATACCAGATAATTCTTATAAAAGATGAGAAAAACTGAAAATCATTTTTACACAGATTAACTTCTGTAAAGATTTTCATAGATATTTGAACTAATTTAAAACAAAAAAGCTAATATAGGTGACGTGTAATTAAAACTATGAAAATTTTCTCATGGTCAAGTTTTTTGTTTATTATACCATCGACCTTAATAACCTTTCCACCAAAATGTTCCCTAAATATACCACTTTGTAGACATCTGGAAACTTGCGTAACTGTAAACTATTCAAAGCATCCTTCTTACTTATTATATCATTATCATAATTATCTATGAAAATAAGGAATTCAAATCACTTCAGTTTTGCTTTTTGTATCAAACTGGGAACCTCTCACCTTCAGCATCAATGACCAGAAAGCATTCTTTGCTAATGCTAAGTCACTTCAGTCGTGTCCGACTCTGTGTGACCCCATAGACAGCAGCCCACCAGGTTTCCCCGTCCCTGGGATTCTCCAGGCAAGAACACTGGAGTGGGTTGCCATTTCCTTCTCCAATGCATGAAAGTGAAAAGTGAAAGTGAAGTCGCTCAGTTGTGTCCAACTCCTAGCAACCCCATGGACTGCAGCCTACCAGCTCCTCCATCCATGGGATTTTCCAGGCAAGAGTACTGGAGTGGGGTGCCATTGCCTTCTCCGAAGCATTCTTTACTTCTGTCTTTATTATTATATTCCCAACCTCCTCCCCCAAGCACTGCTACATAATTAGTAACATACTTTTTGCTGCTCTTTCCAATGCCTCAAAGTCTCTTAAAAAAAAAAAAAAAAAGGTATAGTTTCTATAAAGAACATAGCTAATATCTCCCTTAGGTATGTAACAACAACAACAACAAAAAAATAATGTTCAGGTGTAATACAACAATTACAAACTACTTCCAGAGCTGTGTACCTTTAGAGTACACTACTTGTTGGGTCAATCTGAATCCAAATGAATAAAAGATCAATTGCTAATGGCTAATTCACTATAACCAGAAAAATTCACGTAAGAAATGAAGTTCTCACAGCTGACTGGTTTGACCTGAGTGATATATACTGGGTGAGCCATTCTCTAGTTGCAGCACACGCTAAGCCACAGTGTGCCATTTTTCTCATACTGAGATAATGTGCCAGACATCTTAGGCAGACAATTTAACTCAAAGTCTGAGTTAAAAACAGCAACAACGGGGGCTTCCCTGGTGGCTCAGTGACAAAGAATCCACCTACCAGTGTAGGAGACACTGGTTCAATTCCTGATCCAGGAAGACCCCACATGCCATGGAGGAACTAAGCCTTTGTGCCACAACCACTGAGCCTGTGGTCTAGAGCCCATGAGCCACAACTACTGAAGTCTGTGTGCCCTACAGCCTGTGCTCTGCAACAAGGGAAGCCACCACAATGAGAAGCCTGCACACAACTAGAGAACAGCCCTCACTAGTCACAACTAGAGAAAAGCCCGTGCAGCAACAAAGACCCAGCACAGCCGTATATTAACTAAAAAAACAGCAACAACAACAAAACCATCAGGATTTAAAAACCAAAGTTATCACCCTTTATTACAGAGTAGCAAACACACTCATTTTAGATCATATGTGCCTACAGACATCTCAGGCATACATATGTACTCTCTTCTGTCTTTAGAGGTATTTCAATGTCAATCTTTGAGAAGTACTGCAATGAAAGGAAAAGTTGGGTTTTATCTTCAATTTAGACTTTGAATTCTAGTTCCATAATCAATAAGTTGTGTAATCTTAGGCAAGTTATTTTATCTCTTTGAGTCTCAGTTTGTCTTTAAATGATTGTTTTGCGGAAAGTATCCAGGACGTGTCTGACATTCAATAAATATTTAACATACAACAGCAAAGTACAAAAGGTAAAATTTGAGAGCTTTAGGCCCATGTATTACATAAAAGGCAGACCTGTCAAACTTTGAGAGGCTTAAGGAAAGAAAAATTCAGCTTCTCATTTTAGAAATTTTTATATTTGAAGTCTTTTTCATTTCCAGAGTGGTTTAGATGACCAACTGGGCTTCTCAGGTGGCTCAGCAGTACAGACTCGGCCTGCTAATACAGGAGACATGGGTTTGATCTCCAGGTCAGGAGGATTCCCCTGGAGTAGGAAATGGCAATCTACTCCAGTATTCTTGCCTGGAAAATCCCATGGACAGAGGAGTCTGGCGGGGTATAGTCCATGGGGTTGCAGAGTCAGACATGACTGACTATTCCCGCTACACACTAGCTGTATTCTAACTGATCCATCCTCTATGTGTCACACTATGGTGAGTATTATATTAACATCCGTCTGTCTAGAACACTTTCCTATTCTCCTTTTTCTGGTAGGAGAAAAACAGCTCTTTTGCAGAACTCTATTGGTTTTGAGGTTCCATTAGGGCTGTGGATCTATGATGCCTCATTTTCTCCTCTAACACCCTGCACTACTACTAAGGTAATGTATATGAAGTGGCTTTTTTTGATGGTTAAAATATATCTATTGATAATTTCATGAGGTTCAGTCAAATACTACCATAGAAATGGTTATGGGTATGGGTTAGGCCAAAAGGAATCCTCCCAAATTTGGAAGAGAGAGAGCGGAGGGAGGGAGGGAGGGAGGTATAGCCCATCGTTCTTGGTTTGTCAACTGTAAGGACATACAGATCTAGGGCTGTTGATGATAAAGAGTCTTGTCTGCCCTAAGTTCCAGTTCTAGTTTCTGAGGCCTGGACCATCAATTCTGAGAGTTACTCTAATATTTCTTTCAGCTACCTATCTAACCCGACAAAGTCTCTTTCAACAAGCCACCACCTATAAGCCAAAAGTCCTAATTAAGTCAGAAATGATACAGATACGCCTTTCTAAACTTTTCTCAAATTACAGAAGATGGGTTATGTAGCAAAGTTATAATCACAGGTAAAATATTTATGTGATTTTTATAAACACATAATCTTAATTCTTTTGGGAAGGCAGCAAAGCCTAGTGGAAAGATTACCAGACTATAATGCCAAAGGTATAGTCTTGGGTTTTAGTACCAACATGGTAACTAGCTTTTACTTTTGGTAAATTACTTAACTTCTATAGACCTTGATTTTAAAAAAAATGACTAAGGTTTTTATTTTGTGAAACTTGGAGAGTCACATGAATGGTGGTTCAATTGTAAAAATCCTACCATGACCTGCTAGATACTGTGATAAGACATAGGACAATTTTTCAAAGGGCATTACAAGCATAATGTTAACTATTAACAACGTCCTGGATTTATACAGGACCTTTCATATTTATTACCTCCTCTCTCTCCTCGGTCTATCTGTATTTTATACTTGAGGAAACAGCTTGAGAAATAGCTTGCCCAAGGTCACCAAACTAGTCTTGATATATGAGATTCAAAAAGAGGACTTGACCCACAGTTTTAGGTGCACTTTACTTTCATGTTGCATTTTAATAATCATAGGAGGATCGAATAAATATGTTCTTTCACAAAGCCAAACAGGGTTTAAACTATGAAGTGATATAAACAGATTTCTGTTATACAAAGGTTATTCTGGCTGCTGTGAGAGAATGGACTGGAAAAGGATAAGGGTAAACATATGGAGACCAAGCATGAGGCTAATGCAGTAACCCATGTGAAAGGTGAAGGTGGTCTAGGCTAGGGGTAAGGTGTTCACGCATCTCGATTTGCCCAGGACAAACATGTCTGCTATCTCAGTAAAAATATTATCATAATACTCCTTCTTTCTCTCTTAAGTTTCCCAGTTTGAATGATCAATTATAGGGTCACTCAAGACAAGGCAGCAGCAGCAACAGAGATGCAAAGGTGCATTGGAGTTGATCTCTATGGTTCCTTATAGCCCTAAAATCTTGTAATATCTTCCTAATATTTTGCCCTTTTTCACCTTTTCAGGAGCAATAAAAGCTGTGGCTGAACTGTGCATAAATTCTGGTGTTACACTGCCTTAATAAATCTGTTTATGACTTAAAAGCTCTGACTGGCTTCTTCATGCAATTTTTTCATGATAGTTCTTATCTCTAGTTTGAGATTATTAAATGAAATAATGTACAGCACTGCCGTACACAAGGGTTCAATAAGTTACTATTCTGTATGGGCATGTTCTTTACTACACTGTTTTTATTATTGCTACAAAGCTGGAATGATCTAAAGTCCCTGGATGGGGTTAATAAGCTATGATAATATATTCACATCATAGAAAGCCATGCAATTAAAAATAGTAAAACAGGTGGACTTCTCTAGTAGCGCAGTGGATAAGAATCCATCTGCCAATGCAGGGGACACGGGTTCGATCCCTGATCCAGAAGATTCCACATGCCACAGAGCAACTAAGCCTGTGTGCCACAACTGCTGAGCCCACATGCTGCAATTACTGAAGATCACGCACCTAGAGCCTGTGCTCCGCAATGAGAGAAGCCACGGCAATGAGAAGCCTGTGCACTGCAATGAAGAGAAGCCCCTGCTTGCTGTAACCAGAGAAAGCCCGCACACAGCAATGAAGACCCAGTGCAGCCAAAAATAAATAAAACGATTTTTTAAATAAATAACATAAAAATAATAAGACAGGTATATAAACTAGAAATTTGAAAGCCCCACAAGACAATTCAAGTGGAGTAAACAAATCGGGGAAATAACATGTACTGAATAATTTATTGAAACACACACACATGCACCAAAACATACTTCTAAAAAGTAAACAAAAAACTTCATATCTACATATGTATATAATGCACAACAGGAAAAATCTAGACACATACACATCAAACTGGTAATTGGGTTACTTCCAACTAGGAGAATGAAGTAAGGACAGGATAAAGGGAAATTTTTGCTTTTTAGTATTTCTACATTATTTGAATTTCACAGTAACAACGTTATTTAAACTTATATTTAAGCTAAAATATACTGCTTCTGAAGTTTGATTTTTTAAAGCAAGTTTCCTCTAGGCACAGTATTCCAATTTATAAAGGAACATATTAGAGCATAAGGCAATGAACTTAAATTTGCACTCACTGATTACAAAAGCTAGAACAGAGACCATCTTAAAGATCAACCGTCCCTCTTGCCATTTTATAGATAAGTAACGGAAAACACACACACACACACACACACACACACACACACACAAAGACTATGAAATTAGGAGAGTTACTCCTGGGCACACGGCAAACTGGGGTTAGAGCTTCTTCCTCAGATGACTCCAAAAAACCCATCACTCTTCCTCTTTACATTTTCAAAAGTTTGTTCTTATTTTTTCTTTCAATCTCTAATGCACCACATGCGAATTCACAATGAATTTTTAAACAATACATCTGTTCAGTAAACAGAATATATCCATTTCCAGATGCATATTCCACTCACCCTTCTTAATCCAAGTATGCTAATTCCTTTTCTTTTTACTACAGTAGTCTCCCATTTCTTTGCTCCTTTCGAAGTATTAATAGTTTCTAGCCTTGAGAGTTAAAATATGAACTACAGATAAATTCCCAAGGGTTCATAAACTCATTAAGGAAAGAAAGAAAAGAGAAAGAAGGTCCATCCTCTTTTCCATCAGTCTAATGCATTATTGGCATAAGTTAGTCTTTTTTATTAGAAGTGCGAGGTAAATGTTAATATCCAATATTTCAGTTTTAAAACTACAATGGTTAACTGTTTATTAAGCTTTTACTATGGTGAATCATAGTTAACCTGTCTTCGGAATTGTCAAGAAATACGTGTTACCTTTGCCAAGACAAATATATGGTATTCTATTCTAAGTATCTAAAAGTTGGCAAGCCAGCGTCATACCAGAACCAGGCATGCCTATACATTCTAGCATCTTTTGAATGTTAATGATTTTATGTAAATCTTTCTAAAATGGTACACTCAACTTTCCTGTTTTCCTAATAAGGGCATATACTTATAATGTAGCCATTTCTATATGACTCAGTTTTCACTTAAAATATGAATTACTTTGTGCTGCAAGCACTGTGATAAAATGATGCCCTGGAAGCTAATATGTTTCTAATTAAATAATTTAAAGTACTACATTTTCAAACTTGTAATCTTTCTTCATACCTTTTCTGCTTCTTTCTTTGCACTTAGTGTTACCTATAATGTATGTATAAGCACATACATTATATATATATGATGCTCACAATTTTAACATAGAGGAAGAAAATGGACACAGCTTCAGACCTAATGTTTGTATCACTAGAGTCCCACAGGAAAAGGAGAAAAAGATTCTAGATTAAAAAAAAACACGTGAAGAAATAATGGTGGAACTTTCCAAGTTAAATGAAAATTCACAAATTCATTAAAATTCAGTATACTGAAGTCCCTCTCCTCACCACACATGAAAATGAAATCCAAGCAGGTTAAAGAATTAAAGGCAAAAATCATAAAAACCTTTAGAAAAATAATAGAGAATATCTTCATATCCTGCAAATAGAAAGGAGGTTCCTAAACAAGACAGAGTAAGCGCTATCCATTAAAGTACATATTGAAACTACATTAGCTTTCAGAACACATGTTCACTAAAAGACACAATAAAGAGAAAAAGCTATTCACAAGTGAGGAAAAGACAGTTGTTACATTTATAAGTGATAAAGGATTAGGATCCTGAATAAAGAATTCCTACAAATTGATAAGACAAATAATCCTATAGAAAAACTGTTTGCAAAACCCTTGACTAAATACCTCATGGTAAAGGAAACAAATGGCCAATGAACACATGAAATGAGGCTCAAGCACCTCATTTATAATCTTGAAAAGGAAAATTAAAACCATGTGATTACTATTTTATGCTCACCAAACGGGTAAAAATTTAAAGCATGACAACATGAAGTATATCAAGTATTCCCTAGGATAAAGAGCAATATGAATTCTCATATATTACCAGTAGGCAGTGAACTGCTTTGAGACTTTGAGCTAAAAAACAAACAACAACAACAAAATACAACTTTGGCCTCATCTGGTAAAACTGGAGATGCACACATCCCACGATCCAGCAATTAGACTCCTGATGTACAGACCCTGACCTACAGCAGGGTTGGCAATCTTCTTCTGTGAGGGCCAGATACTATAAATATTCTAGGCTTTCAGACCACATAATCTCTATAACAACTACTCAAACCTACCTTTGTAACACAAAAATAGCCATAAATACATAAATGACTGGGTGTAGCTATACTCCAATAAAATTTTTCTTTTTTTTTTTTTTTTTTTAACTAAAACAGGCAGCCTGCCAGGCCAATCTCTGCTTGTGCATACGCACACCAATAGAAATGTTCAATAATGTCCACAACAGCAAAGTTCACAACAGAAACAAACTGGAAACAAGCATTAGCTGTAAAAGGTATAAACAAACTGTGATACAAACATCCAACAGAATACTAGTAAGTGGTAAAAATAAACTATGGCTACATGAAACATCATGTATAAATCTTAGGAAGTTCAAAAAATACAAAAGTGATATATTGTTTAGAATAAACCCATAAAGCAAGGGAATGATATATACAAAATTTATGACAATAGTTACTTCTGATAGTGTAGAGCAGGGGATAGTAAGGAAGGTGTCCACATATAATAGAATATCTGTGTCATAAAGACAATTAAAACATGTTGTGTTATACTTTTTTGAGGTGGAGGTTAGTGACTTTTCTGAGAAAGGAAGGCGAATGCGAATAACTAGACTACATAATTAATTTACTCATTTTGTTTTAGAACAATGAAACCAGTTTTTCAAATTAAATCCCCAGATAAAAATGGAGTTTCACTTCCAAAACCCTGAAGTTTTGTGTCATAAAAGCAATTAAACCTGTGGGTTTAATGATTGTTTTGAGGCCTAATGGTATGACCTAAGATTAGTTGTTACCTATGAATTTTGGGGGAAAAAAAAAGTCTGTTTCAAAAAGGTATATGATATGAGATACAATACCATCCAAAGAACAAATACTAAAAAAAAAAAATTAAAAACCATTTCTGATCTCCCCTTCCTACAACATTTAGGTTAAGTAATGAGCAGAATGGTAGTGATGAAGATCAGAAGAGCTAATATGGTGTAAAACCAAGAGAAATCATATTCCACCATGCACTGTTTATAGTTTAAAAAAAAAATAGTGAAGGCACTAGCCTAAATCACTACCCATGGTGAACTGATTAAATAAACGTCTATCCTAGGGTACCTCATGGAGCTCTTAAAAGGGATGGTATATATTTAAAACCACAAACTAGAAAGTTTAGTAGGTATAACAACATACTATAAAAGAGAGAAAAAAATTGCAGGCAACATTTATAGTGTAGTTATATCCATATAGAACTGTATATCCACAAGCATACATACACATACAGTTGTATAGAGGCTGGAGGTATGTGTCTGGCAAGCGGGATTTTAGAAGATTCTGCTTCCTTATATTCTTATTTTATATGAATTTTCTGTGAAATATTCTTCATGAACAAAACATAAAACTATTTTCTCAGTAAAGAAAAGCAAAGCTAATTTAGGCTGTGATGTAAACCTAATTAGTAATGCACCCAAATTTTAAATACAAATTTGGTTAATGTGTAGATTTTTATGCACAGTAAATAAAAACATTTTTGTAAAAGTACGTCTCATGATGTTTAAAAGAAATATTCTCAGGTTAATGAAAGACACAAAAATCAATATTATACATACAAAGGAAAACTGGATGCCTTTAAATATCATTTCTTCAAAAAACAAAACAAAATCACAGGAATTCACATTAGTAAATTCCTATCAGAAGGCATTTAACAAAATAAATGGTTTTTTGTTCTAAAATGGAAATGGCTGTCTTCAAATATTGTCTTTTAAAGACAATATTTAAGTATTTTATCAAAAAGTTATGCACTATCAATTCTACAACAGCCACAATTTACTTTGGAAATAAACCATAAGAAAATACACTAATAAAAACAGAGCTCATATGAACATATATTTATGCAGGAATTAATGTTTCCTATTTATCTTAATATTTTACTGCTAGAAGTCAAATTTTTCCTCTCAAAGAAGTTTTAATTAAACAAGCCACTGTTAAAGTTTGGATATTTTATTTCTTTAGTAAATGACAATATTAATTACCTCCAGTTCAGTTCAGTTGCTCAGTCGTGTCCAGCTAGTAATAATATATGAAAATAAAGAGTATCTGTCTTCAACTGAGTAATGCAAATAATATTGACTTATATTTTCTATTTTAAAGAACTCATTTTTTTTTCTTATAAGATATTCTTACTAAAAAATCCCCCCAGTAGTATAAATTATAAAAGGAATTGTGTTAAAATAAAAGAAAATATAAAACCATTTTTGCCATAGCACTCTTGAGCATGAAGGCTAGTCCCAGGAAAGGACTTTACTTCCTTCTATCACTAGGATTCATTCACAATCAGATAATTCTGCTTTGGATGTTTTTTTGGTTAGACTTCATAGAAGCAAAAGTCAAGCTTAATTACACAATTCTCATTTCCTATTTTTAAGAGACATGCTTTTTTTTTAAAGAAAAACTACTTTCCAGTAAAAGCTGTTTTTATTTTTTCCCTCACAAACAATGTAATGACCACCTTTTGTGGGGATAGGGAAAACAAGCTGAACAAAGCCTATTCTGCCCTCACAACAGGAAAATATTTCCTTAAAGGGGGTACAATCTTAGTCATTTATAAAAGTAGGTAACCAAATATTTATGCTATTACTGACACATATTTAAAGGAAGCTGGGGGGAGGGGAAGGGGAAGGAAGGGGCCTAAATTCATTCCCACATCCTCAGATTTCTTTTGTCACAAGTAGTAAAGTTTGTGACACATGTCTCCCAGAAAAGGAAAGATACATTACCAGTGCAGAAGTTTGAAAGTGTAGAGGAAGCACATACTGAAGCAAGACTAGGCAGGCTGTCTTCCATTCTTGCCACCTACGTTACAAGCAATATAAACCAGTTCTGTCCACGTTTCCTGCTGCCTTCCCAGATAGTTCCAGAGCAAATCCCAGCTCTCTAAATCTCACGACATACTTTACATTCTGAGGAAATCCTCCCGGTCCAGATGGCCTACCACAAAGCACTTCTATGTTGGCACAAATAAAAACTTCTTAAGATAGTTCTTCTCTTGCCCCTTTGCTCTCTTATCTAAAGAAAAGTCTTGTACTTATTTATAGAGACAAAGAACTGAAGGAGAGCAAACAGCACGCAGGCAAAAGGAGGGTAAAGACACAGAAAACTAAGGCTGCTTTCGGGAGTGGCTAAATTCCAGGCACACGCAGAAACACATGAATTAATGAACCCATGAATATTCACTACAGTTATTTGGTTGTCCTCAGGCACTACTTCTCTGATCATCTTTCAGTTGGTTAAGAGTAATGAATACAAAACTCTGCCTTCTGAAACTGAAACATAAAACATATTAGTTTCTATAATTAACAGAATCAAAGCCCTTCAAATGAGTATTTTTCTCTACTAGGAAATAAACAATGTGTGTGCAAAGTGGCAAGCCACATTTCCTTTTGCCTTTGTTTAAAATAAAATGAAATCCACATGAACTGTAAAGAAACTGAGTGAATGGTCACTTCATTAATTTAAAAAGCTTAAGTGTTAAGACTAAGTTGGCTGATTTATTACAAGCATTTCACTAGAGTAAGATAATGAATACGATTAACAATGAGAACAGTCATTTTTCTTAATTCACTAATTTTCCAAATTATTTTAAAATAATACAATTGCATAAGTAACCTATAATAATTTACTTCTGGTCAGACATTCCAATTTTAAACTACATATGCTTACAATAATACAAGTGTCTTTAGTCTCACAAAAGTATGTAAAAGCAGGTGAAAGTTAATGAATACAGTATGTATTTATTCTTTTGATAACTACTTTTAAAGCTAAAGAACAAATTCATGGAGTTAAGTGTCAAAACAAAACTACTGGTGGATTATCTCTTCAATTTGTCTCTTTTAAACTTTTATTTATAATTGAGAGAAGCATATTTAAACCAAGCCAAAGAAAAACAGAAATAACAGGACTACTATCAACATACACACAAAATACTGTGAAACAGATAAAACCTAAACTAAATGGAACATTAAGAGCTATGCTACAGAGATTGAGATAAGGATAAACTAAAAGCAAAGCTGATAAAAGAGGAATGAGGCAAAACGATCTACATTAATATTTACAGAAGCCTTTACAGAAGAAAGTAGGAGCCACGAGTGTTTCCTCAAGTGAGACTTGGGAAAACACTCCTCTGTAGATTAATACCTGGTATAGATTCATCAAAATACAGGAGGAACTCCTTGGAAGATTAACAGGAATTAAGTGGGCTGGGAGGTGTGCAATGTGTTTGAAACAAAGGACATTTAGGCGAGACCATGTAGAGTGAATAAAAGCAGACAGAAGGGAAACAGAATGATACAAAGGAAATGTAGTGCCAGGCTCAGACTAGGACAGAGTTCAAATTCTTGCTATTGATTGGTGAGAAGCTCTGACGCAGACTGTACTTTATTATGTCTCTCTTCAGTCAAGAGACAAATGGAAGACTGCAGCTTTATAATTTAGGTCTTAACTACTCTTCTTTATAACAAATGTAGCCCTATTAAACGACTGCTCACAGACTCCCAAAAGGCTCCTCGTACAGGACAGCACCTGGGGTTCTTTTCACCACCTCCCATTTGCAGAGAGCTAATCATCTGTAGATTATATACCTTGGGCATTTCTTTCTTCTCAAATAAAAATCTGATTTCAGACCACAAAGTATTTGGTTCCTAAATAGTTTAGTTTCTTTGCTTAGGCGCCTCTTCCCTCTTTACAATTAGTTAGTCTTTCTAAAAGGCCTATTCATACCTTCAAGTATCTGAGTACTATGAGGTACAGAAATTATTCAAGATGCTGAGGTGGGGAATTCCCTTTGGCCCAGTGGTTAGGACTCCGAGCTTTCATTGCCAAATGCCCTGTGTCTTGAGTAGCATCTCTTAAAGTCTGTCCTTTAATTTCTAGCAGGTAAAATTTTGCTAGTAAAATTGCTTTTAATTTGGGCTTCCCACATGGCTAAGTGGCAAAGAATTCATCTATAATGCAAGAGATGTGGGTTCGATCCCTGTGCTGGGAAGATAACCCATAGAAGGAAAGAGCAACCCATTCCAGTTCTGCCTGGGAAATCCTATGGACAGAGAAGCTTGGCGGGCTCCAGTCCATGTGGTTGCAGAAGAGTCAGACCCAACTTAGCAACTAAAAAACAACAACAAAGATACAATTTACACAGCTGTGCAAGTTGTTAGTCTCATTTGTGTCTTAATTTGGGTAGCATTATTTCTTTAAACACAGAACAAATTTTCAGATTTCTATAAAATACATATTCATTCTACATTTTACTGATTGACTAATTTGTAAGGCATCATATTAAATCCCAGGAACACAAATTCAAATTCAGCTCTTTCCGCTTTGAAAAGTAAAGACTTTTAAAGGCAAAAATTAAAAATGGATACTATAATAAGAACTCAAACTAAGAAAAAAACATGAAAAAGATAAGGAGTTGGCAAACTTCTGTTTGTAGGGAAGAAGGGAAAATAGATCAACCTGCCTGATACGGACATATAATTAAAATCATAAGCTTCTATTTCATAGCTATTAAGTAAACAAAAGCTGTAAATTCTGGCAACACGAAATATTGGCATCAGAACTTTTATACACTTTGGAGGGAAAATGTACATTAACAAACTACTTGGGAGAATAAGCTAGCCAGGTATACTAAATTTGAAGTATGCTTACTCTACAAGCCAGCAATCCCACACTCAAAAATAGGCCAAGGTGTGGAATAGACATTTCTCCGAAGAAGATATATAAATTGCTAATAAGTGCATGAAAGAATGTGGAGAAATTAAAACCCTGTGCACTGTAAATGGAAATAAAAAATCATGTAACTGTTGTGCAAAACATCCTGGTGATTCCTCAGAAAGTTAAACAGAGCTCTAGCAATTCCACTTCTAAGGATATGTATCCAAAAGAATTGAAAGCAGGGACTCAAACAGCTATGTCAATACTAATATTCATATCAGATTATTCACAACAGCCAAAAGGTAAAACCACCGAAATGACTAGCCACAGATGAATGGATAAACAAAATGTGGTATATACAAATAATGGAATATTATTCAACATTAAAAAGGAATAAAATTGTGACACAAGCTACAGCATGGCTTGTAATTATTATGCTAAGTAAAATAAGTCAGACACAAAAGGACAAATAGCATATGATTGTATTTAAATGAGGTATACAGAGCAGTAAATTCAGAAAGACAGAAACCAGAAAGAGGTTACCATGGCTGGGAAAAGAGGGGAATGTGCAGTTAGTATTTAATGAGTACAAAGTTCTGTTTAGAATGACAAAAATGTTCTGAAAATGGACAGTGGTAATGGTTATTCGACACTGTAAATTATATACCTAAAAATGGTTAAAATAGTTAATTTTATGTTATGCATATTTTATCATAACAAAAAAAATCACAATGTGATATCACTTCACATCTATTGGGATCAGATCAGATCAGATCAGTCGCTCAGTCGTGTCTGACTCTTTGCGACCCCATGAATTGCAGCACACCAGGCCTCCCTATCCATCACCAGCCCTCGGAGGTCACTCAGACTCACATCCATCGAGTCAGTGATGCCATCCAGCCATCTCATCCTCTGTCGTCCCCTTCTCCTCCCGCCCCCAATCCCTCCCAGCATCAGAGTCTTCTCCAGTGAGTCAACTCTTCGCATGAGGTGGCCAAACTACTGGAGTTTTAGCTTTAGCATCATTCCTTCTAAAGAAATCCCAGGGCTGATCTCCTTCACAATGGACTGGTTGGATCTCCTTGCAGTCCAAGGGACTCTCAAGAGTCTTCTCCAACACCACAGTTCAAAAGCATCAATTTTTTGGCGCTCAGCCTTCTTCACAGTCCAGCTCTCACATCCATACATGACCACAGGAAAGACCATAGCCTTGACTAGATGAACCTTTGTTGGCAAAGTAATGTCTCTGCTTTTGAATATGCTATCTAGGTTGGTCATAACTTTCCTTCCAAGGAGTAAGCGTCTTTTAATTTCATGGCTGCAGTCACCATCTGTAGTGATTTTGGAGCCCAGAAAAATAAAGTCTGACACTGTTTCCACTGTTTCCCCATCTATTTCTCATGAAGTGATGGGACCGGATGCCATGATCTTCGTTTTCTGAATGTTGAGCTTTAAGCCAACTTTTCACTCTCCACTTTCACTTTCGGATGGCTATAGTCAAAATGACATTTACTGTTGGTTAGAGTGTGGAGAAACTGAACCCTCATACACTGGGCTGCTGGGAATGAAAATGGTGCAGCCACTTTGGAAAACAGTCTGGTAGTTCCTCAAAAAATTAAACAGAGTTACCAAATGACCCAGCAATTCCCTCCTGGGTATGTATACAAGAGAGATGAAAAGGTATACTCCACACAAAAACTTGTACACGAATGTTCATAGCAGCACTACTCATAAGAGCCAAAAAGTAAACATAACCCAAACACCCACTGAATTATAAAGATATTCGTTCACATGGTATAACCACACAATGGAATATTATTCAGCCATGAAAAAGAAATGAAGTACCAATATATGCTGTAACACAGATGAATCCTGAAAACATGCCAAGTTAAAAGAAGTCAGTCATATGCTGTATGATTCTATGTACATTAAACATTCAGAATAGGCAAAGTGGACTAGTGGTTGCCTAACAGACTATAGAAGATGGGGGAAATGGGAGTGACTGCTGAAAAACACAGAATCTTTTCTTAGGGTGATGAAAATGGTCTAGGATTCATTGTAGTGAAGGTTATACAACCTTGGGAGTATACTAAAAACCACTGCATTATATACTTTAAATGTAAGGTATATGAATTATAAAGCAAAAAAGCTATTACCCAAATAGCAACAAACCATTCAGTAAGCAACAAAAACTTTCATTTCATAATTTAAATTGTAAATTCCCTTTAAAAGTATAAGCAGAGTTTCCATTTTCCCCAATTGACTTGACTAGAGCCTCCTGGGGCATTACTGAGAATGTGAAAAGCACATAGGAATCATCTAAATAAGAGTACAATGGGGCCGGGGTTGGGGTGGTGGGGCAGAGAAAGAAGCTGGAGTTGTAACAACTACTACAACTTTTTCATAATGTAGGTTACAGCCGGCGTTGCTTAAAAGACTATTATGTCTGTTTACTAAGCTATCCAAAGTTTAAGAAAAATATAATGGCGTTTGTAAATAAACATGTTACTCATTGTATCTAGATGTATTTAGTGAGGACATTTTTCATATACTGAGAGAGATCTGGGCTAAGTAGGTCAAAATCTCTCACACAGTACTCTTGTAAAAGGGACAGACTTCTTGTAAGCAAGGAGAGGAAAGATGACGACTGGCTAGCGTAAAATTGGCAATTTGTGATTGCTGACACTTAAGATCTTAAAAAACAGAAAAATGAAATGTTGAGATGATGAAACTTCAGCTCCTTTAAAGCACATCTTTACAAGTACAAATAGCTTCACCTCTTTAGTCAGTAGGAGACTGAAAACTAAAGTAAGTCTTACTGCTCTTACAGGCAAAATTTTTTAAAAATGACAACAAATACTGGCCAAAGTGTTAGGACACAGGCAGTTATACCAGTGTACTTGTGAACTGCTACAAATAGTCTGAAAAGCAATCTCAGATCAGATCAGATCAGTTGCTCAGTCGTGTCCGACTCTTTGCGACCCCATGAACCGCAGCACGCCAGGCCTCCCTGTCTATCACCAACTCCCAGAGGTCACTCAGACTCACATTCATCGAGTCAGTGATGCCATCCAGCCATCTCATCCTCTGTCATCCCCTTCTCCTCCTGCCCCCAATCCCTCCCAGCATCAGAGTCTTCTCCAATGAGTCAACTCTTCGCATGAGGTGGCCAAAATACTGGAGTTTCAGCTTTAGCATCATTCCTTCCAAAGAAATCCCAGGGCTGATCTCCTTCAGAATGGACTGGTTGGATCTCCTTGCAGTCCAAGGGACTCTCAAGAGTCTTCTCCAACACCACAGTTCAAAAGCATCAATTCTTCGGTGCTCAGCCTTCTTCACAGTCCAGCTCTCACATCCATACATGACCACAGGAAAGACCATAGCCTGACTAGGCGAACCTTTGTTGGCAAAGTGATGTCTCTGCTTTTGAATATGCTATCTAGGTTGGTCATAACTTTCCTTCCAAGGAGTAAACGTCTTTTAATTTCATGGCTGCAGTCACCATCTGCAGTGATTTTGGAGCCCAGAAAAACAAAGTCTGACACTGTTTTCACTGTTTCTCCATCTATTTCCCATGTAGTGATGGGACCAGATGCCATGATCTTCGTTTTCTGAATGTTGAGCTTTAAGCCAACCTTTTCCCTCTCCACTTTCACTTTCATCAAGAGGCTTTTTAGCCCCTCTTCACTTTCTGCCATAAGGGTGGTGTCATCCACATATCTGAGGTTATTGATATTTCTCCCAGCAATCTTGATTCCAACTTGTGTTTCTTCCAGTCCAGCATTTCTCATGATGTACTCTGCATATAAGTTAAATAAACAGGGTGACAATATACAGCCTTGACGTACTCCTTTTCCTAATTGGAACCAGTCTGTTGTTCCATGACCAGTTCTAACTGTTGCTTCCTGACCTGCATACACATTTCTGAAGAGGTAGATCAGGTGGTCTGGTATTCCCATCTCTTTCAGAATTTTCCACAGTTTATTGTGATCCACACAGTCAAAGGCTTTGCCATAGTCAATAAAGCAGAAATAGATGTTTTTCTGGAACTCTCTTGCTTTTTCCATGATCCAGAGGATGTTGGCAATTTGATCTCTGGTTCCTCTGCCTTTTCTAAAACCAGCTTGAACATCAGGAAGTTCACGGTTCACATATTGCTGAAGCCTGGCTTGGAGAATTTTGAGCATTACTTTACTAGCGTGTGAGATGAGTGCAATTGTGCGGTAGTTTGAGCACTCTTTGGCATTGCCTTTCTTTGGGATTGGGATGAAAACTGACCTTTTCCAAGCAATCTAGTAACTGCTAAATAATTAAAATTACACATATGTACTCTGATGCAACAATGTCTGTAGTATGTATAAACAGACCTAAAGGTCTATAAAAATGAGATCAGGTGAATGAAATATAGTATCTAAATATGGAATATTACACACTATATATCAGTGTGGTATCAGTATGCTATCAATGATCGGCAGATAAGTGGAAAAAGTCACCAATAAGATGATGCATATCCACTGTATAAACAGTGTATTTTATGTCCTGTTTTTGTTTGGAAAAAAACAAAAAAACAAAAACGAAATCCATTTACACAGAACAAGGGTCGGCTAACTTTTACTGAGAAGGACCAGAAAGCAAATACGTTAGGTTTTGCAGGTCAGAAGATCTCTATTCTAGTCATCACACACTGCTCTTGCAGAATAAGCAGCGATAGACAGTATCTCTACAAATGGAATATGCGCCAATTAAACTACATTTATGAACATCACACACTGCTCTTGCAGAATAAGCAACCATAGACAGTATCTCTACAAATGTAATATGTTTCAATAAAACTTACATTTATGAACACTGAAATTACTACTAGAATTTCCTGTAACTTTCATGTGTCATGAAATATTATTCTTTTGATTTTTTTTAACCATTTAAAGATATAAAAATTATTCCTGGCTAGGCTTCCCTGGTGGTTCAAATAGTAAAGAATCTGCTTGCAATGCTGAAGGCCCAGGTTTAATCCCTGGGTTGGGAAGATCCCTTGGAGAAGGGAATGGCAACCACTCTAATATTCTTGTCTGGAAAATTCCATGTATACAGAAGCCTGGAGGGCTACAGTCCACGGGGTTGCAAAGAGTCGGACACAACTGAGCAACTAACACACAACACAACGATGTACATACAAAAACTGCAGATTCTGTGCAAGAGCCATAGATTGTCAATTTCTGATGTAGAATCAAACTAAATGAGCAAGTATTTATTTATAATTTTAAAAAACATAATTTTAAAAGTGCCTCTTCTTAAAGGATGGTAATTAATTTTATTGACAAAGTAATTTTTATTAATAAGACTAAGAAACACCTTCATAATCAAAGTAGATGGCATACTGATTTTATGACTCTATTTCTCCATGGCTACAGAGAGAGGAGAATAAGGAGAAAATAAGGTAACTTCAAAATTTTTTTAGCCCCAAAGTAGAGAATTTGGCGTTTCATGGTAGTACTTCCTGCTTCAAAGAATTAAATCCTTGCTTATTTAAAGGGAGTGTTCTCAAGCTGGCAGAAATGATAAAGTTCTACCATGAAGAGCAGAAACACAGTATCTGAGGAAAAATAGGAGACTACTCAGTCAAGAGTTCTGTGACTGGATAAATATGTTCACATTCTCAGAAAAACTTTCCTAGGCTTCCCACAATAGAGGACATTTCTTAAAAAATCACCAACACACAGTATTCAAAGGATTTGGTATTGTGAATAAGGAAGTGACTGACAGAAAAAGTTATTTTCCAAGCTTATATCTCATATGCTCAATGCTATATTAGGTCTGTGCTGTGCTTGGTCGCTCAGTCATGTCCGACTCTTTGCAACCCCATGGATAGTAGCCTGCCAGGCTCCTCTGTCCATGGGGATTCTCCAGGAAACAATACTGGAGCAGGTTGCCATGCCCGCCTCCAGGGGATATTCCCAACTCAGGGATACCACCCAGGTCTCCTTGCAGGCAGATTCCTTACCATCTGAGCCACGAGAGAAGCCCATATTAACTCTATGGTAGGATACTGAAGTGATGTAAGACATAGTCCTTACCCTCAGGGAATTTTCAAAGATGCAAAAGTCCTAAAGAAAATATTAACAAACCAAATGCAATAATATATTAAAAGGATAATAAATCACAGTCAAGTTTAATTTATTGCCATCATTGAGATTTATCACATCAACAGAAAATAAGATCATGTTCAACAAACACATTTCATAAAATTTAACAACAATTCAAAACAAAAATGTAAAAATACTATGAATAGAAGGGAACATTCTTAACCTGATTAACTATGAATAGGAAAGAACATTCTTAATCTGATGAAAAGGCATTGTGGGAGGTCATATTTTCTACGTTTCTCCCTAGTTAGACACACACATACATACATTTATGTATTAAAAGTATGTACATATGCCATCCCAGTGCTCATCTAACAATGTGACTGACAGATACTCCTTTAACCAAAAAGCAGGGTTTATATTTCCTCCTCTTGTATCTGGCTAGGGGCCTGTGACTGCTTAATCAGAGAATGAAAAAGTGATGCTTACATGACTTTTGAGATGAGGCTGTAAAAAGGATATAGCTTCTTCCTAGCCTTCTCTCTTTGGAAATGTTTGCCACCATAGGAAGCTCACACTAACCCATTGGGAGAGACCACATGAAAGAACTCAGGTGGGAGCCAAGGGCCAGCATAAACAACCAGATATACAAGTAGATTAGCCTTCAGATGATTCCTTCCCACTACTTTGTATCTTGCAGCCAATGCATGAGACAATACAGAGTGGAGACAGCCTTCCATGGTAAGCCCTAATTCTAAATTCCTAATCCAAATCCATGTCTGAAATAAATGTCTGCTTTATGCCTCTATGTTTTTAATTGGTTATGCAGCCATAGCAACCAGTTTGGTTCAGTTGCTCAGTTGTGTCCGACTCTCTGCGACTCCATGGACTGCAGCATGCCAGGCCCCCCTGTCCATCACCAACTCCGAGTTTACTCAAACTCATGTCCTTTGAGTCAGTAATGCCATCCAACCATCTCATCCTCTTTCAACCCCTTCTCTTCCTGCCCTCAATCTTTCCCAGCATCAGGGTCTTTTCTAATGAGTCAGTTCTTCACATCAGGTGGCCAAAGTATTGGAGTTTGAGCTTCAGCATCGGTCCTTCCAATGAACACCCAGGACTGATTTCCTTTAGGATGGATCTCCTTGCAGTCCAAGGGTTTCTCAAGAGTCTTCTCCAACACCACAGTTCAAAAGCATCAATTCTTTGGTGCTCAGCTTTCTTTATAGTCCAACTCTCACATCCATACATGACTACTGGAATAACCATAGCTTTGACTAGATGGACCTTTGTTGGCAGAACATACATATACCAAACATGCATATACCAGA
Organism: Tragelaphus eurycerus; assembly: GCA_935064755.1. NCBI lineage: Eukaryota > Metazoa > Chordata > Mammalia > Artiodactyla > Bovidae > Tragelaphus > Tragelaphus eurycerus. The sequence continues at coordinate 11,464,268 of CAKXYN010000016.1, forward strand.
AAATGCATACACCAAAACCCCAAAAACTACAACATCATATTTAATGTTGAAGTACTTAAAGCCTTCCTTTTGAGATAGAGAAAAAAAAAAAAAAAAGGATACCTACTTTCATTACTTCTATTCTGTATTTCAATTCTACTCAAGTAATAAGACGAGAAATAAAGACTAGAAAAGAAATAATCATTCACAGACAATACAATTAGTCATATAAAATCTTAAAAAAATCCTAATAATTTATTATAATTAATAGCAAGTTTAGTAACATTGATGGATACAGATCAATATACAAAGCCAACTGTATTAGTACATCCTAGCAACAAATAGTGGAGAAGGCAATGGCACCCCACTTCAGTACTTTTGCCCGGAAAATCCCATGGACCGAGGAGCCTGGTGGGCTGCAGTCCATGGGGTCACTAAGAGTAGGACACAACTGAGCGACTTCACTTTCACTTTTCACGCATTGGAGAAGGAAATGGCAGCCCACTCCAGTGTTCTTGCCTGGAGAATCCCAGGGACAGGGGAGCCTGGTGGGCTGCCGTCTCTGGGGTCGCACAGAGTCGGATACGACTAATGCAACTTAGCAGGAGCAGCAACAAATAGAAAAAGAAAAAAAAATTTTAAGACATTATTTACAGTAGTACTAAAAAATAACACCTAGGAATAAAAATTAATAAATGACATTCAAGAGCTCTACATAAAAAGCTAGTAAATACTGTAGAGAGAAGTTAAAGACCTGAGTAATAAGATAAATATACCATGTTTATGGATTGAAGACTCAATGAAAATATGCCACTTTTAACCAAGCTGACCCAGAAATGTAATGCAATACAGAAAAACACCATTAATCTGTGTGTAAACACCCTGCATGTGCTTATGCACATGAAATTTGATAAGCTTACTCTAAAGTTTATATGGAAAAGCAAAGGGTCAAGAATTACTAACATCCTCTTGAAAAAAAGGAAAAAGGTAGGAGCACTAGTTTTATTAGATTCCAAGACTTACTATGAAACTATAGTAATTGAGACATAGACAAATGGATCCATGGAAATGGAATTGAAAAGACAATCCAAAAATACACACTCCTGCAGACCAATGGCAGCACTTTAGAGATCAGAGGAAACAAGAATCATGCCAATAAATAATACTGGGTAACACAAATCTCCGTATGTGGAAAAAAAGAAATGAAATCTTACCCTCATCTCAAAACATATTCAAAATAGAAATTTCAGGTAGATTGTTGATTTAAATGTGAAAGATGAAACAATAAACCTTTTAGAAGATACTTAAATAAGACATGAAAATCACCATTGGTAAGTTAAAAGGTTGATAGTGAGATTAGTCTTAAAATTGATAATGTTTAGTCATCATTAAGAGTAAAAAGTGGGGGACTTCCTGAGTGGTCCAGTAGTTAAGAATCTGCCTTGTGCTGCAGGGGGATGTAGGGTCAATCCCTGGTCGGGGAACTAAGATTCCCACATGCTGTGGGGCAACAGAGCCCACAGGCTACAACTACTGAGTCCATGAACCACAACTAGAGAATTCATGCACCGCAAAGAAAGATCCCGCATGACACAACAAAGATCCCGTGTGCTGCAACTAAAACTCAATGCAGCCAAACAATATTTAAAAAAAAAGAGTAAAAAGGCAAGCCAGAATAGGTGAAAGTGGTTGGAATATACAACTAACAAAGGGTTCATATCCTCAGTATACAAAGAATACCCACATATCAATTAGAAAGACAGTCTGACAGAAAACTGGGCAAGAGACTCGAACAGGAACTTTTCAGCCAGATGGTCAATAATAAATACATAAAAAGGTGTTAAATCTTATTAGTAATTAAGAAAGTACAAGTTGAAACCACATGAAACTACCACTGTACACTCACTGAATGGCTTAAAAGACTAACAGTATCTAGTGCTGCTGAAGATGTGGGATGACAAACGCTGGGAACTGCTGGTAGGATTATGTACTGGTACAACCACTATGGAAAACTATTTGTCATGATCAATTAAAGTGGAGTAAATACATTTCCCATGACCAAACACTTCCAGTTCTATGATTACACCCAAGAGAAATGTGTATACATGTGTACCAAGAAATATGTATATGAATCAAAGCAGCATTATTCATAATAAGACATTGGGAACAAACTTAATATCCATCAATATCAGAATGGACAAATAGACTGTGGCATATCCATGTAACCATGATACTGAGTGAACTACAGCTACATACAACAACACAAATGAATCTCACAAGCATAATACTGAGCAAAGGAAACCAGACGTAAAAGAATATATGCTTTATGATTCCACTTATAAGTATAAAACCAGGCAAAACTATACCATATTGTCAGAAAACAAAACAGAGACTATTATTAGAGATGTGAGAGGCGGTATTAAGCGATAGAAGCATAAGAAGGTGGGGTCTTTTGGAGTTTGGGGTATATTCTCTTTATGGATCTGGATTATGATTACATCTCAGTTGTGTCCAACTCTTTGTGACCCCATGGACTGTTAACTGTAGCCTACCAGGCTTCTCAGTCCATGGGATTTTCCAGGCAATAGTAATGGAGTAGATTGCCATTTCCTTCTCCAGAGGATCTTCCCAACCCAGGGATCGAACCTGGGTCTCTCAAATTGTAGACAGACACTTAACCAGTCTGAGCCACCAGGGAAGTCCTCACTTACATATGTTATACAATTTAAAAATTTTTAAATACTGAGTTCACATTCCCAATATATGTGTATTTTTATACACATATTAACTGTACTAATACGTTATGAATACTACAAAACAAGTAAAAAATAAAAACATGAAAATTATGGAATAAAGATAAATGGTATGTTAAATATCTTGCTAATAGTAGTAATAGCTTAGTTTCTGTGTGTATCCTGAAAAATGGTACAGTTATTTATTCCAAGTGAAGCAAATATTTTAATCTTGTGGTTACCATTTTTTAAAAATTACGTTCACACACTCCCAATACATTGCCTCATTTTCCCAATAGGACTTAATCCCCAAGGTGTTTATAATATTTACATTTTATGCAGACCTGGAGTGGTGAATAGTATCAGATCAGATCAGATCAGATCAGTCGCACAGTCGTGTCCGACTTTCTGCGACCCCATGAACCGCAGCACGCCAGGCCTCCCTATCCATCACCAGCTCTCGGAGGTCACTCAGACTCACATTCATTGAGTCAGTGATGCCATCCAGCCATCTCACGTGACAAAAAAACTACTTTTTTGGCTTTTCAATCATTAGTTAATAGTTTAAGACAATACATGTACTTAGGGAAAGATTCACACAAGTCTTCTCAATAATATTCACTTTAGCAAGATGATTTACAGACCCGATTAGATCATTGATGTTAAGACTGTAATGTGGCTGACAAAGAGCTTGAAATAAGAGCAGAAGGATCAGCTGTACCATTTTCTTGTTTTCCTGTGCTTGATTTACTAACATTATTAACTATGGTTTCCTCAAAGAAATCTCTCAAAGTCACTTATTTATTTTGTGAGCATTAGATAATATGACAATTGTTACTCACTCAGTTGTGTCTGACTCTCTGACTCAAGTGTTATTCCAATCGTGTCCTGGACAGTAGCATGCCAAGCTCCTCTGTCCATTGAATTCTCCAGGCAAGAATGCTGGAATGGGTTGCCGTTTCCTTCTCCAGGGGATATACCTGAACCAGGGATCAAACCCAGGTCTCCTGCCTTACAGGCAGATTCTTTACTGTCTGAGCCACACGGGAAGCCAGATGCACTTAACAGAGTATGGGTAAATGCAATATGCTGCAACACATGGGAGAGTACATGAAAGAGGGCTCTACTGTCAATCCCTGTTCAATGTGGAATTCCCACTCCTCCCTTCATGATAGAGGACCATCCAATCTGACAGACTGAGTGAGGGAGTATATTAACTGTTCTTTTTAATATTGGTAAAGCACAGTTTCTTTCCTTTATTCTACTTCATTCGGGTTTAAAAGGTAAATTTTAAAATTCTAAAATTTTTTCTTATACCACCAAGAAATCATCTACAAGTCACTCTGAAAACCACTGTTTTATTAAAGGACAGCAGGAGAGTGACCAGATCAAAATCACAATTTAAATAGCTCATCACCCCTGGCAGCTAAATGGAGAATGAATTTAAGGCCAAGGATAGGTTTGAGAGTTGAGACTAGAATCCAGGCAACAGATAAGGAGCTGCTAGGACCATGAATGGAGAAGGCAATGGCACCCCACTCCAGTGTTTTTGCCTGGAAAATCCCATGGATGGAGGAGCCTGGTGGGCTGCAGTCCATGGGGTCGCCAAGAGTCGGACACGACTGAGCGACTTCACTTTCACTTTTCACTTTCATGCATTGGAGAAGAAATGGCAACCCACTCCAGTATTCTTGCCTGGAGAATCCCAGGGATGCGGGAGCCTGGTGGGTTGCCGTCTATGAGGTCGCACAGAGTCAGACACAACTGAAGTGACTTAGCACAGGACCATGAAGGTTAGAGGTAATGATAGTTTAAATAAAGCAGTGGCAACCTAAATAATGGGGCAAAATAGATTACTGTCAGTGACAGAGTTGATAAGTAGTTTTACCCTCCCCTTTCCCTTTACCTCTACTACTAGCTTCTCTCTCAAAAATTCCCAAAGAACAACTTTCTTCAACTATACTAAGTGTATATACATACATATAATTGATATGGATAATTGGTATTTTTAAATCACAAGTATTATGTGTACATTATATGTAAATAACATCATCTTAGAGAACTTTGCTGCTTTGAATCATCTATAACAAACAGTATGAGTGAAAATAATGCATTTATTAAATAGCAGATTAAGAACAAATCCTCCCCCTCACACACACAAACTGACGCTCTTAAACCGTTCTTATATACAACAGAAATTTCAAAGAAGGTACTCTTGGCTGCAGAATAGTTTCAAATGCTCATGCACCAAAACAAACCCAAAAACACAAAATAAACTTAATTTTTTGCAGCTTATGTTAAACGTAATCTGTCATTTTTTAATTTGTGAAAAGCAAAACAAACATCAATGTAAAAACTAAAGCAATTTAAGATTTACAGAAGACATCTGATACTTCCTTATGAAAAGGGTCTTTTCTTTAATTGATGTTGTTTTTGCAATAATTAATCAATTCAAGGTCTAAAACTAAACTAATTACTGGCTTCAGAATTCACTTGTTTCTATATTCACTGTTAGTTCCTCACTGCCAAGATTCATAATTGTTTAAATCATGTCACTGATGAACAAGGTAAATGTATCTCAGTTACATTTTTAGGAAAATGTATAACAAGTTACTCAACTGTATTATACCTATACTAAAAGTTTTCACTGATTTTGAAAAAATCAAAGGAGAAGCCACTACCATTCTACTGGCTGAAATTCCCAAAGCTCAAATATTTTTATTGTCAAAGTAAAGCACCCTCAAAATTTAAAGGAATATCCATTTATTCCTCATATGAAATTGTACTGTGTTGTCCAGATAGGAACCAAGTGTGAAAGGCTGACACCAAAGTAAATATGATGAGATAAATTTAATTCTTCTTTCCTCCACCATCTATTCTCTTTAGACACGTTCTGGAGGATACACATAAACAAGAAATCCATGTAGTAATTTTCAACTGCGGAACAAATTGGATGTTCTAGAGCCCACTTTGTAGAGGATGATGCAGTCTTGTGGGATCACCCCAGATCTGACTCAGGTCCATAAATTAATCCCAGGATCAATCATCCATTAGAGGAATTTTCCAAAAGTGGGGATCAGAACCTAGATCAAATTCCTCATGTTTTCTCCAAAGTTAATTCAAAATTCAGATCAAATCCATTTTCTCTAGTTAAGCAATTAGCTATAATATTTGTTGATAGATCTGATACTTGGGCATATGTTCTAAGAGCTCCAGCAATCAATGTATCGATAGTTCAAATTACCTAACTACTCATTAAGACAATGAATATATGCACATACAAACAAGATCAAATGTAGTTCAGAGCGTATTTTAAGAATCCCCAGAGAGCATCTTTTTTTTCCTAACAGAAAGCCCTGTTCAGGTCTGTATTATGTAAATAACTTAATTCAGGCACAGTGAAGCCTAGAAGACAAATGTTAGGTTTCAGGTATCTAAAGTTACTCTACAAAAAACAGTAATCATCTATTTTCACAGAGGGTCAAACAAGATGAAATATACTCAATATATTACATGAAAAACAGGTCTTAGAAATTTTTATTTCACTGGTAAAAGTTAATTTCAGGAAGGATAACTTTTAATAAGTAAGATCTGTTTTGTCTGAAAAATCTTTAAATAGAACAAGATTTAACTGCTTTGATGGGTTAAGTGTAATCCTATATCACTGTGCCAAGTCAGTCATGTCTGCCTCTTTGTGATCCTAAGGACTGTAGCCCACCAGGCTCCTTTGTCAATGAGATTCTCCAGCCAGGAATACTGGAGTGGGTTGCCATGCCCTTCTCCAGAGGACCTTCCCAACCCAGGAATCAAACCTGCGTCTCTTACGTCTCCTGCATTGGCAGGCAAGTTCTTTACCACCACAGCCATCTGGGAAGCCCATATCACTATAGTAGAACTCATAAATTATCTCCTACAAGACTCTTATCCCTAAGATTACCAGATCTAATTTTTTTGAATCTCTCTGATTAGCCGATTATGCTTAAACTGGGAGAAAAATTTGAAACTACCACTTATGAAAGTGTAGTGAACTGGTTACTGCTTCTCATAATTCACAGAGGAGTTTCACACCAAACAGGAATAAAATTCATTGAAAATGTAATATACATATCTAGTCCTTATACTTCGACACCAAAAAATTCTAGTATACTTAAAATTGTAGGTAGACTTTAGGAAATTACTCAGCCCAGCTCTGAGAATACTGGTGAAAATGAAAATTTACTTAACTGACAAAAACATTCCATCAAAGTTGAAAATAAAATTTTTTTCTAACTTCCTTATTTGCTTCTGAGGCAGTTGCAAAGTTAATCAGAACTGAAGTTCATCTTTGTTCCTTCTAACTTTTTTGTTTCTCTGCCATTTCATCTGTTTCAACAGTTAAGGTTGTGTCAATCAGAGGTGTGGGATAAACTTTGCATATAACCAATTTCACACAATAAGTGTAATATTTCATTGGGTTCAACAGCTTTTCTCAATTGAAAAGCAACTGTTCAAAAGTGGCAGGGTTAAAAACAGTGATCCAGATATTCAATAAAATATCACTCATTCATTATCAGGCTATAATAATCTAAAACTCTCCAAAATTCAATAAAAGATTTAAAACCTACATATAGTTGAGGCTTGAACAGCATGGGTCCACTTATATACATATTTCTTTTTCAATAGATACTACAGCAATACATAGTCCAAGGACTATTATCCATGGCATAATCCATGTATGTGGAACCCAGACACAGAGAAAACAGGGATACAGAGGGCTGACAATAAAGTTATACACAGATTTTTTTACTCCCTGGAGAGTCAGTGCTCCTCATCCCTGAGTTGTTTTAAGGGCCCACTGCGCAATACATCAGAAATAACTATAAAAATACTAGCAATGGAAAAAGAACAAGAACACATTAATGAGAACAGCTGTGCTTATGCTGGGATTGTGAGTGATTGTTTTTATAATTTAAAAAATGATTTCTTTTCCTCCAAAGATCTTATTGAGACTCTGAAGCTTAAGAGTTGTGAAAAACTACACCAAAGTTTGGCTGAATATGTGATGAATAAGGCAGGTTGAAAAGTTCCCAACATATACGTTCTTAAAGAGAGATTCTTTATATATTCTGACTATTCTCCAAGATAAAAGAATCAAAAGGAAAAAGTAACATATCTACTTCTGAGTACCTACATCTCTTAAATTCATCAGAAAATAAGACAGACTAATGACAGATAAACATGTGATAACCCAAGAACTGCTGCTGCTAAGTCGCTTCAGTCGTGTCTGACTCTGTGCGACCCCAGAGATGGCAGCCCACCAGGCTCTCCTGTCCCTGGGATTCTCCAGGCAAGAACACTGGAGTGGGTTGCCATTTCCTTCTCCAATGCATGAAAGTGAAAAGTGAAAGTGAACCCAAGAACAGCAAAATTCTAATTACAGAATCTAAACGGTGGTTATCTAGGTGTTCATTGTAAATTACTTCATCTTTTTTTGGTATATTAAGCAGTTTTCCTAACAAAAGAGAAAAAAATATTTGAGGTACATACATTTCTAGGAAAAATACAAACAAATTACAGAATACTCTGGAAGATTTAATAGAGAAAAATATTAAGATAACTGGGTTACAGTATTTGAATGCCATTCTGTTTAAAAAATGTTTTCTATATCTACTATGCAGTTATAGATCTTTAGATCCTGTAATGTATCTAGTCTCTAAAGATGATGCCCCAATAAACCACATCTCCCAGGAAGTATTCATGACTTTCTACAGTCCTCTTCTTTGAATCTAGGGTGGCCCTGTGACTTGCTTTTTGATTAATAGAAGTTGTATAACTTTCAAGACTATATATTAATATGCCTTGCATATTCCAAGATTCTGGTTTCTTTCTTCAGGAGTACTGACCTGCCATTTATAAATCTAACTAGTCTGAGATATTAGGCCAGAGAGGCCACATACCCAAACTCAGTTTGATAGTTTCAGCTAAATCCAGCCTGAGAGCCACTCAGATGTGTACCAGACATGTAAATGAAACTGTCTGACCTTCTAGTCGAATATAACTGAGTGACCTTAATGTAGAACTGCCTAGTTAAGCTCTGCCCAAGTTTGTGACTCAAAATAATATGATTTATAACAATGCATTTGTTCTTTAAAGCTTCTAAATTTTGGCGGTGCTTTTTAAAAACCAGAATACATAAATAAAGTACCTAAAATAGTAAATATTTAGTCCAAATCCTTCATTTTTATGAACTGATCCATTCTCAATCTACTGAAAAATAAAAAAGGACCCTATAATATCTAGGATAAACAGGTAAAAATTAAAAAAAGAGAAAGGGGCTAGTTAGAAATATCACTTCCTAGTCTATTTAAATATATAGATCCCACTCACTGTATAATAAAAACTCAGCTAAGCAACAAATAGCAAGTTATTTCTTAAACCATTCATTTTTTTATATATTGGGTGATATTTACAGAAAAGCAAATGTGTTGATGTATTTTTGCTCTTTAAATCCCTAATGAATCCATCATCTGACACTGTCAGTTATCTGTGACTCCCATCCAAGTTGCTACCTTAAAAAGAGGTAAAAGAGCATTAACTGCATCTAAAATAATAAAATGTCTTTTAAGCCTCTACAGTTTTGGTTTTCAGTGACTTGTTGGGAAAAATTTTAAGGATTGCAAACTTGCAAATGTTATTCACCAACGGACACAATACTTTACATAGGCAGTAAAACAAAGTTTATGACTATATGTGTAATAGGTGCTTGACAAATGCTGATGGAATGAATATAAAAATTCTACATATTCAGCTTATAAATTATGAGAGAGAACCAGAAGTTGATGTCTTTAAATAACAACACAGTCATCAATACCCTTAATTTTACACTTATTTTAAGAAAACACAAAAGTGAAAGTTAAGTCGCTTCAGTCGTGTCCGACCCTTAGAGACCCCATGGACTGCAGCCTACCAGGCTCCTGCGTCCATGGGATTTTCCAGGCAAGAGTACTGGAGTGGGGTGCCATCACCTTCTCCAATGCATGAAAGTGAAAAGTGAAAGTGAAGTCGCTCAGTCGTCTCCAACTCTTAGCGACCCCATGGACTGCACCCGACCAGGCTCCTCCGTCTGTGGGATTTTCTAGGCAAGAGTGCTGGAGTGGGGTGCCACTGACAAAACTGGAACGGCTTCAATGCAGAAACCAAGGGGTTTCCAATGCCCATCGATAAAGATTTGCCCAAGCAAATTCTAGAGGACATGTACATAATTTCAAGAAGTGAGCTGCAAATGCAAGAGAGTTTGAGTCCCATTAATGTGCACCTTAAAAACAGAAGTTTCATAAACTTTCTTGAAAAACATCTGCTTCTATTTTCCAGGTACTTGCAACCTCAAATAAAGCAGCACAGGAAGAGTTGGCAGGCAGCTGAGTTTTCTCTGAAAGGATACCTGGACCAGAAAGTCTTGGTTCTACCCTATCTGACAGGGGTCTCTGCAAACCTGTGTACAGGGCTCTGTGAGAGGGCTGCCAGGACACACAGGTGAGCAAGGAAGGCCGATAGAGACAGTCATGAAGCCTAATACACAGAAGTACCTTCTAAATAGCTATAAAATAAGAAATTAAGACTCTAATTCTTACATCTACCTTAGAACTGATTAAAAGATATTAAATTGGTGCCCTTATTAATCTTTTACTTCTTTAATATGTAAGCTTCTGGAGTTTTTTTCATGCTATTAAAATAATAATTAAACTATCCCTTTCTTCCAGTAAAGGAAGCAGAACAAGATTCAAATGGCTGCTGGCAAAGAGAAAAAAAGGGAAACATTAGGCTACTTTAACTAAGTTGAAGAATCTATTTGTAACTTGAAGGCTCATTTAATCAGTATGTTAAAGTATAAATTGGAAATACTCAATCCCTGAAGATTAAAAAACTATCAAACATGCTTAACTTTAAGGTAGTTCAATTTCTTTCCCTTTTGATTTTTCCAACAGAGGACTCGATAAATCAATGTATATTTATACTAAGAACTCTACACAATGAAAATGAATAAGGTACTGTGTTAGACTTACATAGTATTGTAAATCAACTACAGCTCAATTTTAAATATAAATTTAAAAAAAGAGTGAACAAACTACAATACAAATATAATGTTGAGGGAAAGAAGCCAGACACATAAAACCATACTAAGTGATTTCAAAAATAGTCAAAATTAATCTATGATGTTAGAAGTCAAGACAGCAGTTATCTTAGAAAGGAGAGGAAAAGGAGTGACTATGAATCACCAAAGGGTTTCTGGGATTCTGGTAATGTTTTCTGATTCATGTTCTGTGTTGTTATAAGCTGTGTAGTTTTTCCGTATGTATACTATACTTCAATTAAAAGCTTACCTGGAAAGAGCAGCACTGAAACATACACATTGCTGCTGCTGCTGCTGCTAAGTCGCTTGAGTTGTGTCCGACTCTGTGCGACCCCATAGACGGCAGCCCACCAGGCTCCTTTGTCCCTGGGATTCTCCAGGCAAGAACACTGGAGTGGGTTGCCATTTTCTTCTCCAATGCAAGAAAGTGAAAGTGAAGTCGCTCAGTCGTGTCCGACTCCTAGTGACCCCATGGACTGCAGCCTACCAGGCTCCTCCATCCATGGGATTTTCCTGGCAAAAGTACTACCATGTGCAAAATGGACAGCTTGTGGGAAGCTGCTGTATAACACAGGGAGTTCAAAGCGAAGCTCTGTGACGATTTAGAGGGGTGGGACTGGGGTGTGGGGAGGATTCAAGGAAGAGGGGATATATGTATACTTATGGCTGATTCACACCTTGTGGCAGAAACTGACTTAACATTGTAAAGCAAGTATCCTCAAATTAAATTTTGAAAAATGAATCAATAATTGAAAAAAATAAGTGTACTTGGGTGGAGAGTGGGCAAAATTCTAAGATTTTAATTTTTTTACACCTGAAGCAGAGATTTTCCAACACTTTATTCTTGATACTTTAAACCAGCTTGCTCATTTGTCTGCAGAACCATGGCACACTGCTGCTGCTGCTAAGTCGCTTCAGTCGTGTCCGACTCTGTGCGACCCCAGAGACGGCAGCCCACCAGGCTCCCCCTTCCCTGGGATTCTCCAGGCAAGAACACTGGAGTGGGTTGCCATTTCCTTCTGCAATGAACCATGGCATAAAATGATACAATTATAGAAGGTGGCTTGGAGATCACATAAGCCAAATGAGAATGCAGAACCTGACTTCCAAGATTACATAATACAGGGCAGAATCAGGACTAGAACACAGGCCTCCACACTCCTATTCCAGTGCTTTACCACCACACAATACTGTCAAACCCTCTTTCTCTAGTAGCTACTTTTACAATGTCTGTGGATGCATTTTCCTATTTCCAAGCCCTGATGAATGGTACATGCTGCCCTAGAAGAAACACTGGCAAAGTGATGTAGATACATAAATGCAAGAAAGGGATCATAATCTGCCTTACTACCTTACCAAATAATATCCATAGAGTAAGTGTATCTGTCAATGTTATGTCAATGTCATGTCAACATATCTGTTCATCTGGATAGGAAAAAAAAAGTTCTAATGAGAAGAAAATCAAGATAGAATTTTAGCAGTGACTTGCTGGGGAAGGGAAGCTTCTAAAAATGATGCCCCCCCAATAGTCTCCAACATTTATAAAACATTCTGATTTCTTGTGATAAAACTTGTGTAGCTAAATGTTGATGTATGGCAGAAACCCTCACAATATTGTAAAGTAAGTATCCTCCAATTAGAAATAACAGAAAATAAAACTTATGTAGAAAAACACATTTACTGCATTGTCAATTTTTTAATATATTTTTCTTCCTTCTCTTTAAAACTTTTCAATGGATATTGACAGGTAAACTTGGAAGCCTAACATTTTATTAAAGATGACTTTAAATACACATTAGTTCAAATTTCAAACACCATCAACTATAAGTAAAAAAAAACACAATTAGAAAATTTTCATTAAGAAATTAAAACCAACAAAAACATTATAATCCTTAACAGATGATCCAAAGGCCCAAAGTAGTCAAGTACCACAATGACTAAAGAATGCCGTTATACATGCTTACATACTATTTTTAAGTGGCTTATTGTGTGTCTGAGAAGAAAATATTACTGTTCGCTGCCAGCCTAAGCTTATATTACCCACCACACAAAAGATAAATCTTACTCTTGTCAGAACATTGACAACACACTATGCAGTAACAAGAGCAAAGTTATACAATTTAAATTCAATTATTTCAATGAGAAAGTAATATAACCTTCCTGGGAAGATAAATTTCAATGTCTCTAATAACATTTTATTTGCAGTAAAATATTGGAATTCTTTGTAATACTGGCAGCTAAAAAGTAGACTAGCATCTACAAACTACAATGAAAGTGGAATATAATCCACAAAACTTGAAGATGGAGAAATATTCGCAAACTTTAAATATCCAAGTCCTTTAATAAGTAGGACAGATCCCCTTTCAGTTCAGTTCAATCTCTCAGTCATGTCTGACTCTTTGTGACCCCATGGACTGCAGCACGCCAGGCCTCCCTGTCCATCACCAACTCCTGTAGTTTACACAAACTCATGTCCATTGAGTCGGTGATGCCATCCATCCATCTCATCCTGTCAACCCCTTCTCCTGCCTTCAATCTTTCCCAACATCAGGGTCTTTTCACATGAGTCAGTTCTTCGCATCAGGTGACCAAAGTACGGGGGTCTCTGCTTCAGCATCAGTTCTTCCAATGAATATTCAGGACTGATTGCCTTTAGGATGGACTGGTTGGATCTCCTTGCAGTCCAAGGGACTCTCAGGAGTCTTCTCCAACACCACAGTTCAAAAGCATCAATTCCTTGGCCTTCAGCTTTCTTTAATTGTCCAACTCTCACATTCATACATGACTACTGGAAAAACCGTAGCCTTGACTAGACAGACCTTTGCTGTCAGAGTAATGACTCTGGCTTTTTAATATGTTGTCTAGGTTGGTCATAACTTTTCTTCCACAGAGCAAGCGTCTGGGCTGCAGTCACCATCTGCAGTGATTCTGGAGCCCCCCAAAATAAAGTCTGTCACTGCTTCCACTGTTTCCCCATCTATTTGCCATGAAGTGATGCGACCAGATTCCATGATCTTAGTTTTCTAAATGTTGAGTTTTAAGCCAACTTTTTCACTTTCCTCTTTCACTTTCATCAAGAGGCTCTTTAGTTCTTCACTTTCTGCCATAAGGGTGGTATCATCTGCATATCTGAGGTTATTGATATTTCTCCCAGCAATCCTGATTCCAGCTTGTCCTTCATCTAGACCAGCATTTCTTAGACTCCCTTCAGGCATGGTCATACTTTAAAGCCGTGATTTTAAACTTCATTCCAAAAGATAGAGGGAATCCACTGGTTCAGATACTTTTAAACTACTCCAATATATATCCCAAGTATATACTTGCAGGAGACCTGGGTTTGATTCCTGGGTTGGGAAGATGCCCCGGAGGAGGGCATGGCAATCCACTCCAGTATTCTTGCCTGGAGAATTCCATGGACAGAGAAGCCTGGTGAGTATAGTCCATTGGGTCACAAAGGGTTGGGCATGACTGAGCAACTAACACTTTCAGTTTTACATATATCCACTCAAGAGAATTTCCTCATTGTTCTACAGATAACAACATTCACTCAATTCACTTTCTGGTCTAAAACAACTTTGCCCATCTCCCATATTCCATCTACCTTCAGGACTCACTCACTCCTTTCTCACCCCCAAGAAGTTATTTCTTTCATTCTATTCAACACTGAATCTTTTCTTTCCTAAACTCTCATAAACCTCACCTCTATCATTTGGTACTTTCTACTGAGCAGTATGTGACTGATTTTTCTAAACTGTGCTTATAGACTGTTAACCAGATTCAACTGCAAGCCCCTTGACAATAGAAAATCATCTTTCATATACCTCCCCTAATACTCGTGACATTATAGGCATTTCAATAAATGTTGAGGAAAATACAAAAAAAAAAAAAGTTGTAACTGGAAAGAAAGGCCTCTCAAATGAAGTATACGATAGAGCATGAGAGAGAAGTTTACACAGGCTTCTTCCAGATTCCTTCAAGAAGAAAGTCTCAGTTTTTAATAACTATAACACATTCCTAATATTTAAACACAACTGATTTCTAAGATAAGCATAAGAATATTCTGTAATTTTATGGATATAATTTTGAGTGATATAAAATTTTATTTTATTTTAGATGGGCTATGGGGCTTGAGGGATCTTAGTTTCCCAACCAGAGATCCAACCCAGGCCCTTGGTGAAAGCAGAGTCCTAACCACTGGACCATAAGAGAATTGCCTCAAATTTTATTTTTAAATAAACTCAGCTAAAAACTAAGTCTTTTTATAGTAGTAGAAAGTAAAGAAGTTCTCAAAATAAAAAAAAGTTGAACAATCTAAGTACCAAATGAAGTAGTACTGGATTATAACCCAAAGTATAAAGTAAATATCCCTGAGTCCAAACTGATAGGAATAACTGAATGAATTAACTAATGGGGGAGAAGAGAGAAATCTCCCATGTAGAAGAATTCCAAATAAACTATTATATGAAAGTAGACAGCCTTCAAAGAGGTAAGAGCATTAACTCCTTATTCCTTAGGTATGGGTTGTCCCTTCAAAAGAATAGTTATAGAAAAGTGGGGTAGTAACTTTACAGTGGAGAAGTCTGAAAAACATCTCAGCCAAGAGTCATAAATCATGTTGCTGCTATGCATCTTGATATGATGGGAATAATACTTTATCTCTTGAGTTTTTACAACTGATAGTTGTGTAATAGTTCTATTTTTCCCAACTATAATTCATTAACGAACCCATTCTCTTCCTCACTAATTTGAAATGTAACCTTTATCATATGTTTAATGCTTTATGAGTCCACTTTTAAAATATTTTTCCTGTTTATGCAACTACCAACACCACATTTATTTGATTACTATGGCGATGGCTCAGAGGTTAAAGCGTCTGCCTGCAATGCGGGAGACCTGGGTTTGATCCCTGCGTCGGGAAGTTCCCCTGGAGAAGGAAATGGCAACCCACTCCAATATTCTTGCCCGGAGAATCCCATGGACAGAGGAGCCTGGTGGGCTACAGTCTACGGGGTCACAAAGAGTTAGGCATGACTGAGCGACCTTACTTACGTACTATGCGTCTGGATAAATGTCCAGGTCTGTCTTGATCACTGTGCTATCCAAATTCACTAGTGAGTATTACAATTCTGCAATGATTCAAATTTTATTATTTACCAAATTAACAGAAGTTGATATCCCTTACGTTAATGCAGGTAATGCCCTCAACTATTTCTTACATTTATTAGCTCCACCGCAGGAGGAGGTCCTCTTCTTAGGTCCTCTTAAGAAGAAAAAGAACCACTTTAACCAAGTGATCAAACAAAACATCAAAAATAACCAGACAAACAACTATCACGTGTCCCTTACATGATGCACTCTAAAGACACAACATCACTTATAGACTATACATGTGCTAAAATTCATATCCTATATCTAGTCATGATGAAACATAAGACAAACTCAAACTGGCAGGCATCCTACAAAATAGATGGCTGGTAATCTTCAAAATGTTAATGTCATTTAAAAAAAAAGACTCAGGAATGGTTCAGTCCCAGATTAAAGAAAGCAAGAAGACTAAAGAAACAAAAAAACTAAATGCAATGCATGATCCTGGACTAGAACCAGGGGTGGGGACGCAGGTAATGCTACATGGAACCAATCAGTGAAATATAAATTATGTCTACAGATTTAAAACTAGTATTGTACAAATGTTTATTTCCTGATTTTGACCACTATACTATGGTTGTATAATGCCCTTATTTTTAGAAAATGTACATTGTGGTATTTAGGCATAAAGGGCAGTAATATTTACAACTTACTCTCAAATGACTCAGTAGGAAAAAAAAAAAAGGTTTAGAGAAAGAACAATAAAGCATATACAGCAAAATGTTAGTAATTGTGAATATGAGTGAAGAACATGAAGTTCTTTGAATTATTCTTATAACTTTTCCTTATATTTGAAGCTACTTCAAAATAAAAGTTGAAGAAAAAGGAGAAATAATGCACATTAGAAAAAAAAATCACACACATAAACATGGAATTTATGAGATTTTTACTTTCCTCCTAAGTTCTACAATACATCAAAACAAGTACAAGATATGTTCTCTGTTCTCAAGGAGTTTTCCATCTGGCTGGGCTGACAAAACAAATATGTAACATTTTTATAAGGAATATTACAAAGCAGTAACTGTCAAATGTGTGACAGAAGTAATGAGTGCTAGAAATTTAGAGGGAAAAAAAGATCATCATGAATAAAGTGGTCTGACTGAAAGAAGAGAGATTGGACTCAGGTCTTGAACTCTAAGCAAAATCTGGCTAGGCAAAAAAAAAAAAAAAAGAGAAAAGAGAAAATTCCACAGTGAGAGAGTATTTGTGGACAACTGAGTAACAAAGATTGACTACACAGTCTGTTAACTCTGGGGAATGAAAATCAAGGCTGGAAAGAAAGGCTAGGGCCAAATTATGGAGCACTCTGAATCCTACCCCAAAGAAAGCTGGATACTGTCCTACAGGTAATAGCCAACCACTAAATGATTCTGACATAGCATTATTAATACAAGTAATTTCCCCCATTTCCATCTAGAATCTGACTAATTTACTCAACTTGACAATTCCTAAAAAGAATGTTTCCTTTTGTACTAACATATGTTTTGATTCCTCCATTTGTGTACCTGCTGAGACAGAATATAATATCACACTTATACTGACTGCTTATTGTGGATTAGGCAAGTCAGGGAAGCTGACTCAGCACCAACCATATAATCCCTACAGATCAGATCAGATCAGATCAGTCACTCAGTCGTGTCCGACTCTTTGCGACCCCATGAACTGCAGCACGCCAGGCCTCCCTATCCATCACCAGCTCTCGGAGGTCACTCAGACTCACATCCATTGAGTCAGTGATGCCATCCAGCCATCTCATCCTCTGTCGTCCCCTTCTCCTCCTGCCCCCAATCCCTCCCAGCATCAGAGTCTTCTCCAATGAGTCAACTCTTCGCATGAGGTGGCCAAAGTACTGGAGTTTCAACTTTAGCATCATTCCTTCCAAAGAAATCCCAGGGCTGATCTCCTTCAGAATATAAATGGCCATTTAATTCCATCAATACCTATAATCGTTATTGATCAAACTGAGATTAATTTAGTCTTTGTGTATCTCTTTTCCTTACCAAATATAAAAAAGTGAACAGTTGCTGATAAGCCTCACTACCTGTAGGGACAGATTTTTATTAGTATCGATGTGTCAACACTAAAAGTTTTCATTAAGCATTTTAAATCAGAATCATATATCAGTGATCACATCTGGAAGTATTTTTGTTGCATACAAGCCAAACTTACAGTAAATCCATTCTAAAAGGTCAAGTTTATAAGTGACAAATTGTAATCTAAGACACCAGTTTTGTAAACTCTGCATGAATCATCTTTTTTGAGAACTCTTCATTATATTTCCAACACTCCTTTTTCTTAACAGAAGAATCAAATTACCTCAGCATCTAACATACAAAAAAGCCTCAAATAAAAAAATTTTGATAGTTATAGAACAAACTGGCAATTTAACAGAAATAACTAAGTTGCATATTTATGATTTCTAAAAGTATATGGTAGGGTAGTAAGAATTATAATATTAAAGAGTCTCATCATCTTAGCATTTCATGAATATCTACCCAAAAGAATATTTACCTAGATTCATTTCTAAATTGTAACTGCACCTAAAAATACCAGTTTATTCTAAAGAAATGTTTATAATTCTCCATTTCTGTTATCCTTGGCGAGGGAAAGAACAATTACATCATTCTGCAGGGGTCAACAAACTACTGCCCACAAGACAAATCTGATTCCACCACCCACTTTCATAGGGCCAGCTAACTAAGAATGATTTTTCACTTTTTGAACACCTGAAAACTGAATTCAAAAGAGAACAGTATTAAAGGACCCACAAAATGATATGCAATTCAGTGACTGTAAGTAAAGTTTTATTACAGTCTCATCCATTCTTTTAAGTACTGTCTATGGCTGTTTTAAAAAACGGCAGAGTTGAGTAATTCTGCGAGACCATGTGTCCCACAGAGCCTAAAATATTTACCATATGACCACTTACGGGAAAAGCCAACCCCTATCATATAGCAGAACAGACAAGAGATTATGCTTTAGGCATTGAAATCAGATCAACCCAGCTTCAAAATCTGTCTATGCCACTACTTATGAAGCCTGTCTCACTGTTTAATACTCTAAAACTCAGAATTCTAAATTTTTTTAAGGACAGAAAATAGTACCTAATAGGACTGTTGAGAAGATTAAAAGGATAAACACATATAAAGTGTTTAGCACTATACCTAATACACAGTAAGCACTAAATAAAGTGGCTCAGGGGTAAAGAATCCTCCTGCCAAGCAGGAGACTCAGGTTTGATCCCTGGGATGGTCAAGAAGATCCCCAGAGGAGGAAATGGCAACCCACTCCAGTATTCTTGCCTGGAAAATCCCATGGACAAAGGAGCCTGATGGGCCACAGTCCACAGGGTCGCAAAGAACTGGACACGACTGAGCAACTGAGCACGCATGCAGTGTTACTATATTTTAATTATTAGTACCATCATCATACAGTTACAGGGAATCAAACTGCTGGAGTCCAGGCCTTCTTCTTATGATATATATGCCACAAAAGTATAGTACCTCTCTCCTTTCTGATTTTTTCCTCTTTACTTCCAGGCAACTAAAACCCACACCAAAACATGCAGAAAAGGCCTTTATAAAATACAGGGTGATTGTAAAATTTGGAAACACACGTAAGTATACAGAAAAAGGATTTGTAACATTAATCAGTGAA
This sequence comes from Tragelaphus eurycerus, assembly GCA_935064755.1. Taxonomy (NCBI): domain Eukaryota; kingdom Metazoa; phylum Chordata; class Mammalia; order Artiodactyla; family Bovidae; genus Tragelaphus; species Tragelaphus eurycerus. The sequence continues at coordinate 11,483,891 of CAKXYN010000016.1, forward strand.
ACCAGACTTTATGGCCCACCCTGTACAATTCCTTCCATAGGCAATGGTACCATCCATTGTACTACAAATAAAATCTATGTAACATTCAAGTGAACTTTGTTACATTAACTTTAATTACAGCTATGTCAAGTCATTTAGTATGCTTAATAATGACAAACCAAATTTATTCAAATTCAGAAAAACTATACCGTACATAATATGGATTTAAAATATTTTTAAAGGTTTAATAGTCTTAAGTTTAACTTCATAAACCAAGTTTAAAATTGACATACACTGAGTCTAGCTGTGTGACCTTGAGTAACTTATTTAACCCAAGTCTTAGTTTCCTCATCTATAAAACAGAGATAATACTCTTTCATAAGGTTATTGTGAGGATTAAATGAGTCAATACATGTAAAGAACTTGGAACACAACCTGCTACAGAATGGTGCTCAATAAAAGTTAGTTATTATAATTACATATTAATTAAATAGCTAGATTTTGACAGGAACACTTTCACAGTTTTAACTAGGAAGTTGGCATGCAGCCAAAAAAAATTCTGAACATCAGCACAGGTCACAAAACCTTCAGAAATTCAATTCTATTGATGGGAATTAGAATACAGGCGACTGGACTGAACTGAACTGACCCTTGACTGAAATTTTACTTATATGGATTTCAAACTTAAAATTAAGTCATAAAGCTAAAGTCTGTCATTTTCCAAACTTGGGAACTTTGACAAGTACTGTATTCTGCCAAGATGCTGCTGTAGTGAACAATTAAGAGGGCGCGATTAACTTCATTTACCTTGGTCATCCCTAGGAGAACAGAGCAGGCAATCCTTGGAGACCAGGGGAAGAAGTGGCAAAGACCTGGAATAAACTGTGCTGCTGCTGCTTGTGGGTGTGCCCTTATTTCCCATGGCTTCCTCTACTCTCCCCTGGCAAAGCACTGTGCTTTGCTTCATGTACTATTTTTCCCACCAAAGATTCAATAAAAGGCATGCAAACATTATCAGACTAGTATCTGTAAAAACTCTAAAAAAGATTTAAAACATTCCTCTATGTATGAATTTAGAACTGTTACGATGTTTGGAGCCAAAATGCTAAACTTGAGAATTACTGTCTTTACAAAGAAGGCTTATGAGTCTAAATTAGTGCCATAATTTCTGAAACTATCTTCTCGACTAAAGTGTGCTAAAGCAAAAAAGACAGCTTTTGTTCCCAATGACCAAAATAAGAATTCAACACATATTTGTTAAATGAATTGATTAACTTTCTTGATGACCACAAATTAACATTTATCCACATAAGCATTTACAAAGAATTCACAAAAAATTGCTGTCTGTAGCTGTTTGTATAGCAAAGGTCATAAGTAATTACCGCTGAAATTCTTACTTCTTTACTCATGTACACAGTACTGGTATTTCTATTCTAAATCTTCACAACTTTACTTACCCAACCACTGTTCATCTAATTAAGGAATGGTACCATACAAAATTGTTTTTTGAAATTGGCATAAATGATGTACCATGAATTACCACCTGGTAACAAATGGCCTCCTCTGTCCATGCTACCATAATAAAACCACTTTTGTTTCCCTGAAGTATTCACCATCTGACCAGTTAATGACAGACCTCTGATTTCTGCAAGGCTTGGCTCCTGCTCTTTCCTACCCATCCTCTCTCCTGATAGGTTGCCCTCCTTTCCAAAGCTTTTTACTACACTGTTTGCAATGCTGCTTCTTATATGAATAAACTTTTCCTAGACCCTTAACAGAACCTCATTCCACCTTTCTTTGTACTCCTCTCTAACAGACTGGGAGATATCAGCATTTTCTTATCATTTTCCTATTGTGGCACACATATGACCATTTGACTACTCTGAAAGTCTACTGTTACGACTTTTCTTCCTTATATTTGTAATCAGGCGCTACTTAACTTTCATCACTGTCATCAATCAACTTCCCCATCACTCCTCAACTTAACAGCGAAGTTTTAATGCCTGTCTTACTGCCTCACTTGCCTTTTTAGGTACCATCAATCAGGTGACTTCCAAATCCTTGTGAACATCCTAGCTGCTCTCCTCCTTAAGGAGTAAGGAGATATCCAACTACAATGATCTTTACATGCAACACTCAACTGAACAATCTACCTCTATGATCACTCTGGACCTTATAACCCAGAACAGTTATTCATCTGAAACCTTAAAATTCATAGTTTTGACCTGTAACTAACATTTCTTATCCTTTGGCTCTTTCACACTCTGCACCGCCTGCCCCCACCCCCAGCCCCACCCCCAACCCCACTCCCAGCCAACCCATCCATCATCACACTTTAGCTTCAGGGAAACTTTTGGTGCTACGTTCCTCCATTTTCTCCCAATCAGTCTTGTTTTGGCTTCACTTCTTTCTTTCCCTATCCAGTCCAGACATCCAAGATATATCCTTTCAACCACTCTTAGAATGGCTCTTCTTATGCCATTCTCCCTCTTTCTCAAATTTTGTCCTCCACATTTACCAGAGTACTGTGGGGACAGGATGGGGGAAATGATGCACACCGCCGAGGTGACCAGAAAGTCCAAGGCCATTAAACTCATCTGAGTCTACACTTCTCAAGGAAACGCCAATCGCGTTAGCCTCAGTACTTCAAATTCTCAGAACTCAGTTTCAGCTTTCAACTCCACCATTTCTACCTCATACTTACTGAGTGTCCTCACCTCTTCTTTTAAAGAGAAAATAGCAGACTTCAGGTAGAAATCAGATCAGATCAGTCGCTCAGTCGTGTCCGACTCTTTGCAACCCCATGAACTGCAGCACGCCAGGCCTCCCTGTCCATCACCAACTCCCGGAGGTCACTCAGACTCACATCCATCGAGTCAGTGATGCCATCCAGCTATCTCATCCTCTGTCGTCCCCTTCTCCTCCTGCCCCCAATCCCTCCCAGCATCAGAGTCTTCTCCAATGAGTCAACTCTTCGCATGAGGTGGCCAAAATACTGGACTTTCAGCTTTAGCATCATTCCTTCCAAAGAAATCCCAGGGCTGATCTCCTTCAGAATGGACTGGTTGGATCTCCTTGCAGTCCAAGGGACTCTCAAGAGTCTTCTCCAACACCACAGTTCAAAGGTAGAAATAACACTCCCCAAATCAGTATCCTTACCTCCTTTTCTCTCACCAATGAAACAGTTTGATTCTGGTTAAAAACCAAATGTACTACAGAGCATTCCTAATATTAAATACTATCTGTAGAAAAGTTATGTCCATCATGCATGGCCCCCTCCCCTCACCTCTGATCTATTTACTGGTCATTTGCCCTCAGCATATAAATACATTCACATCTTCATCAACTGAAATCTCTATGTTTCCAAAATTCTCAGTTAATTATAATACTCAACCTAATGAAGATACAGTATTTTATCCAAATGCAGCCAAAAGTATGATATGAAGTATGATCAATATTTAAACAATCATCAAACTGTGTATATGTACCTGTCTGTCATGAAAAAGGAATAACTGATCCTATAACATCTGGTTAATGAAATACTAGGCTCTACAGAGAGTTCAATTACTGAAAAATAATTAACTTTAATAACACTTGGTACAATCAAGTTTAGAGAAAAAAAAATCTCCAATGACCTGATGCTCCACTTCCGTCCAGGCTTCCTGTAGTAAATATGTAATGTTGCAATAAAGCTCCTTGAAAAATGAGTCATCTTGAACCAAACATAATCAACAAGATAATGATTAACCAAAGGTTGGCACAAACCCTACCACAGTAATATAACTGAAATTCAGCCTCTTAAAAGATGATTTGTGTTTAATGCGGACTTCTCAGAAATATAGGCCAATGACTGGGTCTATGTAATATTTCTATATATTGACACAAGTATATGAAAAACTACATTTAAAATTTTCCTGTCCTGAATTTTTTATAATTATCATTTACCCACAAAACCTAACAACAAGTAGACTTTATAGTGTCATGTCTCCATTTTTCACTCTATACAAAATTCTGGAAAATTATTTCCTAATGTTTACAAGAATTAATATACTTCTGCTTATTTTAGTAAGGCACAAAAACTAAGCATGCCACAATAAGCACTGTATTACTGTGCATACTGTATCCTTAAAAAATGTAATAATGTACTGTCTTTCACACTAAATTAAATTAGTGAATTATCATGGAGGGGATATGCTCTAATGTTTTATCTGGTAGCACAATGGAGTTAGGCTATACAGGTCTACCAATTGGCTAAAGCCGATTAGAAATATATCTATGGCCACAAAACTAGGCCAAGTTAACTGATCCTGAAAGACTGAACCTGTAATACTGAACTTAGAAGCAGTTTCTATAACCAATGAGCTATCTAACTATGTAACTACTTGAAGAATTATTTTAAAAAGGTAATATTCAAACCTAATAGGAAAGTAAAGCAAGGTCTTTAACAAAAAGTGCTGTTTATTATGGAGCATAAGGAAAAAATGATCTTTATTCCTTCCTTATCTCATACCACATACAGAAATCAATCTGAAGTATAATTAATCATTGACCTAAAGTAAAAGCACAAGTCACAGAGAACAAATGACAAATTAGATTTCACCTAAAGTTTTAAAATTCCTATCCATCAAAGGACACCGTTAAGGAAATAATTTCACAGTTGTGAAGAGAAATATTAACAGCACATATAGTTGGCAATGGATTTGCATTCAGAGTACATAACTACAACAAATCTAGAATAAAAATTTAAACAATTGAATTGAAAACATGTGAAGTGAAAAGTAAATGAAATACAAATATATTTTATCTAATCTCATTTTAAAAGACAATTGTCTTCACCACATACTGTAGCTTATTCTAATTAACACAACATTAGAAGGGAAGAGTTTACAGTAACCATCTCTTTGTAAATATTTTTATTTACAGGTTACAAAAATAATACATTGCAAATATGAATTAAAATAAGCAAAACATGAATGGCCCTAAAAATGGTAAAAGGAAACCTTAAAACCAGCTGACAATAAAGTAAGATCAACACATTTAAAAATAAGAATGCATATTACTCTCAATAAATAACAAATGAAAAGCTATATAAGAATGGCCCTTTATGTATGTCCTAATCCCTGGAACCCGTGAATGTCACTTTATATGGCAAAAAAAAAAAGAAACCCAAAACTTTATAGTGTGATTAAGTTAAAAGAATTTGAGATGGGGATATTAAGAAATCTGAGATGACAAATGGCCAAAACTTACAAGAACTGAAATCATTTTAGTCCTCATTACAGCATTAGATTGGGTTTGGCCCTAAGAAATAAAATTTCCATAGTAATTTCTATCCTGAGAAAATTTTATACCATCAGTCTAAACAATTACACAACAGACAAAATTCTAAATGCTTTTCTTCTAATTCTTCATCCCAAAATCACCTTTTATTAATTTTGTCTTCAGTAGGATAAACTGTCTGCACAGTATGTAGTATTTCACTATGAAGCATGCTGCGATGCAGCTAAAGACCAGTGCTTGGCTGATGGATCGAATCAGCTGAAACATCTATTCCCATGGCCTCCCCACCATCAGATCAGATCAGTTGCTCAGTCATGTCCGACTCTTTGTGACCCCTTGAATCGCAGCACGCCAGGCCTCCCTATCCATCACCAACTCCCAGAGGTCACTGAGACTCACATCCATCGAGTCAGTGATGCCATCCAACCATCTCATCCTCTGTCGTCCCCTTCTCCTATTGCCCTCAATCCCTCCCAGCATCAGAGTCTTCTTCAATGAGTCAACTCTTCGCATGAAGTGGCCAAAATACTGGAGTTTCAGCTTTAGCATCATTCCTTCCAAAGAAATCCCAGGGCTGATCTCCTTCAGAATGGACTGGTTGGATCTCCTTGCAGTCCAAGGGACTCTCAAGAGTCTTCTCTAACACCACAGTTCAAAAGCATCAATTCTTCGGCACTCAGCCTTCTTCACTGTCCAGCTCTTACATCCATACATGACCACAGGAAAAACCATAGCCTTGACTAGGTGAACCTTTGTTGGCAAGGTAATGTCTCTGCTTTTAAATATGTGATCTAGGCTGGTCATAACTTTTCTTCCAAGGAGTAAGCATCTTTTAATTTCATGGCTGCAGTCACCATCTGCAGTGATTTTGGGGCCCCCCAAAATAAAGTCTGACACTGTTTCCACTGTTTCCCCATCTATTTCCTATGAAGTGATGGGACCAGATGCCATGATCTTCGTTTTCTGAATGTTGAGCTTTAAGCCAACTTTTTCACTCTCCACTTGCACTTTCATCAAAAGGCTTTTTAAGTTCCTCTTCACTTTCTGCCATAAGGGTGGTGTCATCTACATATCTGAGGTTATTGATATTTCTCCCAGCAATCTTGATTCCAACTTGTGTTTCTTCCCATCCAGTGTTTCTCATGATGTACTACTCTGCATATAAGTTAAATAAACAGGGTGACAATATACAGCCTTGACGAACTCCTTTTCCTATTTGGAACCAGTCTGTTGTTCCATGTTCAGTTCTAACTGTTGCTTCCTGAACTGCATACAAATTTCTGAAGAGGTAGATCAGGTGGTCTGGTATTCCCATCTCTTTCAGAATTTTCCACAGTTTATTGTGATCCACACAGTCAAAGGCTTTGCCATAGTCAATAAAGCAGAAATAGATGTTTTTCTGGAACTCTCTTGCTTTTTCCATGATCCAGCGGATGTTGGCAATTTGATCTCTGGTTCCTCTGCTTTTTCTAAAACCAGCTTGAACATCAGGAAGTTCACGGTTCACATATTGCTGAAGCCTGGCTTGGAGAATTTTGAGCATTTCTTTACTAGCATGTGAGATGAGTGCAATTGTGCAGTAGTTTGAGCATTCTTTGGCATTGCCTTTCTTTGCGACTGGAATGAAAACTGACCTTTTCGAATCCTGTGGCCACTGCTGAGTTTTCCAAATTTGCTGGCATATTGAGTGCAGCACTTTCACAGCATCATCTTTCAGGATTTGGAATAGCTCAACTGGAATTCCATCACCTCCACTAGCTTTGTTCATAGTGATGCTTTCTAAGGCCCACTTGACTTCACATTCCAGGATGTCTGGCTCTAGGTCAGTGATCTTACTACTGTTGGGTTTCACCTATCATTTCTCTCATTAGCAAAAACCTGGACACCCTGTACAAATGAACCAAGAATCTCACGTTCTCTAGATAAGGTATGGAGAAAACTGAAAATGACAGTGGAATCAACTACCCTAAAAACCCTGAGACACCAGCAACTGCTTCAGGGGCTTTTGAATTCTGCTGCTGCTAAGTTGCTTCAGTTGTGTCCGACTCTGTGTGACCCCATAGACGGCAGCCCATCAGGCTCCTCTGTCCCTGGATTCTCCAGGCAAGAACACTGGAGTGGGTTGCCATTTCCTTCTTCAATGCATGAAAGTAAAAAGGGAAAGTGAAATCGCTCAGTAGTGCCCGACTCTTAGCGACCCCATACTGCAGCCCTAGTGGAAGCCAATTATTCTAGCAAAATATACTCATATCTTAGTGTCTGGGTTTCCAAATGAGCCTCACTTATTTCTCATCCAATCTTTTATGTTGTTATAGAAGAGACAAGAGACTGGACCAAGATTTTGCTCTAAAAGCATATTAGTAGTTAAGGGATTGGAGTGGTCATGAAACAACAGAAAGAATACAGACTGTTTAACAGGAGACAGTAATTTTCACTGAGGTATAAGACCTAGACTCTTGAGAAAGAGACTTTCAAAACTAGAGATTTTTAAAATTAAATTTGAGATGGTGTTAAAACAATTAAGTAGCAATGAAAACTAGAGTGAAGATAACTGAATGTGATACAAGCAAGTAAAAGAAAAGAACACAAAATTAAATCAATGAATTAATCAAGGATTGTAAATAGACATGATTTGGTAGGGCTATCCAATTCATAATTCCCCCAAGTGGCTGTGCGCTACCCTTTAGACTTTCATTTGAGAGACTACTCAATCTTTTCTCCTATTATTCTAGACTTTGGTTCCAAAAAAGAACTGCTATCTTCCTAAATGATGAATTTGCCCTTCGTAAACATAATGATTAGCGGTGGGATAAAAATTTGATGTAAGCAAGACCAAAGTCCTGTCTTTGGATTTTTCAAATTAGAATTAAGGGAAGGAAACCTTGAGGACACATTTGCAGAGCTACTGGGATGAGCCCTGCTGCTGAAGAAAACTTATTTCAAAGACCAAAACAAGTTATGTATGCAGAACCGGAGGTAAGAGACTAATAATTCCAATGATAATGCACAATCCTTACCCTCAACTATGTATATAACATGTATTTTAAGTGAAGTGAAGTGAAAAGTTGCTCAATCATGTCCAACTCTTTGAGACCCCCATGGACTGTAGCCTGCCAGGCCCCTCTGTCCAGTGGAATTGTCCAAGCCAGAATACTGGAGTGGGTAGCCATTTCCTTCTCCAGGGGCTCTTCACAACCGAGGCATCAAACTCATGTCTCCTGCATTCCAGGTGGATTCTTTACCATCTGAGCCACCTTCAGTTCAGTTCAGTCGCTCAGTCATGTCCGACTCTTTGTGACCCCTTGAATTGCAGCACGCCAGGCCTCCCTGTCCATCACCAACTCCCAGAGGTCACCCAGACTCACATCCATGGAGTCAGTGATGCCATCCAACCATCTCATCCTCTGTCATCCCCTTTTCCTCCTGCCCCCAATCCCTCCCAGCATCAGAGTCTTTTCCAATGAGTCAACTCTTTGCATGAGGTGGCCAAAGTACTGGACTTTCAGCTTTAGAATCATTCCTTCCAAGGAACACCCAGGGCTGATCTCCTTTAGAATGGACTGGTTGGATCTCCTTGCAGTCCAAGGGACTCTCAAGAGTCTTCTCTAACACCACAGTTCAAAAGCATCAAATCTTCGGCAATCAGCTTTCTTCACAGTCCAACTCTCACATTCATACGTGACCACTGGAAAAACCATAGCCTTGACTAGACTGACCTTTGTTGGCAAAGTAATGTCTCTGCTCTTCAATATGCGTATCTAGGTTGGTCATAACTTTTCTTCCAAGGAGTAAGCATCTTTTAATTTCATGGCTGCAGTCACCATCTGCAGTGATTTTGAGCCACCTTAAGCTCAGTAAATATTTCCCATTGTTATTTTAAGAATTAGAAGAAATAATAAAAAGGTACTTCGTAAACTCTAAGTTTATCAGAGCTTATTCAGATTATTCAGCAAATGTGATCAATTTGGTTTTCAACTAGAACTGTACACATTTATACATATATTAAATACAAAAAACAGGTAACGAAATTCAATGTAAGCTATTACTGCAATCACAAAGCAAATGCATAAGACAAATCTGGTCTGCTAGTGATTTTTGTAGGGCCTGTGAGCTAAGAACAATTTTCACATTTTTAAATGTTTGAGGGTAAAATATCAATACCAGAATATTTTGCAATATGAGAAAATTAACTGAAGTTCATGTTTCAGTGGCCATAATAAAGCTTTATTGGAACATAAGCACACCCAACTATGATACTATCTATGGGTGCCTTCATGCCACAAAAGAATTGAGTAGTTGCCTTTATAGAAAGTTTGCAGATTTCTATACAAAACGGTAAACACATACACCAAAACACTTTAAATGATTGTTAGGAAGGTAAGATCATAAGTAATTTCAATTTGTCTCTATCTTCTCAGTCCGAGATGTGATATTGCTTTCAATAAAAACAAAATTTTAGAAACAGAACTACCATATAACCCAGCAAAATGACCAATACAAAAAGATACATGCACCCTAATGTTCACTGCAGCACTACTACAACAGCCAGGACAAGGAAGCAAACTTAAAATACCCATCAACCGAGGAATGGATAAAGAAGGTGTGGTACATAAATACAATGAAATATTGTTCAGCCACAGAAATGAAAAAAACAGTGCCATTTGCAGAGATGTGGATAGATCTAGAGATTGTCATACAGAGTGAAGTAAGTAAGAAAGTGTAAAACAAGTATATAATATTGCTTATATGTGGCGTCTAGGAAAATGGTATAGATAATGGAAAATCAGAAATAGAGATAAAGATGGAGAGAACAAACTAATGGATAAGGGGGAAGAGGGAGAATGGGATGAACTGAGAGACTGGGACTAACATATATACATTACTATGTATAAAATGGATTAATGAGAGCCTGTTGTATAGCACAGGGAACTCTATTCAATGTTCTCTGGGGACCTAAATGGGAAGGAAATCTAAAAAAGAGGGGGTATAAATGATTCACTTTGCTGTAGAGAAGAAACCAACAACACTGTAAAGCAACTATACGCCAATAAAAATTAACTTAAAAAAAGAACTTTAGCAGCTTCTGATTTCCTTTCCTCCGTTGTGTAGCTCTTCCAATTCATCTAAGTCTTCTCCATACCAAGTGCATAGCACCATGAAGTTGATGAAGGTAAAAAAACCTCTAAGTGGATAACCATGGGATCATGATTCATTCCTTTTCTTTATCCCTTACACCCATCCATCAGCACATCAACAGCCTCTCCAAAATACATTCCCAAAGCTACTTCTTCCACCTCTACCACACAAAGCCCCAGGTGTCATCATCTTTTACCAGTATTCCTGCAAGAATCTCTTAAGTATGATCTGAGGGTGTGGGGATTTGGGGAGGAAAGACTTAATGTGGTGGCAACATAAGAGAATACCATAATTTCAAACTTCAAACAGTCTAAAGTTTAAGTATTATTGTTCTTATTCTCACTATGGCAAGAATATCCTCATTTCTTAAAACAGTTCGTTTAGAAGGAATCCTTCAGCTTTCATTTAACAAATTTTGCTGCTTCTTTCCTGCACTTCTAAATTTAAAATGAAACTGTAAATACCTATTCTGGTTGTAAAACACATCACTGGGTGGGGGGTGGGGGTGGGGGAATGGAGTCTAATTTTGATTTCTTAATGTGTCTTGTGATGTTGGTGACCAAAAAAACAGATTAACTGTTCTTCTATAGCTCTATACTTTAAATAAAATCTAGTGATTCAATTTTTCATAAAATACTCCTTCTCCGATATTCAAAATAAAAAGAAGTAGCAAATGAAAGCCGTGTGCTATAGAGGAAAGCACACTGGATTTTTTAAGGGATAACATTTGGGCTTTAGTTCTTCCTTTATCACACTCAAACTATCCTTCTTAAATATTACAGCTTGATCTTAAACTATCCCTCTTAAATAGTACAGCTTCCTCATTTATAAAATATGAATATCAATGCCTGCTCTAATTCTTAAAATCACTAGTGAATCAAGAGATTGTGTTCTTGAAAGTAATTTTAAAAAGTAAACTCTGAAATATAAATAAAATGTTAACAACAATCATTGAATTATGTAATTTTATGTCAGTCTACAAAGTTTTAAAGTTAAATTTATTTCCTCTAAATTATTTTTCAAATATAAAAAATTTAATTGAAGCCTTTACAGCTATAGTAATCAGACAGTGTGGTATTTACTTAATTATAAACATAGCCATCTATGGAACAGAATACAGAGTCCAAAAATAGACCGACACATATGCAGTCTATTGATTTTCAGCAAAGGTGCCAAGGCAATTCAAAGGAAAAGGGCTAATCTTTTCAACAAATGTTGCTGGAACAAAGGGGTATCAGTGTGCAAATAAATGAACCTTGATTCGTACCTCATACCATATGTAAAAACTAATTCTAAAAGGATCACAAACCTAAAATAAAAGTAAAAACTATAAATTTATACAAGAAAATAGGAGAGAAATTGTGACATAACATGCAATATATATAACTGATTTTTGCCCCCAGTTCCTGGCATAGAATTTCTAAAATCCTTGGAATTTTCTGAGTAATAGAGATGTGAAGAGCCCCTTTCAACCATATCTGAGTTTATGTTAAAGAGGTAACTTTTGGAAGATGGAGGCTGGTTGCCAGGGGAACCAACTTCTTGATTAGACAGTTTGAACTTTCAGTTCAAACTTGACCTCTGGGGAGGGAAAAAGGACTGAAAATTTGAGCTCAGCCACACTGGTCCATGATCTAGTCAATCACGCCTGTATACCGGAGCCTACATTAAAACCCTAAATGATGGGGTTCAGAGAGCTTCCAGGTACATGAACACTTCAAGATGGTTGCTGGGAGAGTGACATGCCCAGAGAGGGCACTGAAGCTCCACACTCCTTCCTAAGAACCTTGTCCAATGCATCTCTTCCATCTGGGTACTTCTGCATTGTATCCTTTATAATAAACCAATAACAGGAAGTAAAGTGCTTTCCTCCTGTTACATGTTCTATGAGGCATTCTCTCAGACCCAAGAAGGGGCCCAGGAATCTCCCATTTATAAGTGGTCAGTCAGAAGTATCTGAGGTCTGAACTTGTAGTTGATATCTGGAGAAGGCAGGCAGTCAGGGGGACTGAATCCTTAATCTATACGATCTGCACTAATTTCAGGAAGTTAGTGGTATGGAAAACCCACAAATTTGGTGCCACATTTGTCTGTTGTGAGCAGACAAAGTTTTCTTTTAGAATCTATGTGATCTTGGGTTAGGTAAAGATTTCTTAATGGGACATAAAATGTACTATAAAAGACAAACTTTATCCTAGTAAATTGATAAATTGGATTTCATCAAAATAAACTTCCACTCTTCAAAAGGCACTGTTAAGAAAATGAAAAGTTAAGTCGCAAAGTGGAAGAAAATATTTGCAAAACACATAACTGATAAAGGACTTGCATCCATAGTATTCAGAGAACTCTCAAAATCTAATAATAAGACAATCAACCCATTTTTTTAAAAAATGAGCACCAGACAGGCAAATCTATAGTCAGAAGGCAGATTAGTGGCTGCAGGGCTATGGGGAGCCAAAGTTCCAATGTTTACAGCAGCTGTCTGTATTCATAATAGCCAAAAACTGGTAACAACTGAAACGTCCATCATCTGGTGAATGGATAAACTAACTGTGGTATATTCATACAATGAAATGCTATTCAGCAATAAAAAGGAATAAATTACTGAAACACGCAACACAGATGAATCTCAAAAGCATACTAAGTGAAAAGCACAAAAAACCACAGATTTTAAGATTCCAGTTATATGACATTTTAGGAAAGGCAGAATATAGGGAAAGAAAGCAAATCAGTGGTTGCCAGAAACAGGGTGGAGAGAAAGGACTGACTGCAAGGTGGTATAGGAACTTTGGGGGGAACTTTTGGTGTAATGCTATGCTATGCTATGCTAAGTCACTTCAGTCGTGTCCAACTCTGTGTGACCCCATAGACGGTAGCCTACCAGGCTCCCCAGTCCCTGGGATTCTCCAGGCAAGAACACTGGAGTGGGTTGCCATTTCCTTCTCCAATGCAGGAAAGTGAAAAGTGAAAGTGAAGTCGCTCAGTCGTGTCCGACTCTTAGCGACCCCAAGGACTGCAGCCCACCAGGCTCCTCCATCCATGGGATTTTCCAGGCAAGAGTACTGGAGTGGTGTGCCATTGCCTTCTCCGTTTGGTGTAATAGAGATGGTTTATACCTTGATCGTGGTAGTGGATACACAATTATCTGAATTTTGGAAGACCCACTATACACTTGAAACTGGCATAATTTATCACAGGTAAAGCACAGCTCCCAGGTGGCGCTAGTGCTAAAGAACCTGCCTGCCAACGCAGGAGACAGAAGAGACCAGGTTTGAGCCCTAGGTCAGGAAGATTCCCTGGAAAAGGGCATGGAAACCCTCTCCAGTATTCCCGCCTAGAGAATCTCATGGACAGAGGAGCCTAGGAGGCTACAGTCCATAGGGCTGCAAAGAGTCAGACATGACTGAAACTAATAGTGTGCACACACACAGTTGAATAAAGCTGATTTTAAAAATTTGAATTCTCAAAACTACTCTGTAGTTCTACTCTTTTTCACTAAAATAAAGATATGATAATGAGGTGTTTGGTGATGTTTTAAAACAAATGACTGAGAATTTGCTATCAAGAATGTATTGTATTTGATAGCAAAAATACCAGACAAATTCCTAAAGGAACAGAATACACTCAGTTTTAAAGAAGTCCAATGAAGTCTGACAAAAAAGAAGACTGGTTTATCCAGGGTTACACAAAATACCAGTGCTGAGAAGCAGGAACAAGTTAATAAGTAGGAAAAGAAAAGAATTCATAAAACCTTACTCTAAAGACACTTTCTCATGCAACTCTTAGGAATATGTCGTTATCTGTTGCTTTTCAAATTCCCTAATTTTCCCGAGGGTATATGTCAACCTTATCAACATATTATATATGTAATATATAATATAATAAATCATGGCATAAGAAACAAGGTAGCAAGAAATGAGGCAAGAAAAGGGATAGTAAGAGAATGAATCCACTTAAGATTCCCCAAAAGAGCTAAGAATGGCAAAGTAAGTTGGAGCCAGGTGGCCCAAGCCAAGAGTTCATCTCATAGAAGCTGAAAATGATAAAAAGCTTTTAGGCCACAAAGTGACAATGAAACATTCTGGTGGCCATATGCAAGTTAAATGAGAGCAGGAAAGATCAAATGTGAAGTCACTAATTTCCAGACATGAAAACAATTGCCTATAGTGGGTCAGAACACTTAAAACTATACCAGTGGTTTTCAAACTACTGGAACAACTTCTTTGTTGTTGCTGTGACATAGTCACATCCCTGTGAGTTCCGTCCAAAACACATCTAACATCATCTTATGGGTACTACTACTAAACAACTGTTCAGAACACAGCATAGAACCCAAACTGCTTTAAGTACCAAAGCAGGTGTTAAGGTCCGGAAAGAAGGAGGGCCAGAAGGTAAAAGAGGTGACCTCACCCTGGTCACACAACCCGCTGTTCGCCTCCACTCTCACCACCACCCACAGACAGCTGTCTGGAGAGCTCCACAGCATCCTGGGAATTCTCCTTAGTAACTGAATAGGGGTCCCGAACCCAGGTTGACAGTGATCTACAGTAACTGACCTAGAGGAAACAAGAGATTTTAGAGAAATATGATCAAATGAGTCCACAAGAAAAAAATATCACAATTCAAGGGAATATATATCCAAACATATAAAAGTACTATAGTAAACAATAAAACTTTAAATATGAAACAAAAAGACAAATTAAGAGTCTGAGTATGGACATCTGAGAAGTACATATACTATTTCAAAACTGTCATACGATCAGATACAGTGACTAAGATGCTCAATGATAGTAGCCACGGCACAGTCAATATTTTACCTGTCCGCTTTTGCATTCCCCAAGATTACTTTTCTATAAGCTTATCTCACAAAACCAAAGACCACACACACTGTATCACCATCTATTATATGAAAAAAAGGACAGTATGTTTATAATAGATAATGCAGGAATCACATCCTAAGAGTGAATAATTAAATGAAAACTGTTTACCGTCTATTTCCCTTCACTATAGTATATGCTTTAGTAGGAATTCTGATATATTCCCAGTATGAAAACAATTCCTGGCACATGGCACTACTTGCTCAATTATTAGATTCTCATACTAGCAGCAACAGTTCATTTCAGTGACCAAGAGTCTAACACAGATACTACTATAACCATCGCCCTCATATGTAGGGTTGTAATAACAAGTTCAGTTTTACTCAATCTAGTTAAAAGTTACCCGAGGTAATTTTTTTTTTTAAACTGACGTTAACAACCTTCTTTGCCATTTAGTTATTACAGTTTATGGAAAGCATCTGACATGCTTCCTGGATTCACAGCTGAATAAATGCTAGTGCCTCTGCTCTGCTGCTCCCTTTCAAAAAGTTAGCCACGTGAACCAAATTTCTTGAGATGTAGTCCATAAACTACTGCCTCAATGATTATTTCCTAGAGCAAGTATATCAAAGACCACAGACTTAATCACAGGACTCATATTCCAACAAAGACATAGAAAAAGCAAATATCTCAGAGAAGCACCACTTACACAGCTAACAGAGAGGATGGAAGCTCCTGAATTCACTGACTTAAATTAGGACACCAGGACAGCAAAGCTGACAACAGTCTCTGCACAGGGTGAAAATTGCAACCAAAGTGAGCTCTACTGGTAGTTTATCATTTTCACAGGTATATGGGAGCAGGAAGAAAAAAAAAGTAAATGTCATCCCTTTAAGCCACTTTCATGAGCTGGGAAGGCTACTGTGACCTGATCTCTATTTTTCCGCTTACACCCCAAACTAAGACATGCATGTGAATAAAACAAAAAAGGCTGGATGGTGGAAGTTTAAGGTAGCCCTCCTTTATTTTCAAAGCTTCCCATACTTCACCATCACAATTCTTATTATTCTGAATTTTAAAAGCCAACATCATAAGCTCCATAAGAACTATGTTTATAGCTGGAAGAGTGCTGAGCACATACCAAGCATTCAATAAATATTTCCTGAATAAATACTGCCTGAATCCCCCACAGAATTATAAGCTTCATGAGAGCAGGGATTTCGAGTCTCATTCACCAATTTCCCACTGCACTTAGCACAGAGTGTGATCCAAAGAAGCTAATCAAAAGCTATTTACTTAATGAATGTGTTTATGACCAGGAAACACACGCAAATAAGTGGCCTATATGAGACTCTAACCTATAACCTTAGCCCAATTACAGTATGCACTAATGAACCAAGATAAGGAGTTTCACAGTGCGCAAGTTTCAGTGTGTGTATAATCATTAAATTTCACTCACAAGTACTCACAAAGATTTCAAGAAGTCAAAAGCTGATTACTTTCCTGGCCATTCTCTTTATTCTAAACTTTGTTCCCCAATATGTTACATCCATCTTATATGATCCACAATAATAGATCCTAAAAATCAAGAAAATATTATTTGCCAAAAAAAAAAAAATCTTCACTAATTATAATTGGAGAGGATTAAAAAAATAAGATGAATGCCAAGAGGTACTCAAAGAAGTCAAAGAAAGTCAAAGGCTATGCCCCAACTAAACTGAAAACAGGATATCCTCCAAAGTTAAAAAAAAAAAAAAAAAATCTCCCACTCATCAACAGGAGTCAGTTATGGCACTTTTCTGGAACAAATGGCTCAAAGAAAAACACAAACAAATTTTGTCATTTTCTCTGACATGTCACTTAAAAATCAGCATAAGAAGTTACATACAAGAGTGAAAAATGACAAGGAAAAAAAAAATGTCAGGTATCAAAACTAAACAGTTTTGTTTTACAACAGCAAGTCATCTCAACTTTAGGAAGTCATCCATTTTGAAAAGTCAGAAAAGGTACATTCTCCGGAAAAAATTTTTGAAACGGAAAAGATGTACATTCTTATAATGGAATATGACAAATATTAATATAGCATAATTTGACTCTCAAGATACTAACGGCTCACTAATTCAGAGATTTATTCTAAAAGAAAAACAAAAGAAACAAAAGATAATCTTAAAAATGAAGATATAGGGAACATAAGTGGTCTATAATTTAAAACATGTACATATCATCAAGTTTATAAACTAAAAGCTCAGGTATTTTATTAAAGGCCTCATTCAGAAGGCTTCACTGGTGGCTCAGTGGTAAAGAATCAGCTGCCAATGCAGGAGACACGAGTTTGATCTGAGATCCAGAGATCCCACATGCCGAGGGGCAACTAAACTCGCAAGCCACAACTATTAAGCCTGTGCTCCAGAGCCGGGAAGCCACAACTGAGGCCCACATGCCTAGAGCCCATGCTCCGCAACAAGAGAAGCCACAACAGTGAGTAGCCCACACACTGCAACTAGAGAAAAGCCTGTGCAGCAATAAAGATTCAGCACAACCAAAAATTAATAAATAAATAAAATTATTAGGGGAAAAATAAAAGATGGATCCTTAGGGTGAGAAAATGAAGTTTATCATTTTATCCTGAGGAACATCTGACATTATGTTAGTCACATATTACCAATATTAGTAATATTTATTAGGTATGATTCTGTCCCTGTAAGTGCTATACCATATAATTTCAAAAGGCATAGGTCATGATTCCTGGGTTCTTTTTTGAGACCCGAAACAACCCTTATATGAGTCAAAACAGCTTTGTTATCTGGCTTCCTAGTCTACAGCAAATTTAAAATTGGAAATCAAAAGAAAGGCTGGATTAGAAACAACAACCAATCTAGTAACAACAAGCACCTCTAGAGCCTAGAGTACCATTTTCTACCAAAAGGAACCACAACTTCTTAGAAGAACAGTTGACTGTAAAAATGGAGCAGGAAGTGTAAGTGTAAAGTCTGAATATCTTATCAGAAAGCAATGAAGCTGACAAAGCACCAGGATCAGGACTCAAGCAGCAATGTGAAGATGCTCTGACAGGTCAAAACAGGAACATTTAAGCACCCAAATTTAGAAGAGTAATGGCAGCAGATCAAAATACATCAAATAAATAAAAATCTGTACGTTTCTATTTAAAGGACAGACAAAACAAAGAAACATGCTTAAAAAAACACAAAAGATACAATCAGTACTCATGTTAATTTAACTTTACAGGAAGAAAGGTCTAGTTTCTTTAGTAAACTAGGGGGAAAAAAGGGAAGGAAAATATACATTATAGATTAAAAGAGACATAGCAACCAAATGCAATGTATGATCCTATTTAAACCCTGATTTAAACAAACCACTGAAAAATGACACTTAAAGACACCATCAGGGATATTTGACATTAAGATACTATTGTCAGGACTTTCCTGGTGTTAAGACTCTGAGCTTCCAACGCAGGGGGCATAGGTTGGATCCCTGGTTGGGGAACTAAGATCCCAAATGCCTCACAGTGCAATTCCCATCCCCAGAAGAAATTACTGTCAAACTGTAGGTCTAATAATAAGAGAAGAGTCATCTTTCAACATATATATAAACTCAAATATTATGGATGAGACTCTTTAAATAATATATAAAAACAGAGGAAAGGGTAAAGCACTAAATGACAACAGCAAGGAGGGCAGTTATAACTGTTTAGCGTCATTTAGTGTATGGAGGAAACAGTTCTACACAAACAGCTCTCAGAAGCACCACCGTATCACAGCAGAGAATCAGTCATCTAGAATATGTTAAATTATGTTCTATATACACAGCCTAAGCAGATCAGATGTCCAAATAATGGAATATGATCCATTAAAGTTTATATTTATACTCTCTGAAAAGGAAAGATGATCATAATATTTAAAGAGGAAAAAAAATGGTGAACTTTGCTGCTTAACTATATTCTCTTTGACCCGGAGCACACACACCACATAGCAGTATCTCGCTCTCAATTACTGCTGATTATTTAAATATAGAAACGTAACGGTAACAAACATCCTGTATGGCTTCCCACTTACAGCAAATTCCTTCAAACTAACTTATATTAACGGTCTAGTCCATGTGTTCAACATAATTTTTAAGTATAAGATATACTACTACACGGTTACAAAATTACAAGAACCATAAAGAATGTTTATCAATATATAAACAATAATGGATTATAACCTATTGGAAAAAAAATAAGACAGCTGATTCCATATAGATATATTAAGTAAACCACTAATGTGAAGGTTTGATGAGGATCAGAATATTTACAAAATTTCAAAGCACCTCCTACAGAATACTAATTACAAAGTTTTTAGAAAAATTAATTTTACAATGGAAAGGCCTGGCAGACCCCACCCTAATCAAAGGGTCAAAATGGACATCATCAGTAATGGGACAAATCAAAAGTGTGTGACACCTGATAGGGTGCAATAAGACAAAACAGCTCACCTCTGGGACTTCTGTGCCAACGATACATAACTTGAATCCAATCAGGAGGAAACATCAAATTTAAGGACATTCTACAAAACAAATGGCCTATTATCTTGCAGAGCATCAAGTTCATGAAACCCAAGGAAAGACTAACTGCTCCAGATTCAAAAAGAGTAGAGACATGACAACTATCGGTAAATATAACATTTGATTCTGAATTGGTTATTTACTAAAAAAGACGTTATTAAAACAATTAGCAAAACATGAATGAGTTTGAGGGTGACACAGTAGTAACATATCAATATTCATTTCCTGATTCTCCTCATTGTAGTACGGTTATATAGGAGAATGTCCTTGTTTATAGGAGACACACACTTGAATGTTAACAACTTAATGCTCAAACTACTACAAGCACAAAGAAGATATCCCAGCATCTCCTGGGCAAGCTGCAGCAGTCCCCAACTTTCTGGGGGGACCAATTTTCTGGAAGACAATTTTTCCATGGACCTAGGTTCGGAGAGATGATTTGGGGATGATTCAAGCACATTTACATTTACTGTGCACTTTATTGCATTTTTCAAAAAATTACTTATTGGCCATGCCAGGTCTCAGCTGTGGCACACAGGATCTAGTTCCCACTGCATTGGGAGTACAGAGTGTTACCCACCGGACCGCCAGGGAAGTCCTTGCACTTTATTTCTAGTCTAATGTTGTCGCTGATGTGACAGAAGGTACCAGGGAGCAGCCCAGAGTTTGGGGATCCCTGAGAGAAAGGCTGTGAACACAGCCTACAGGGGCCAGGCGATAAGGTAAATACTTGAAACAAGCTAGGCGTAAGGCAGGGCTGAGGCTAGTTACCTGACACACCGCTCAGTGAGTATATAGATCATCTGGAACACAAGTTGACAGCGGCAAGATCAACCCATTTTTTCAAGAGAAACCAAAGATGCAGATTTCTATGTGAAATTTCCCAATTTTTAACACACTCAAAAAGGCCAAACAAAACATGTCTGCTGACTAAATTTGAACCGCAGCTGCCTCTGGCCCAGAGGCATGCTTCTCAAGCCGAGGCCGAGGGATAAAGGGAAACCACATGATATACATGAACACATTCTTGGAGCCACAGTTTTATCCCAAGAGTTCGCCTGGAATTTTCTGGAGAAGAGATATTTCTTTACTTTTAAAATCCTATATTAAAAAAAAAATAAAATAAAATCCTATATTATGGAGTTTAATGCAAAGTCATATGATTTTTTAAAAAACTTTTCATTTAAAAATAATTTCAAGCTTACAGAAAAGCTGTAAGAACAAGAACAGTACAAAACACCTGTACAGTTTTAACCAAATTCATCTACTGTTAACATTTTACTCATTTGCATTATTGCACAGGAGCATCCTTCCACCCTCCCTCCTCCTCTCTAGTACAAACACAAATACATACACACATAAATACAGCTGTATATGTGTATGTGTGTGTGTATATATATATATAACATATATAATTTTTTCTGAACCATTTGAGAGTAGTTATGTATCATGGCATTTTATTCCTAAAAAAAAAAAAAGTTCAGCGTGTATTTCCTAAGAATAAAAATATTATTTTATATAACCTTAGGTTACCAACTTTGGAAAGTTCAACACTGATGCCATACCTTTATGTTATCGATCATCTACATTCCAATTTTGCCAAGTGATCCAATAATATCCTTTACCGCATCTTCCCCTCTAATACAAGATCTATTCTAGGATCCGGTACCACAAAGAGATGTCATGTCTCTTCAGTATCCTTTAATCTGAAACACTTTCACAGCCTTTCTTTGTCTTTGTAACATTAACATTAAAGAGTACAGTCTCCCCCCTACCCTTTTATAAAATAGGATGTTCCCCAACTGAAGTCCAATATGGCCTCATGATTACATCCAGGTTATGCATTCCTCGCTGGAGAACTACCTAAGTGATATGCTCTTTGCAGGGCATCATAGTCAGAGGCACACAGCGTCCACTGGTGCTATTTATTTTGATCATGCACTCAAGGTGCTGTCTGATTTCATCACTGTATAAAGTTACTATTTTTTCCCCTTCTAACTAATATGCAATGTATGGGGAGATATTTAAGACCAAGCAAACATTCTGTGGAAAATTCTTAAAGAGATGAGAATACCAGACCACCTTACCTGCCTCTTGAGAAATCTGTATGCAGGTCAAGAAGCAACAGTTAGAACTGGACATGGAACAACAGACTGGTTCCAAATACAGAAAGGAGTACATCAAGGCTGTACACATCACCCTGTTTATTTAACTTATATGCAGAGTACATCATGCAAAATGCTGGGCTGGATGAAGCACAAGCTGGAATCAAGATTGCTGGGAGAAATATCAATAACCTCAGATATGCAGATGACACTACCCTTATGGCAGAAAGTGAAGAAGAACTAAAAAAAGCCTCTTGATGAAAGTGAAAGGAGAGTGAAAAAGTAATCTTAAAACTCAACATTCAGAAAACTAAGATCATGGCATCCGGTCCCATCACTTCATGGCAAATAGATGGGAAAACAATGGAAACAGTGAGAGACTTTATCTGGGGGGGCTCCAAAATCACTGCAGATGGTGACTGCAGCCACAAAATTAAAAAACACTTTCTCCTTGGAAGAAAAGCCATGACCAGCCTAGACAGCATATTAAAAAGCAGAGACTACTCTGCCAACAAAGATCTGTCTAGTCAAAACTATGGTTTTTCCAGTAGTCATGTATGGATGTGAGAGTTGGACTAGAAAGAAAGCTAAGCGCCAAAGAATTGATGCTTTTGAACTGTGGTGTTGGAGAAGGCTCTTGAGTCCCTTGGACTGCAAGGAGATCAAACCAGTCCATCCTAAAGGAAATCAGTCCTTGGAAATTCATTGGAAGGGCTGATGCTGAAGCTGAAACTTCAATACTTTGGCCACATGATGCAAAGGACTGACTCATTGGAAAAGACCCTAATGCTGGGAAAGATTAAAGCTGGAAGGAGGAGACGAAAGAGGATGAGATGGTTGGATGGCATCACCGACTCTATGGACATGAGTTTGAGTAAGCTCTGGAAGTTGGTGATGGACAGGGAAGCCTGGCGTGCTGCAGTCCATGGGGTCACAAAGTGTCAGACATGACTGAGCGACTGAATTGAACGAAAACATTCTGCTCCTCATCAAAAATATGCCATAGATTTAGCATTATCAATGATTCTTGTCTCAATTAATCTTTATTAAAATGGTTGCAAAATAATCACATGAATGTGTAAGTAGATAACTTCTGGCTATACTCCTAGATCCCTAAGGTATACGCACTTGGTCTCCTCGACCTTAGGAGCTCTACAGGGCAATGGTTTGAGTGCAAGACTAGAATAATTAGGTACAGCTTCCAGAAAAACACAAGTGTACCTGAGCCATGCCTTAAAGATTGGATAGATTCTGAAAAGCTAATAAAGTGGAGAGATAGTCAAGACACAAAGAAATCCATCAGGAAAGCTGAAAAAAAAAAAACCCAATATGGTGACTCCTTTTGCAAAGTAAGTATAATACCCTAGCTTATCAGTTTTATAAAACCACATTTCTACATATGGAGTCTGCCTGAACTGATTCTAGAACTACAGATATACTTCTGCTGCTACTGATGATAACTATGGTATAATCATTATATTTAGAGTCAAAAGTTGGACGCGACTGAGTGACTGACTTGAAAAACTTTTCAAAAACAGCACAATTCATTGTAACTCCTACTTCTGATTGTTCATCCACATTTTCATATATGTCAGCCATCCCGCCTAGTCTTTCAAAGATAGGGAATAACAGCCATTAAAAATGTATCTTTCATCTGACTTATGATCCCCCCGTAAAATAAATTTTATTCTGCAATCTAAGGCAAACATATTTATATGAAATTGAGAGTTTCTTGAAGCAATATCATGCAAAGCACTAATATTTTATAATCTTTTTTTTCCTTTCCGTCTCTTTCTCATTTTTTTAAAATATTCATTTTGACCCTCAATAAACTGACTTCTAAATCCTTAATAAGTGATTCACAAAACCTCCACTTGATAAACACTACCCTAGAACCTGAGATACAGTTCTTTATTAAATTTTCAACAAAGTTTGGAGACAATTTTCATTTATTTCAGGTGAAATAAGAACAGAAAAAAACAAGAACATAAAGAGTTATTTAATTGTTTAAAGGATTCTACTCTGACATTGTGTATGGTAATTTTTTGGTCTTCAAGTTATCATTTTTTTAAGAAATGGTTGTAAGAGCAAAGCTTGTACGTTGCCAATTATATACTGGTTCCCTAGTAATTTCCCCCCAATTTCACAGGATCATGAAATCGCCCCTGCTCTGCTATGAGATTTCAAACACACGAGTGTCAGCCTTTCAGCGGGTGTATAATCTGGCTGTAGAAATAAGACTTACAGTAATTTTAGGACTTGTAATAATTACTTCTATCTTTTGAGAAGAAATATTCTGTGGTAAGTGCCCTAAAAATGTTCCTGTGTTAAAAGTTCAAAAGTGGATACTATGAATTGGGAATGAAAGAGAACAAAGAGAGTGTTCAGAAAAGAAACAATATCTGAGTTGGGCCTTGAAGGGTACTTCAAGACAGAACAGACACAGGGATGAAAAACTGCCAATCAAATATTGGAAAAAAGAAATAGGTCATTTAGGCCAGATCATGTTAAGACAGTAGAAAGAGATTATGGAGGATCTTGACAGCAAGTCATTAAGGCAATGAAGCAATCTGGAAAAGGTTCCCCCTCTCCCACCCCTTACAAAACAAATTACGTACAAGTAGAGATTCTTGAGGCTATGCAATAATGCAAACACAGAAAAATAAGGCCTTCAATTGTGGTGTCAGAAAAGGAAAGTAAGGAATGTGAAAAGGTGACAAGAATTGATAAGTCTTAGAAGAGATTTTAATGTGGTAGGCAAAAATGGCCAAGAGTTAAACATTTTAAGGCTGGGTGATACTTACAGTGAAAAATTAAGAAGTTGATTTATAGGAAGAACAGTTCATATCCAAGTACATTAGAATCGACATGCAAGTGGGTTATGAAGAGTCAGTAATAGGATAAGGAAAAGAACACTGGGTCCCATCAGTAAAATCTGAGTTCAAGTGAAAAAAATGGTCAGGCTCTAATGAGAAAACCAGAACGCAAAATTATATCTATAGTATAATTTTAACTGTGTATAAAAAGCACAGGAAAAGACTAAAAACGTGTACATCGACATGTTAACATAAGCTGACTACAAATAAACTAGGAATAAAAGATTTTTTTTTCCTTCTTTTGTATTGTGTTCTCATTGGATACAAACCTTACAAATCAGGCTCCGCACCCCCACCCCAGAAAAAGAAGAAAGGGAAAAGAAAAACCTGGATTTGAAGTCTTTTCAAAAAACTGCAAACTCCTTGAACTTTAGTTTCTTCATCTAAAAATGGGGAAATAATTTCTTCTCTCTCAAGGTTAGTGTGCAGATTAAATGAGATAAAGTTTTGTAAACTATACAGCAATATGCAAAGGTAAGGCATTACAACAGTCTACAACAGCTACAACTATAGGACAAGATATCACATACAGACATAAAAATATACTACAGATTTGGGAAGTAGATTATCTCCTTACACTTTTAAAAAGTTTTAGAATCCATCTATTTTTAAATCAAAATGTTACTGTAATAGTTCTTATAAACAGACACTGAGGTTTTACATGCTATATATATATATAAATATCATACATATATGATTAATACAGTACTTGTCCTACATGCTATTCAAACTTAAATACAAAGCAAAAAAAGAGCTAGTAGTTATCATTCCCTAATATTTGGACTTCTAAATAAGTTATTTCATGGTTTTAAAAAGCCACAGTCTATTGAGGATAATTTCAGTAATATCCAAATGTCATCTCTTAGAAGTTATGTGCTTGACACACAGCACTGCCTTCTAAATGGTGCCTTCCCCTTCAACTCCCACTTCTGGTCCTTTACTTAGGATTAAACACCTCTAGATACCTATTTACAAGCTCCTGAAGGGCAAGAAGAATGTCATAAAAGGGATACATGTTAAGAAATACTCTAACTCACGTTATAGACGCTGTAGTAACCATTTAAGAGTTACTACTCATGTCATATTATAATGTAAACCTGCCTCGAGCCCTTCAAGAGACAGCCATTAAGAAATTAAAAGCTAAGGAAAAATTCCACAAGTAATGTTACTACATGAGAAACACTTTTATATGAATAAAGAATACTTGATTAATATTTAAAAGTATTATACTACACTGTTCCTTTAAGAAAGCAAGAGTATATATGAGATGAGAAATGATAAGTTCTAATATTATGTTAAAAAATTGTTTTTTTCATGTATCTGATAAACTGAAGCATATTATTACTGCACTGAAAAATGTTACATTTCTTATACTAACCCTATAATTTAATTCATTACAATTTTTCTTTAAAAAGAAGTTAGGGAGTTTTGTTTTTAATCTTTGGAGCAGAAAAAGTTAAAACTGACATGGTGATGCTTTCTTTAAGGCATAAACACTGACTAAACCTGAGGCTATTTCCAAGACAAGTTTTAAAATTAAAACCTTTATTGTGAAAAAGAGATGCTAAAGAAACTAGGCATGAAACGCACATAACCTATGCCTTATGAAAATCAACAAGAAAAGCTCTGTCAACAGTTTTCTACTTCTGCACATAGACCTGAAATTTAAAATGTTTACTATATACATGTTTTGTACAGGTATGTGTGTATATTCATATATACTGATTTGGAGGCAGGACATTAAGACAATTAATTAATGAGTATTTCCCCCTCACTAAGTAAAAAAAGAAATGCTTCTTAAGTGCTGCTTTTTTCTATTACAATAATTTGTGAACTAAAAGATACTATGCTTAAAGGAAAAAGTACAAACACCTGCCAATCCAACTGCCGGAAATTCATCAGCTGCAGAGAATAAAAGCATCCTTTTGTTGTTTTAAATGTATGGACAAAACAAAAGAAATACAACAGGTATACAATTTCAAAATGGCAAATATAACACAGAAGAGCACCTAATATTCCTCTCAAGGATTTCAAAATCATTACACAGTTTTAATTGCCATCAGACATCTCAGAAAATGCACTTAAGTGTTTTCCTTATCTAAACACTCATCAATGGTACAGTCTGAATTTTTAAAGTTTTTCACTTAACAAAACG
The DNA here is from genome assembly GCA_935064755.1 of Tragelaphus eurycerus. Lineage (NCBI taxonomy): Eukaryota > Metazoa > Chordata > Mammalia > Artiodactyla > Bovidae > Tragelaphus > Tragelaphus eurycerus. Next base: position 11,510,799 of record CAKXYN010000016.1, read on the forward strand.
ATGCATCATAACATTCCCTTAAATAATCAGCTTCTCTAGAATCACTGTTTACAAAGCACTCGGCTTTTCTGCTTATAAAAACGTAGTTTTCTTTATTTTCAGGAAGCCATACAGTACATAAAATGACACACATACACTTCCTTGAGAATAAATACTTTAATACTCATGACCCCAGAAGAACTTCACATGTTTTGAATTCTTGTTTGGTTAAAAAAAGTTTTTAAACATCTACTAGAATACAAGAGCTTGCCTTTACATTCATGGCTCTCTTGAAGGTAAAATAAAGATCAACGTAACTCTATGTGCTAGACTAACGAACTAAAGGGAATAGAAACAAGCAATTTGGCCAGAGTTGGGCAAAACTGTGTTTAAAGACTACCAGTAAAATATACCAGCTTTACCCTTCCCCTACTCCCAATCCTTTAAGGTTTCAATTTAGATGGGACCTAGTTTTACTCTTTCAAAGGGGGACAGAAAGAGAAAGCATACATCTCCTGCTGAGAAGTATCTTCATCAGGAGCAGCTCCAAAAATACTGCCAGGAACCCTTTCTTTCCCTCCCAGCTGACCTAGGTTCCTCTCTTTAAATATAAGCATCTTTTCTGCTCCTGATCAACATCATACTTAAAGAAGGGAAAAGTCTCAAGGTGAGACCCAAGGGTGGTACCAAATGAATTAAAAAAACTATTAAATCAATACAAAAATTCAACATCACAGTCAGTTATAACATTCTTTATGAAAAGTGGGAGCTCCAACTAAAATTTCTCTTTCAGTCTCTACTACCAGTTACCTTATGAACAGGATAAGAAAGAAGAGTTGTTTAAAAACGCGTATCCACTTTCAAAATAAACTTAAGTGCACCTAATTAGTGAGAATGACTCCCACAAAACGCTTACAGAAGATGAAGTTCTGGCAAGCCTTCGAAGTCCACAAACCAACAGCCAGAAGTAAAAGCTGATTCTAATTTGAGCAGTGATCCCACCATTCCTACAGGCTGAGGAGCCAGCAGTGCAGATACCTCAGCCGCACAACATCCCCCAACACTCAGTTTCTTGCCCAAGTATATGATCACCTCTTTGTGAACATAAAGGACAAGTCTTTCAGTCCAATATGATTAGGGAATAAATCCAGACACAGGCATATGGCTTAAAAAAAGGCAGTGAAAAGCTGATACCTCTTTAAAAGGAGCCCAAGAATGAAACAACTTCACTATGAAAGGAATTATAAGACATCAAAGGTTAGATAATGGACAACAGGTGCCTTTGGGGAGGAAAGAGTAACACTCAGTTGCCTCCTATTTTAGGATTTCCACTCTCTAGTGTGTGTTTCCCAAAGAAAGTGTATGTGTTTTTCCCAAATAAAGTCATAGCCAAAATTACGGTTTTTACTATTTAATACCTATAGTGGGTCACTGTTCTTAAATATACTTTTTTATATATAAAAAAAAAAGTTGATCTCAACATGTATGAATAAACTATGGCCTATGGCCAGATCATGCATTGATCCATGAACATTAACCAACTAGGAATTTATTATCAAGAAATGCAAAGAAAGGCGTCAAATACTCAATATACCAATCCAGCAGCAGGTATCCCATAACTGCAGTATTAGCCAAAGCAGAAACTGTTTCTCTCACCATCGTAACAGTTGAGCTCAATCTTTACAGTAACCAAATTCCAATAGCCTCAAAGAATAGTAATTCCAGACACAGATTATATGGCTCTGAGTACCAGCCACGAGTTCTGATTCTCTTACCCAGTTACAAAATTTACTACCTTTATTCGGGTGAAAGAGAACACTGAAACAATACTTCAGCCTACTTCCCTTTCTCCATTCCACAAAGACAACATATTCCAAAAATGGAGAATCCTTTCCCTGACAGAGGCCCCCTTTCCTATGGATTCATGGGGCACGATTACTTCTCCCCAGCATGCTTGCAGAGCCAGCACGCAGACTTCTGCTTTCACTCCTCTCTTAAAGAGGGTCCCCCAACACAAATGCGCCTCTTCCTTTCCTGTATTAGGCAAATGATGCTTCGGTGCTACTGGATCTCTCCACCACTACAAAACGTTCAGAGAAGTGGAGGGAGTGAGGGGAAGTTGTCAGTTACTCGGAGAGATTCTTAAAAGACGACTCCAAATTTAAAGTGAAGGCTTGAGGAGGGAGGGAGGGAATGGGGGTCCCTTCCCTAAAAGGGAGCCTGTGCGTGGGTAAGGGATGTCCCCACCCTGAAAGAGAGCTCGGTTTGTAAGACGGGGGAGGTGTTGTACCCAGAAGAGATTCAGGTTTGAGAACGAGGTGTCCTAACCTTGAAGGTGGCGGGGAGCCGTGAGTGTATGGCGGGGGCGGGGGGGGGGCGCAGCAGCTTTAGGGCGGCCTCTATGAAAGAAGGGGTTCCCACTTCGGGGAAGAAGCGCCCCGCACTGACGGGAACGCTGGGAGGAAAGGAGGGTCTTGCTCAGGAGGGCTGGCATGGGGGAGGGGTTCTGAGTTCACCGGAGCCCGGAGAGGGGCGGCAGGCTCGAGGGGAACATGTGCAGTGGAACTGCTGCCATCCCGAGGAGCAGGGTGGAGAGCAGGCCCAGGCTGCGTGTGCAGGGAACAAGGTTCCCACCCTGCGCAGGAGAGGAAGGGCTCCCAGCCGCACTCACCGAGGCTGCCGGCGAAACCGTCCATCTTGCGGGGAAAACGCCGGGCTCCGGGCTCAGCGGGGCGGGCACTTCATTCAGCGGACCGACTAGGGTGGCCGACGCTGAGCCTGACCCGCTCGCTTTCTCGGACGCGCGGCTCGGCTCCCGCCTCCGTAGTCCGTCGGCCCGTGCGCCCCGGGGCAGTCAGCCGCGGCCGCCGGGACCACTTCCCCGTCAGGTTGAGAGCCGCGCCGCTCCGCCGCCTGCCCTGCCTCAGTCCCAGACAGCACCCGTGAGCGCCGCGCCGCGTCCCGCCCCCGCGCCCGCGCGCAGTGGTAGCCCCGCCCCCGCGCACGCTGTCACGCTTCCGACCCCGCCTCCCACGTGACGACCCGGAGGCGGGGTCTCGCGGACCCTTCCCTCTCACCTTGCCTTAGCCTCGGATTCCGCCCCCTCGCGGGCGACCGGTGCCTGCGCTTGCGCGGTGGGCTTCGTAAGGGCCTAGGATTTGGGACTTCGAAACTGGTTCCGAGAAAGTGGGGTAAGGGGAGACCTCCAGCCTGGGATACTCAGGAACTTCCAAAGGATTCCTTCCTTCGCAGCACCTAGGGAGTCCTGAGAGACCCTTCAGAGCTCAAGTCTGGAGCTCCTCTGACAGGAGATGGCCACCCCGTGTGTCTTAGCACACTAAAGAGGCAATCAAGTGGAGGGAAAAATCCAGTCTTCGCGGGTTCTTCCTTTGCCCCAGTAGGGTGAGGGACAGCGATGAGGGTGAGTCTTCTTGACTAGCTCAAGGCCATCACTACACAGCCCAAGGCCCACAGCAGGGCAGGGTCCAGGATGTTCCAGAAGCAAGGAATGTTAGTACTGGATAGGACCCAAGCATTCATCTTGCCTCCCCTTCAGGGAGGACAATGAGCCTTAGAAAAGACGTAACCTGCTCAAGGTCAGTAGAAGGAAATGGCAACCCATTCCAATATTCTTGCCTGGAGAATCCTAGGGACAGCCTGGTGGGCTGCCGTCTATGGGATCACACGGAGTCAGACATGACTGAAGCGACTTAGCAGCAGCAGCAGCAGCATGAGGTCATGGAACCTGGAAAAGCAGAACTAGCATTAATTACCCCCTCCTGTTCTTTTCCACCAGGGATGCAAAGCCACCCCTGACAGGACAAATCATAGAATTGCCTACTAGGGAAGTATAACAAAGGGTTGAAGTAATCCTGAGTTCCAGCCCCAATTCCATGTGACTCAAATGGTGAGTTATCAAGTCACTAAACTCACTTGGGCCTCATTTTATTCAATTGTAAGTGGAAGACTGGACAGGTAAGCAAAACATCTAAACCTTTTTCATCTTCACTCCCACACACCTGTATTCTCCATCCTTCTAAAGACCTTCCAGTGGTTTCCCAAGTCCCTCTTGGGACTAGTTGTGTGGATCAGGGGACTAGTTACAGAGGAGAAATATAAGGTATCCAGGAACTAAATTGATCTGTACAATAATACAGAGCTGGCTCAGAAGAGATTAAGAGTGATTTTACAGCCTTTCCTGATGCCTCAGAGGTAAACAACCTGCTTGCTAATGTAGAAGACTCGGGTTCCATCCCTGGGTCTGGAAGATCCCCTGCAGAAAGAAATGGCAACCCACTCTAGTATTCTTGCCTGGGAAACACCATGGACAGAAGAGCCTGAAGGGCTACAGTCCACAGGATGGCAAGAGTCGGGCATGACTTAACGATTAAACAACAAGCAGTCCTTTCAGTCAGGTGCAGGAGAGAGGAAGATAAGAAAGAAGATGAGAAAAATGAAATAGACACTGTCATAATTAGAGGAACTTGGAGGACCTGGATGGTTGAAAGGTCTGTTTAAACATTTTGTCAAAGTCTTATAATATACTTTTCACCTTTGATTGTCTCTTTAAAATTCTTCCCTATGGTCTAAATTACTTGAAATTTCTTTTTTGGATATCAGACCTGTGTGTCTTCTGAATGCTATGGGGGAAAGGGCCATAAAGCAGCCAAGATAAATTCAGGTTACAGACAAAATGGTGTCTGAGGTTTCCTCTTTCTTCGAAATTATTTACCCAGTGTTTCCTTTGCTATGGGCATTTCATATCTGTATGATTCTGTTAAGTCTTAATTGCTATCTTAATTGCTTATTGAGACATGCTTGCTTCTGACAGCTGCTCTTCTGTGCCTGTATGCAAAACTTTCTGCTTTAAGTCAATTAAAAGAATAAGAACTTGTATACTGGTATACTGCTGCTAAGTCGCGTCAGTCGTGTCCGACTCTGTGCGACCCCATAGACGGAAGCCCACCAGGCTCTCCCATCCCTGGGATTCTCCAGGCAAGAACACTGGAGTGGGTTGCTATTTCCTTCTCCAATGCATGAGAGTGAAAAGTGAAAGGGAAGTCGCTCAGTCGTGTCTGACTATTAGCGACCCCATGGACTGCAGCCTACCAGGCTCCGCCGTCCATGGGATTTTCCAGGCAAGAGTACTGGAGTGGGGTGCCATTGCCTTCTCCGTGTATACTGGTATATATACACATTTAAAAAAACTTTTTATTTTTAAATAACTGTAGATTCATATGTACTTGTTAGAATATCCTTTACTCAGGTTCCTTGCAATAGTGATAATCTTACAAAACTATAGTACAATATCACAACCAAGATATTGATACTGATACAGTGGAGATACAAGACATTTGTATCATTTCCATGAGCATGAGGATCCAAACTGTCTTTTATAAACACACCCATTTTCCTCCTGATACCATCTGCTCCTTCACTCCTGGCAACCACTAATCTGTAATCCATTTCTATAAAGAGGTCATTTCAATGGAATCATGTAATATGTAATGATTTGGGATTGGCTTTTCTCACTCAGCATAATTCTCTGGAGATTTATCCAGGTCGTTGTGAGTATTAAGAGTTTGCTGTTTTTATTGCTGAGAATTCCGTGGTTGGGATTGTCACTGTTTGACCATTCATCTATTGAAGGCATTTGGGATGCTTCCAATTTGGAACTGTTATATAGAGAGAGTTGCTATTAATGTTCATGTACACATATTTTTTTGTGAACATATTTTTCATTTCTCTGGGATAAATACCCAGGAATTGGATCATTTGGTTGAATGGTAGCTGTGCATTCCATTTTTTTTTTAAACTGCTAAATTAAAAAAAATAATAATCATTTTTTCCTCCCAGTTTTTTTTTTTTTTTTGCAGGGGAAAATGGACAAGGGAAAGGATCAATGAGGGTGGGAGGGAAATGGGAAGAAAGAAGGGGAGTAATGGTGGGGAGGAGTATATGTAATTTCTTAACCAATGGCTTTCTGTTTTTAATCACAAAGAACACTTAAAAAAAAATCATGGTGAGTTCATCTTATATTAGGAGGTTTGTTCTCGAAATGAAAAGTTCAGGAAACAAAAAGTCCAGTTTGGGTGTCCTCATCTTTAGGCACATCTTGGTATTTTGTATTGGTAAGTCTATCTTTACCACAATATATTATTTAGGACAGGATCACATTTGTCACCTCTTCCTGCCTACTTCCCAAAGTGGTACCAAACCCACAAAATAGTCAATAAACCTCCACAGAGTGAGCAAAGAAGTCTTTTTTTTTTTTTTTTAAGCTCTCCTGAGTGAACTGAATTTTTGGAGGCTCATAGGTAAATATGTTTTCCTCTTTACTTTGTCTATTACAGCCAGATTATATGAGTGGGGTGTTAAAGTCTCCCACTATTATTGTATTGCTCTAGAGAATGTCCTTTAGTTTTTGTTGGAGAAATGGTTTAGTGGTGCAAAAATTCTCTCAACTTTTGCTTATCTGTGAAGCTTTTGATTTCTCCTTCATATTTGAATGAGATCCTTGCTGGATACAATAATCTAGGCTGTAAGTTATTTTCCTTCATCACTTTAATTACGTCTTGCCATTCCCTCCTGGCTTGGAGAGTTTCTATTGAAAGATCAGCTGTTATCCTTATGGGAATTCCCTTGTGAGTTATTTGATGTTTTTCCCTTGCTGCTTTTAATATTTGTTCTTTATATTTAATCTTTGTTAATTTGATTAATATGTGTCTTGGGGTGTTTCGCTTTGGGTTTATCCTGTTGGGGACTCTCTGGATTTCTTGAACTTGAGTGGTAATTTCCTTCTCCATTTTAGGGAAGTTTTCAACTACTATCTCCTCAAGGATTTCCTCATGATCTTTCTTTTTATCTTCTTCTTCTGGAACTCCTATGATTCGAATGTTGTAGCGTTTGATGTTATCCTGGAGGTTTCTGAAATTGTCCTCATTTCTTTTGATACGTTTTTCTTTTTTCTCGTCTGATTCATTTATTTCTAGGATTCTATCTTCTAGTTCACTAATCCTATCTTCTGCCTCTGTTATTCTACTATTTGTTGCCTCCAGGGTGTTTTGGATCTCATTTATTGCATTATTCATTATGTGTTGACTCTTTTTTATTTCTTCTAGGTCCTTGTTAAACCTTTCTTGCATCTTCTCAATCCTTGTCTCCAGACACTTTAACTGTGATTCTATTTTGATTTCGAGATTTTGAATTAATTTCGCTATCATTATTCGGAATTCTTTATCAGGTAGATTCCCTATCTCTTCCTCTTTGGTTTGGATTGGTGGGGATCTATCCTGTTCCTTTAGCTGCTGGGTATTCTTTTGTCTCTTCATTTTGTTAAAATTGCCAAATTTAGAGTGTCCTTACTATATTCTGGTAGTTTGTTGAATTCTCTTTATTGAGGCGGTTTACAGGTCTTTTCAATATCTGATCTCTGCCTTGTTACAGAGGGGGCGGAGATGAACACCCAAATCTAAACCGGCCAGGTTCAGGCACTCAGATAATCCTCAGAAGCACAGACTTGGTTCAGTCTGCGTTTTATGCCCTTCCCAGATCCGAGTAGCGCAGGTGATGAAATGTTCAGCGAGCGCAGGTGCTGCGACTTATCGCCTCTCCGCCACTCAGTTTTCTGGGTATACAAACAGCGCACTTTCTCAGGCAGATGTTGACCATCCAGAGCCCCAAGAAGCGTGAGTCAGCACAGAAACCCACTCACAGTTCCGTTAGACAGTGTCTCTCTAGGGCTGTAATTGCCCGCCTCAGGCCCTGGTTGCCTGTCACCGGAGTGGGATGGCCTGCAGCCGGCCAACTCTGTGCAGCCCTTTGTTCCGTAAGTAGTCCTGGTGGTGTCTTAAGTTAGGGCTGGCTTTTGATGTAGTAGATAACCGACAGTCTGGTTATTTCGCTCAGATAGCGCCCGAGATAGCCAGGCCAAATCCTTTCTCAAAGCAATGCAGGCCTCGCCGCTCCTCCTAGCCCAGCCCCAACTTGCCAACAGCAAATGCTGGTGTCCGCGCCAGTTCTCCGCAAAAGGAGTTACCGCAGGGCTCGTTTTCTCGTTTTGAAGACAATGAGCTGTCTTTCTAAGTGCCTGATGTCCTCTGCCGGCATTCAGAAGTTGTTTTATCGAGTTTATTCAGTATTCAAATGTTCTTTTAATGGATTTGTGGAGGAGAAAGTATTCTCCCCGTCTTACTCGTCCGCCATCTTAGCTCCTCCCCCTCTTCCTCCCAGTTTTATTGAGATATAATTGACATACAACAAGTAAATGTATATTTTTAATTCAGAGAAGGATCCATGTTTTGTGGGAGCCTGACACATTTACTGTTTATGGGGCCCCTTTAAGAAAAACTAATATAGGGGCTTCCCTGGTGGTCCAGTGGTTAAGACTCTGCACTTCCAATACAAGGGATGCAAGTACAGTCCCTGATCGGAGAACTAAAGTCCCTCATGCCATGTGATGGAGCTAAAAAAAAAAAAAAAAAAAGCTAATACAAACCATACAGATACAAAATTAGGTTAAATCAAGTATTTATTTAGACTAAGAAAAGTAGTCACAATAGATTATACGTGTTAAGAAGACTGCAAATACTATAAACATTATATAATTGAGAAATGTGACATCTAATTAAATGTCCAATGCACGTTTACTAAATTTCTTGGTTGTATATTCTTTGATTACCTCTTCATATGACAATGATTTTTTTTCCTTAATAGGTGTTATTTACTGGGATCCTGTCATATGAGCCTGTTACATGATCCTGCTATATAGGAACCTGCTATATAGGTTTTGTACCCAAGTACTTTGTATTTGTATGCCTGACCTCATTTCAATGTCACAGTAAGCCTATAAGATCAGTGTTATGAATATGACAGTGATTTTTAAATAACTTTTTAATAGGACAAAAGAAATGTAGTTTTTCCTCTGGCATCACTGTTCATCAGTCTTTATTATGGACAGCTGGGATGCATAAAAACCATCTGACACATATTGAACAGGCTGTAATACTGCTGCAGGAACTCTGATTGATCCCATTTCATGTGATTACCCTTTAAAAAAAACAAGAAAAGAAATAAAATGTATGATGAATTAAAAATAAAACACTGAGTTATTGAGTGTATTTCTAACAGAAGAGAACTTCCATTTTGGTTTGACATCAATGAGAACCAGATTTTCCACTTACAGTTTGTACATGTCTGATGATTAGAAGAATTTCCCCTGGACTAGCTTCTGGCTCTTTATGTTTCAAACCTTGTTTCTCCCACACTACCCACATACTTCCAGTGCCAGCCATGTGTTAATACCACATTATGACCTCTAGCCCTGTAACCTCCATGACAGGATGCCAAGTGAATCAGTGCAAAGGGCTATAGATTCCATCCTGGAATGTGTTGCTAAACAAGGAAAGCCAGCAATAACTGAATTAAATGGGACTGTAACGCATGTAAGTATGTTTCATTAAGCCCAAAATTAAATATATCCCCAATTCAGCTTTCCCTTAGCCAGATACCCAGAATATCCAGGGTCACTCCAACACAAACTGACATGAAGGGAAATGTGATGGAGGGGAGGGTGCAATGGAAAGACACTTTGTGGAGCCTTGGCAGAGACCCTTAGAGCTTAAGTTTCATTAATTTCTTGATAAATCTGTCTCTGGTTTTTGTTCTGTTGTTGTTGTTCCCCTATCAGGAAGGGACTGAACCCGAACCCTTGGCAGTGAGAGTGCAGAGCCCTAACCACTGAACCAGCAAGGAATTCCCCTGCTTCTGTTTTAGTTACTTACATTTTTACAAAAGAAATTCATGCTCATCCTAATTAGTAAAGTCAACCAGAAGTTTATTAAAAGCAAACGAAAAGGACAGAAAAATGAAATAAATGCTTATTCAGAAAAAGAACAAATAGGAGGAGAAGTACAGTAGTCACTTATAGTTTACGTATCCACAGCAATTCCAGAATTCTGCTGGGATAGTTACTATGAAGGGTAAGGAAAGTTCTTTGTTTAAATCTTACTCATCTTTCCAAGGAATTCCCTTATCTACTCCATGGGTCCTGGCTTTGCTACTCTACAGAAAAAGGGTGTTGGGGAATACACCTTCCTTAGAGTCTGCTCAGCTTACTCCCTACTGGTTCTAGTATGAAATCCAAAGGTTACTTTCAACTCAAATAATCAAAGGATTTCTTTGAGAACATGATTCCCTCAAAAACTTGGTAGGCTTTTGATCTGTTTGCTTCCAGTCAGCAACGTGTGCCAGTAACCACACCCAAAGTTCTTTCCTATACATAATTTTCAAGCATGATTTCTGTCTTTGTTTTCCTTCCTTGGTTCCTCTCTCTCAGTTTAATGGGGGTTATCTTCAGGCCATTAGACTTGGATGGGAAGACCACACTCTTAATCAGATCTTTGCCATTGAAGTCTGGGTCTAACTGGGCCTTTGTCACTCACAGGTTTTTCATGTTTTGTTTCCTATTTTAGAGTCAAGAAGTAGTCAGCTTTATAATCTTTCATCCCGCAAATTTCTGGACTTCTTCTAACTCCTTTGCTGCTGCTGCTGCTGCTACTGCTAAGTTGCTTCAGTCGTGTTCAACTCGTAGCGACCCCATGGACTGCAGCCCACCAGGCTCCTCCATTCATGGGATTTTCCAGGCAAGAGTACTTTTCCTGCTTAAAAAATGGCCAGTTCTTGCTTGAGCTTTTCTCTTTGTTCAAATGCTTTACTAAAGTTAGCAAATAGACAATACCCACTACCTCTTGATGAAAGTGAAAGTGGAGAGTGAAAAGGTTGGCTTAAAGCTCAACATTCAGAAAACGAAGATCATGGCATCTGGTCCCATCATTTCATGGGAAATAGATGGAGAAACAGTGGAAACAGTGTCAGACTTTATTTTTCTGGGCTCCAAAATCACTGCAGATGGTGACTGCAGCCATGAAATTAAAAGACACTTACTCCTTGGAAGGAAAGTTATGACCAACCTAGATAGCATATTCAAAAGCAGAGACATCACTTTGCCAACAAAGGTTCGCCTAGTCAAGGCTATGGTCTTTCCTGTGGTCATGTATGGATGTGAGAGCTGGACTGTGAAGAAGGCTGAGCGCCAAAGAATTGATGCTTTTGAACTGTGGTGTTGGAGAAGACTCTTGGGAGTCCCTTGGACTGCAAGGAGATCCAACCAGTCCATTGTTAAGGAGATCAGCCCTGGGATTTCTTTGGAAGGAATGATGCTAAAGCTGAAAGTCCAGTATTTTGGCCACCTCATGTGAAGAGTTGACTCATTGGAGAAGACTCTGATGCTGGGAGGGATTGGGGGCAGGAGGAGAAGGGGACAACAGAGGATGAGATGGCTGGATGGCATCACTGACTCGATGGATGTGAGTCTGAGTGACCTCCAGGAGCTGGTGATGGATAGGGAGGCCTGGCGTGCTGCAGTTCATGGGGTCGCAAAGAGTTGGACACGACTGAATGACTGATCTGATCTGATCTGACCCACTACCTACTCTCTTTCCAAAAACTTCTTGTAGAGATGTATAGGCTTACTGGGCAAGTAATGTGCTACCTTTTAAGTTGTCACAAGCAACAGTTGTAGCAAATCTTTTGTGATGACATAACAAACTCTCAAGTATTCTGCCCTCTGATATCTGTTTCCACACCATCCCTACCCAGCTACGAATTCAAAATCATATATTTTAGATTTTTTTTTACTTATAGCAGCATGCAACTTCAAGGTTTCATCTTCTGTATTAGTCAAGACAGGCTGACAGCTATTAAAAACAATTCCAAAATCTCAGTTGGCTTAAAATAATATTTTTTGTTTACTTATCACTATCCAGTACAGATCATCAGGGACTCTGCTCCATGAAGCCATTCAAGGATCCAGGTTTCTTCTATGTTAAGTCCACTCTTTTCAGCCACCAAATAGGGGTAGTGGTGGAAGAACAGGGAGAGTCAATCAGGAAAATTTACGGTCCAGACATGGAAGTATGAACCTCACGTTCATCCACACTCCATAGTCCGGAATTAGTTACATGACCACAGTTAACTGTAAGGAAGACCAGGAAATATTGTTCCTGTAACCAGAAGGAAAACAGAAACATTTTGGTAACAATGACCCAAATAGTTTCTCCCATATTCCTTTTCATATCACTTATCAGAGTTAGAAGTTTTCATTTCCTTAAATGACTATTCAATCAGTATCTTACCCATTAGGTTGTATACTACAAGAAAGGCTTTTAGAAAATAGGAGAGAGTGTATCCCAGTGTTTAAGAGTACAGACCCTGGGGTGACACTGCGTAGATTGAAATCCGAGCTCCACCACTTCCTAGCTATATAACATTGGAAAAATTACTTCACTTCTCTGTCCCTCAGGTTTTTCATCTGTAACGTGAGGATAATACTATTTCTACTCCTGGAGTTGTTGAGGGGATGCAATGAGATAGTACATTAAGAACCCTTAGAACAGGGCCCCATATGTTGCAAGAACTTGTTAAGTATTAGCTTCTGCTATTATTAAAAGTGGTCTTGCACTGTGTCTGCTTTTACTCACCATTATATATTGAGTGCCTATTACAGACTAGCTGTTCAATAAATATTTACTGAATATTAAACAGAACTCTGAAAACTAGTCAATCTGAAAACATTGTTTCAACAACCACTGCCTAATTGTTTTAAAGCAGCCAGTATTGTCTGTTTTATATTTATCAAATTAGATCTTGCAAACAGTCTAAAACTACCATAATAAAATAAATGATTTAATGTAAATTCCTCAAAATGAAAATATAGCTGTACATTATCATCCAACACACATAAAAATTCAAATATACTAAACAGTTACCAATTATTGGGTGGTTATTTGGACCCTGAACTCTAACAGAGGGCTTCCCAGGTAGCTCAGTGTTAAAGAATCTGCTTGCCAATGCAAGAGACTAGGGTTTGATCCCTTGGTTGGGAAATCCCCTGAAGAAGGATATAGAAACCCACTCCAGTATTCCTGCCTGGGAAATCCTGTGGACAGAGAAGTCTGGCGGTCTACAGTCCACAGGGTCGAAAAGGAGTTGGACACAACTGAGTGGGTAAAAACAACTCTAACAAAAGATTTATCTTTCAATTATTTTCAATACAGAGCTCCCCTGACCCCTCACTTTGAGCACTGTAAGTGTAATTTAATTCAATAGCAGAAGTAAAAATATGCAGCATTTTTCAGGAGCTCAATTATGGCAAAAAGCTAAACACAGTTACCAAATAATAAAAATTAAAAATATTTTCTTCATACACAGAATCTTGACTCTGTCTTATTACCTTCCCTTCTCCGTCAAAATGAGGTTACTGTGGGAGGGGATTCTGAATACTTGTGAAGCCACACACCTATTGTCAATGCCCTGACCTAACATTTGAAGAAAAATAAAACATTCCTATAATGGTTTCTTTGTTATGCTCTCATTAGCTAGATGGCCTTGAAAGGTAACTAGAAACTTTGGTTTCTTGACATTCTCTCCTTCAGACATTTTTTAAGTGACCTCAAGAGCAATTAAGTTTGTTTGTTTGCTTTTTAAGTATGCTGGGCTTTTCTCTCCTTTTACTTCATTGTCTTAATGTTTTTTCTTTTTAAATAAATGCTATGGTCATGGAATTGTATAGATTATATAAATCTATAGTCCACATAAGCATAAGTACAAAAAAAACCAGGGCTCTTTTCTTTGGCTTTCAGAATCAGAAATTAACAATATCTGAGTGGAGGAAAAAAAGAGTTCTTTTAATTCTTTGTTTCTATAATATGTTTAACATAAGCAGTGTATGGAAGAGTTCCAAGATCTGTCAGAGGCTAAATGGTGATGTTGTTCTAGCTTCTAACCATAAAGAATGCCTAGGGATAACTTTAAAATTATTCCAAAAGGACAAAATAGAAAGCCCAGAGATAAATCCACATACCTATGGACACCTTATCTTTGACAAGAGGCAAGAGTATACAATGGAGGAAAGATAATCTCTTTAACAAGTGGTTCTGGGAAAACTGGTCAACCACTTGTAAAAGAATGAAACTAGAACACTTTCTAACACCACACATAAAAATAAACTCAAAATTGATTAATGATCTAAATGTAAGACCAGAAACTATAAAACTCCTAGAGGAAAACATAGGCAAAACACTCCCTGACATAAATCACAGCAGGATCCTCTATGACCCACCTCCCAGAGTAATGGAAATAAAAGCAAAAATAAACAAATGGGACCTAATTAAAAGCTTTTGCACAACAAAGGAAACTATAAGCAAGGTGAAAAGACAGCCTTCAGAATGGGAGAAAATAATAGCAAATGAAGCAACTGACAAAGAATCTCAAAAATATACAAGCAACTCCTGCAGCTCAATTCCAGAAAAATAAACGACACAATCAAAAAGTGGGCCAAAGAACTAAACATACATTTCTCCAAAGAAGACATACAGAGGGCTAAGAAACACATGAAAAGATGCTCAACATCACTCATTATCAGAGAAATGCAAATCAAAATCACAATGAGATATCATCTCACGCCTGTCAGAATGGCTGCGATCCAAAAGTCTACAAACAACAAATGCTGGAGAGGGTGTGGAGAAAAGGGAACCCTCTTACACTGTTGGTTGGAATGCAAACTAGTACAGCCACTATGGAGAACAGTGTGGAGATTGCTTAAAAAGCTGGAAATAGAACTGCCATATGACCCAGCAATCCCACTGCTGGGCATACACACTGAGGAAACCAGATTGAAAGAGACACATGTACCCCAATGTTCATCACAGCACTGTTTATAATAGCCAGGACATGGAAGCAACCTAGATGTCCATCAGCAGACAAATGGATAAGCAAGCTGTGGTACATATACACAATGGAATATTAGTCAGCCATTAAAAAGAATACATTTGAATCAATTCTAATGAGGTGGATGAAACTGGAGCCTATTATACAGAGTGAAGTAAGTCAGAAAGAAAAACACCAATACAGTATACTAATGCACATATATGGAATTTAAAAAGATAGTAACAATAACCCTATATGTGAGACAGCAAAAGAGACACAGGTATATAGAACAGTCTTTTGGACTCTGTGGGAGAAGGCGAGGGTGGGAAGATTTGAGAGAATAGCATTGAAACATGTATATTATCATATGTGAAAGAGATTGCCAGTCCAGGTTTGATGCATGGGACAGGGTGCTCAGGGCTGGTGCACTGGGATGACCCTGAGGGATGGGATGGGGAGGGCAGTGGGAGGGGGGTTCAGGATGGGGAACACATGTACACCCATGGCTGATTCGTGTCAATGTATGGCAAAAACCACTACAATACTGTAAAGTAATTAGCCTCCAATTAAATAAATTAAAAAAAAATAAAATTATACCAAAAGAAAAAGAAGTGTGGGAGCATGTACCCCCAATGTGTTAAAAAGTAGTTGCCTTCGGGAAGTGATATTGAGTGGGGGAAGAAATATGTGGAGAGAAATACAGGAAATTTCACTTTTAAGTATATCGTATCATACTATTAATCAAAAATAATATTTAATAATCATAAGTATTATTCTAATATTGTTAACATGTGTTCACTTTAAAAACCATTAGAGAGACAAAAAAAATACATTGCAGTGCATATTAATTCACATACCCACCCGCAAACTATGTGTAGAGACTAGTTTAAAATATCATGCTAATTAAACAACTTTTACCAATCTTGGCATGATTACCATCTTTCACCTAAAGTCTTACTGACCTCAGGGGAAAAAAATCAAGCAATCAGCAGTGCTGTAAATTCCTGGCAGGAGCTGATGAGACTGAAACCTATACTGTAAGGTTCACCAAACACGCCTGACTGAGGGGGATTTGCTGCGTGGATGCATGAGTAAGTGAATGAATGCCGACTGAGGTTAATTAGGGTAGCTCTGATGGTGCCATTCATGTTGAGCCCAGAGAAGCTCCAGCCTGGACTGCAGAGCTCGGTTTTCCAGGGCCAACCCAGAACTTATGCCATGAAACAGGGCTTGTTGAGGCTGTGGAACAAACTTTAGAGCTTTCTTTTTATGGGCTAGAGCTTCACCACGTTTACAGAATGTTGGGTGAGCCTGAGAAATAATAGCTAATAATTTTCATCTGTCCACCATAACTATATGCTTTTTTCCCCATAAGGAATTCATAGCAGCCTCTCACAAAATTGAAATTCTGCAGGGAAATACTTTAAAATAGCAATGTTATAGTGGAAAGCAGCCAATCAGGGAAATTCAACTCCCAAAATTAATAACACAGGAAGTTCTCTACTTGCAAATAAAATATTTCCAAAAGGTCATTTGCAAGTCAGCTGTTTGAAATTAGGAACAATGCTATAAATGGTGGTTAGATTTCCACTTAGTTCTCAAAACATGTAGCATACTGATCCTAACCTGCCTTTGTCAAAACACACTGATGACAATCTTATTTAAGTTTTGAAACAGACAGGTCTGTAATTGAATATTGTTCATATAAGCATCTGTGAGTTGATGTTGTAACCTAAAGACAACTCATAACGCTATTCTAACCTTCAAAGAGCTGAATTACATACACCCTAGGAGATAGGTTTTATTATTCCCATTTTTAAGATCAGGAAAGTGAGCCTCAAGAGTCTTCTGAAGCTGTTCCAAATTTTGAAGAGATGTTTGCCAACAGATTCACAGAAGATGACAAAGAATACCAAGAATACCTGAAACACCCTCCTGAGTCTCCTCTGATTGCTGAGGAATGGAATAGCAGAGCTGGTGGCAACCTGAGAAATAGAGGCAATCGGTTGTAAGATAATAGACAGTTTAGAGGTAGGGACAGAAGACAGGTATGGCCAAGTGACAATCGATCCAATCAATGGCATGGACGATCCTGGGGTAACAATTACCCACAGCCCAAGAACCTTACTACCCCTGTCAATATGGACACTGTGGTTACAACCAAAGGCCTCCCTGTGGCTACTACTAATAGAAGTGTCAGCAACTTTTAGTAAAATTATTTACTCTGCTAACATGACAAAAGTTTATGTTGTATTTTCTGTTGGTCATAGTTTTACATCTGATTGTAGAAACTGAATTTTTTTTTTGGAACTTGGAACTTTTTAAAAATTAGATCTTACTGGAGAGACATGATGGTTGCTGGGAATAAATACTCCCCTAAAAAGGTTGTGGGTTATATTGCTTGACTTCTACCTCAGATTCATCTTTGTTTCATGACTTAATAGTGCTTTGAATGTTGTTTTTTTTTTTCCTTGTTAGACCTTCAGGAGTTGCTTTTATTTTACACAGAAATAAAAATTTTACGTAGAAAAAAAAAAAAGTCTTACAATTAGAAAGTGGGAAAATCAGAGTTTGAACCCACATTAATCTGTATCTGAAGGCCAAGCCCTTCTCACTGCACCAGTTTACCTCTTAGTCTCATTAGAATTCTATTGTGGAGATTCTTGAATGCCAGACTGAGACATCTACAATGCAAGTGATAAGATCAAAGTGTTGCTACAGAAAACAATGAACCTGTGGGTGGATAAATTGGAGGAGGCCCTGGAAGTGGAGAATGCAATTTGGAGGAGTAGCTAGGGAAAGGTCCAAGAAGAAAATACTGTGAAGGAAAACAACAAATGAATGAACGACAAATAAATCCTTGCAAACCTAGATGACTGACTGCCTCAGAAGCTGAGGGAGAGGAAGGAGTAAAAGAAATCATCCAGATTCAACTCCCAGTAATGGAGAGAAGGATGGCAGCATTAAATGCCAAAGGGGACATAAGGAAGTGAGGTGAGGAGGGGAAAAGATAGTGGTTAGTTGCCATTTTCTGGCTGGCCTGAAGGAGATCAATCCTGGAATTTCTTTGGAAGGAATGATGCTAAAGCTGAAACTCCAGTATTTTGGCCACCTCATGCGAAGAGTTGACTCATTGGAGAAGACTCTGATGCTGGGAGGGATTGAGGGCAGGAGGAGAAGAGGACGAGAGAGGATGAGATGGCTGGATGGCATCACTGACTTGATGGGTGTGAGTCTGAGTGACCTCCGGGAGCTGGTGATGGACAGGGAGGCCTGGCGTGCTGCGGTTCATGGGGTCGCAAAGAGTCGGACACGACTGAGCGACTGATCTGATCTGATCTGATCTGTGTCAGATCCCTTTCCTTTTGTGGGAAGCTGAAGGGAATCAGCTGTCATCCTGGGCAGCTGGGACCCAGTACATGACCTAGACCAGTCGGAAGCCCCAACCCAAGTCTTTGACTCTGTGGGGAATAATACAAAAATCCAGCCGTCAAAGACCACACTGGAAGGTGACTGAGACACTGAAGACCAGCGTTGATTGTGCGGGGAAAGTCAGCTCCAGGGCAGCGTCCTCAACAGACTCCTCCTATGGAGTGAACTTGGCCGTGCTCTCTGTGCCCTAGACTGCCTGGGTTCCTGCCCATTTTCCATGCTTGGTCCTCTGGCTTCCTTGTCGACCCAGTGAGCCACCTGATATCCTCCCAGTGAATTCGTTTTCTGCTTGAATTAGCCAGAGTGGGTTTCTGTTGTTCGCAGTTTTGAACCCTGGGTGGTAAATATGCTGCCTCCAGTTTTAAACAGATTGCGCTGGCATCACAAGCAGATGCCCAGATGGAAGCCTCCAGCACAAAGTCTAAAATGTGAGATTCAAGTTTAGGAGAGAACTGGATCCGGGGATATAGATTTAGGATACTTCTAAATAGAGCCAATGACTTAAGTCATGAGAAGGATCAAGGATAAAGATTTGAGAAAGAGAAAATCGACGTGAGCAATGTGTAGAAATGAACTGCTGCTGCTGCTGCTAAGTCGCTTCAGTCGTGTCCGACTCTGTGCGACCCCATAGACAGAAGCTCACCAGGCTCCCCTGTCCCTGGGATTCTCCAGGCAAGAACACTGGAGTGGGTTGCCATTTCCTTCTCCAATGCATGAAAGTGA
The DNA here is from genome assembly GCA_935064755.1 of Tragelaphus eurycerus. Taxonomy (NCBI): domain Eukaryota; kingdom Metazoa; phylum Chordata; class Mammalia; order Artiodactyla; family Bovidae; genus Tragelaphus; species Tragelaphus eurycerus. Next base: position 11,529,699 of record CAKXYN010000016.1, read on the forward strand.
AAAGTGAAAGTGAAGTTGCTCAGTCGTGCCCCACTCTTAGGGACCCCATGGACTGCAGCCTACCAGGCTCCTCCATCCATGGGATTTTCCAGGCAAAAGTACTGGGGTGGGGTGCCATTGCCTTCCCCGGTAGAAATGAACAGACCACCACAATTTAGGAGGGAAGAGAACAGGTCAGAGAAAGAGCATAACAGTCATAGAAGGCGAGTCAAGCTAGTGTCACATCACAAAACCCAGAGAAGCCAAGAGTTTTAAAAACTGATGGAAATCAGATGCTCTTAAATGCTACAGAGTCTGAGGAAAATGGGGAACGACAAAGGGGACTAGATACAGTGATTAAGTCGTCACTGGTCTTTAGAGAGCTCTTTTATCATGATGGTGGGAAAAGAAATCAGGTTGCAGTGGGGGGAAAGGAGGTGAAGACTGAGGGGCCAGCGTGAGAGCTGAAGAAGAAAATATAGGCTAGAGTTGAAAGAACTTTGGCAGGACTTTATTTTGTTCACTATTGTATTCCCAATCCCTGGACAAGCACCTGGCATATGGCAAGTGCTTAATATTTATTTGCTTAATGAATGAATGGAGAAGAGCAGAAGCAGAAAATTAACTTGACTTGGAGTATGATAAAGGCACAACTTTTTAGTATTCAGGGTACCCAAGTATGCTTGCCAGCCAGGGTTACCAATTCTTCTCTCCCACTTCCTCCTTGGGCTGTAGAAGCTGATTTCCTAGCCTCTCATTAATTACTGAGTAGATACTTTTTCTCCATTCTCTACTGCTGTCCTCCTTCCTCCACTATTCAGTTTGCACTATAAGCTAATATAGCAGCCATTGTCTAGATCACAATTTCTTGTCTTTACTAATTTATTGTTTTTCTCAGAAAATCCATTCTTCTACTAATTCATATCCCCTACAGAGTTAAATCAACTATTCCTCATCCATATTTATTTTGTCTCATATGTCAGTAAAACCTCAGCAAACTACTGTGGGATGACCTGATAAAACCAAGTCTGATTAACTAAAAACTTTCAGGTAAACCATTAGGTGATAGCTTGATTGTACATTTCTAGAAATTCACTGCTCTGAGGTCCACTGAAACGCCAAATTTTAAATCCAATAACTAAATGACCAAACACGGGATCAAAACCTTGTAACAAAATCTTATAAGAGCATAAAGTTAAAATGGCCTTTAGGTAATAAAAGATAGAAGATTTATTTTATTTTCAGTCTTTCTCCAAATGTCAGAAGTCTGTGAGTAAAGAACAGGCATTTAAGAGATAAACTGTAACTAGAAATGTAAGAAGTCATAAGTGGTTCTTTAGTGTGATGAAACACTTGGATTATAATAATAAGACTAAAGACCTAGAGAGATTCCCCATCCCTGGTTTATGGTTCTTCATGAATGTAAGTAAAGCACATAAAGCTTTTCCAATGAATATAAGAAGCAGTTTCCTTTTTTGTCTGCACACTTTAGGGAGGCAGTCTGAGTGCCTATCAAAGGTTCATCAGAGGAGTAAGTTGTATGGATATTACTGTATTAATTTGAATTTAGACAGTCTGAAATTATTTTTGGAAAAAGAAATATAAAATGAATAATTTGCTTTTGATCATGTCATTTCCTTTAGTTTCTTCTCCTAGTAATTTTAAAAATTTATTTTTTAATTGAAGGATAATTGCTTTACAGAATTTTGCTGTTTTCTGTCAAACCTCAGCATGAATCAATCATAGGTATACATATATCCCCTCCCTTTTGAAACTCCATCCCATCTCCCTCCCCACCCATCCCTCAAGGTTGATACAGAGCCCCTGTTTGAGTTCCTGAGCCATACAGCAAATTCCCGGTGGCTATTTTACATATGGTAATGTAAGTTTCCATGTTACTCTTTCCATACATCTAACCCTCTCCTCCCCTCTCCCCATGTCCATAAGTCTATTCTCTGTGTCTGTTTCTCCACTGTTGCCCTGTAAATAAATTCTTCAGTACCATTTTTCTAGATCCCGTATATATGTGTTAGAATATGGTATTTATCTTTCTCTTTCTGACTCACTCCACTCTGTATAATAGGTTCTAGGTTCATCCACCTCATTAGAACTGACACAAATTTGTTCCTTTTTATGGCTGAGTAATATTCCATTGTGCATATGTACCACAACTTCTTTTACAAATAGCTGTGAAAAGAAGAGAGGCGAAAAGCAAAGGAGAAAAGGAAAGATATAAGCATCTGAATGCAGAGTTCCAAAGAATAGCAAGAAGAGATAAGAAAGCCTTCAGTGATCAATGCAAAGAAATAGAGAGGAAAACAACAGAATGGGAAAGACTAGGGATCTCTTCAAGAAAATCAGAGACACCAAAGGAACATTTCATGCAAAGATGGGCTCGATAAAGGACAGAAATGGTATGGACCTAACAGAAGTAGAAGATATTAAGAAGAGGTGGCAAGAATACACAGAAGAACTATACAAAAAAGAGCTTCACGACACAGATAATCATGATGGTGTGATCACTGACCTAGAGCCAGACATCCTGGAATGTGAAGTCAAGTGGGCCTTAGAAAGCATCACCATGAACAAAGCTAGTGGAGGTGATGGAATTCCAGTGGAGCTGTTCCAAATCCTGAAAGATGATGCTGTGAAAGTGCTGCACTCAATATGCCAGCAAATTTGGAAAACTCAGCAGTGGCCACAGGACTCGAAAAGGTCAGTTTTCATCCCAATCCCAAAGAAAGGCAATGCCAAAGAATGCTCAAACTACCACACAATTGCACTCATCTCACACGCTAGTAAAGTAATGCTCAAAATTCTCCAAGCCAGGCTTCAGCAATATGTGAACCGTGAACTTCCTGATGTTCAAGCTGGTTTTAGAAAAGGCAGAGGAACCAGAGATCAAATTGCCAACATCTGCTGGATCATGGAAAAAGCAAGAGAGTTCCAGAAAAACATCTATTTCTGCTTTATTGACTATGGCAAAGCCTTTGACTGTGTGGATCACAATAAACTGTGGAAAATTCTGAAAGAGATGGGAATGCCAGACCACCTGATCTGCCTCTTCAGAAATCTGTATGCAGGTCAGGAAGCAATCGTTAGAACTGGACATGGAACAACAGACTGGTTCCAAATAGGAAAAGGAGTACGTCAAGGCTGTATATTGTCACCATGTTTATTTAACTTATATGCAGAGTACATCATGCGAAACACTGGACTGGAAGAAACACAAGTTGGAATCAAGATTGCTGGGAGAAATATCAATAACCTCAGATATGCAGATGACACCACCCTTATGGCAGAAAGTGAAGAGGAACTAAAAAGCCTCTTGATGAAAGTGAAAGTGGAGAGGGAAAAGGTTGGCTTCAAGCTCAACATTCAGAAAACGAAGATCATGGCATCTGGTCCCATCACTTCATGGGAAATAGATGGGGAAACAGTGGAAAAAGTGTCAGACTTTATTTTGGGGGCTCCAAAATCACTGCAGATAGTGACTGCAGCCATGAAATTAAAAGACGCTTACTCCTTGGAAGGAAAGTTATGACCAACCTAGATAGCATATTCAAAAGCAGAGACATCACTTTGCCAACAAAGGTTCGCCTAGTCAAGGCTATGGTCTTTCCTGTGGTCATGTATGGATGTGAGAGCTGGACTGTGAAGAAGGCTGAGCGCCGAAGAATTGATGCTTTTGAACTGTGGTGTTGGAGAAGACTCTTGGGAGTCCCTTGGACTGCAAGGAGATCCAACCAGTCCATTCTGAAGGAGATCAGCCCTGGGATTTCTTTGGAAGGAATGATGCTAAAGCTGAAAGTCCAGTATTTTGGCCACCTCATGCGAAGAGTTGACTCATTGGAAAAGACTCTGATGCTGGGAGGGATTGGGGGCAGGAGGAGAAGGGGACGAGAGAGGATGAGATGGCTGGATGGCATCACTGACTTGATGGATGTGAGTGTGAGTGACCTCCGGGAGTTGGTGATGGACAGGGAGGCCTGGCGTGCTGTGATTCATGGGGTCGCAAAGAGTTGGACACGAGTGAGCGACTGATCTGATCTGATTTTCTATAGTAATAAGTAAAGTTACAATCACTCTAAGTATGTTATGTAAGAACTAGTGGGCATTTATCTAGAGTCAAGATACCTGCTGTGGGGGTAAACTTGAGAGTCATAGACAAGGTTTTCCCTCAGTCATGCCACCAGCAGATGGATTATTTCACCTTGCTTTCAAAGGAGACAGAGGAGAATTAAGAATAAGCTCCCTTTGAATCCTCCTACACTGTTAGGGGGAATGTAAATTGATACAGCCACTATGGAGAACAGTATGGAGGTTCCTTAATAAAACTAAAAACAGAGTTGCCACATGATCCAGCGATCTTACTTCTGGGCATATACCCAGAGAAAAACATGGCCCAAAAGGATACATGCACCCCAATGTTCACTGAAGCACTGTTTACAATAGCTAAAGCATCAAAGCAATCTAAACATGCATTGACAGAGGGATAGATAAAGAAGATGTGGTACATATGTGCATGGAATACTACTCAGCCATTAAAAAGAATGAAATAATGCCATTTGCAGTAACATGGATGGACATAGAAATTGTCATGCCGAGTGAAGTAAATCAGATAGAGAAGGAGAAATATTATATGACATTTCTTATATGTGGGATCTAAAAAGAAATGATACAAATGAACTTATTTAGGAAACAGAAACAGACTCACAGACTCAGAGACCTAACTTACAGTTTCCAGTAGGGTGGGGGAGAATTGGGGGAAGTGATAGTTAGGGAGTTTGGATTGACATGTATGCATTTCTCTATTTAAAATGGATAACCAACAGGGTCCTACTGTATAGAACAGGGAACTCAATGTTATGCAGCAGCCTGGATAGGAGGGGAGTTTAGGGGAGAATAGATACATGTACATACATGGCTGAGTCCCTTTGTGCTCACAAAGCTCCCTTTGTGAGCACTTGAAACTATCACAACATTGTTAATTGGCTACACTCCAATATGAAATAAAAAGTTTAAAAAAATTTTAAAAAGAATAAGCTCCCTTTGAGGGAGGCTAGAGAGTTCTTTCTGGAAAGAATATCAATGTTTCCTCACAGCTAAATCTGCTAAAGAAAGACTATCCTGGAGGTAAAGAAAGGCAAGTTTTTGACAAGGAAAGTGAGACATATTTCCTTGGAGAAATCTATCTCATGGTAACAAGCAAACACTGTCCCATATTTATCATGTTCAGCCTTTTTAAATGAGCACAGCTAATCTAACATGAAGATGTGGTGCAGTGGTTATGGAGTCCTTTAGGCTATGAGCTTTCCAACAGGCAATTTGTCAATATATATCAAAAGCCTAAGACCATTCATACAATTTAGCACAGAAAACAGACTTTTGAGAACTTATCTTGAGAAATAATTTTTTAATATGCACAGAAGAATATGTAAGAATGTTCACTGCAGTGTTACTTACAAAAGTGAAAAATTGAAAAAAAGTCTAATAATTGGAAGTAGTTAAATACATAAAAGAATTAAATCATAGAGTATTAAGAGATCATTATTCATTATATACTTGTTATGTACTTGAACAATATTTAAAGACACTAAGAAAGCTCACAACATAATGGGAAAAAGTATATGTCATAAATCCAAAGTGGATATAAATTCTATATATGTATGCAGACACACAAACACACATTTATAAACACATATGGAGAGAGAGATTATCCAGATTTTTTCAGCTTTATTGGATTACCTTCCTTGCCTCTTTCCAGGTATTTACATATTCCCCAATCCATGCTGGTTTCCACTGGTCACCTTACACTGAGCAGCTCTGTTCCAGAATTCTTCCCCAGTCACCTCTAGCCATCTCATAACAGCTTTTCCAGCTGGCTGTCACTCTCTAATATCTACCTTACCATGAAATATGAAAACCTTCTTTCTATTTCCCAGGATACTGCTAACATAAGGCTGGAATTTTAACAAACTTCATGAAGTCTTAATGATTACAGAGGGGAATTACAGTGCGGGAAAAAAAAACCTGTAAAAGTGGATATTGGATATCACTGCTCCTAAATTTCCTCTATTAGACTCTTTCCAGGGGCTCCTGCCTAGCATCCCCCTCCTTTGCTTTCAGCTGCCAGTGTGATGCAGGAGCTCTTCCTATCTCCTAGATGGGGAGTTTCCTCTAGTTCTCTTGACCCAAGTCCTGAGGCCCCAACTTCTTGATTCAGACCGTTAACAGAGGAAATGAGACATTACAGTAATCTAGAAGAGGTACACCTTCTGCCAATAAAAATGGTTCTTTGTGTTAAACAAAAACCTCAGTATCTTCATCTCAGTTCAGTTCAGTCGCTCAGTCATGTCCGACTCTTTGAGACCCCATGGATTGCAGCACGCCAGGCTTCTCTGTCCATCACCAACTCCTGGAGCTTGCTCAAACTCATGTCCATTGAGTCGGTGATGCCATCCAACCCTCTCATCCTCTGTAGGCCCCTTCTCCTCCAGCCTTCAATCTTACCCAGCATCGGGGTCTTTTCTAATGAGTCAGTTCTTCATATCAGGTGGCCAAAGTATTGGAGCTTCAGCTTCGGCCTCAGTCCTTCCAATTAATATTCAGGACTGACTTCCTTTGGGACTGATTGGTTTGATCCTGCAGCCCGAGGGACTCTCAAGAGTCTTCTCCAATGCCACAGCTCAAAAACGTTAATTCTCTGGTGCTCAGCTTTCTTTATGATCCAACTCTCACATCCATACATGACTATTGGAAAAACCATAGTTTTGACTATAGGGACCTTTGTCGACAAAGTACAGTCTCTGCTTTTTAATCTCCATATAAATGTCTGCATTTGGATAACTCCACAAGTTCAGAGCATCCCCCAAAACAACTGATTGCCACTTCTTTGGGGTCTTCAAGAACATAAAAAGAGTTGTCACTAAAGACACAGTCCACCTTTCATTTTTAGAAGATTCTAGAAAAATTTTTTTTAATTTGCAATGCAGTTTCAAATACATAATAACAACAAACAGCAAATAAATTCTCACTATGAACCAGGCACATTCCTATACCCTGAACAAATTAACTAACTGATCTTCATGAGACTCTTTTATGGTAAGTGCTATTATTAATATTCCCATGTAGATGGAGAAATTAGAACAGAGAGGAGTTAAATAATTTGTCCAACATCCCAGAGCCAGGAAATAGTGAAACAAAGCTATTGCCAGGTAATCTCATTCTAGAGAGTTAACTACTCTTAACTACACTGGTGACTCAGTGGTAAAGAATCTGCCTGCAATGCAAGAGCTGCAGGAGGCATAGGTTCAATCCCCGGGTCAGGAAGATTCCCTGGAGGAGGGGATGGCAACCCACTTCAGTGTTCTTGCCTAGAGAATCCCATAGATAGAAGAGCCTGGTGGGGTATAGTCCATAGGGTTGCAAAGAGTCGGACACAACTGAAGTGACTTAGCAGGCACATGTTGCGTTCTACCGGAGAAGGCAACGGCACCCCACTCCAGTACTCTTGCCTGGAAAATCCCATGGGCGGAGGAGCCTGGTAGGCTGCGGTCCATGGGGTCGCTAATAGTCAGACACGACTGAGCGACTTCCCTTTCACTTTTCACTTGCATGCACTGGAGAAGGAAATGGCAACCCACTCCAGTATTCTTGCCTGGAGAATCCCAGGGACAGGGGAGCCTGGTGGACTGCCATCTATGTGGTTGCACAGAGTCGGACACAACTGATGCGACTTAGCAGGCACACATTGCATTGTACTGTCCCCTAGGATGGGGGGGAGGAGAAGGAATGGAATGGAAAGGAGGGGAGGAGTTACAGCAAAATGGTGACTCAATTTTTTTTTATTTTTTCAAATTTCCTAAAAAGCACTTTAGCTTTAAAATTACGAACCAGAATATATTACATCCATATCTCTAATATATCTATACCCATACCTATATTTCTATCTATGAATGTATTAGGGGGAGAAACATAGAGTTGCTCTGGGCATTGCATCTTCATTTCCTGAATTCACAGTGACCCCTCCTATTTAACCACTAGAGTAGACATCTTTTCTCTAAGAAATGCCTCTTGCTTGTGTAAGTAGCCCCCAGGGAACTATGTTTATGCCCTGTGACCTCATGCCTCAGCTTCAGACAAGTGAACTAGGAGACTTCCTGACTCACTTAGGACCAATGCAATTTTCTTATCTGAAGATTTTACAATGGATCTGAGAGCCCAACCAGTCAATCTGGGTTAGTCTCTTGTACAGAGGACATATATGGTCAGAGTAAGTTAACTACTGCAACAACCAACCCCCAAATTTCAGTAGCTTATTTCTCAATCATATCCAGTTCAAATAGGTCAATGGGGAAATGCTGTGCTCTAATAAATTTTATCAAATATCCAGGCTCCTTTTTCATCTAACAGTTCAACTATTTTCTAAGGTCCTAGTCAAAGGAAGAGAAAGAGGATGGAGAGGTACACAATAGGTTTTTTAACTGGCCATACTGAGAATAGTATGTATCACTTCTGCCCACATTTTCCTGGCCATAATTCATCATATGACTGCACTTGACTGCAAAGAGTCCCTTGGACTGCAAGGAGATCAAACCAGTCAATCCTAAAGGAAATCAGTCTCGAATATTCATTGGAAGGACTGATGCTGAAGCTTCAATACTTTGGCCACTTGATGTGAAGAACTGACTCATTAGAAAAGACCTCGATGCTGGAAAAGATTGAAGGCAGGAGAAGGGGACGACAGAGGATGAAATGGTTGGATGGCATCACTGACTCGATGGACGTGAGTTTGAGCAAGCTCCGGGAGTTGGTGATATAGACAGGGAAGCCTGGTGTGCTGCAGTCCATGGGGTCTCAAAGAGTCAGACATGATTGACTGACTGAATTGAACTGAACTGCAAAGGATGCTGAAAAATGTCATTTCATTATATGCTCAGAATGAAGAACAAATGGACAGGTGACCATCTGGTTAGTCTCTGTCACAACACATAAGTTTGAACTGTGGGGTTTATAGGCTGCTCTGTGCATGAAACAGCAAAGAAAGCTGATTTGTAGAGAGGGAAGAATGAAGCAGATGTCCATAGGGAAGCAGAGATGACAGCCTGGGACAGTATGGGGTGGAGAGAGACAGAGTCATGTGGTTTTCTCTTCCTGGCTTTCCACTTTGAGACACAATTTTGTTGTTTTGTTTGGCTTTGTTCTGTTTTCATATGTATATAATTTTTGTAATAATAGCTTTAGATATAATTCACATTGAGAAAATTCACTCTTTTAAAAGTATACAAGTGAGGGACTTCCCTGGTGGTCCAGTGACTAAGACTCTGAGCTCCCAATGCCGGGGACCTGGGTTCCATCCCTGGTCAGGGAACTAGGTCCCACATGCTGCAACTAAAGCGCCCATATTCCACAATGGAGATCGAAGAGCCTGTGTGCCTCAACTAAGACCTGGTGTAACCAAATAAATAAAAATAATATTTCAAAAAATGAAGTATGCAATTGAGTTGGTTTTTTTTATTATAATTCTGAATTGTGCAGCAACTATCACTATCTAATTACAGACCATTTTTATCTCCCCCAGAAGAAACTCCAGGCCCATTAGCAATCATTTTCCATTCCCCACTCTGCCCAGCCCCCAATAGCCAACTGGGACCACATAATAAGTGACCTTTTGTGTCTAGTTTCTTTCACTTATTCAGGGTTCATTCATGTTGTAGTATGTATCAGCATTTCATTTCTTTTTATACGATAAAATAATATTCCATTATAGGGGTATGTTAATTGCTTTACCCGTCAGTTGGTGGACAGTGGAGTTCTTTCCGCTCTTTGTCTATTCTGAATTATGCTGCTATGAACACTGGTGCACAAGTTCTAGTGTGCACTTAAGTTTTCATAGGAGTCGAATCACTGGGTCATGTGGTAATAACACTATGATTAACATTTTGAGGAACTGTCACTAGTTCTTAAGAGTCCTGGCTGCCCTTGCTCTACTTGAGCATCCTTCACATAAATATGTGAATTCCTTTTCTTTTTTCTTCTTTAATCAATCTGAACTAGTTTCAACAACATTACTGGCAACCTCAAGAACCTTAACAAAGTCACCTACTCCCATTGCTTTTGGGTTTGACTTTCCTGACTTCTCAGTCCTCTTTATTTTGGCTCTATTTTTGCCTGCCTATTTAATAATGCTTTAGTTTGGCTTTTTCTTGGCTACAACCACCAGGCACTCATCCCAGCTAGCTCGAGTATAAGAACTTTAAGAAAAATACAAGATAAGATAATGGAAGCTTTCAGAAATGCAAGAACAGAAACTGTAACGGGCTGGCCTCAGAGAAACTAGTGCTAAAAGCTAGTTCTCAATTTGAGGTGGCCTGACAGACCTCATTAACAGACAGTCATTGGTGTTTGTGGGATTTCATCATTATAAACACAGTTCACCCTTCCTCCTTTTTGCACTGCTAATAACTCCTCTCTTTGCTTTCATGCCACTCCTCTGAGATTGACTCTGATTAGCCCAGGATCTCTTTCTCTTTTCATATCTGGCTACAGGCCACGGGAATCTAGTGAGTTTACGGATTAACTGCCCTTGAATCGGGGATTCACCTCTTGTCCAATCAGCCATGAGAATGGATGGCTGGATAACAAGCTACAAAACATGGCTGTTGGGCCAACTTCTTCAGTAGGGACGAGGGTTTAGAGCAGTTTCCAGTAGATGATACTGGGGTGGGAGGATATGGTGATTAATTTCTTGAGTGTGTGGTTGGTATTTTTAATGAAAAATGGATCACTTCTTTTTAAATCAATTCTGTCTTTGTTCTTAGCAATTCTGCCAGAATCTAGTTTTCTGTGTTCAATCTCTGGCACTGTGCATTATAATTAAGGGTAAGACAAGTTCCTGCTCCCATCCCAACACAATCCCTTCTTGCTCAACTACCTCCCTGTGAGAAGAGTTGGATTGGACATACAGGCAGACCTCAGAGATACTGTGGGTTTGGTTCCAGACCACAGCAATAAAGTGAAGACTGCAGTAAAGTAAGTCACATGAATTTTTTGGTTTCCCAGTGCATATAAAATTTATGCTTAGGCTATTCTGTAGCCCATCAAGTGTGCAATGGCATTATGTCTAAAAAAACAACATACCTTAATTTAAATACGTGCATGTGTACTCAGTCACTCAGTCATGTCCAACCCTTTGTGACCCCATAGACTATACCCTGCCAGGCTCCTTTGTCCATGGGATTTTCCAGGCAAGAATTCTGGAGTGGGTAGTCATTTCTTCCTCCAGGGTATCTGCCTGACCAAGGAATGGAACCCGTGTCTCCTAGGTCTCCTATGCAGTCAGATTCTTCACCCAGTAAGCCATAGAAAAAAACCAATTTAAATACAATTATTGCTAAAAAAGGCTGTCATCTGAGCCTTCAGCGAGTAGTAGTACTAACATGAAATATTACTGATCATGTCACTGTAGCAACTACAATATTGAAAAAGGGCTTCTCTAGTGGCTCCAACAGCAAAGAATATGCCTGCAAAACGGGAGACCTGGGTCTCATCCCTAGGTCACAAAGATCCCCTGGAGGAGGACATGGCTACCCACTCCAGTATTCTTGCCTGGAAAATTCCATGGACAGAGAAGCCTACTGAGCTACAGGCCACGGGGTCACAGAGAGTCAGACACAACTAAGTGACTCTTTCTTCACGTTCATTGCTAAAATTACCAAAGTATGACACTGCTGCTGCTGCTGCTAAGTCGCGTCAGTCGTGTCCGACTCTGTGTGACCCCAGAGACGGCAGCTCACCAGGCTCCCCCATCCCTGGGATTCTCCAGGCAAGAACACTGGAGTGGGCTGCCATTTCCTTCTCCAATGCATTAAAGTGAAAAGTGAAAGTGAAGTCCCTCAGTCGTGTCCGACTCTTAGCGACCCCATGGACTGGAGCCTACCAGGATCCTCCGTCCATGGGATTTTCCAGGCAAAAGTACTGGGGTGGGGTGCCATTGCCTTCCCCAAAAATGTGACACAGAGGTATGAAATGAGCAAATGTTGCTGGAAAAATGGTGCTGATAGACTTCCTTGATGCAGGATGGCCATAAACCTTCCATTTGTAAAAAGCACAATATTTGCAAAGCGCACAAAAAAGTGAAGCACAATAAAGTGAGGTGTGCCTGTATGTGCAGAGGCAGTTCATCCCCTTGGAGGATGCAAAGGTAAAAGGAGCAGAAAGAAGGCCTGGGAAAACTGGAAGACCCTATTTCCTGTTCCCATCAGATCTCCTCCCCTTCTCCTTCCCTCTCCCCCACTTCTCTCCCTATCTCCCTCAGACATAAAAAGCTACAGCCACAGCAAAGCTCAGAAAGTATAACAAATTGTCTCCAATTGCCAGGTTTATTTTCAACATGTCACAGCTGGAGTAGGACAGGAAGCTCCTTGAGCCAAAATTTAAGCTTCAGGATGGGTAAAAAACTGGCCTTAAGTAACTTTGTTTCTAAAAGACAGAACCCAGAGATAGAAGTTTATGTATAAAAGGAAAAAGTACAGGTTTTAGCATGTTAGAATAAACAATAACTTTTGAAATGAAAACGTAAATGCTAATCATTAAGAATTTTCCAGAATATTAAATTATGTATGTGTACATATTTTTTCCATTAACAAAGCAAAAAAAAAAATTGAACCCTTCAGTTTGGTAAGGTCTTCCATTTTTCTGATTTCTAAAGAGGGTGAGTCCATAGTTTGCCCTAATTTTATATTTTGTTCCTCTTTTTTTTTTTTGATATTCTTCCGTGGCTAACATCAAGTGTGGATTTGCCAGATTATCTGGATACACTCCAAAAGAAATATCTCACTCATATCTTTAAAGAAAAAGGCATTTAGTGTACACATGTCTAAAAGCTAAAGTGGCTTGAGGGTAGGGATGGGGGCAGTGATGATGGATAGAGGAGGCAGAGTTTCATATTTAACTAGTAAACTTTGACCAGACTTTCTGAACCTTAGTATTTTAGGAATTTGAGTTGGCCAAGTCAAAGACTCATACACAGCAGGAATCGGAAAAAGCAAAGATTATTTGCATGAGTTTTACACTACCAAATTGGATATGCACTGTTTCATAACCTGGCACAGTACAAACATGTTTGTTTATTTTAAGGCTGTCTGCTGACCTGCATTGTGAGTTTGCTCAGCAGGCCGCTGTGGCAGAGTTGAGAGCCCAGACCTGGGACCTCTGAAGGCAAATGCTGGTATCATCACTTGAAAAGCTTTCTCCATGCTGGCTGGCTATAGTCGGGACAGTCCTTAGAAAAGCTGGCTCTTGGTAATTTGAGTCAGACTGATTCAGCAAACATGTTTTGTCTTATTTTTTTTTCTTTTGGCCCCACCATATAGTATGTGGGATCTTAGTTCCCTGACCAGAGATTGAACTTGTGCCCCTTGCGTTGGCAAGCACAGTCCTAATCATTGGACCACCAGCAAAGTCCTGATCATGTTCTCTTTTAAATTACCTATACGTCCCTAAGCATATTCCAAAAAGGTTGAATTCCCATCCACAATAGGGGTGTGAAATGTGACAAGATGAGTCTCAGGGTCTTGTTGAAGTGATGTCACAGGGTTTAGAATAAAGAGAGGTGAAGGATGTGGACAGGGAGGTCAAATGTGTGAATTTGGGAGCCAGACTGCCTGGCCTGGCTTTTTCAGTCCTCCTTTTCCCAGCCCTGTGATCTCCGGTAAGTTACTTAACCTCTCTGTGCCTCAGTTTCCCAATGTGTAATATGGAAATTAAACTGCTCCTACTTCAAAAGCATCATTATGAGTATTAATGAGTTAATAATAAAGTTTTAAAGGTGATTAGGACATTATATGACAGATAGCAAATAATATACATGTTTGTTAAATAAAGGGAAATATACTTATGGCAGGTGAACCTTACAATGACTGACTCCAGAACTCTGTATCCTCAGATGAAAAAGGGTTGAATGTTAGAAACAACTCAAATTGGAACACATCTAAATAAACTACAGTGAGGTTATACTTAAAACACCATACTAGCCACTTTTAAAATGAAGTATGTCTATAAGTGGGTTTCCTCAATGGCTCAGCAGGTAAAGAATCTGCCTGTCAATACAGGAGACACAGGAGATATGGGTTCAATTTCTGGGTAGGGAAGATCTCCTGGAGGAGGTAATGGCAACCCACTCCAGCATTCTCACCTGAAAAAATCCCATGGATAGAGGAGCCTGGCGGGCTACAGTCCATGGGGTCACAAAGAGCTGGACATGACTGAGTAACTAAGCATGCATGCATATATACTGCTGTGGAATAATCCCTAAGATATATTGTTAAGGGAGAGAGCAAGTCCCAGTACAGCATATGCAAAATTAATTATGAGAACTAGCACTTACTGAATAATTTCTATGCATCAGAGCTTTACATATATTAACTCATCTAATCTCTATACAAGGAAGGTACTAGTTTTTTCACCACTGTGAAAATGAGAGTCTCAGGAAGGCCAGTGTTGAAACTAACATGCCTAGGTTATTCTTCCAAACTTGTAAGTCAGATAAATCACTTTGGATTCAGGGAGTGGAGGAAGTAAAGGACAGAAATGACCTGGAATTATTTTATTTGAATGCATTTCATTTAGAAGGTACATTCTCTTCTAACAAAGACTATGCAGACATTAAAAATAGGGAGTATCCCTGCAGTGCATAGATGGAAAAATCTCTTAGATAGCCTTTTAGGTGAAAAAAACAAAATGTAGAATGATGATGAGTACAGAAAGATTATTTTTATGTAAAGTTTTGTTAAAGGACATACATATATGTGCAGTAACAAGGATACACAAAAATTAGTAATGGTAGTTATATTTTGGGGAGGGATTTAGGGGCAGAAGAGGAGCTTTTATTTTTCTCTGATACCATTTTTATTACTTTAATTTTTTCCCTTGGGTTTATTACTTTTATTTTTAAAACAATACTGTGAAGCATTACTGGACTGTGGGATTAATGACTATTATTGTTTTCATATTTATGCTGCTGCTGCTAAGTCGCTTCAGTCGTGTCCGACTCTGTGCGACCCCATAGATGGAAGCTCACCAGGCTCCCCTGTCCCTGGGATTCTCCAGGCAAGAACACTGGAGTGGGTTGCCATTTCCTTCTCCAATGCATGAAAGTGAAAAGTGAAAGTGAGGTCGCTCAGTCGTGTCCGATTCTTAGCGACCCCATGGACTAGAGCCTACCAGGCTCCTCCGTCCATGGGATTTTCCAGGCAAAAGTACTGGGGTGGGGTGCTATTTCCCTGCAAAAAGTAAGTTATAGTACATGTTATTTAAAAAAAATAAAAACAAGGTAGCATAAAAAAATAGTGCCTCCTAGCCTCAAGAGTCCTAATGAGCTATAATCACAGAGACGCCAGACCAGTCAAAATTGGAAGAAAGAGCTATAATCACAGGAAAAGAACTCTCTCCACAACTTGAAGTAGCCCAGAAAAAGCAGCAGTAATGACAGCAGGCCTGCCTTCAAGAAAAGCAGAAACAAGAGTAGCCGTGGCAGGCCCTGCAGTGGCTGGCGTGGGTGATGACACAAGATGACATCAGAGAACAAAAACTGTCACACAGAACCCAAGGCCTCCAAGAAAGAGAGAAACTGAAGGGCTTGAGGTGTAAAATCAACAAGAGAGGACTTAGAAGTCAATGCTAAAGTGATTATGACTCACAGTCTGATGGTCCTCAAGACTTGAGTAGCCTTGGAGAAACAGGATCAGAGTTGTGTAACCAAAGCCCTGTGCTGGAGAGACGCAATGGATGGATGACTGAGTTTCTTCCTGCAGCCTCAGGTGAGCTCAATGAGGTCAGTGTGCCAGACCCCTCAGCAAGGCAATATACAGGCGTCAAACAAGCATTTCATCTTACCTCCTTCTGCCTGCCAAAACCCTGGCAGAGAGGAGCATCATTACATGAGAGTATGCATGTGGCCTAATTATTTGTCGCACTCTATCACTAGACCAGACCCTGTAAGAGTAGTCCAAAGAATTCATTTCATGGGAACCAAATACAGTAATTCATGTTGCAATCCTGCCCAAATCACTGAACAGATACTTTAAGACCCAAATTCCTTAAAACCAGCCTTGATTTAGCACACACTACACGTTCCAACTAGAGTTTCAAGTGAGTGGAGCTGCCCACACGAAGCCATTTCTCACAGATCGCTGGCAGTTAAGTGCTCAAGAAGAAAGAGATTTCTTCAACTTCCTTTGGGTCTCACAAAAGGAAAGCAGCCGTTACATAATAAAGCCTGTAAAAAGCTCCATGGGTTAAGAAGCCCCCTGATGCTTTTCCTGCCTTCAGTCATTTGTTTCAAGTATTAAGAAATAGTGAAAGTTCACGAAGCAAAAACATCTTCGGCAGGAAAAGAAGTGTGAGAGTTAGTCAGCAGCTCGACTCACTCATAGGTCCATGAGGTTGTAACTTAATCTTGACAACATAGTCTTTCCTGGAAGAGCTTTGAGCAGCGATTTATCATTTTATAATTTGTGGTTTCAATGTGAGCCATCAACCAAGCAGCTGTCTTGGTCTGAGGCACTTTTGAATCTTTCAAAAACCCCCGGGGAGGCAGGAAGCCGGCTTCAAACTTGAGGCCCCAAACTCGTGGGGTTTAAGGGAGAAGGCACTAAGGCCAGGATTTCTGTGTGCGCTCTCTAGTCTTTGGAAATGTATGGAATGCGTTCCTGTGTTTGTTTTAGACTTGGTGGGGGGTGGAGGGGGAGCATACTTCGATAGCTGGAGCCGTGGGCTGGCCCCTCGTATCTCTGGACGGCTTTTCTTCTGTTGCACGATCCCCTGGGAAATGAGAAGCTGCAAGCTGAGAGGAGGTAAATGGGTGGAGAAAGGGGAAGCAAGGGGGAAGGGAGGAGTGCCCGCGATAACTCTGCTGACTTCACAGTTTTCCACCGTGGCCTGCCCTGCCTACCTCTGTTGACTTCAAAGCTCGAGGAGCGCCTCTGCGCGCGTGCTCAGCCGACCCCGCGGCCGCCGGTGGGAGAAGGCATTGACTCTTGGCCCGAGGACATTTCTGAAATTAACTTTGCCGTGAACAAAAGGCGGCTCTGGGTCACCCAGTGCTGGGATTCCAGCATCCACCAGGGCGAAAGGCAGCTTTTACAGAGGTGTCTCCAGAAACTCGGGCGGTTTCCCAAGGTGTCTCACTGGTTCTGCAGCAGTGTTGGCTGTCTGTGGGCTGATGGGCGTGGCTTTCGCAATCGTGTTGGGGTGCCCGGATTTGGGAAGACTTGCCTCCTCTCCTCCGAGCAATGCAGGGAATCAGATGTTTGCTGGCAGCTCCCACAGTCTGTCACCATTCTCTCCCCTCCCTGCTCCCCACGCTGGGATTGACTTGTTTTCCTTCCCATGTCTGTTTTCTCCAGAGTCCTCCGGCCTCTCCCGAGAGAGGAAGCGGAGGAAGTAAGAGGACCATCCTGGTCGCTGTCACTCATGACCTTCGAATCTGCTTATCATTCTAAACCCAGGACGGAAAGAGGCGCAGCACCTTCTCGGAGCAAAAACAGTCACCACAGAATTTCACGGGCTGAAACCAAGATGCACAGCACAGGTTTGAAATAAACATGCATGTGTATGACGGCTCAGACGGCAATGCTGGAGACCTGGGTTCAATCTCTGGGTCAGGAAGATCCCTGGAGAAGGAAATGGCAATCCACTCCAGTATTCTTGCCTGGAAAAGCCCATGGATGGAGGAGCCTGGCAGGCTATGGTCCATGGGGTCGCAAAGAGTCAGACAAGACTGAACGACTAACACACACACACACACATTTCTCTCCTTCACTAGCCCCAGACAGTATTGGATGTATGAGCAGCTTTAACTATCTTCTACTGTTGGATGTGAATTTAAAGATAAGCATAGGCTCAGTTCAGCTCTCAGTCGTGTTCAACTCTTTGCGACCCCACAGACTGCAGCACACCAGGTCTCTCCGTCTATCACCAACTCCTGGAGCCTACTCAAACTCATGTCCATCGAGTCCGTGATGCCATCCAACCACCTCATCCTCTATTGTCCCCTTCTCCTCCCACCCTCAATCTTTCCCAGCATCAGGGTCTTTTCAAATGAGTCAGTTCTTTGCATCAGGTGGCCAAAATACTGGCGTTTCAGCTTCAGCATCAGTCCTTCCAGTGAATATTCAGGACTGATTTCCTGTAGGATGCTCTGGTTGGATCTCCTTGCAGTCCAAGGGACAAGCATAGGCTAGAAGTAGATATCTTGGAAATTCAGCTTCACTAGCCGAACTAAGCACCACAAACAGTTCAGAAGGACCTGTAACTGGTTACAGATCCTAGTTACAGTGTTTTCCCCCTTCTAACGTTCTCATTGCTAGCCTTAGGTCCTGGCTTGAGAAAGGTCTTAAGAGGGGTCTAGCCTAGTCTTTGGAGAAGGCAATGGCACCTCTCTCTAGTACTCTTGTCTGGAAAATCCCATGGACGGAGGAGCCTGGTGGGCTGCAGTCCATGGGGTCGCTATGAGTAGGACACGACTGAGCAACTTCACTTTCACTTTTCACTTTCACGCATTGGAGAAGGAAATGGCAACTCACTCCAGTGTTCTTGCCTGGAGAATCCCAGGGATGGGGGAGCCTGGTGAGCTGCCGCCTATAGGGTCGCACAGAGTCAGACACGACTGAAGCGACTTAACAGCAGCAGCAGCCTAGTCTTTTCAGGACATGGCCACACCATGGGCTGTCTGTGCCTCCTGGGTCCAGCTTTGTACTTGGATGCAAGGGTATATGGAAAAAAACACATGATTCTTGTCCTTAAGAAAATTAACAGAAACATCAAATTTTAGCTAGGAAATTAGTGAGCAAGATAGCCCAAACTCTCTATAACTAGAGATTTTAAAATCAAGAAATGAAAACTTAGGTTAGTTAAGAGAGCTGCCTAAGGTAAATGTTTCCTTGGTTAATCCCACAAACAAAAATTAGAACCAGAGTCAGTTTGTAGCAAACACTTCCTTGTAGACTCAAATCTGAATAAATGTTACTCAGAACAAGATGCGTGTGTGCGTGTGTGTATGCTCACTCGTGTCCAACTCTTTGCAACCCTATGGAATTTTCCAGGCAAGACTACTGGAGTGGGTTCCCATTCCTTCTCCAGGGATCCTTCCCAACCCAGGGATGTCACCTGAGTCTCCTGCATCAGCAGGTAGATTCTTTACCACTGTACCACCTGGGAAGCCCATACAATAGATGCACTGAGGTTCTTTTATGGTTAAGGTAACCTGCTCTTGGTCTTCTAGATTCAAACTAACTCCACCCACCCTCAACCTCTGTCTGGGGTTTCAACCAAGTACTGTCAATGCATTTGAAATTGATTCAAAATGCTTTCTGGAGAGCCATCTCAGTTGAACTTGCAGGCACTGTTGGGGTTCCCTTCCAAGAAAGAATGGACTGACATTCTCCCTGGACTGGACCCAGGTTAGGCTGTGCCTGCCTGGGAATGTGTCTCCGTCTTTGACAGTCTGATGGCTAAAGCCCCAGGTTCCTGCTCTTCAATCAACACCAACAAATGCCTGCAGTGTTGGCTCGACTCAACAGCCCACGTAGTTGAGACAGTTCTTTTTTTACAGAAACACTAAAGATATATGTACCTTCTTTCCCCTGAATTCTTTCTCAAACTTTGTCACAATTTACTACTATTTACTGAGCATCCTGTATGGCCTGGATACTGGGGGAAACAAGGTGACTCAGTCCATGCCCTCACGGCTCGGTAAGTGCCATAGGGAATCACTATATAACCAAATTAGAGATGAGAAAAACAAGAGGAACAGCCCACAGCCTTCTGTCGCATTAATCCCACAATCCACCCCACCTAACAAAGTGAAGGAGCTAATACTCAAGTTCTTCAGAGTTCTCTTGGCTCACTTCCCAGCTGTGGTCAAATTCTCTGCATGCTCGTTCCTCCTTTTCTGGATTACTTGTGGAATTGCCAGGAGGACAGAGGCTTGAAGAATGCAAGCAGGAAAGAATAAAAAAAAGGAGCATCTGCAAATGATTGACTGAAACCAGTTGTAGCTGGGCAGAATCAGGGTATTCAGCTGCAAGCAACAGAAACTAACTCTGACGGATTTAAGAAAAGGAATTTCTCAAAAAACTATTGAATAATCCCGGAGAAGGCTGAAAAACAGGATCAGAAAACATAAGAACTGAGAACTCAGGATCATTTCGAGGCCACAGGTACAATCACAGCCTAGAAAGAGTGAGACGAGGGTACCCCTGCTGCCACTGCACCACGGCTTCCACCATCACTGTCTTCAGCCCTCGACACTTGATACCACCATGGGCAGTGGGAGCCTGGATATTTTTGTCACCCAGCAGCCTCCCCCAGAAAGGATTCTCCAATGTCCCACTTTGTTGGTGCCAATAACTTCTGATTCCTTCTGGAGCAAGAGCACCTGATTGGCCAAGCCTTGGTTGTATGTCCACGTCCTTGCTGCAAAGTGGACTAGACTTTTCTAGAGACTTCTAGAAGACTAGAACAGTCTTTTTTAGGGCACTGAAATTCATGAAGTGATAGAGTCCCAAACATGGGAAGGGGGTTCAGATGCTCAGTAGCCAAAAATGACCGTAAGCCCCCTTCCTCTAATCCCATGTGAAGGGAGAGCGTGAGTCAACACTGACCTGCCAGAGGATTAGAAATAAGTCCAGGAGACACATTTCAGCACTGAGGCTGGTGTCCTCTGACCCAGAGGCAAGGCCCCTAGGCCAGTAAGGTCAGCACAACCAGGTTGAACTTCCCTAAGGAGGTAGAGACTTCTCCCTGGGTGCCCCCTACCTCCAGCCTCAGCAAGGAGAAGCGGAGGAGCTGTGGGGAGGCTCCCTGGGAGTGAGAAGAGCAGTCCCCTCCAGCTCTAGCAGCCTTTCCTTCTGCAGCTGGATCAGCCCCGCCTAGCCCCTCCATCCTTTTCTCACCGACAGGAAGGAAATCCAAGCTGCCACCATCGGAAAACAAAAGCCTATGTCAGAAATATTTACCTTTGGCCTTGATCTCTCATCCCAGACCTGCTGCTTAGACTTTTCACAATTTATGGATCCTGACATATGGTGATTCATCTTGGTTTTGTCACTGCTAGCCACCACGCAGAAGGGTGGGCCTCCGAGATGGGGGTGGGTGGCTAGGGAGAAGGGACACGTGTGCTCAGCAGCCACCCTTCAAAGTCCCAGGCTACAGTTTTCTCTTACGGATGTTGCCCAGCCCAGGGTGGGGGGTTCATCTGTGGCTTGTTTTCCGTTTGTTTTAGTCCCCCACCCATTTAGTAAGTTGGTCTAAAAACAAAACAAAAAAAGCCCCAAATAAAAACCAAAAAGGAAACTTTTTTTTTTTTTTTTTTTTTGAGTCATCTGATTATTTGTTCCCTGACTTTAGAAGAGAGGCAAAATAACCCCAAAGTGTAGCACTTTATTGAAGGATGATACATGGGATTAGGCAGTCCCTCAAGCCATTCTCAGGATCCTGCCCTGGGGTGGGCCCTTGGTGACACTCTGTTTTCCTTTATCCCTTTCCTGAGGATGTGGCTAGGAAGATAGTTGAATAACTCCAGCTATCTGCTTCTAACTTGGGGGGAGAGGGGGTGCGGAGAGGATGGCGGGTAGGCTGGGTGCGAGGTAGAATGTGGCTGTTTCCAGCCATCCTTCCGCTACCTCTCACCACAACCCTAGATAGAGCATCCCTACCTTTCCCTGACCGGGGAAGGCAATGGCACCCCACCCCAGTACTTTTGCCTGGAAAATCCCAGGGGGGGCCTGTGGCTCCAGTCCAGGGGGGCGGGGTCGGACACGACGAGCGACTTCACTTCGCTTTCACTTTTATACGTTGGAGAAGGAAATGGCAACCCACTCCAGTGTCTGCCGGAGAGTCCCAGGGACAGGGGAGCCGGTGGCCTGTCCTGGGCGCACGAGTCGGACACGACGAGGACTTAGCAGTAGCAACCTTTTCCTGAAGGCTGTCAGAGCTCCTGGGAGAGCCACACATGAAGCCTTCATGAAAGCTGCTGTTGTGTAGTCACTCAGTCGTGTCTGACTCTTCAACCCCATGGGCTGTAGCTCGCTAGGCTCCTCTGTCCATGGGAAAGCTCTGGGCAGTGAAAACTTCTGAGTTCCCCCTGATTAATCAGATCACTAGAAATGAAACAAAACAAACAAAAAAAAGAAAGAAAAAAATATTTTTAACACCTTACAAGAGTGCCTTCACTGAGTCAAAGTTCAATACTACAGTCCCATATTTCTTAGAAAGTAAACAGAAGAAATAGAAAAACAAAAAACAAAAGAAACAAAAAAGCCCACCCACATTTTGATATCTTCTGAAAACACAGTGGAAGACATTTTCCATTATGTTTCTCAGTGTCTTATCTTTTAGGATCTATGTGATAAATTTCACTTAGAATTCACAAGAAAAAGATTATGTTTCCTCATGACTTAATATTGCTTCCTTTTTTTCCAGACAGTAACCAATTGTGTTTCCCTTTTTGCTTTGACTGTCAGGGAGCCTGAACTTAAGTTTAATACCCATTTACAAAATTATCTTATCTCCAGCTCTTGATCTTCCCCTTCCTCTATGTGGTTTCTCAACCCCTCTTTCATCTTTACTTTAACTGCTTCACATAGTTGTACATTTAATTTCAGCTACACCAGAGTTTTTAAAAAACCTGAAAAGTGCAACAAACAACAAAACTAACCATCAAATTAGTAACATGACCAAAGTCACCCAGAACTTGGTCTCACTTCCCCAATATCTCCCAGGTGGTTAGTGAGACTCACAGACTAGACACATGCAACAATTAGAATATGTTCAAGCATTAAATGAGAAGAACAAAGATTCTAGGGATTGAGGAAATGTATGAATGAAGACTGAAGCAGTCAAGGAAGGCTTCCCGAAGGCGGCAGTACTTATTGTGAACTTTGAAGGCTTGGGGTTAATTTCAAGGGTTCATTTCATTGGATCATTTACATAGTTTGGTTGGACTACATGAAGCATGTACCTTGGAATTTATCCAACTGGCTCTTTTCTGGGGATAGTTTCTGAACTTACTCTGAGAGGCCAGTGCATTACTTTCTAGGGAGCAATTATGTGAAGGCAATCAGGTGAGTCCTCAGTAAAATGGTGAAGTGGGTGGGACAGGTCGAGGCACTATATTGGCATTTCAGATGGGATAATTCTTCATTGGAACTATTCTACATAACTCAGTATCCTTGGCATCCTGCTTCACACCCACTAGATGCTCATAACAATCCCTAGTTGTTGGGACAGCCCCAAATTCTACCCGTTCTCAACACACCCTGGAGGACAGTGATGCACGCAGGTGAGACCGACCACTACCTCAGATACCCAAAATTCTCCTTGCAGTTCTGCCATCTACAACTAGGATTTCCAGATTTTGCAAACAAACTATAGAACACCCAAATTAAATTTGAATTTCAAATAAACAATGAATAATTTTTTAGTATAAGTATGTTCCAAATATTGCACTGCTGCTGCTGCTAGGTTGCTTCAGTCATGTCCGACTCTGTGCGACCCCATAGACGGAAGCCCACCAGGCTCCCCCATCCCTGGGATTCTCCAGGCAAGAATACTGGAATGGGTTGCCATTTCCTTCCCCAATGCATGAAAGTGAAAAGTCAAAGTGAAGTCGCTCAGTCGTGTCCGACTCTTAGCGACCCCATGGACTGGAGCCTAGCAGGCTCCTCCGTCCGTGGGATTTTCCAGGCAAAAGTACTGGGGTGGGGTGCCAAATATTGCACTACTTGTTGTTTATTGGAAAATTCAAATTTAGCTAGTGGACCTTATTTGATCTGAAAGCCCTACCCACAGCTCATTACCACCATATACAAACCTGTCTCCCAGAAATTCCCTTTGGGTTGGTCCCTCTGCTGTGTACTGAGCTATCCTCTACTTCTTCCCTGCGAGAGCCACCTATCCTGTATTTCAGTTCTTCATGTTCAATCTCTGCTAAGTCACAAGGGGAGGGTAAATACTTTAAATCAGAGGAACACATTCTTTTAATAGGTAGTCTAATTACCCTATCTAGGTAACATCTTACCTTAACTTGGTTAAAGTATCAGTATACACCAGTCTCTAGAAGGCTCTCAGATTGAATGGTGGTGGGAAAGACAGGGAAACAGGAAGCATTTCTAGGGCTGACAGCTATGCCATATGACCCTAAATATCAATGAGTCTCAATTTTGCCTGCACAATGGGGAGCTTCACACACTGTTGAGGGCTTCCCAGGTGGTACTAATGGTAAAGAACCCGCCTGCCAACGCAGCAGACATGAGATTTGATGCCTGGGTCTGGAAGACCCCCTGGAGGAGGACATGGCAACCCACTCCAGTATTCTGGTCTGGAGAATCTCATAGACAAAGGAGCCTGGCAGGCTGCAGTCCATAAGGTTGTAAAGAGTCAGACACCATTGGGTAATTAGCACATACACAGGCACACACTATTGATGAATTATGCTAGGGTGGAGCCTGGGACTGGGGATTTTTTAAAGCCCAAGCCTGACCCCAGGGTCTCCCTAACTTGCAAGTGAGGTTGAGAATCACTCCTTCACTTCCTGAGAAAAGTGAGAGAAAGGAGAGAGCATGATAAAGGATGAAGGAGAAGCAGAGAGAATAAGACCTGGTCTCAGGGGCTCTGCTTGGTGTTGGTCATTGAGGGGATTTGGAAGAAGCAAGAGGCAAACACATTCCACTCAAGCAGGGGGAAAAAAGTTCAAAAAAGTAATATACTTCGAATGTGTTCCATTTTGAGCAAAACAGATGTGAAAAGGCACTTCTGAAGAGCCAGAGAGTGTTTCATTTTGTGCCAAATACTGTCCTTAGGGATGTTCCAGCTTACCAAAAAAAAGTACCCTAGAGAGAGTCCCATTTTTCTTTATTACCTAGGGAGTCTAACCAATGTCAGGATCAGGTTCAGAAACCGGGCTGCTCACACGCATGGCCTTGCTAGTGTTGGCTTCGAAGCAAGCTTCTGATGTTACCACGGGCACCTCAGCGAAAGAGGCTCCCCTCTTGGCTCTGTGTGGGCTGTGAGCCCAGGGTGTCAGTCTGTGTGCCATCAGCACATGCAGGCCTTGACTCTGACAAGTAGGTCAGCATCGACATGGCTCCAGCCTCCACCAAGAGGTACTTGTCCTTGGCAGGAAGCTGCTTCTGCAGAATTAAAAACCATCAGAGTTGATCAAAGGAAGTGCAGGGTAGGCTGGCGGGCGGGCCAGATCCTAATCTCCACTTGCTGGCCTCACGCATCACTGCACATGAGTCACCCCACTGAGCTCAGCGGACATGCTGTTTGGATTAGGCTTTTAGAGGCGAGGTTTGCCAAGCTTGCACAGAGCAGCCGAGAGGCGAGGGAGGAAGCTGGGATATGGGTTAGATGTGGTTGCCCAGGTGCCAGGGAGGAGGCGGTTGGCTCCCTAGGTACACAGGACAGTGGCAGCGGTGGTGGTGGTGGTGGGGGGGGGGGGGGGGTGCGGGTTGTGAGTCCTGCTGTCTGTGGCCTACCTCTTCAGCTCAGCTCCATGAACCCCATTAGGGGCAACGGAGCCCACACCAAGCCTACACATCCTTCCTCTCTTGCCAACTCTCCAATTAAGATGTACTATTACAGGACTCACATCTTGCTTTCACTCAACCATTTGCCTCTCAACGAGCAGGAATTCCTTTTCTCAAAAGCAGGCAACACTTCACCACTCAGGCATCTTGCTCAAATGCAGCAAAAAAAAAAAGGGGGGGGGGGAGGGAAGTCAGAAAATAAAAATTCCTAAATTAAGAGCCAACCCATAAAAGCAGGGCTTCCCCTAGTGCCTGGCTGGTGTGACATCACCACGAGTTACTCAATGAAAATGGTGTCAGAGTAGCAGCTCGATTACATGTGGAAAATTTCCTTAAGAAATAGAACTCTGCAGAAAACAAAAAGAGGTAGAAAAGACCCTGAACTTAGGTCTTTGGAGAACTAGCTCTAAAGGGGCTGACTTCCCTGGGCATAGACCTAAATGGGATTCTCTTCCAAACAGTGCCTAGCAGGATCTTGGTACTCAGAAGCAGCAACAGAGGTAACTCAGCGGTTTGTTTTGCAATGGTGGGAACAAGATCAAAATCCTTTGTCTCTGATTCTGCCAAGTTTTGCTTCTGTGCATGGTAACTTAGGAAGTAGCAGCCCCCATGATTTTGTAAGCCAAAGGCTCTTGGCTTGTAGTCTCTGCTGGGATTCTCTTTAGAGTATTTTAGACTGTCATTTAGTAAAAGCATCTAAATGGAGGTGGCAGTCCTTGACACTTTTCAAAATAAATGTTGCCACCAGTCCGTACACCATGCTTGACTCTAAACCATGAATTTCCAAACTTATTATTGCTCAATTAGTTGTAATTTAAAATTTCTTATTCCTGGCTTCAGGTTTCTTCTCACCTATCTATAATTCTCAGGGTGCTCAAATTTGCTCAGGAAACCTATCTTTTCCTTCTTTCCTGCCTTTATTATTTTCAGTTAAGAATGGAACTGGAGATAGGAGGTACCAGCCTGGAGAGGATTCCAGTCACTAAAGCACAGTACAGCAGAGGTTAAGGTCTGACCATTAGGTGAACCTGGCTGAACCCCAACTCTGCCACCAACTCCCAATGTAATCTTGGAGCAATTTTCTTAACCCCTCTCAGCCTCAAATTCCTCATCTGTGAAATGTGGATAAAAATCATCCTAACTTCATTGAGGAGGACTAAATGAGCTAAAGGCAAGAAAAACATTTAGTAAAGCCCTGGCACCCAGTAAACACATAATCAATGCATTTTTATTTCTATTACAGTAATCACTCTTCAACCTGCACTGTGTAGCTAATGGTAGTAAGCTTCATGGGATTCTATTGCTAACATTTTTTCCTTCTGAAATTTCTCAGTGCCCAGAGAGCTAATATTTGCTTTAATCAAAAGTACTTGCTTGAGAAAGACAAATATCATGTGATATCACTTATCTGTGGGATCTAAAAAAAAAAGGATACAAATGAATTTATGGATAAAACAGACTCAGACTTTGAAAACAAACTTTTGGTTATCAAAGGGGAAAGGCCAGGATGTGGGGCAGGGGGTAAATTAAGAGTTTTGGATTAGCATATACACACTGCTGCTACTGCTGCTGCTAAGTCGCTTCAGTCGTGTCCGACTCTGTGCGACCCCATAGACCTAAGCTCACCAGGCTCCCCTGTCCCTGGGATTCTCCAGGCAAGAATACTGGAGTGGGTTGCCATTTCCTTCTCCAATGCATGAAAGTGAAAAGTGAAAGTGAAGTCGCTCAGTTGTATCCAACTCTTAGCGACCCCATGGACTGGAGCCTATCAGCCTCCTCAGTCCATGGGATTTTCCAGGCAAAAGTACTGGGGTGGGGTATATAAAATAATCAACAAGGACCTATGATATAGGACGGGAACTCTACTCAATACTTTGTGATTGGGATAAGAATCTGGGAAAAGAATCTAAGAAAGAGTAGATGTATGTATATGTATAACTGAATTTCTTTGATGTACACCTGTGAACACTGTAAATCAACTATACTCCAATGCAATTTTTTTTTAAGTATCTGCTGGATGGTGCCCATTCATCCTTTGTTAGGAAAAGACCATAGGAGAGGAGGAGAAGAAGGAGGAGAAAATCATTTACAAGTGATGAAAAGGAGGTATTTTCCCTTGGGAGTTCCTTCCTATAGCTAGAAAAGCCCCATAACTCTGGAGCGCTTGGTAGGGACTGGGGAAAGAGGGTGCAGATTCATGTCCTCATGGAGTCTGTTAGTCGAAGAAGCCCTGTATAGGAATGTGATGCGGCTCAATGAATCTAAAATGCACATCTACCAAGCTTCTGGGTAGAAAGGGATGATGTAATAATGACTAGAGGTTTTTCTGTTCGGAAGGGGACCATAATAGGCAGCATTGCTAGGGCAAGTCCTGGGCGTAGTCTACAGGTAGGAACTGAGAAAGGGGGAACTGGAGCGGCTTTGCATAACAAAAGTGAGGCAAGTCCCCATTTAGTTGGGCAGAATGTGTTGGAAGAATGAAATTCATGTAGGATGATTCTCCCCTCACTTCCTTAGTACGGATTTGGACTAACACTGATGGTGTTTCTTTGGCGTATGTGTATGTGTGTGTGTGTGATATCTAAGAATTAATCATTGGTGATCAAAAGACCACAGGAAGAATGAGGAGGGGTACCTTGATTACACTCTGGCAGAGGGACCCTAAAGAGAACAAGAACTGGAGAAATGAAACCTCTCATAGATTATTCTGGGAATCATCTAACAATGGTATGATTTCTGAGTACCTTAGACTTTGAAAAATGTTTGGCTGTGGATTATCCTTACGCTATAGATGATCCTATCTGTGGTAGACAGTAAGGGTTGGATGGATCTTGTTGAATGGAGATATCATGGGGCTTGGGGGGGTGCTATAGTAAATGGTAAATACAGTGATAGCTTGTATTCTTTGTCTTTTGTGTGCTCTACTCCCAGCAGCTAGAATGGTGCCTTGGACACCACAGGCAAGTGCTGCAGTTCATGGGGTCGCAAAGAGTCGGACACGACTGAGCGACTGATCTGATCTGATCTGATCTGTTAAATGAATGAATGGCACGATGGAGAGCAGTGGGCTCACAGAGGAAAAGAGGAAATAGGTTTGGCCTTGGGACTGGTCAGCAAGGTTAGGAAACCGACTAGGCCTACGAAGACACACTGCTAAGGGCCTTTCCTTCTTCACTTGGGGCTCTGGGAACAATTATATTTAATTTTCATTTTTTCCCCTATACATATCCCCAAATTTTTAAGGAAGTGGCTTACACATTCATGTTAGATGTGTAGAATTAAGAGAGAAGACAACAATAGCGAATGTGACTTCCCTGCACTGTCCCTTGTATTAGTTTTCTATGGCTGGTATAACGAACTGTCACCAACACCACAAATATACTGTCTTACTGTCTGCAGGTTAGAAGATCTAAAATCAAGATGTCTACAGGGCTGCATTCCTTCTGAATCCACCAAGCGAGAATCTGTTTTCTTGCCCTTTTCAGCTTCTAAAGACAGCCTGCATTCCTTGGCCTCTTCCTCATATCCCTCTGACCTCTGCTCCCATCGTCATATCTCCCTCTCTGACTTTTACTCTCTTTCCCTTATAAGGACCCTTGTGATTACATCGTGTTCACCCGGATATTTCAGGACAATCTCCCCAACTCAAGGTCCTTAACTTAGTTGCATCTGCAAAGTCCTTTTACCATGTAAGGTAACATATTCACAGGTTCCAGAATGTGGACGTTCTGGGGACCATTATTCTGTCAATGTCACCCCAAGGCCACCTTGAGTGTCATGCCCAGGGAAGATGGCAGCCCCAGAACAAGGGCCAGGCTCCACACTCCGGAGAGCAGAGACCTGGCTGAGGGTGGAGCTGGGGGCAGGAGAAAGCAGAGGAGCTGGCCACAGCCTGGACTGGCTTTGGAGATGAGAGACCCATTCTTATTTGCAAATCTACTGGAGGAGAGTGGTTCTCAGTGACAGAGACAGAAAGACAGACTCTGCTGTTACAGAGAGAGGGGCTGTCCAAGCAGCAGACACTCAGGTTACAGCTTTTTCCAGTTTGGAGATTAAGAATTTGAAACAATTTGTGAAGTGCCATGTCTGGTTTATGGCAGGTGCACAGTTCAATAAAAGCCATCTATTATTAATACCCAGAAGGAGAGGGTGGGGAGGGGTGTTCCAGAGCCCCAGCTGCTGGGAGAAGCAGGTCACATACAGCTCTATATCCCCAACTTCAGGAAAACAGGAAGAAGACCTGTCATGAAGGGAATAAGGTATGAGGCAGGTGTTCAGAGGTAGAGTTCCAAGTGCCCTTTATCTTAACTTCTTCCCACACAAGCTAGGAGGAAGCATCTGGCCAGTTCTTTAATGAAACTTGGAACTCACTGCTGTAGTCAAGAAGAAAATATTTTTGTGGTTTTTCTGTGGGGGAAGAAAGTAATAAATCTTGCTGTTGTTGAAGGAACACCTTTCAGTGGTATAGCTCTGAGAGGGATATATTATTATGAAAGTGTAAGTGCCTGAAAGTTTGTTAGTCGGGGCACTGGGAAGCTTCACGTACACCCTGAAGGGTAAGAACACAGGATGAGCTGGTGGTCCCAAGCTCAAAAGGTGGTCATGGAAGATATAGCTTTAAGAAATTGGCATTCCTACTAGAACAGCTAGGTTTTCGGGGTGAGTGTTGGATCTGGAAAGCTCCTTTGTATTTACCCATGGATTTCCTACAGAGCCCCTGCTCGGCAAAGAGCATCTGTTTTCACTGCCTGCTCTGATCAGTCAGGTATGGCAGGAAAAGGGGATATGGCCTTGTTCTTAAGGAGATCATTCACCCTGGACAAATGTGATGAACCCTTGCTGGACGTTCTAGGCACTATCTAGGTTCAAGGCATAGGGTAGCTGACCAAAACAGACAACAAATTATAACTGTGTATCAGGTTGTGATAGTGGTAGAGAGAGAGCAAGGAGAAGAAAGGGCTGGTTGTGTGTTGGGGTGAGGGGAGAAGGCCTCCCTGATAATGGGGTACTTGTGCAGAGATGCAAAAGAACTGAAAGCGGCAAGAGGGCAAGTCACACAGACATCGGACAGGTCGGCCTGGGTGGAGGGAACACCTATTGAAGCCCATGGAAGTAGCTCGGGGACTTCCCTGGAGGTGCGGTGGTTAAGACTTTGCCTTCCCTGGCCCAGGAAGAGTCCACAGGCTGCCTGTGCACCACAACTACTGAAGCCCATGCTCTAAAGCCCAGTGTTGTTTAGTGGCTAAGTTGTGTCTGACTCTTTTGTGACCCCATGGATTGGAGCCCGCCAGGCTCTTCTGTCCATGGGATGCTCCAGGCAAGAATACTGGAGTGGGTTACCATTTCCTCCTCCAGGGGATCTTCCTGACCCAGGGATCAAACCCACATCTCCTTCATTGCAGGCAGATTTTTTACCAGTGAGCCAGGGAAGCCCCTGGAGCCTGTGTTCCACAACAAAAGAAGCCATTGCAATGAGAAACCCATGCACTACAACAAAGAGGAGCCCTGCCTCACCGCAACTAGAGAAAGCCGGCACACAGCAGTGAAGCCCAGCGCAGACAAAAATTAAATAAATGAAGTAGCCCAGTTTTCAGTGAGTGCTATGCACACCACCAACTAGGGTGACAGTATCTCCTTCCTCATGCATAGTCCTCACCCACAACAGTGGGTGGCAGCTCCTTTGTGTAACACGTCCCAATCTCCAGCCATGGTGGACTGGGCCTGAGAAGGGCATCCATTCACACTGGGCACTCTTGCATGAAGTAATGGCAAGCATAAGGGAGAATCAGCAGTATGCTGTGACTGTCTCCAGGGCTGACCTGGGGTTTTGGGTCTAGGAGGCTGGAGTTAGAGGGCCCAAAGCCTGTGTGACTGAGAGTGGGTTTATCAGCCTGTCCTTGAGGCAGAGACTCACCCCAAGGCTATGCTTGTGCAGTCGAACATTTCTTCGGGCAGGTCAGTCCAGTGCTGCTCCTCTGCCTCCGTGTCCTGAGAACAGGTACGTAGATGAGGTGCAGAGATTGCAAGGAAGAACACAGAGCAAACAGAAATACTTACACTGAGATAGCTTAGGCTTGAAGCAACATTCCTCCAGGGCTCTTTCTACACATATACCTCATGAGAGTAGAAATAGGAATCAGATTTTTCAAAACTCTTTTTATGAATAGTTTTTTTTTTTTTTTAAGACACTACCTTTTAAGAAGTCTGGGTGTTTCTATCTTGATAATGTAATTTAAAGGTATAAGTAAGGTTTTTTTGTTTCGTTTTTAAAAGGAATTTTTCATACGAGGAAGCTTTGTCCCTTTAATAACCTGAATATCCAGGGGGGATGGAGCAAGTCAGGCTCTGACTCGTTGCCTCTTGTTCCAATCTCTGCGGTCTTTTGGATTGCAGCCTCTCCACAGCTTACCCTGAGTTGGCTGAGCAGTTTTTCTTCATGAGTAAAATGCAAACAGCAAAGTTCTCAAGGCCAGAGCACTTCTTTCCACTGGGGAGGTTATGAATTTCTAAGGTGTTTCTCTGCTGGGCTGAGATTTCATTAACTAAATTGTGTAAAGGGTCTTATTGTCATGTGTTGTGCAGTCGATAAGTCGTGTTCTACTGTTTGCGACCCCATGGACTGTGGTACACCAGGCTTCCCTGTCCTTCACTATCTCCTGGAGTTTGATCAAATTCATGTCCATTGAGTCAGTGATGCTATGCTTAACCTAAATATCAATCCCAAACAAATACCAATAGTTGCTAAATAAATACTAGTGCCTATAGAAGTTACATCAAAAAAGTAAGTTCTTTCTAGATACAGAGGCATACCGGAGTATTTACAAGTGAAATGACATTGTGTCTGGGACTTGCTTTTAAAAATTCCAGTTAACGATTTCCCTGGAGGTCCAAGGTTAAGACTTTGCCATCCAATGCAAAGAAGTACAGGTTTAATCCCTGCTTAGGGACTTAAGATCCGATATGCCTGGAGGCCAAAAAACCAAAACATAAAACAAGCTATATTGTAACTAATTCAGAAAGGCATTAAAAATAGTCCACATCAAAAAAAATTTTTTTCCAGTTAAGAAAATGTGCATATTTGTAGGGGAGGGGATGGAAGTAGAATAGGGGTGCTCCTTGAAACAAGATCAGCACCTGTAGAGATTGTTCCAACTGGGTGGGAGGGACATGGGGTTCACTATGCCATTCTGTCTCACTTTGTGTATGTTTAAAACATTTCATGATAAAAAGTTAAAAGGCTGTGAAAGGAAAAAAAAAAGAGATGTCAGTCTGCCCCACTCTTTTTGCTCTGGACTCCGCAGTTACATAATAACATCAGCAGAGATCCGAACACGGGGAATTTGATTATGGGAGTTTTCACAGTGTGACTTCAACAAAGGGAGAAGTTTGATGGATTATTTCTGGAGAGTGGAGCAGTCAGGGTTTCCAAGAAGAGTGATGTTGAAATGAATAATGAAGATTCCTTGCTCAGTGATGCAGCCTGAGGGCTCTTGTCAGAGGTTCTGAGAAATTGCAGAAGGGGCCGGTGGTGATCCGGTGGATCAGCGCTTCCTTGTGCAATGCAGGAAAGATCCACACGCTCCCTGCACTTTCCCCGCAGTCCCTCGAGGATGGTTGTAGGATTTACTTGTACTTTATACCTGGGGCTATGGCCAGTGCAGTACAGCCGTCCAGGGCCAGCGTGGCTGGTCGTGGTGTCCTCCGGAGTCTCAGTGACTGTCAGGGGAACCCAGTTGAGGGAGTGTGTGCAGGGCAATCAGGCCTGGCAACCAGTCTCTTGCATTCTCGAAGATTCCCAATAAGCCCAGAAAGGAGCACTGGAATGCAACACGGGAAGTTCTTTCTTCTCAGCCTCTGTCACTGGGCTCATAGGGTGGGGTGGAAATTGGTCTATGGGTGACCACACCCATCTCCCTATCCACTCTGGCCAGAGACTTTACATCCTCAACAGCTGCTGTCTGTGTTTGGCTTTCAACTCAGGCTGTCTGCACCCAGCTCCCAGAAACCAGTTTGCAGGGGACAACTGTGACACCAACATTCCAATCATAACTGACCTGTACCCTCGACCTACTGTCCCCCTGCCACGCACACTGCATGCTCTCCTTTCATTTCTAAGACAGATTTATCTCAGGAGGTGCATCACTGATTTGTCCCATGGTTTCGTTCTGGAGTTTCTTAAATTTATTCCACAAGCTCATTGCTTAAAATGTGTGAGGGTTTTTTTAGGTGAGTTTCGGTGGAATAAAGAATGAGGTGATGGAGATGCCTTTATCTAGTACTGCTCACACCATTCTGTGGGATAAGACTGGACAGTGAGTGATGCTTTAGGAAATAACTTGGCTCTTCCTTATCATAATTAATTCAACTAATCAAGATGTGACATGGGCTATGAACTCTGTGGTACTGCGTTTTTAAGAGCTCATAATCCCTTAAAATCATTCAAACCCTTCTGTATAGTAATAGCACTCCTGGAAATTTCTACAAAGAAAATAATTCAAAAGCAGGGGGAGAGGAAATCTTTATATGAATATAGATATTTATGGGAGGATCACTGATAACTGTGAAAATTGCAAACAATGAACAATGGACAGTAGCAGAGGAATGGTGAAACAAGTTATGATGTATCTGTCTCTTTGAAAGGCACACTATCTCAAAAACATTAATGATCCATTTTGGGGGCTAATCCCTTTCCCTGGAGGCAGTTGAGCAACTCCTCTGGAGGAATGATTCAAATCACTCCTGATCTTTAAATATTAATCCTTGACCAACTTAATTAATCATAGCATCCACATAGCAGCAGACACACGCAGGCAAACTCAGAACCTCTGGAGAAAAATAATGACAAATCGAAAAAGACCAGCCAGAAACCCCTGACAGCCAAGTACAAATGAGGGGTTGGCATGGGCAGGGCTTCTTTCATCATTACTTCTCCTGTTGGAAGCACTCAAACAAAACATCCATCTCCGGCTGCTCTTCTCTCATAATCTTGCCCCAAACTTGTATGGATAGCTCAGGGCTAATTCTGGGCCCAGGCTGCCAATGTTGTGTATTAGTGGAGTGAAGCAGGCTGACAGTCTGCAGCCCGAGAAGGTTTCTGGAGAAGAGTTTGTGTGCCAGTGTTAATTACAGCTTGACTTAAACCTTAGATTGTGGATGGACTATGAAAAAGGCAGATGGATGACTATGTGGTGACAGGAACCCAGATACTTAGATCTCTCAACAGGAAAAAGAAAAACCTTAGAATCGTCTCCAGGGGACAGACACTGTGGTAGGTCCAGTGAAAATTATAAGTTTTGGGTTAGACACAACTTCTGCCCACAACCCAAAAGAGTGTGTTAGGGGGACAGAATAAAAATACAGATAGAATTCTAGTCAATAAATATACCTCACAGAACAAAATGTAAGTACCTCAAAGGAATAAACTATGAATTAGGTCACTTGGGTTCAAATCCCGGCTAGGCTTTCTGGTCAACTGTGTGATCTTAGACAAATGTCTAGGACTTAATTTCATTTTAGGTAAAATAGAAATGAATAATGCCTAACTCAAAGGCAGGCATGAGGATTAAATAAGATAATGCATTTGAGAATCTGTTGAATCCACAATGTGGACTGCATGAGGCGATGTTTCTCAAACCTGGCTGCACACTAGAATCACTCTACCAGTGAAGTCGCTCAGTTGTGTCTGACTCTTTGTGACCCCATGGACTGTAGCCTACCAGGCTCCTCCATCCATGGAATTTTCCAGGCCAGAGTACTGGAGTGGGTTGCCATTTCCTTCTCGAGGGGATCTTCCAGACCCAGGGATCGAACCCAGGTCTCCTGCATTACAGGCAGACGCTTTACCATTTGAGCCATCAGGGAAGCCCAAATCACTCTGGGGAGTTAAAAACATACTGATGTCTGGGTCATGCCCCCAGAGATTCTGAATTGGTTTTTATCATGTGTGGCTTTGGTGGTGGGATATTTAGAACTGTAGAAGAGAAAAAAACAAATCTATAATTATAGTTGAAGATTTCAAAACCTTTCTCTTACTAATTGATGGAACATGTACGATAGAAAATCAGTAAGGATATAGAGGACTTGAGCAATGTTATCAACTAATTTAACTTAACATTTTTAAGAACATTCCACTTAACAGTGTACTTATTCTTTTCAAGCGCACACAGAAAAATTTCCAAGATAGACCATAGTCTAACTACAAAATAAGTCTTAAGAAATTTTAAAATATCCAAATCAGAAGAATATGTTTTTTGGTTACAGAAGAATTAAGCTAAATGTTAATAACAGAAAGATATCTGGAAAGAAGCCAATTGTTTGGGAATGAATTTGCACACTTCTACATAACCTACAGGTCAAAGAAGAAATCAAAAGAGCAATTAAGAAATAATTTGGAACTAAATGAAAACACAGTATATCAAAATTTCTGAAGTTTAGCCAAAACATATTTATAGGCAAGTTATCAAGATTGCCGGGAGAAATATCAATAACCTCAGATATGCAGATGACACCACCCTTATGGCAGAAAGTGAAGAGGGGCTAAAAAGCCTCTTGATGAAAGTGAAAGTGGAGAGTCAAAAGGTTGGCTTAAAGCTCAACATTCAGAAAACGAAGATCATGGCATCTGGTCCCATCACTGCATGGGAAATAGATGGGGAAACAGTGGAAACAGTGTCAGACTTTGTTTTTCTGGGCTCCAAAATCACTGCAGATGGTGACTGCAGCCATGAAATTAAAAGACGCTTACTCCTTGGAAGGAAAGTTATGACCATCCTAGATAGCATATTCAAAAGCAGAGACATTACTTTACCAACAAAGGTTCGCCTAGTCAAGGCTATGGTCTTTCCTGTGGTCATGTATGGATGTGAGAGCTGGACTGTGAAGAAGGCTGAGCGCCGAAGAATTGATGCTTTTGAACTGTGGTGTTGGAGAAGACTCTTGAGAGTCCCTTGGACTGCAAGAAGATCCAACCAGTCCATTCTGAAGGAGATCAATCCTGGAATTTCTTTAGAAGGAATGATGCTAAAGCTGAAACTCCAGTATTTTGGCCACCTCATGCGAAGAGTTGACTCATTGGAGAAGACTCTGATGCTGGGAGGGATTGAGGGCAGGAGGAGAAGGGGACGACAGAGGATGAGATGGCTGGATGGCATCACTGACTCGATGGATGCGAGTCTGAGTGACCTTCGGGAGCTGGTGATGGACAGGGAGGCCTGGCGTGCTGCGGTTCATGGGGTCGCAAAGAGTCGGACACGACTGAGCGACTGATCTGATCTGATCTATACCACT
Organism: Tragelaphus eurycerus; assembly: GCA_935064755.1. Taxonomy (NCBI): domain Eukaryota; kingdom Metazoa; phylum Chordata; class Mammalia; order Artiodactyla; family Bovidae; genus Tragelaphus; species Tragelaphus eurycerus. The sequence goes on from CAKXYN010000016.1 coordinate 11,566,559, forward strand.
AAACATAGTACAGAAGGAAAAAGGCCTTAAACCAATGACTTTAGATACCACCATAAGCTACTAGAAAAAGAGCAAATTAAACCTCAACTAAGCAGAAAGTGTAAATTATCAAGATTAGAGAAGATATTAGTGAAACAGAAAACAAAAGCAATGGAGAAAAATACATGAAATTAAAAGCTGGTTCTTTGAAAAGATTAGTAAAATTGATAGACCTCTAGCCAGACTAATCAGGAAAAAAAGAGAAAGAAGACACAAATTACTACTATCAGGATTGAGAGAGGTGATATCACTATGGATTCTACAGACATTAAAATTACTATAAGATAATATCAAGAATAGCTTTGTGCCAATAAATATGACCAACTTAGAGGAAATATAAAAAATTTTTGATAGAATTTATTATTCAAACAAAAAAATAGGTGATCAGTATAGTTCTACAACTGTTAAATAAATTGAATTAGTGGTTAAAAATCTTCCCACAAAGAAAACTTCAGTCCAAGATGAATTCTATCCAATATTTAAGGAAGAAATAATATTAATTCTATATACAAACACTTTACTTCAAGTAACTTGAAGGGGATGGGGATGGAACATATCCCAACTCATTCTATAAGACCAGAATTACTCTGATACCAAAACTAGACAAAAACTTTACAATAAAAGAAAAGCTGAGACTGATATCTCTTATGAGTATAGATGTAAAAATTCTTAAGTAAGTTTTAGCAAATGGAATCTAACTATATATATACATATATATGATAATAAATAGTAAACAAGTGGATTTACCTCAAGATTTCAAGGTTAGTTTGATATTTGAAAATCAATGTAATTCACCATATTAACAGGCTTAAAAGAAAAACCATAAGAATAGCTCAATAGATGCAGATTTGACAAAATTCAAGATCCATTTCTAATTTTTTAAGAAAGCAACTCTCAGCAAAGTAGGGAACTTCTCAACTTGAGAAAGGGCATCTATGAAAAACCTAATGATAACATCATACTTAATGGAAAAGACTGGCTCTTTCCTCTAAGACCAGGTACAAAGCAAGGTTGTCCACTGTCATTATTTCTATTTAGTAATTTACTGCTTCTAGCAAGTACAATAAGGCAAGAAAAAATATATAAAAAGAAGCCACTCTAGACAAGATGAAGTAAAGCTGTCTTTACTCTCAAAAACATAATTATCTATGTGGAAAATTCTATGGAACCTAAAAAAGCTACAGGACTAATAAATGAGTTTAGTGAGGCTGTAGGACATAAGATCAATATTTTAAAAAATCAACTGTATTTCTAAATACAGTTGGAACAGTTCCAACAAACAGTTGGAAACTGAACTTATATAAACATTTACAAAGGCATAACAGTATCAACTACTTAAAATTAAATCTCAAAAATGTAGTATAAGACCTGTACACTGAAAAAACATTGCTGAAAAGACATTAAAAAAATGACCACAAAAATGAGAGATATACTGGGTTCTTGGATTGGGATATTTAAAATTGTTAAGCTGTAAGTTCTCCCCAAATAGATCTATAAAATCAAATTCCAAAATCCCATTAGACTTTTTAAACCCAGAAGTTGACAAATATTGTAAAATTTAAGTTAATTCTAAAATTCTTATTTAGAGAAAGAATAAAGTTGGATTTCAAGACTAATGATAAAGCTATAGTAATCAAGGCAATGTGATATTGGTATAAAGATAGATCAATGGAACAGAATGGAGACTTTAGAAAAGACCCACAAATATATGGTCAATTGGCTTTTGCACAAAGGTACAAAGGCAATTCAATAGAGAAAGGTCAGTCATTTCAATAAATAGTGAATATCCCTATGCAAAAAGTAAACATCATTCCATATCTTGCATCATACATAAAAACTAACTTAAAATGGATTATAGACCTAAATATAAAACCTAAAACTATAAAATGTCTAGAAAAATAACAGAAGAAAATCTTTGTGATCTTTGGTCAGTTATACCACCAAAAGTAAAACCCATTAAAAAATTATAAATTAAACCTTATCAAAATTAAGAACTTCTGCCCTTTGAGAGACAGTATTTGTCAAGCATATATTTGACAAAGGACTTATATTCAGAATACATAAAGAACTCTTAAAACTCAACAATTAAGAAAACAAAACCCAATTAAAAAATAAGCAAAAGACTTCAAAGATTCTCACCAAAAAAGATATAAGCATGGCAAATATACACATGAAAAGATTCTCAAAGTCAGCAGTCACTAGGAACATGTAAACTAATACCACAATGGAGATACTATTATACATCTATTAAAACAGCTAAAGTGAGAAATACTGACAATACCAATCCAATTCCTAGAGAGGATGTGGAGCAACTGGAACTCATACATTTCTGGTAAGCAAGCAAAATGGTATTATACAGTCACTTTGGGTAACAATTTGGCAGTTTCTTTTAAAGTTAAGTGTATACTTACCATACCCACTTTTAGGTATTTACCTAGAGAAATGAAAACTCATGTTCTCATACTTGTTCATGAAGGTTTGTAGCAGTGCTATTCATAGTTGTTTAAAACTGGAAACAACCCAATGTCCTTCGCTGGTAAATGGTTAAGATAAATTGTGGTATATTCATGCAATGGAATATTACTCAGCAATAAAAAGGACAAACTAGCAGTAATACAGGCAACAATGTGGATGAACCTCAGAATAATTATGTTGAGTAAGAAATCAGGTCTCCCCCCTCAAAAAAAAAAAAAAAAAAAAAAAAGAGTATGATTCCATTAAATTAAAATTCTAGAAAAGGAAAACTAACCTATGGTGGCAGAAAGCAATTAGTTGTTGCAGAATGGGTGGAGGGGTTGCCAAGGTGCACAAGGAAACTTTAGGGGTGATTAGCTTGATCATGGTGATAGTTTCACAGACGTATAACATATATCAAAATTCTTAAAAAAAAAAAACAAAAAAAAAAACAAAATTCTTCCTACTGTACACCTAAAATATATGCAGCTTATTATATGTCAGTTATATCTCAAGAAAGCTGTGTAAAAACCTTTTATCTAGGGGACTCTAATGTGCAGCTAAATTTGAGGACACTGAAACATATACATAATTATCCTATGTCCTTCAGTTTTGGTTTAGAAGTTGGCTGCCATTAACCAACAGAGAGTTTTTCTATTGTCCAGATTCCAGTTCTGTAACAAATCTGAAACCTACAGGATAACTACAAAATGAACACAGCCCACCAGATAAATTCATTTTTGTAGTTCCAGGGCCTTCATTTTAAACTGCAGGGAAGTACTAGATAAAAATTCCTAATCGGAAATAAAATACAGCAAGAGACTCAAGCCTTTAAGCTTCCAGGGCTATAAATCACCCACAGTGCAGAGACAATTTTGGAACTGGTAATTTGGTGAAACTGTTCTCCCCATCCCTCACAGTCTCAGCTTCCGTGCTACCCTTACTTTATTAGAGTTTGGTATTGGAACCTACTCCACTTTCTGCTTTTCTTTCCTTTGACCCAACCTGCAGGGCTTCCCAAATGGTTCAGCGGTAAAGAAACCGCCTGCAATGCAGGAGACACAGGAGACTCAGGTTCGATCTGAGTCAGGAAGATCCTTGGATGTGGCAACCCGCTCCAGTATTCTTGCCTGAAAAATCCCATGGACAGAGGAGGCTGGTGGGCTACAGTCCAAAGGGTCGTAAAGAGTCAACATGACCAAGCAACAGGACACAGAGCAGCAGTTCTTCCAAGAATAGGAACCTGAATGTCCTGAAGAAGTTGCTAGCTTTGTTAGGCTAAGCACGACCTCCTTAAATGAGTGTATTTCCTCTTTCCTCTCAATGACTCACACAGGATAAACTATAAAGGACCTGAAATTGGCTGAAGCAGACCAGTCTATCCATTCCAATGTGCACGCTTTGCTCAGAGGCAGCAGGATGGCTTAGGGTGGCACAGTTTCACCTTCGCTATGCCTATGAATCACCTGGGGATCCTGTCGAAATGCAGAAGCTGAGCCAGTAAGACTGGGGTGGACCCCAAGACTGTGCATTTCTAACCAGCCTCTCCTTGGTAATGCTAATGCTGCTAGTTGGGTTGCAAGGCAAATGACCTTTCAAAGTCCTTTCATACCGGGGACACTGTGAAGCAATAATCACCCTATATAGGGAAGAAGAAGGCATTCAAGTCAAAGGGAGGAACATTTTATCAGCTCTGACTTTGATGACACTCTCCAAGTTATGAAACCCCTGCATTGCATAAATGCTTATACATTTGCTAAGAGTAAGGATCTATTTGTTGTGAATAGCTCAGAGTGGTTAGAAAAAAATGTTGATAGAATTTTCTTACCTTTTACTGAAAAGGATATGTACTAGAATGGTTTTTGTAGGTTACAGTTAGTCAATCCAATTTAAGTCACTTTATCTTGGTTGCATCCAATCACGTCCTATGCGTGCCCCCTTTTATGAAAGATGAAACGCTAATGTTTAATATACTACATAGCTGATGTTTTCAGTTCTTATGACAAATGGGCTGGTTTCTCTCTTGGATAGTGAGAGGATTATACTGCATGTCCTGAATTTTCTTCTTTTTGAGGCAAAGATAGCTCTGGTAATAGCGGCAGTTGCTTTTAGTGATTTATAGTAAAATCCCTTGGAAAGAATCACAGGACAGGATTGAAGCGTGGTCATGAATCTTCCTGGGGAAGCTGGCTGCAGTCCTTGGGTGGGTCTTTCTCACCCACTACTTTCCTCCCCCTCTGCTTTGTACATCATACTGCATGATTTTTTTCCAGGGCAGATTCTTGATTTTTGGAAAGGGACAGCGTAGTTTAGTTCTGCCTAAAACTGACACATTCAAACAAACACATTTCAAATCTCTCCATATTTGCAATTGAAACCAAGAGAATCCTTGATGTGCTGAAGACCAGGCCAATCTATATTTTCCATCGAAATTCTTATTATGGGTCATTTTCCATCTCAGTTTACCTTGCTATTTAAATTAGTTCATCGTGATTTTCAATGAAAATAACCAAGGGAAATGCGTCCATAAAAGCTAAGAGTAAATCTATATTCATAGTCCTGTATTCCTTGTCCAGGGTTCCTTATTAAGTGATTACAAGAGCAATTTTCTGTCTTTCAAGTCCATTTCTGCAGAAGAATTTGAATCACCACTGGAATGAATGTGGTAATGAGAGGCGTTCTGTCAACAATATGTGACACGAGAGAGGGGAGCACAGGAGTTGGGCTGTCTGGACGATGGTTTTGGATGCGGTTTGGGGTTTTCGTTGTTGCCAGAAGACTCAAAGTTCAAAGAGAGTAGAAAAGCATATTGATTAGCTTTGGACTGGTCAAAGACTAGATTTATATCTGAATTTAACTAATGTTTTACACATGGTCCCCTTTGTGTTTGAAAGATGCTGTACCCGGGGTTATTTAAAGACCGGGGCCAGCTGAAAGTAATTCCTCTTCTTGTCTTCTCTCCTCCAAATCATGACCATTTAATAGGCTGGTAGATATTAAATCTCTAGGAACAAAAGGGAGTGTGACTGGCGCATATGACCTGCAATCTCTAAAGTCCCTGTTGGTGCCGCAAGATCTTCGTGGCTTATTTTCCTCCCCAAACTTCTTATTCCAAAGGCCACGTTCCTGGAGATATCTGGAGAACCAAGCTGACCACTTGCCCATCTGACAATTCATCTTTCTTTTGCCCTGTTTATCAAAGACATTTGGATCCGCTCCTGTCAACTTCAGCTCCATCAGTTAATTTTCTTTCTTTTTCTAATTCTTTTAAAAAATTATTTTATTTATTTATTTGGCTGCAACGGGTCTTTGTTGTGGCATGCGGGATCTAGTTCCCAGACCAGGGATTGACCCCGAGCCCCCTGCATTAGGAACACAGAGTCTTAGCCACTGGGCCACCAGGAAGCCCCCTCCATCAGTTAATTTTTGTTTAAAACTTACATTCTTAACATAACTGGACTTCCCTGGTGGCTCAGATGGTAAAGAATCTGCCTGTAATGTGGGAGACCTGGGTTCAATCCCTGGGTTGGGAAGATCTCCTGGAGAAGGGAATGGTAACCCACTCCAGTATTCTTGCTTGCAGAATCCCATAGACAGAGAAGCCTGGTATTTGAGTTTGGTATCTGAACCCACTCCACTTTTTGCTTCTCTTTCCTTTGACCCAATCTGCAGGGCTTCCTCAATGGTTTAGCAGTAAAGAAACCGCCTACAATGCAGGAGACACATGGCTACAGTCCATGAGTTCGAAAAGAGTTGGACACAACAGAGCGACTGCACTTTCACTTTTTCAACATACTTAGGTGCATTGTGCTGAGCACTTTACTCATGTTATCTTAGTTAATCCTCATGATCCCCATTCTAGAGGTGAGAAACCTGAAGCTCAGGTAGGTTCCGTCACTTGCTCAAGTCCTCCAGGACAGGATCCAAAATAAGACAATTTAACCTAGACGTGTGCTAATAACCACTGTGTATCCTGCTTCCTTCATCTGCAGGTTTTTATAGAACCGGGAGACTGAAGGAGTTTGGGAAAGGGACAAGAGTAGGAGCTCTAATGAAGTTGCCTTAAAGCTTCCTAGTTATCCGTTCATTCAACAATAGTGTGCTCATACTCAACACTTACAGAAGCATGCTTCCAATGAAAGGTCATAGCATCACTCTATGTTGTTGTTATTTAGTCACTAAGTCGTGTCCGACTCTTTGCTAACCCTTGGACTGTAGCCCTCTTGGACAGAGACAGGCTCCTCTGTCCATGGGATTTTCCAGGCAAGAATACTGCAGTGGGGTGCCATTTCATTCTCCAGGGGATTGAACTCGAGTCTCCTGCACTGGCAGGTGGGTTCTCTACCACTGTGCCACCAGGGAAGCCCAGCATCACTCAGTAGGAGACACCTGTTCCTGGTAGTCGTCCCCCACACTATTCACAGGGTAAGTGTCCTGAAGCCATGTTTCAATTTTAAAACCTGTCCCCCTAGTTAGAGTAGGATGTGTCCCAAGCTGGTCGACGAGATTCTTTCCATTGGAAATCTGAAATTGGGAAGAAGAGATGGAGATTTAGCCTTTGATATACCTGGAAATCTGTCATGCAAACAGTGTAACATGCAAACTCAGGAGCTGTAGAGAAGCCATTTTCTTCCACAAATGAGAGCGGGGAGAGGGGAGAAGGGTGAGGGGTGGAGAGGGGGAGAGGGGAGGGGTCGTTAGAGGACAGAAGAGGAGAGAGAAATAATATGAGGACGATGAAGCAGACACAGAGTAGCTGAGACCAGATGGACGGGGACTTTCTGCCAACTTTCCAGTACATGGCTTCAGCTCCTCAAGAAGTATCCCTATTTCCTTAAAAACACTCTTTTTTGATTAAGCTGCTTCAAGTTGATTTCTGTGCGTTGCAATGAAAATCCTAATGAATGGATTCAAACTCCTAAAAGACCTAGGAACTCTGACACTTTTGAATCTCTCCAGAACCCAATAGCAGACTCTGCATTCAATCAATGCTTTGTTCTTCATTCTCGGCTCCAGTGTGCTCCAACCCTGCCCACTTATCTAGAGTCTTTATTCAATCATGTAATTGTATTGCCTGAATCCAGGCTGTTTTCTCTCGTTCACCTTACATTCTACTCTGAGATTAACCTTCCAAAACTTTGTTTTCCCTCACGTGTTACTCTCCAGTTCGAAAATTTGTCACTGTGCACCGGCTTTCTCCAGCTGTGGCGGGTGACGGCTACTCTCTGGCTGTGCAGCTGAGGCTTCTTGTTGTGGTGTCTTCTCTTGTGGAGCGCAGGCTCAGTAGTTGTGGTGCATGGGCTCAGCTCCCCTGTGGTATGTGGGATCTTCCCGGCCCAGGAATCAGGCTGGTGTCCTTTGCATTGGCAAGCAAATTCTTATCCACTGCACCACTGGGGAAGTCCTCACTAGCCCCTAATTGTGTCTCCTGGAACACCCAAGGAGATGGTCCACGGTAACAAGAGTTCTGTGGTCAAAGACTCTTGGGAAGTCAGATTCCCTCCTCTCTTGACTCTTGACCATACATAAACAATATTAAAGGCTTCGAGAAGTTTATAAACCATTCCCCTGGCCCCACCCTGCTACCCCACACACACCAAAAAACAAAAACTCAGCCTGAATTTGACTAGGCATTTCCTCTCTTGATGTGACACCTCTGGTACAAGGGGAAACAGCTACAGAATTAGGGCTAAACATCTTTTTGACCCTCTCTGCATATGCCCCATATATGACTTATCCAATCAGACGGACCACTTCCCCCTCAGCCGCAGACTGTAGCCACATGCACCTCCTTGCCTCCTGTGCTTTCTGGCCTCTGTGTCCCTCCCACATGGAATGCTCCTTGCCTACCCTGCCTCCAAGCTCCACCTTCTCCACAGAGTCTTCCCAGACCATTCAAGTCTACCTTGTGCTTCTAGTTTTCTCACCTCCTAAAGCACTTGTGATTCGAACCACAGAGTTAGCACGTAGTCATTCACACATAATCTGTTTCTACCTGACTCTTTCACACCTCTATCTTTGTCGACACACAAAGAGTGCAGGTTTATGTCACATGGAAACCATATCTTTTCTTCTATAATATCTAGCTCAGGACTAGCACAAAAAAATATTTTTGAGGATGATTACATTGAATGAGTTGGGTGGACTCCCTGATTTAGAATGACAAATATTTTCCCTCCATCTGCTCAAGAACGGCCTGGCCATAGAGTAAGTATCCTTACTCTAATGCTCTGCTGCTGCTGTGCTACTGCTGAGTCACTTCAGTTGCACGTGTCCAACTCTGCGCGACCCCATAGACAGCAGCCCATCAGGCTCCCCCGTCCCTGGGATTCTCCAGGCAAGAACACTAGAGAGGGTTGCCATTTCCTTTTCCAGTGCATGAAAGTGAAAAGTGAAAGTGAAGTCACACAGTTGTGTCCGACCCTCAGCAACCCCATGGACTGTAGCTCACCAGGCTCCTCCATCCATGGCATTTTCCAGGCAAGAGTACTGGAGTGGGATGCCATTGCCTTCTCCTACTCTGATGCTCAGAATAAGCCTAATGCCAGGCTTTCTCTGAAGGACCAGGGATAGCTGAATGCTTGTGAGGAGTTACTTCTGCCAATGCAGGGTTCTCTTGGTCTAGAACTTTGAAGGGACCCCTACTTGCTGGTAAGGGAAGAAGGTTAGATTGTCCAAAAACACAGGTGGTGCAGACAACCTTGCTACAATTGAAATTTTAGGCTTGGAAACAACCTACTCTCCCATATAAAACCGGTCAAATCCATGACAGTAAATCCACAGCATAAAATCATAAACAGCTTTAACAAATCATATTGTATGTAAGAATATTTAATGACTTGGGGAAATTATGACACATTGTTAAATGAGAAAAAATTTCTAAAAGAGCATATATACTATGTTTGTAATTTGATTAAAAAAGAATATGCATGCATTGCAAATGTAAACAAATATGTTCATATTGATTATATCTGGGTGGCGGGAACACAAGTGTTGCTTGTTTTGTTTTTTCAATCCCTTCTTGTACTTTTCTGTATTTTTCTGGTTTTCTACATTGAACATATATTACTTTTGTAATCAGAAAAAAAATAATCAAAACACAGTTTTCTGTTTTTTTTTTCTTCTCCCAGCTCCTGCCTTCATTCGGAATGTTTCAAGTCAAGTTCAGAGGCCCAGAGATTCCTCTTTACTTTGACTTTGTGCCTTAACCTCTTGTTGGTTTTGTTCAGTTTTCTTTTTGGTTATGTTAACATAGGAATGTCCCAGAATCTACCAATAACCTGGGCATCTGAGCTGAATGTAAGGAGCAGATCAAAAGAACCTCTGCCTTGTCCCTTCCCCAGACACACTGACTCCCCTCACTGTTTTCCTTCCCTCATTCTCTTTTCTCCCAGGAATAAAATGCTGATGGATGTGGATATTAAAACCACATCCTTAAAAGAGATATGGAGATATGGAGGATTATACAATATCACCCCATGAATATGTACAACTTTACCCAACTACTGCCTAAGAAAGATTCCAGCTCAGCTGATCTGCTACTGTGCTGATCAGAGTAAGAATTGGGAAGAACTAAGACATGAAAGGGGCCTGAGAGGCCAGGAATCGTTACACTGGAAAGGGAGAAAAGAAAAGGTCCAAGGAGACAGAAGCGAGGAAGGGTATCAAGAACGTGTATGTGTGTGTGTGTGTGTGTGTGTGTGTGTGTGTGTGTGATGGAGGTACAGAAGGTGGGGGAGGATTGTTAGCTGACTTTGGGGAGAGTGAAGAGGACCAAAATGGGGTAATGGTGAGTGGAGGAAAGAGATGTTAGATTGAGCGTTGAGAATATACTTTAAGCCCTTTGACCTCTCTCATGGGACTGGGTAAATATTTTTAACTAATTTAAATTACATTGTTATACAGGAGTGCTGTTTCTTCCACTGTGTTTTGTGTCTAATCAGAATCACAGAGGGCATCCCTATTCATGTCAAAGATGAATGCCTTCCTTATGAAAGAATGTTTCCTATGGAGAAAATGACACCAGCTTACCTTATTTCCATGCCTTTCACCACTCTCTTGGCACCAGGTAAGCTCCATCAATGCACATATGTTGCTTAAGATGAAGGTGCAGCTGCCCCTGTTTTGGAAAAAAGGCAAGTTGGTTTGAGTCTGTCTTCTAAATTGGAGTCTTGTCTTCATGTCTAGTCAAGGGGGATCTTCTGCCTAGAGTTCTTTGGAAGTTCTGCCTGCAGTTATTTAGGCCTGTCATGAGCTGAAGCCTCAACTCTGTAAAGGCTCTGAGATTCTACTTCGCCTCAGGACCCGTAAAGCCTCCTGCCCCAGACCTTATTCTGGCCTCAAACTCCTGGTGCAGCCACACAGCTGATACCACAGAGTCTTCATCTAAAATGTCTGGAGGGCCTCAGGAGACTAATTTAACTGGTTTATCTTTAGTGTAGAGGCTCCTTGCATAACACTGGCATCTTTAGAGAAGGAATACATTGGCAGTCAACCTGGAGGGTGTAATCCCTATGGGAAAGGAAGGCAAGGCCTCCAGAAGGCCTCTGTTAACAGTGGACATGTGGGGGCCAGGCAAGCAGAACTATTAACCATCTGCATCCAATAATGGTAGAAATCTGATGAAATGGCCTGGGTACTGCCCTAGACATCTGGTACTGCAGCATCCTTCACTGAGAAGGCACTTAAAGGAAGACGTGAAGAGACCGGAGTTTCTTTTTCAAAGTCTCCACTTGTATGATCCTGTCCTTCGGCCTTACTGTCTCTGGTGGCTCTGTCAACCTGTACAGTTGTCTCTCTGTATCCACGGGGCACTGGTTCCAGGAGTCTCTGCAAATACTAAAATCCGTGGATGCTCAAATACTTCATGAAAGATGGTATAGTCTACTGAATACAGTTGACCCTCCATATCCATGGATTAAACAATCTGTGGTTGACTGAACCCCTTGAGAAACCTGCAGACAGGGAGTATTGATTTTACATTTATTAGAAATCACCCACATACAAGTAGACCCAGGCAGTTCACACCCACGTTGTTCAAGTGTCAACTGTAATTGGCCCACTTAGGGCTGGGAGAACAGCTAAGAAGCAACTGACAATGATGGGAACTTGGCTAAGTCAGTGTCATTGGCTCAGGCTTTTATTACTGTATATGTGCAAGGAGATCCAACCAGTCCGTTCTGAAGGAGATCAGCCCTGGGATTTCTTTGGAAGGAATGATGCTGAAGCTGAAACTCCAGTACTTTGGCCACCTCGTGCGAAGAACTGACTCATTGGAAAAGACTCTGATGCTGGGAGGGATTAGGGGCAGGAGGAATAGGGGACGACAGAGGATGAAGGTGGCTGGATGGCATCACTGACTCGATGGATGTGAGTCTGAGTGATCTCCAGGAGTTGGTGATGGACAGGGAGGCCTGGCGTGCTGCGATTCATGGAGTCGCAAAGAGTCGGACACGACTGCGCGACTGAACTGAACTGATGTGGTAAATAAAGTCACTTTATTTCCTACCTGTCTTCCTCTCTGGATATTTCCTTCCTCACCCATTCTGGGAGCCCAGCCTCCTTGATGTAGATGTACCCTCTACCGGAACACTCTTGCCCAGACTCTACTTCCAACTTTCTAATTTCTGCAGTCAATGTGGGGGATTCTGTCTATCATCTATCTATCTATCTATCTAGTGATTATGAGCACTCAGTTTGCTCATTCCAACTTGACCTGACTTTGTCCATGAATCATGTGTTTATGGTCAGCTCCAGCTGCTCTTTTTGGTTCCATTTTCCCCTTTGCTCTTGGCACAGAAATTTTGGACGGCCAAGGGAGTAAGTCCCTCTGTATCTGGATTATTTTCACTCATTCCAAAAAACATGCATTGGTTTCTCTACCATGTGTCAGGCATTGTTCTGGCCATCTCAGATATATTTGTGAACAATATAGAGAGAGATCCCTGTGGAGGGTGGAGTTGAGGGGAAGATAGATAATAATAAGCAATAAACATAAATATATAAATCATATAGTATGTTAGATAAGAAATGCTTTGGGGACAAGAAAAACAAGGTTGTGCAGGTTAAGAGTGATCAAGAGTGTCAGGATGCAGGAAAAGGGCAAGTTTCAGTATTACACAGGGTGGTCAAAGGGGTCTTACTGAAAAGTTGAGAATCTAAAGACTGCAGAAATGAGAAAGTTGGAAGTAGACTCTGGGCAAGAGCGTTTCGGTAGTGGGTACATCTACATCAAAGAGGCTGGGCTCCCAGAATGAGTGAGGAAGGGAATATCCAGAGAGGAAGACAGGGAATTCCTTGGTGGTCCAGTGATTAGAACTCTGTGCTTCCACTGCCAGGGACCTGAGTTCAATTCCTGGTTGGGGAACTAAGATCCTACAAGTCATGGAGCTTGGCCAAAATAAAATAAAATAAAATACTGCAAAGAAGAAAGAGGTGAGTGCTGGGAGAGGTGGTAGATAATTAATGCAGGACCTGTTTTGGCCACTATAAAGACTAGCTTTTATACTGAGAGGGATAGGAACTTATTAAAGTGTAACCCAAAAAGAGTTAGAGGAGAGGGAGCTTTTGAAGTTTTGATTAGAGAGTGATATGGTCTAAAGTACATTCTAAAACTGCTGAAGGCCAGAGTAGAAGTGGGGAGACTGGACAGGTGGGCACAGTGGTAATCCAGTAGAAAGACGATGGTGTCTTTGACTAGGATGGCAGCCAGGAAGGAGGTGAGAAGTGCTTGGATTCCAGGTGTATTCTGTCGGTAGAGTTAATTCCTACCAGATCTGATGTGCATGTGAGAAGAAGACAAGAGTCAAGGATAACTCAGAGGTTTGGACTAGATATATAAATGTGGGTCATGGGTGTATTGATTATATTTAAAGCCACACATCTGGATGAGATCATCAAAAGAGGTGGATAAAGAAGAGCAGAGGATTGAAGTCTGAGTCCTGGGCAGGTCAACATTTAGAGGTCAGGGAAAAGAGGGGGAGCCACGGAAAGAGACCAAGAAGGTGAGTGCAGTGAGAGAGGACAGAAACCAAGAGAGTGAGATGCTCTAGAAGCCTAAGGAAAAACACATATGGAGGAGGAGGATGTGGTCCATTATATCAGATGCTATTAATAAGATGAGAACGGAGAATTGACCACTGGATTTAGTTAAGTCATGGTGACTTGGACCAGAATAATTTCTGTGGAACTCTGAGGGACACAGACCTGATTGTGGGGTTGGTGTAAGAGAGGACTGGAGGAGAGGAACTGGGCATAGCAAGTACAGATGAGTTTTCTGAGGGATCTGCTCTAAATTGGAGCATACAAATGCGACAGAGGCTGCCAAGGGAAGTACAGTCATTAAAAGACTTTTCTTTTTTTAAAAGATATAGGAAATAATAGCACGTTTGTATGCCGATGGAAAAAATCCAGCAGAGTAATAACTTGGTGTAGGAGAGGAAAGAAAGAATTACTGAGTAATGTCCGTGAGTAGGTGAGAGGGACTGGATTGCCTACACAAGTGGAGGAATTTGCTTTTGATGGATGAATCAGCACTGAGATAGTAGGTGGAAAGGCAAAGTAGGAAGATGAAACTGCTGGACAGGGGATAAATGTGATGGTAGGGATCTGCAGCTTTCTCCTTTGGCTCCTTCTATTTTCCCAGGGGAAAAAGAATCCCAATAGATTCTTTTAGAATTCAGGTGATAGACAGTGTGGAGGGAATATGAAGGGTTTGAGAAGAGAAAAGAAAGTATGAAACTCTCATCCAGGAGCTTAGGTGAGTGAGTGGACCAGGGAAACCTAAGTATTACAGTTGGGAAGCACTAAGGGCCCACTTAAGTTTCATCAGTATGAACTTCAAATGAGGTCAAGCAGCCTGGCTGGGTGTATTTCTCCAGCTGATATGGTCATGAAATTTTACACTGGGTCAGGAGGGGAGTAAGAACATCAAAGGGGTGGGCAACAGTGAAGGGTGGTGGGTTCAATTGATTGAAGGTTCTTGTTGGGTCAGAGGATAACTGAGATCAAGCAAGGGGATAACTTGGAAAGATAGGAGGATGCATAAAATTGAGATTATGGAGGGACTGCAGTCATGTGTAATCACAACTGTGGGTTGAGGGGAGGGAAAAATCACTGCAGGACAGAAATTCAAGAGACTGAAAGGTTTGGGTATTGGAAGGGTCATTGACATGTATACCAAATCACCAAGAGTTAAGACAGTGTTGGAAAGGGTGATGGTGAACCAAGATCTAGAAAAACTGCAAACAAAATATGGCCAAGGGGGTCAGGAGAAGATAGCAGGTGATTGGTAAAATCTGATAAGATGCAACTGAATGTGGTATGCGAGAGCACTTGCAAAGGTGACAATCAGGATTAAGGAGGATACCTATCTCCCCCCTAGGCCTAGGGAAGAAGTCTGGGAGAAAAAACTCAGGCTCCACTGGAGAAGGCTGTGGGGTCAGCAATGAACTCAGGGGAGAGCTGGGGGTCCCATAGGGAAAGAAGTGAAGAGGATGCTCAGAGAATAGATGAGGATAAAGCAAAGTTTGCTAATCATGGATTATGAACTCCAGATGTCATGGAAGAAGAGTTTCTAGAGTGAGGAGGGTGGGAGAGGCCACAGAATAGGAGAAAGACAGGGCCTCTAGGAGCCAGGGGGATTTCAGGACTGACATAACAGGAGCGAGTTCATCGTGAGATTAGTCCCATTGGATACAAAGCAGATGATGGTGGCAAGGCTGAATGCTGGGATTTCAGGGGCTAAATGTGGGAGGTGAGAGGAGGCTCTCTGAAGAGAACATGCCTTGACCCAGCCAGTCAACTCCCCGAAGGGGTCTTTCCTACACTTTTCCTGTTCTCTTAATTTGTTGCCTTTTCCAAAGGCAGCTGTCACAAGTCTGAGTGCCACGCTATTCACTGGGTTTGAAAGTAGGTGGACAGACTTTCCTGTCTCTGATAACTGAATTTCCTGTTTCTCTGAAAGCCCTAAAAGTACTTCATCACATTCACGCCCTCCACACCCCAGAGTACACATCCGGGGCTCTGTTGACACACTTGTCCTATGGACTGCTGCCAAGAAGGTCCAAGTTCAAATATTCAGGGCTGAAACTCTCCCCCCATGGACATGTGGGGAAGGCTGATGTCCCAAGGTCTATCAGGTAGTCTGTCTAAGGCCATCTCATCCGCCTTCATGTCACCACACAAAACCTTCTCTCCTCTCTGCTGGCACAGTAAACTGCTTTAGCAGCAAAGCTTCCAAGTTCAGGGAAGATGGTTTTCCCTCCTGTGGTCCACATTTCAGAGCACACAGCTGCTCACCATCTTGGTGAATGAGACCGTGCTTCAGTTCCTGGCTGCTCAAACCCCAGTTAATCACTTGGTCCTTGTCTTCATTCAGCTCCTCTTCCAGGCTCAGTTCTGTCCTGGTTGAAAGCCAGACCCATTCCTTTGGGCTTGCTCACAGCCTGAGCCGGCAGCCCTCTAATCACCTCCAGGGTGTGCTTCTGGACACTCCCCAAGGCACTTCCAGAAGGAGGTTTGGGAAAGGCAGCCCAAGATGCTAATGAAAGTGTGGTGTTTGCAAAGATACATGAAAGGACGAGCTTCTGGGAAGCAGCTGATGTTGTGACATCCAAGTCAGTTGTTCAAACACTAATTTCTCATCTTGCGGTCTTCCAGGATCTCAGCAATCTGCTCTGCTCTGGTATGGCTGGGCGCCTTGTCCAGAGGAGCCCTACTTTCTCTCCTACCCTCACTTGAACTTACCTCAACTGTTCTATCATAACCAGCTCTCCAGAAAAGATATCCAAACCAGAATGTGACTAGTTAGACTCAACAGTTACCTCTTCAGTGAATACCTGCATTTTAGTGAGAGAGATGGGGGTCAGCAAATTCAAATGTTAATGGGCCAAGAGGAGGATGGGAGTGAAAACCAGGATGTGATGGCTGGGATTGGGGTGGACCACGAAGTACTCATCAGTGTGGCCAGCTCTTAAGATTTAGGAGGAGAAGCTAAAAGCAAAAGAAAGAAAACCCAGATATTTCTGTACCATCTTCCAATTTTAAATGCTTGGTAATTAACTCAACTTTTAAAAAACACTAGGAAAGCTAGACAAATATCTTTGGGTCGCCTTGGCGCATGGCCCAAGATGAGACAGCAGTGACCTATAAGCACACATCTGATTCTGTGTTGAGCACAATGGTTCTTTTATGGTTGATTTTTAGTTAGAAGGCCACTTGGGGCTCCTTGTAGTCCTGAAATCACACAGGAAGGCCTGACCTTGATGACTGTATCCAGGCCACTCAGAGTCCTCCTCCTATGGGCAGTCTGTTCCTCTGTACTCTGGAGTCTTGGAATACGTTGCATGGCCCCCTCAGGAAAACCATCAATTTCAATGAAGCTGCAAGCACTGGGGCCTGCTAGAGCCTGGTGGGTGTTACAGCAATGTCTTCCTCACTGTGAAAGGCAGCTGAAGGCTGAAGTGGAGTCATTTCAATCTCTGGTCAGAAAGAGCATCAGAGTCAATTACCCTACAGCAGAGGTTCCACAGGTAGCCATCTGAGTCAGATCCCTGGGCTTGAAACTCTCCTCTGCTAGTTAATTAGTCTCTCTGACCTCAGTTTTCTCATGTGTAATAACAGGGAATTAACAGTACATTCTAAGTAGGGTTCAGTGTAATGAGCTGGGCAAGTGTTTTCCATGCACAGCCACTGAAGAGTAAGCACCCACACTGGAAAAGGGGTGTGACTTCATTTTTAAACCAGGGCTCTATGTAGTATTTAGTGAGAACTTATTTTTACAGTCACATTTGAAAACTGGTGGTTCAAATCTGTTTCACTCATCATCTCCAGACCTGCCTTGCTCTTTGCCACTCTCTCCTGGAGTCATGGGATTCTTTGAGATTCTAGGGACAATTTTTGTGTCTGAATCCCTTAGCCCCAGGCGGTGGAACTTCATTTGCCTTTTCCCCAGTGGAGTCTTTTTCTGTCCAGCAGGCTCTTTCTCAGCGAGCTGCATGCACCTCAACAAGTCCCAGGCTCAGGAGACTGGTTCAGAAAGTCCCACTAAACTGGGAACCAGAGTGCTGGGAAAGCAATTCTCTTTTCTAATGCGGCCATACCCACTCTTTGCATATACTTAACTCCCCCTCTTCCTTTTCCTCCTCTTTTAAATACAGTCTGCCTCCAGCCTGTTCCCCACCATCAACCCCCTCCCCCCAAACAAAAAATGCTATCAAAAATTCAGAATCAAACTTTACATTTTAAGATTTAGTTGGTTGCCTTCCAACCTAGGGCAGCATTCCCTCATGCATCTTTGTAAGAGGAGCCAGCATTTCCGGAAGACTGGCCACACAGCCTGGGGTCCCTGGGAGAAGCCTTTAAAAAAATAGCGCAGGAAGGGAGCCGTCTGTGAATGGCAGTTAGGGAGGTGTATCCTGAGTACAGAGGTTAGGCAGTTAGGGGGTCTGGGGACAGGAAAGGGAAGCCAGGCCTCAGAAACAGATGGAGTCTGCCCCTCCCGACTCCGAGAGCCGCCTGCAGCGCAACGATGGCCGGAAGTGCCCAGCTCGGAAGAGGGTGCGCGGGGAGGGGCTGCCTGCGAGCCGCGTCTCCCAACTCGCTGGACTGGGATGTTTATAGCACCTGTTTTTCTCGACCTGTCTCCACCCGGATTTCTGCGGTCTGTGGCTGCAGCGTGTGTAGTGGGGATGAAGGAGCGCACCTCCTGCGGCTGATTCTCGGCCTCGGGGCTCTGGCTGGAAAGGGAGTTCCAGTATCCAAACGAAGGGCCATATCGGGGAACCTCGAGGCAGAGCTGCTCTAACCGTGCCGCGTTTGCAAAGAAGTGGGCGGTTAGGCCCGGTGAAACCCGGGGCTTTCCAACCCCACCTCGTGTTCTGTTGACCGCAGCCGTGGGCGTGGGTGAGGCGGGTGTGGGCAGCGGGGTAAGTGGCTCTCACCTTCCTCGTCGCCTGGGGGCTCTGGCTTTCCCTTTCTTGCTCCTCCAAAGGGTTAGAGCCTGAATGACTGTCCACTCTCCGAAGGGGGATGGGGGTTGGGGTGGGGGTGGTGGGAGGTATCTGCATTTGGAAAGAGGAGCCCAGAGGGCACGGGGTGGCCATTCTCTATTCAGACCCATGTGTAGAGTCCAGGCCATCCGGGTCTGCACCCTCAACTTCTCCTAATCACTACGTGCCTGGTTGTTCTCAGACTGCGATGACATCATTTTAAAAAATGAAAATAACTGCTCTTTAGGCTTTTAAAGAACCTGGAGGGCAAATAAACCCGAGAAAGAGTCTTCCGCGTCTTCCGCCGGTCCCTGAGGCGGCCGTCTAGAGTGCCTACCTATAAAGCCCTGTCTGCTCCATCAGATGAGGCCCTGGGCAGGGTGGGCGGAAGACCCCGGGAGGTTAAGGACCGCAGAGGTACCTAGAGAAACGAGAACATCGTTGATGTTGATCTGGCACGTTCCTTTTCTCACTCAACCTCGGGGCGGCACAAACGTGGTAGCGCTGTTCTTAGGGTGACCATTTCACAGGTGGAGAAACTGAGGCTTAGAAAGGCCAAGGGACGGGCCCCCAAAGGGACGTAGCAAAGGCCACCTTCTGTTTCAAACTCAGATTCCGGGGGCCTGCGAGGGTCGGCGGCAGCCAGGGCTGTGTGAGGGGTGGCGCGGCGGGACCGAGGAGGCGGGAGGGCAGGCGCGGGGTGGGGGCGGTTCAGCCGGCGGCGGCCTCGCGGGGAGGAGCCGGGGCCGGGGGAGCCGCACAGGTCTGGGGCTGCTCGAGGGCCGGTATGGTCGCAGGGACTAGAAGAGGCCCTCCGGGAATCCGGAGCGGGACTGCGAGGCCCGGGCAGCTGCCAGACGCGGCTGGTGACTGGCCTGCGCCGCCGGCCCCCACCTCCGGGCCGCGCTGCGGTCGGGCAGCGAGCAGGCCGCATTCCGCTCGGCGCAGAGGAAATGGCTGGAATTCCTCCCGCGGCGCCTCGCGCTCGGGCCTCGGGGCGGGCGGGGCGCTGGCGAGGGCTGCGCGGATCCCAGCCCGCGGCACCGAGGGGGGACCCCTTTCCTGGGAGCGCCGCCGTCTTTCACTGCCAGCACCCGCGCTCCCCGGGCAAAGGCTCGGCCCTCACAGAGACTCCACGGCCCTGCCCAGTCTTCTGGCCCCTTAACCTGTCCCTGGTTTTCTGGGCCGGCCATCTGGGAAGCGGTTCTGCGTCCCCTGCTCAGTCCCCTCGGGCCTCCCTGCCGTTTAGGCCTCGGGCCCCACTTCTGGGATGGTGCAAACGGGGCGCACTGCACGCCAGGGCCTCAGCAGAGCGTGATGCTGAAGCTCTAGGCAGGGAGGCCTCTGCAAGCCCCAGCCTACCCTTTTGGAAAGCCCTGGCCACTGCTATCTTGCAAATGTTCTAGGCTATTGAAGTGTTTGTTAAATGAGTGAATGAATGAGAATTGGGCTGGCACAGTACAAACAAAAGCAGAGACCAAAGGAAAAACAGGCCAAATGTAGATCCTGCTAGAAAGCGCTCAGTTTTCCTTCCTGCACACGCAAAGAACCTGCCACTGCGAGGCAAACCCAACCCAGAGGGCCTGGCACCAAGACTGCTTTGACCTTTACACGTTGAGCCTGGTCTTAACGCCAAGGCCCATTCTCACTCTCTTCCCCTTGCTCTAAGCTCTGAGCTTGGTTTAGCGATAAGTGCCTCCTTTTCCTAGCTCACCTTTCCACATCTCCACCTACACAATACATCCCATGCTGGCCCTCCTCCTTTCTTCTTTTTTTGCGTATACCCCATGACACGTGGGATCTTAGTTCCCAGACCAGGGATCAAACCTAAACCCAGGGATGGAACCTGGAGGACTGCTGGGGAAGTCCTTTTTTTTTTCGTTTCTGGACCTCCTCTTTTCTCTGCAGAAGGCTCATTCTACATGAAGTGGGTTGTCTGGACTGGGGCACAGAAGGTGGGGGCCTGCGCCAAGCCTAGGGGCAGAGACAGTGGTGGCTGTGTCTGCTCCTCCCATTCCCCTCCTCCCTCCACCCCCATAGGATAGTTTCAAGCAAGGGAGCAAAGCGTGGACAGGGTTTCCCAAATTGGTCTGCCTCTGAGTCCAGGTTATCAGTTTAAATTTCTACTCTCTCTAGGGTTCCTCAGTAGCCAGACCTAATCCTGGGGATGCCCCAGGAGGCATTAGGAGGCCAGAGGCAGGCCTGTCCTAAGGCACTTATCTCTCCTCAGTCAGGCCCAGTTGGGGGTGGTGGAATTGAGGAGGGGCAGGGAGTAAGGTGTCATTTCCAAGGCTGCCCCTGGATGCTTGCCCATGAGGAGCATGTCCAGGAGGCCTTGGCAGACCCTTCATACAGATGCAGGCAGACAGAAACACAGACAGCTCACAGTGACACAGTCTGGGTTCTGGGAATTTTGGAAATCAAAACTCCTACATTTTTCAAAAGAAAAAGGAACAGATTTTGGCATCTTTGCTCCAGAAACAGGAACTGACCAGGACAGTGACCTCTGATAATCACTTCCTCATCTCAGTGCTCAGAAGCTGGTGGGTTCCCCCAGCCCTTCTGTTTTTGTCCCCAGTGTTCTGTGGGTGGGAACCTGAGGGCTTTAGCAGAGAGAAAGGAGAAAGGCATAGAAGAGGAGGAGGAGGCAAGGAGGGGAGATATATAGATATGTTACATATTTATTTATTTGGCTGCACTGGATCTTTGTTGCTGCATGTGGGATCTTCAGTTTTCCCTTGCAGCATGCGAATTCTTAGTTGTGGCATGTGATACCTAGGTCTGTGACCAGGGATTGATCCCAGACCCGCCGCATTGGGAAAGAAGAGTCTTAGCCACTGGTCCACCAGGGAAGTCCAGGGAGTTATTTTTAAAGTGTGTTCTTGAGGACTGAGGAAGCTGGGAGCCAGATGGGGATGGGGTTGGGGCCAGAGGGCACCTAACGGATGCTCAGTGTTAGCTGTTGTTTCCAGCTCCTTCTGGAAAGAGCACCCACATTCTGTGTTCCTCAGAGCTCATGGTTATGTGAGCCTGTGTCTCATAGCATAGAAGTATAGCAAACACTCTTAGCTATATTACCTCCTGTGCATTTATTGAGCACCTGCTGTATGTCCAACAAGTTGCTAGGTACTGAATGAATAAGAGACAGGCTTTTCCCTTGAACAGCTTAGAGTTGGACAGAAGGAATTAGCATTCCAAAAATAAAGCATTAAGGTAATGAAGCTGAAAATAATTGCCAAGAAAAGAGAAAGAGGCCAAACTAGGTTGGGGTGGAGTATGAAAGGCCTTAGGAAGACACATGTTTGAAGGGTCAGATGGTAAAGAATCTGCCTGCAATGAAGGAAAAGAAAGTGAAATCGTTCAGTCGTGTCTGACTCTTTGCGACCCTGTGGACTGTAACCTACCAGGCTCTGCCATCCATGGGATTCTCCAGGCAAGAATACTGGAGTGGGTTGCCATTTCCTTCTCCAGAGGATCTTCCTGACCCAGGGATCAAACCCAAGTCTCCTGCATTGTGGGCAGATGCTTTACCCTCTGAGCCACCAGCAATGCAGGAAACTCAGGTTCCTTGGATCAGAAAGATCCCCTGGAGGAGGACATGGCAACCCACTACAGTATTCTAGCCTGGAGAATTTCATCGACAGAAAAGCCTGATGGGCTCCAGTCCATGGGGGTGAAAACAGTCGGACATGACTGAGCAACTTTCTTGAAAGGCAGATGGGCACTTGCCAGGCAGAGATGGGAGGGAGGCCCTTCCGGGCGGAGAAACTGCATCCACAAAGGTGCAGGAGAGGGAAAGTGCGAGCATAGCCAGGATGAGAGTGTTGGGCAAAAGTGGGTACAGAGGAGTGATGGAAGAAACAGCTGGAGCAGGAAGGGGGGCCACTTTGCAGAGGGCTCTGAGTGCCAGACGGAGGTACGTGGGACTCCTCAGAGGGCCCCGCGGAGGCCTTGACTGGCAGTGGCGTGACACGCGCAGCCACGTGCTGCTGGCAGCTCAGAGAAAGGAGTGAGGCAATGCGGAGGATGGCGCAGGCACCGGGAAGCAGCCAGACGCGGCCGTAGTAGCTCAGCCAAGCAGTTAACGTGTTTTATAGTCCCGGCCCCCGATATATGCAGCTGACCTGAAATTGGTCCCACTGCGTAGATCTTCCTTGGTTCAAGGTTTTTGCTGCAAAAATCTGAGTTTCACTGCCCGTATGGGAGCAGAAGGGGTATGGAAGGTGAGCGGTAGCTCCCACAAGCAATCATAGCCTCTCTCTCCAAACAGGCTGATTGCGGGAGGGGGTGGCGCCTGCACTCTCTTGGGAGATATCACAGGTGTGGGCTCTGAGAAGGGTGAGACCTGGGGGTAGCCCAGAGAGGGGAGAGAGAGCAGCCAGTCTCCTGATCAGTCAGTCTCCTGGGGTGGGAAGGGGCTGGGGAGGAGGTTCCAGGAGCCAGAGGGTCTGTTAACACACCCAGTTGGACCCTCTCCCAGATCTGTGCCGCTGTTCCCGCATGCGTGCGTGGGTGTACGCTCAGCCATGTCTGACTCTTTTCGACCCTATGGATGGTAGCCGACCGGACTCCTCTATCCATGGGATTTTTCAGGCAAGAATACTGGAGTGGGTTGCCATTTCCTTCTCCATAGGATCTCTTCCACTTAGAGATCGAACCCACATCTCTTTCCTCTCCTGCATTGGCAGGTGGGCCACTAAGGAAGCCCCTGTCCCTAATAGAGCACTTCTCACTCTGGGCAGGAAGGAACTTTATTAGCAATAGGCAGAGAGGATTTATTAGTTGTAATTATTATTATTTTAAAAAATTAAAATAACTACCGTCTAGTTCACAAATTTGAAATCCACTCACATTTCTTCCACTCTCCAGTGTCTCCTTTTCCATTCTAGTTCAGGATCCAAATCCAAGATCATACATATAATACATTCAACAACAATAACATTTCTCTTCCTAGATTGTAAACTCTGAGAGATCAGAGGAGGTATTTCCCACAAGTCCTAGTGCTTACTAAGCACGAAATAAAAGGATCAGGATCAGACACCACAGTATAAGGAGGGGAAGTCTTCTGGGTGACAGCAATGGCTGAGTTTACTGTTTGTCCCCCCCTGTATCCCTCTGTGACTTCTGTGAGTGCGACTGACGGCCCACTTCCTGTGGGGTCTTCACTGGTGGGCCACCTTCTCTGTACTTCTCTCCTTTCCCTGGCTGTCTCCATCTCCCACTTCTCCCACAGGGCATGTTAGCATTTCATCAGTACACAATTATGTTTGCCAGATTTTGTGCTTGGCAAAATGCTGTGGTGAATAATGCTAGTGATTGAAATAAACGACTCCCCAGCCCCTACAAGGGCCTCAGGATCTCTCCATGGCCGCATAGAGTCTGAGACGCTGGAGTAGTCGGCTGGGAACAGGCGGAATTGTCCTTGCTAGTTATGATTTTGTGGCGCCACCTGCTGGCCATGTATAAACACATGGACACAGTTATGTGTAAGAATACACCCAAAGAAATTGACTACTCATACTACAACATAGAGGGAGACACAACAGAAGTACATACACACTGTGAAACACACATGTTGGCAAACAGGCAGGCATACATGGAAACACAGACACACAATCGTATATGGAGATTCAAGATCTTGCACAGTACTGTGTCCTTGGTACGAGTCCAATAAGTATTTTCTGGTCTACAAAATAAAGTCCCAATTCTTTAGATCAGCTTTCTTTCAGGCTTATTTTTCACCACCTTTACAAGCTTATTTGCTAAGAACGCTCCATTGTCACTTGTCCCCTGCCTACATTCCTTCCCTCCCTCCTATTCTTTCATTTTTAAATTTAAAGTTTTTATTGTAGTTGATTTACAATGTTTCAGGTGTACAGCAAAATGATTCAGTTATACATCATCTATATTCTTATTCTTTTCCATTACAGGTTATTATAAGGTACTGAAAATAGTTCCCTGTGCTATACAGTAGGTCCTTGTTTATAAAAAGAAATTATTCATTAATGTTTATGTACTTGGCCATGCTGGGCCTTAGTTGTGGCATGTGGAACATTTAGTCGTGGCATGTGGGATTGAATCTGGGTCCCTTGCATTGGGAGTGCAAAGTTCTAGCCCCTGGACCACCAGGGATGTCTCCAGTAGGTCCTTTTTGTTTATCCATCTTCCAGATAGTAGTATGTATCTGTTAGCTCTGAGTTCCAAGTTGATCCCTCCCCACTTTCCACTTTGATAGCCATACATTTGTTTTCTGTGTCTGTGAGTCTGCTTCTGTTTTGTAAATAGGTTTGTTTGTATCATTTAAAATACTCCACATATCAGTGACAGCGTGTGACATTTGTCTTTCTGTGTCCTACTTAGCTCACTTGGTGTGACAATCTCTAGGTGCATCCATGTTGCTGCAAACAGCATTACTTCATTCTTTTTTATGGCTGAGTAACATTCCGTTGTATATGTGGGTATTTGTGGTATGTGTGTGCCACATCTTCTTTATCCACTCATCCGTCAGTGGACATTTAGGTTACTTCCACACCTTGGCGATTGTGAATAGTGCTGCTATGAATACTGGGGTGCATGTCTTTTTGAGTTAGAGTTTTCTCTGGATATGTGCCCAGATCATACGGTGATTCCATCATCCTGTTAATTCCTTAAAACCAAATTCAAATGCCATATTCTCCCTTATCCCTCCAGTGAAGGTAATGACTTCCTCTTCTGAACTTTCATAACTTTATGATATTTATCACCTTACTAATTTGCATTTTAGCTATTTGAGGAATGTGCTTGCTCTTTCTAGTCTGTGAGCTCCTCAATGGTCAGATTTCTATTTGATTCGTGTTCATGTTCCCCCATAGTACCTGGCACATTGCTTTGCACAAAATAGGGGCTTAGCAAGTGTTTGCTGAATGAATGAATAAATGGTACATTCACAGACACAGTGAAAAAGCTAAACAGAGAGAGGGTGGGATGATTTGGGAGAACGGCATTGCCTAATACTGGATGCCTGGGGCTGGTGCACTGGGACGACCCAGAGGGATGGTATGGGGAGGGAGGAGGGAGGAGGGCTCAGGATAGGGAACACATGTATACCTGTGGCCGATTCATTTGGATGTATGGCAAAACCAATACAATACTGTAAAGTTAAATAAAATTTAAAAAAATTTTAAAAAAAGGGAAAAAAATAAAATAAAATGTGGGCAATACCAAGAGCTGGTATTACTGATGAAAAGTAAAATGACATATTCACTTTGAAAAAAAAAAAAAAGCTAAACAGAGAAATGCACATCTACTTACATACATTGCTCTCTCCTTGCAAAAGGACACACATTTCCATGATAGCATAGAAACTCACATATCTATGACTAAAGCTGTGAGTAGTCAACACCTTAACACCTCCCCTAAGTTAAACAGTTTATTTGTCCTGTTTTTATTCTAATTCAGACCTTCTTCTCACTGACTGACAGCAATAGCCTCTTAACTCATCTCTGTTCCTAGTTCTTCCCATTCTACCACTCCGTTGCCCTCAGCCTGTCCCTTCCTAAAGCACCTCTTTGATGATATTATTCCTTAGCTCAAGAATTCCAGAAGTTCTTGCATGATGAAGTCTGGAAAAAGTTAAATGCTTTGTTTTTTAAAGGGAAAGGAATCAGTTACAACCAGTGAGCAATAAGTAGAAGTGGTTTCTTTTGGGGAAAGTTGGTCATGGCTTGTTAAAATAGGCCTTCCTGAATGGTGCCACCTCTTCTCCTTCCTTACTGCATTACGTGTGGTTGAAGGAGCTGCAGCAGCCGTTTTGCAACCATGAAGGAAAGATCAAATGTTGTCCCTGGTCTCACTGAGCAGCTGAGCAAATGCTACTCCTTCTAGATTCCTTGTTTATATGAGGAAAACAAGCCTATATTTGTTTAAGACACGAAAGTCATGCTTTTATGTGCATCTGGACATAATCCTAAACTCAAGATTCTCAAATATCACCCTTCCTCCAACACCTACAGGGTAAAGTCTAATTTTCTTGACCTGGGATTTAAAAAATTGAACCTGAAGGACAAGAAAAAGCAGACACAGAAAAAGGAAGGGAAAGAGTTTTCCAGGCAGATGGAGCAACATTTACAAAGATCCTGTGGCAGAGCATTCATGGCCTGGCCAGACTTTACTCATCCAACTTTTATTCCCAGTGTTCCCAATATTCTCTTTATGGTTAAGTTGCTAAGCAACTGCTGCTGCTGCTGCTGTGTCCGACTTTGTGCGACCCCATAGACCGCAGCCTCACTAGGCTCCCCTGTCCCTGGGATTCTCCAGGCAAGAGTACTGGAGTGGGTTGCCATTTCCTTATCCAGTGCATGAAAGTGAAAAGTGAAAGTGAAGTTGCTCAGTCGTGTCTGACTCCCAGCGACCCCTTGGACCGCAGCCTACCAGGCTCCTCCGTCCATGGGATTTGCCAGGCAAGAGTACTGGAGTGGGTTTATCTCCTTGCTCCCATTACTGACTCCTCTGATCCAGTCTATTGTCCTCCTTGTCATTCTCTTATAATTTCCTTGTTTCTTTCTTACTAATTGCTGCCATTTAAAATTTTTGTGTTTGTCTTTTAAAATCTTTGCCTCTCCCACTGGACTGTAGACTGCATTCACTTTCTATATTCAGAGCTGAGCACAGTGCCTAATACGGAACAGGTGTGTCAAGAAAAATGAAGGAGAGGGACTTCCCTGGTGGTCCAGTGGCTTAGCTAGGACTCCTCACTTTCAATGCAGGGGGCCTGGGTTCCATCCCTGGTCAGGGAACTAGATCCCACCTGCAGAAACTGAGAGTTTGTATGCTGCTGCTGCTGCTAAGTCGCTCCAGTCGTGTCCGACTCTGTGCGACCCCACAGACGGAAGCTCACCAGGCTCCCCGGTCCCTGGGATTCTCCAGGCAAGAACACTGGAGTGGGTTGCCATTTCCTTCTCCAATGCATGAAAGTGAAAAGTGAAAGTGAAGTCGCTCAGTCATGTCCGACTCTCAGCGACCCCATGGACTGGAGCCTACTAGGCTCCTCCGTCCATGGGATTTTCCAGGCAAAAGTACTGGGGTGGGGTGCCGTTGCCTTCCCTGGAGAGTTTGCATACCACAACTAAAAGTCTTAATGAAGATCGAAGCTCCCATGTGCTGCAACCAAGACCTAGAGCAGGCAATTAAGTAAATAGCTAAATGAAATGTGAAGGAGAACTTACCCTCCTTTCTAGTTAACAAGTTAGCTTCATGCTGTTTCACAGGTGCTGGCAGAAGACACAAGACTCCCAGGTCAGATACAAAGGATGTTATTACTTAAAGCAACAGCAGGAGCTAGAGTATCAGCATTTGCACTGGTTCCTCATCCCAGTTCCCGTGGGGCAATGTGGAGAAGTCCCGCTGACACACGCACATGTCCTGGGTTGCATTACAGAAGAGGCACCCTGAGCTTCAGATCAGATCAGAACAGATCAGTCGCTCAGTCGTGTCCGACTCTTTGCGACCCCATGAACCGCAGCACGCCAGGCCTCCCTGTCCATCACCAACTCCCGGAGATCACTCAGACTCACATCCATCGAGTCAGTGATGCCATCCAGCCATCTCATCCTCTGTCGTCCCCTTCTCCTCCTGCCCTCAATCCCTCCCAGCATCAGAGTCTTCTCCAATGGGTCAACTCTTCGCATGAGGTGGCCAAAATACTGGAGTTGCAGCTTCAGCATCATTCCTTCCAAAGAAATCCCAGGGCTGATCTCCTTCAGAATGGACTGGTTGGATCTCCTGGCAGTCCAAGGGACTCTCAAGAGTCTTCTCCAACACTACACTTCAAAAGCATCAATTCTTCAGCGCTCAGCCTTCTTCACAGTCCAGCTCTCACATCCATACATGACCACAGGAAAGACCATAGCCTTGACTAGGTGAACCTTTGTTGGCAGAGTGATGTCTCTGCTTTTGAATATGCTATCTAGGTTGGTCATAACTTTCCTTCCAAGGAGTAAGCGTCTTTTAATTTCATGGCTGCAGTCATCATCTGCAGTGATTTTGGAGCCCAGAAAAAGAAAGTCTGACACTGTTTCCACTGTTTCTCCATCTATTTCCCATGTAGTGATGGGACCAGATGCCATGATCTTCGTTTTCTGAATGTTGAGCTTTAAGCCAACCTTTTCACTCTCCACTTTCACTTTCATCAAGAGGCTTTTTAGTTCCTCTTCACTTTCTGCCATAAGGGTGGTATCATCTGCATATCTGAGGTTATTGATATTTCTCCAGGCAATCTTGATCCAGCTTGTGTTTCTTCCAGTCCAGCATTTCTCATGATGTACTCTGCATATAAGTTAAATAAACATGGTGACAATATACAGCCTTGACGTACTCCTTTTCCTATTTGGAACCAGTCTGTTGTTCCATGACCAGTTCTAACTGTTGCTTCCTGACCTGCATACAGATTTCTCAAGAGGCAGATCAGGTGGTCTGGTATTCCCATCTCTTTCAGAATTTTCCACAGTTGATTGTGATCTACACAGTCAAAGGCTTTGGCATAGTCAATAAAGCAGAAATAGATGTTTTTCTGGAACTCTCTTGCTTTTTCCATGATCCAGTGGATGTTGGCAATTTTTGAGCTTAGGAAACTAGAATCATTTTTAGTGAGGAGTAAGCCTCTTCACCTTTGCCTTGCAGGGAGATATCACCTTGATAACACTACAGGAACCTGCCCTTTGCTCTAAAGGGAAGCACTATCTCTGTCTTTCAAGACTCTTCACTATGCCAGCATCCTTGAAAAGAAAGTAAGAAGCAAAGGGAGTTAGTGTCTTATCTTGCGAGACCTGGAGAAATAGGAGAGACACACGGAGAAGCCTTTCATCACCAGGCTTTCTGCCTGGAGGCTCTTTACAGACAAGTACAGAGAAAGGGCAACCCCAACAAAGCCTGAAGGTCTCATTTAGTTGAAATGTCGGAGGTGAGAGGTCAGGAAGACTCAGGCAACTGGAATTTGTGGCACAGACAGAGTACTGGAGAGGAGGCAGCTCCGCAGATAAGAGCCTCAGCAATTTGCATGTGTTCCCTTGAGTTTTGGCTAAATACTAAGTTGTGTACATGTAGGGTACCAGGAAGCTGTAAGCTGAACAATTTCCAGAGCTTACACTGGGCTACATGTTAGAACTCCAACTAGCCAAATTGGAGAAGAGAGAAGCATTCTTGAATATCTAGGCATTGAGCAGATATCCCAGTAGTAGGCTAACTGGCCCCACTGTAAAAGTGCTCTAGAATGGGGTTTTCAACCTTGATACTAGTGACATTTGGGGAGAAGAATAATTCTTCTTTTTGGGGAGCTTTCCTGTGCATTGTAGGATACTGAACATCATTCCTGACCTCTAGTCACTAGATGACCCTGGCACCCTCCTGGTTGTAGCAACTACAAATGTTTTCACGAGTCGCCAGTCCAGGTTCGATGCATGATACTGGATGCTTGGGGCTGGTGCACTGGGACGACCCAGAGGGATGGTATGGGGAGGGAGGAGGGAGGAGGGTTCAGGATGGGGAACACATGTATACCTGTGGCAGATTCATTTTGATATATGGCAAAACCAATACAATATTGTAAAGTTAAATAAAATAAAATTTAAAAAATAAATTAATTAAAAAATTTTTTTTGAAAAAAAAAAAAAAAATGTTTTCAGACAGTACTAATATCCTGGGGTTGGGAATTGAGGGAAAACTCTATCTGATATAGAATCACTGCTTTGTGGTTTAATCGCTAAGTTGTGTCCAACTCTTGCAACCCCATGAACTGTATATAGCCCACCAGGCTCCTCTTTCCATGGAATTCTCCAGGCAAGAATACTGGAGTGGGTTGCCATTTCCTTCTCTGGGGGATCTTCCCAACCCAGGGATCGAACTCAGGTCTCCTGCACTGCAGGCAGATTCTTTACCATCTGAGCTAGCAGGGAAGCTGATATAGAACCACTGCTTTAGACTCACTCTAAAAAAAGCACCAGAACAGGACTTGAAAGCATTTACTGTAAGTATATAAGTAACTCAACTACCTGACCTCCCCAGCTCCCATCTCAACATTCTTCAAAGAAAGACAACAAAATTCAGACACTCAACAATTTAACATTTACAATGTCCAGCAGCATCCAAATTATTAGACATACTAAGAAGTAGAAAAAGATGACCCATAACCAGGATAAAATCAATTCTGAAAAGCA
Source organism: Tragelaphus eurycerus (assembly GCA_935064755.1). NCBI lineage: Eukaryota > Metazoa > Chordata > Mammalia > Artiodactyla > Bovidae > Tragelaphus > Tragelaphus eurycerus. The sequence goes on from CAKXYN010000016.1 coordinate 11,597,229, forward strand.
GAACCATAAATGACAGAGATTATTGAATTAGCATACAAGAACTTTATAAGAGCTATTACAAAAATATTCAGGAAAGCAACTATACTCCAATTAAGAAAAAAGATGTTCAGGCGTTTAGAGGAAACAAGATAATAATGAGAAGAGAAATTAAGAAAAAAAAAGAACCAAAGTATTATTTTTTTCTAGAACTGAAAAATACAATATCTAGAGTGAAAAATGCACTGAATAGGCTCAACAGAACACTGATTGGGAGTGTAGAAGAAAATACCTATGAATGTGCAAAGATAGCAACTATCCAAACTGGAGCTCTTAGACTCAGTGACCTATGGGACAAAATCATCTGTTCAATAAACATGCAATTAGAGTTCCAGAAAGAGAGAAAAGACTGAATATAGCAGAATTGGAAAAAAAAAACAGTGTCTGGAAAATTTCCAAATTTGATAAAGGTATACAGTCAAATACCAAAGAATCTCAACAAACCCCAAATTGGATAAATACAAAGAAAACTGCACCAAGTCTATCAAATTGTTAAACGTTAATAATGAAGACAAAAATCGTAAAATCATCAGAAGAAAAGGATACATTACAAACAGAAAACAAAAGTAAGAACCAACACTGAATTTTCTCCTCAGAAAGAACAAAACCCAGAAGATAGAAGAATGGTATTTTTAAAATTCTAGAAGAGAAATGTCAACCTAGAATTCTGTATCCTGCAGGAGATGTCCTTCGAAATGAAAGTGAAATAAAGGTACTTAAAGACAAAGGATGAGGAAACTTAACAGTGGTGAAATGCACTACATGGAATGCTAAAGAAAATCCTTCAAAATGAAGGAGAATGACACCAGAAGGAAAAGTTAATTGACACAAAGCAGTGAACCACCAAAGCTGACAAAAGAGGAAATTAAAAAATCTGAGGAGCTCTATAGCTATTACAGAAATTGTATATATAATTAGAAACCATTCCCCAAAGGAAACTCCAAAACACCAGGCTTCTCTGTTGAACATTTAAAACACACACACACACACACACACACACACACACACACACACAATATGTCACGAAACTTTTGGAAAATAGAAGAGGAAACACTATCTCATTTATTAAAGGAGAGGTTTGCAAGTATTTTAGGCGGTTTTAGGTGGCTACTGCTGCCCTTCCTTTTCCTTCTCCTCCAACCCCACCTTCACAATCTTTCCAATTGGAAAAGCCATTCTTAGCTTGCAGGCCCGAAGACAAGTGGCCAAATGCCCTAGTTTGCCACCCACAGAGCTAAAGCGTCAGTCCTTCCAGGTGGCTCAGTGGTAAAGAATCTGCCAGGAATGCAGGAGATGAGGGTTTGATCACTGAGCTGAGAAGATCCCCTGGAGAAGGAAATGGCAACCTGTTCCAGGATTCTTGCCTGGGAAATCCCATGGACAGAGAAACCTGGCAGACTACAGTCCATGCGGTCACAAAGAGTCAAACATGACTGAACACATACTCATGGGCTAAAGCATGAGTCAGCCATGAAGGATTTACTAAGGATTTTTGTGAAGCAGTTGAGAAGAGGGATGTATCTCACACCAAACAGCAACCACCTAGTCATACTCATATCAGACATTAAATTTTCAAATATTTGAGGGTTTTCCAGTTATCTTTTGGTTGTTAATTTCCAATTTAACGCCATTTTGGCCAGAGAGCATCCTTTGTATAATTTAAAGTCTTTAAAAATTGTTGAGCTTTGCTTCTGTGCTCCACAAATAGTCTGACTTCTGTTTCATAAGTACCTGAAAAAAATGTGGATTCTGCCCTTGTTGGGTGGGGTGTTCTATACGTTCCATTAGGTCAAGTTTATTGATGGTGATGCATAGGTCTTTTATATTCTTAATGATTTTCTACCTGCTTTTTAATAACTTATTTATAGGCTCCAGCTATAATTGTGAATTTACCTACTTCTTTCACTTCTATCCGTTTTTTCATCATGTATTTGTTAAGGGCTTAAAAATTTAGGATAATTATATCTTCTTGGTGAATTGATTCATTTATCATTAAATACATCTTTCTCTATATTGGTAATATTTATTGTACTGAAATTTACTTTGCCTGGTATTAATGTAACCACTACCTATTTCGTTGATTAGTGATTGCATGGTGTATCATTTACCATTCTTTTCCTTTTAACTGATGTACATCTTTTTATTTAAAATAAATTTCTTGTAGACAGCATATAATTAGATCTTGCTATGTTATCCCATATGATCTGTCTTTTAATATAGTTTAGATCGTTAACATGGATCAAACTCTGACATTTAGCTAAATGTTTTCTATTTGTTCAATTTTTCCTCTTTTTCTGCTGATTTTCGATTGAGAACTTCTTTTTTTTCTTCTTGTATCCACTACGGCGTATTTATTTACATCTTAAAAATGTTCATGTTGCCATTGGGTTTAAATTGTACATATTTAATTAATCATAGTTTTAGATTCGGAGAAGGCAATGGCAACCCACTCCAGTACTCTTGCCTGGAAAATCCCATGGACGGAGGAGCCTGGTAGGCTGCAGTCCAGAATTTAAAATATACATTGCAATTAATCACAACTATCTCCATGTAATATTATACTTCTTCATCTATAACGAAATAACCTTACAATGTTACCACCCCATTTTTTCCCCTCCCAACTTTCAGGCTATTAGCAATTATTTTACGTTATGCTAAAAACCCACAATACTACTATTTTTGACTTAGTCAATTATCTTTTACAATGATTCACAATTAAAGAAAAAACCTTTTCTATTTACTTCGATTTTAACTTGTCCTGGAGGTCTTAAAGTTCTGTGTGGACCTGTTTCAGTTCGGTGTCTCTCTCCTTGGAGAACTTATTTTTACATTTCTTATAAAAGAGACCTACTGATATTTGATTCTCTCAGCTTCTGTTTGTCTGAAAAGCTTTTATTTCTCCATTTTTGAACACTATTTCACTGTGTACAGATTTTGAGGAATGAGAGGTTTTTTTTTTTTTCCTTTCAGCATTTGAAACAAACCTTCTGTCTCCCTGATGAGACTGCTGCCGTCGTTCTCGCTTTTGTTTCTCTGTTTGTAAAGCTCTCTCTTTTCAGTGGCCTCTCCTGGCAGTGTCAGCCTCCTCTCAACTGTCCCAAGTGATCGTACACATCCTGCCACTTAAACCAAAGCCTGCCTCCTTGGAGCACAGCTGCGCAGTTGGATCCCCATCCTTTGTTACTTGAGCATATGTTGCTGCCCTTGGTGGTCTGACTCCTGCTACCCCTGTTCAGGCAGCTTCTGGAGTGTTCCATTCTGTCACACATGCACAGAATAATGTGGCCTCGGCCTCAGGTGGACCCCGTGATGGGATCTGAGGGGTGCCTGCCCGCTGCACTCCAGCCAGGATTGCTCAATGGGTTTCTTACCTTCTTTAGTCCTTCGTGTGTGTTCTCGCTCCATCCTAACTTTGTCACCTTCAAATAAACAGGACATCAGCTTTGATGTTTTCAGTGTTTTTTGCTGGAGAAACGGCTGTATATGTTTCAACCTGGCAGAGCTGTTTTCTTTTATTCTGGTTTATTTTATCTTTATTAATTTAAGATCCTTTCATTGTATCTAGCCTATCTATTTACAGTGAGTGTCTCCTGGAGAGGCTCCTGTGGTAAGAATTGTAGGTCATAAGGATGCAATATTATGGGCATCCTTTGAACAGTGAAGGAAAATTGGGGACCAGTGGTTAGGACCAAAATGGATGAAGAAGATGGAGGACGATGCTGAAGGCTTGGGATTGACTGTTCTTGCGGTAGAGTGGGGACTCACCCTGAGGTAGGAAAGGCCTGAGCTGCAGGATACTGCTTTGGGGATGCTTTGCCCCAAGGATGCTGTAAGCTGGCATCAGTGGATAGTATTCTGTGTCCTTCAGCTTTGCCCTGAGGGACCATTTAAAAAGTTATGAAAAAGAGGAGGCTGCAATGAAATGGAAAGAATCAGACCACTTTTTGGAAAAGTAATGAAAAGAGCCATTCATACTGGGGAGACTTTTTCCCTCCTCGGTGAGAACTGCAGCATTGGAAGCAAGGCTGACGTGGGTGCCTGGGTCCCAGTAGAAAGTGGTACTGTGGGAGCAGAAAGAAATCTTCCATTACTTGTGAGCTGCCTGGGATGCTGCCTGTTCACTGGAAAGCCGCATTTTGACGGAGGACATTCAGAGATGTTCCTGTGTCCTTAGGGGAACTCTCCTGGCCAGGACAACTTCAGAATCCCCAGAATCCCCATACAGACGGGATTAGGGGCCTGAGTGGAGAGTGGCAGCGGGTGTGCTTTGTGAATGCACTGTTTGTGTTGAGCTGGTGTGTGTGTTTATATGGCATGCTTCTGGGGGCACTGCCGCTGTCCCTCATCCAATTGCAATAATGAAAATAAAACATGTTACATGGAAATAAAAGAAAACAAGTACAAAACACATACAAGTATTACTGGTAATTCAATGTACAGGGCAGCTGTGTTCCCATGAACCAATCATTTCAGGGTTCAATTCTCTCGTTACTATTCCATAGGCCATTTTATAGCTGAGGAGGAGGAGGTTCACAGTGAAACCTGCTCCACCTGTTCTCCCTAGGAGGGGGCTTTTTGCCCAGGGTTTTGTTCAGGACCTTTGACCATACCATCAATCCCTGGATTGGGAAGATCCCCTGGAGAAGAGAATGGCAACCCACTCCAGTATTCTCGCCTGGAGAATCCCATGGACAGGGGCGCCTGGGAGGTCCCCCAATCCATGGGGTTGCCAAGAGTCAGACATGACTGAGAGACTTTCACTTACTTGACCACACCATGTACAGAAATGGGATGGAAGGGGTCAGTTTTAATAACTCACTCACCTTTATGTAAAGCAGAGATATCACGTGCATGTGTCTGTGTGTGTGAAACTGGGTTGACCCACTCTGGACAGTGAAGCCTCAAATGATGAGAAATTTTCATATGGAAGCCACTGAATCTAAGCTTTGTTTGTACCACACCCCCTCCTCTGGACTGGCCACTTCCTAGGATGAGGGGCTGAATTCAAAGTCAAGGAGAAGGAGGCTGAGCCCAACCAGAGGCAGGCGGGGCTGGTGGCCCTAATGCAGATGGAGGAAAGGGTGGTTCAGCACAAGACTCACATGGTCTCCATTTTCTTACCTCTTCTTGCTCCACTCCTGAGACAGCAAGGAAAGCTGGGGCTGATTTATTTGAGGCTGGAGGCTGGGCTGAAAGCTGGGGGTGGGGGGTTGGGAGGGTGGAAGGTGGGTAGCTGCTGGCGCCCCAAGGTAGTGGAGGCTGTAACTCCCGGCAGGATGAGTGCGTCTTCTCAATGCATTTCTTCCCTTTCACCACCAGATGGCACCATGTCCCTTCAAACAGAACCAGAGCCCCCCTCATCGTGAGAGCAAATTACTTATTTTGAAGTCATCCAGTTGCTGGCATTATTTAGGGGAGGGTCTTGGCGCCCTGGCTACCAGGGAGCTATCTGTTCAATCAGACTTTACTGAACCCTATGTGCCCAGCCCTGTTGAGTGGGGTGGAAAGAGGGGGTGCAGCAGTGAACAGGATCCTGCAAGATCCACTAAGGCTACTCTTTCCACAGCTCTTACAGCCTAGTAAGGGAGACAGAAATTAGACAAATAATTACAAAATAATGAACTCATTTCAGTTGTCCAATGAACTAATTTCAAAAGTGTTAGCAGTGATAGATATAAAATGTTATTGCTGCTGCTAAGTCGCTTCAGTCGTGTCCAACTCTGTACGACCCCATAGACGGCAGCCCACCAGGCTCCCCCGTCCCTGGGATTCTCCAGGCAAAAACACCGGAGTGGGTTGCCATTTCCTTCTCCAATGCATGAAAATGAAAAGTGAAAATGAAGTTGCTCAGTCGTGTCCGACTCTGAGCGACCCCATGGACTGCAGCCTGCCAGGCTCCTCCATCCATGGGATTTTCTAGGCAAGAGTACTGGAGTGGGGTGCCATATTGAGACCCTATTAAAAGGAAGAATTGATTTCCTCTGGGCTGTCAGGAAAGGCAGCTCTATTAATGAACCATCATGGGTCCCAACAGTTCTTACCCCTTCACATACCCTGTTACACCTACCACTACGCACCCCATTATATTCCCATTTTATAGCTAATGAATCCTACCCTGCCACCACAAAACCCATCCCATCCTCTGGACCCTTCTTCAGACTCCACTGCAGACCTTAATAACAGACCCTATTCCAGCCCCCAACACCTTCCTCACATAACCATTAACAAATCCCTTTGCTATTCTTTCCCAATCTACTTCCACATCCTTGTTGTAAACCCCATCGCTCACCCTTTTGGGATAGCCCATCACGAAGTCTTAAAGAACCCTGGTCTTATTCCTCGTTACATTCCCAAAGCCTCCCACAGTACCAGACAGGCAAATCAGTGACGAGATGGCTCAGTGCCCCACCCACGTCACACACTCTATCACAGGCTTGTCATGGCTCCCATCACAGAGACGGGGAGACCCGCCCCCAGACTGGAAAGACTCAGGCCTCTGCTGCCTTCTTCCTTCAGAAAAGGACTGAGAAGCATTGCTCATCTCTGGTTGCTGCCCAGCCCCAACCAAGCCTCCTCAGTCCAGATGGGCTTCCTTCCTCCTTTCCTTCACAAGCTTCGACCCGCCTGGGCCCAGGTCCCAGTCTTGCAGTCTGACTTGCTTTCCGTCACCTGCATCCATCAGCGGCTACCCTTTTCCCTCCTCCTTGGAGCGCATCCGACTCCCGGTTCTGTGTCTGCTGATCACACCCTCAGTCCGCGGCTGCCTCTTCTCTCCTCTGAAGGGTCAGAGAGCCCTGGAGGGCACACCCCAGGGTTGAAAGGGACCTCAGGGAATTATCAGCACCCTTCTCTCTCCTGCTCCTCTCGTCCTGTTTATCTAGTCTTTCTCTGGGGAATGTAAACATTCGGCAGCCTTACTTGGCAGGCAAGAGATGGAAGAAAATGTAAAGACCAAGTCTAATTCCCTTACATAACAAGTGAGGAAACCGAGGCCCAGAGATCGGAGCTCACTTGCCCTCACCACGTAAGCTCCGCGCACGTGTCCTTCCAGAGACCACCCTCTTTGTGCACATTAGCCCAGAAACGCTACTTCCATTAGGAAGGCACGTCCAATGCAAACCACTCTAGAGACTGCATTTCAAAGATTGATAGACATGGCTTTTGCATTATCTGCTGTTTAAGATTAGCTATGCTCTGGCTTCATACTTTAGTGCTGATATTGGGGGGTGGGAGGGATGAGGAGTCGGGGGTGGGGAGCCAATTTTGAGACCCCCTCACAGGCCTCAGTCTCCAGCCTGCACGACTAGGCCCAAGAAGGACAGAGTGATCCATCCTATATTTTCAGTCCGTCAGGAGATTTCACTGTTTAAACAAACATTTCAGCGAAGCCATCCAGCTGGGCAGTGATTTATGGCTCTGGCTGCAGTTTTTCCCAACAAAGATAAACAATCCTACAACTCTTGGGACTGGGGCTGGGACTCCTGGTTCTAATAACTTGGAGCTGGCTGGACCACGCCAGCCATTGCCTGGTCTGGGGTTTGGTTAGGATCTGTTCGCACTGGTCCTGCGGCTCAGCCACAAACCTTGGGGGACTGTGTTGTGTTTGGAAGCTAGAATCATTGCCTCCAGGGCCAGGGAGAGTGGTAGGCAGGAGAGAAATAGCACTGACCCACCCCTGTCTTCCAGGAGGGCAGCGGTACTCCTGTATTCTGTGTGGTCATTATTTGGTTGGTTTGGTCAACAGCATCTATTCTTCCTTCTTTTGGTCACAGTATGTCAGTTTCCTTCTGGGGAAGTATTTTAAGCTGTATGCTGTGTCCTGATACTCATAGAATCCACCCAATCCATATCTGAGAGTAGATATGTGCTCAGATCCTATTAAAGCAATGCTTTCCTGTGGTCACAGTGATTGGCTCAAAGGTGGACCTCTAACCCATTCAGAGACAGAAGAAGGTAGTGGGAGCTTTGCTGGGGCTGCTAGAAGGGAGGCAGGTGCCCTTTTTCTTGACTTGAATTTGAGATGATTTGGGAGTACAGCTGACAGCTAAGTTGTTGCCGCCATCCTGCCTCCACAGGGGTCACATGATCCCTGTCTGACAATGGAGCCAGGAGGCAGGCAGTGAGGCTGAAGGCTGCTTCTCCACGCAACAAGTTCTTTCTTTCTTTTTTTTTAAGGGTTGCTATTCTTCTATTTCCAACTGAAAGAAGGTTAAGTAGCACCCATCCTCTCACACAGCAGGAGAGGCTGACTGGCCAAGGCAGCTCCTATAGCCTCCAGCCCAGCTGTCTGGACGTGTTGGTTTCTCGAGAGAACAGTAACTCCCTCATAATCTGCCCTCCTGCCCCCATCAATATGATTACTTGTGTCTACAATTTATTTCAACTAAAGGTTAAGGAACTGTGGCAGAGGCAGAGATGAATGAGAATAGTTCACATTTTTCCTAGGATTCTTGGTTTGTTTAAGGCAGCTTGAGAGGTGTGTCTCAGGCAAAGAACAAACAAGGTGCTTCGAGTGTGCAAGGGAAGAAGAGCTCACGTCTGACTGTGGGGGACCAGCTGAGACTATGGAGAAGAGGGGTTTGGGGTGGGTCTTGAAAGATGAGGAGAATTTGCGTAGGCAGAGGTTGGCAGAAGACTTTACAAGTAGATGCAGCATAGAAATCAGGGAGGAGGAATAGATTATTTAGAGCAACACTGAAGAGTCAAGAGTCCTCCTTTAGGGAGGACAAGAGACATTTAGGGGAATCACTAGCTGGCGAAGTAAGCTGATGTCGTTGAGACAGATGCCTCTAATGAGAAGCTTATCCTTGCTTCGGTTGGTGATGGGTAGTTCCTGAACACTATAGAGCAGGGAAATGCCCTGATGGGAGCTGCTCTTCCAGGACCTCAGATGGGAGCAGGGAGAAATTGAATGTGGAAAACCCACTAAAACTATACTAGGCAATAACCTTGACTCTATCATAGGAGAGGAAGCCAGGCAGGGGAGGAAGGGCAGGGAGGGAAAAGCAGGAAGTAGTTCTAGTTTCTATTCATTCATATGGAATACTTTAAGAAGTGTGAGGTTTCTGGAGCATAGCTTAAAGCCCAACAGTCATAAAAGGAAAGGTTGCTATATTTAACTGCATAAAAATTTAAAATTTTCTACATGGCAAAAATGCCATCAATTAAGTCAACAGACAAGGACAAACTGGGGAAATGATTGCTACGCAAGTGACAGAGGGTCTATTTCCTAAAAATATACAAAGAGCTTTTACATTTCAGAAAGTAAAAACAGCAAGCAATGGCAAAATGGGCCGAGGACATGAATAGACAGTTCCCGGGAAAAAATTACAATGGTCATTAAACTCAGGAAAATGTAATTGTGACAATTAACACTTATACTGAACTTTGCTTTTATTTATGCATCTGATTTTCACAGTAACGTTATGAGGAATGCATGATTATGATGACATTTATTTTACTGATGAGGAACCAAAAACAGAGAGAGGTTAAATAAATTACCCAAGTCACTCAAGCAACCAAGGATCAGAGTTTCTCCTCTCAAACACTCTGCTACACTACTTGCTCTGTGTCACCCGTTCTGGAAGAAATCCATATTAAACCCATACCAAAACATCATTCTTTATATGATAACATTGACAAAGATAAAAAGTTTGGTGGATGGTTGGAGGAGACCAATACTGTAACATATTGTTGGTGAAAATGGAAATAGAAACAACTATTTTGGAAGTTTGACAATATCTATCACAATTTGTGACTTCCCTGGTGGCTCAGATGGTAAAGCATCTGCCTGCAGTGCAGGAGACCCAGATTTGATTCCTGGGTCGGGAAGATCCCCTGGAGAAGGAAATGGCAATCCACTCCAGCACTCTTGCCTGGAAAAATCTCATGGATGGAGGAGCCTGACAGGCTACAGTCCATGGGGTCACAAAAGAGTCGGACACGACTGAGTGACTTGACTTTCTTTCTTTCTTTATCACAATTTTAAATACACATTCGATCTAACCTAAAAACTACATTCCTAGCTTTTAAAACAGACATACAAAAGGAAACACAGAGAGATATTTACTGCAGCATGTTTACAACAGCAAACGATTGGAAATTAGCTAAATATCCAACCAAAGGGGACTTGATGGATGGGTTACGTACATCCATAAAGCTGATCAGAGGAATAAAGCCTAGCTGTGTGTATGTTACAGAACAATTTCTAAAGTATATTATTGAAAAAGGCACAGAGAAGAGCAGGGCATAGGCTGTATACTGCGTACTTATCTCCACATAACGCTGGCCGGGGGAGACTGTGTCTGCCTCTGGGGAAAGGAGCTGGGTGCCTGGCTGAGAGGAATCAAGTTTTTTCACTGTAAATATTTTGGCATTGTTGAAAAATATTTTTAACTTGTTCAGGAATTACCTTTTCAAAAATAAAGGTTTGCAGTAAAATATAGTACTACTTGGAACAACCACAGATAAAGGTGTGATTTCCATTATGCATCCCAGGTCAAGCTTGTTGGTACACTCATTCCAAAGGCAAAGAGAAGGGGGCTGTGTGGTGGGGATTGCACACAGAACTGAAGGACAGGAAGCCAGGGTTTCGGAGTTCAGAAAGCTATACTAGGGAAGAGATATCCTGCCAGGTGGTTATTATTTTAAGATAGGAAGCACACAAACTCATTTTTAAAACGCTTAATATATCAGAATTTACCTCCCTTCCCTTTAAAGAAAAAAGAACTAAAGTCCCTTTTGAAAAATTCTAATCTATTTCAGATGGACTTAGGAGAAAAGGATTTTGCTCAGGCCTATGCTGAGTGGCATAGCTAGGGTGAGAGTCAGAGAGACTTAGGGGCCAGGAGTTGAAAAGCTGACAATAAGCTGCTCTTTGCTCTGGAGGGTCTTTCATGTGCCCTGTTTTGCATGCCCTTCACAAAGATGCTCTTTCTTCAAGGTGGCCAGTTTGATAGTCTCTAGGTGGTTCATGGAGGGTCTGAGCTAGACTGAAGAGATTGGTGGCTGTGAGACATGGAGGAAATTTTAGGATGGGCTTTTGAGATAATAGACAAAGGGAGAGGAAAGAGAAATCCAAAGAAGAGTAGCTGAATTCCAGATAGCAAGTTGGTACAAGATGATGCACAAACAATGGTAGGAGGGTGCATTTAGTTTTTTATAAACAGCACTGCAAAGAACATCTTTGTGGATTTCTTGGTGCACTTATCTAATTCTTTCTTTAGAATAAAATTTTAGAAGTTCGACAACTAGGTCAAAGTTTATGCACATTTAACATTTCTCACCAAACAGCACTCCAATACAATTTTGTCAATCTCCTCCATGCAATGTATGGGCTCCCACTACCCCCACATCTTTTGCCAGTCATTTCAGAAAGGGTGATGAGAATTTGAGGGAGTTCATATCAGACATTCTTCTTCTCAGTAAGATAAGAGGTGATGATCGTGGCCCGAGTTCAGAATAAGGGGCTCAGGGGTAGGACTGGGGCCTGAGAAGAACGGTGAAGGTGAGAAGAATCAAGGTGGAAAGTCCCAGAACAACCGCTCTAGCAAGAAATAAGCAGCATCCCATGGACGGAGGAGCCTGGTAGGTTCCAGTCCGTGGGGTCGCTAAGAGTCGGACACGACTGAGCGACTTCACTTTGACTTTTCACTTTCATGCACTGGAGAAGGAAATGGCAACCCACTCCAGTGTTCTTGCCTGGAGAATCCCAGGGACGGGGGAGCCTGGTGAGCTTCCGTCTATGGGATCGCACAGAGTCGGACACGACTGAAGCGACTTAGCAGTAGCAGCAGGAACAGGTGAAATCTGATGATTTACCATATTGTGTTTTCCTTAATTGCTTGCTCTTTAGGACTGTCTGCTCTGGAGCTGTTTTAATAACAAATTCTGTTTTTGACTTTAAAAAGGGAATTGGGTGGGCAATTCAAGTTAACTATATAAACATTTGTTTGACACCGATGATATGTCAATTACAGGGCATGGAAAAATGAGTAAGACTTGGGCCCTGGTGCCAACACATTCCAGTCCAATAACAGAGATAGACCTGGTTGTAAATAGTTACATTGCAGTGCAAGAGTGGAATGATGGAGAGCAGAAAAAGTTACAGATGTATAATCAACTGTGCCATGCAGATGAGCAGTGCTGTGAGGGAAAGCTTGGAGGGAGGCTAGGTCTGAGTCTTGGTTTTAAGGGCAGGCGGAGAAAGTTCTGTCACTACGATTAGGCATGAACAACCTTGCTCAGATGCCTGCCACCCAGCTAGCTCTAAGCATGCTCAATCTGTGTTGCAGTCAGTATACGTTTAATCCTCATGGGAGGTGAGGGAGGTTTTGAGCTGCTTCCCTGTAGGTGTGTGTGGGGTGGTGAAGGGGGGTGATGGTAGGGGCAGCTGAGGGCCCCACTTTCTTTTCTTGAGATTTCAGGTGTCCTGGGACATTGTGGGAGTAGGGGGCAGTAGCTTGGATGGGGAGAGAGCTGAGTATGGCTCCTGTGCTGGCTGATGTGGAAAGATGAGCCACTGGAGGTGGGGGCATTGGGAAATGTAGCCTGGAGTCCCTGAGTGCTGGTCCCTGGGTGCAGAGTTCTGGAAGTAGCAGTATCCCTCACAGAGGCCCTTTACTGACGTGTTCTCCATCCTGTCTGCCTGGGTGCTGCAGGCCAGGGGCCCACCAGCCTCTCTGTTCCCATCACCTTCCTGCCTCTCCATTTCCCTTCACTATTGCAGAAGAATCTTTACTGTTTATCTTTGGGGAGTGTAGAGGAAGGGTGGAGAGAAACCCTGTTCTCACTCAAGATGTTTCTCCTAAATATTTTAATCTTGCCCAGACATCAAAGCTTATATTTTCCTTTTTCTCCCTATCACATCCTCCCCTCTAGGCAGACAGTATAGAGGAGACTGGCTGCTTGGATACGAGTGGGGGTGGGATGGTGGTGGAGGAGCTCCTGGGAGCAGAAAAATTGGTCATTATCTCTGAAATGTCTCCTGCTGCATTCGAATTTTTGGTCTTGAGACCAGCAGCCACCTGTAGCTGAGTGTACTACTTGCAAGTAAGGCAGTAAGTGAAAATTGCTAGAGGCCCTAGTTTGCAACTGACATCTCTAAAGTGGTGATTTATGTTCACAAAACAAAAATGAGGATCAGAGTGCAGATGCAGATGAAGGATTGCCTGGGTTCCTCTGCGTTTTCCCAAGGGATGGGAGTCAGTGGGAGACTGGGGCTTGGGAACCACTTTGTGGTTTTGCATCCCAGACTCAGTTCCTTGGGTCTCTGGTTTCTTGGTTTTCCCTGCACTGTCTGCCCATTTCAGGAAAGGGAGAAATTTGGGAGAGTTGGTGTTATTAAAAGCAGGGAGAGGGGACTTCCCTGGTGGCTCAGTGGTTAAAAAAAAAAAAATCCTCCTGCCAATGAAGGAGACATGGGTTTGACCCCTGGTCTGGGAAGGTCCATAAGGTCCGTAGGGAAGGTCCAAAGAGTTGGACACGATTGAAGTGACTTAGCACACACACCCACACTGGGAAGATCCCACATGCTATGGAGCCTGTGCGCCACAGCTGTTGAGCCTGTGCTCTTGAGTCCTGGGGCTGCAACTACTGAAGCCCATGTGTTGCAGCTACTGAAGGCCATGGACCCTAGAGACCGTGCTCTGCACTGTAATGAGAAGTCTGTGCACCGCAATGAGAGTCCCACTCATTGCAACTAGCGAAAAGTCCAAGCAGTAACAAAAACCCAGCAGAACCATAAATAAATAAAATTAATTTTTTAAAAAAAAGCAGAGACATGTATGATCACGAGCATTACAGGGAGGGAGTGTCACGTTAGCCTGGATCTAAGATAACTCTGTGTTCAGTTGATGTAGAGGGAATCCCACCCCCAGCCAGACTACACCTTCTGTTGGCCTCAGGCTGCGTGCTTACTTGATAGCGTCCTCTACTTGCTGCCAGTGTCCGTGGCTTCAGGGGAGAGGTCAGTGTGATTAGCAACTGAGAGAGGAATTCACAGGGCAAAGAGGACTTGTGGGAGGCCGGGGATGAGGAGGAAGAGAGTAAAGCTTGTAAAAAGCAGTTGAGCAGAGAGGAAGGCTGATGAAAGTTACAAAGTTTGATAATCTTCCATCTTCAGAACTTTTCATCTGAAGCGTGAAATTTAATCAGATGTTTAAAGATCCGGAGAAACAAAAAACAAACACAAGAGCAGAAAAAGGAATCCAGGGGGCAGGTGCAGCATCTGCATTATTATTGCAGTGAAGACAGATATTGGAACTGGCTGTGAGACTGGTTTTGGAAACCCTGGTATGTTGCTAGGGGTAAACAGACACTGGGGGAGAAAATCACTTTTCATTTCCTGAGATAGGAAGGGTCGGGACAGGCTGGGAGGAAGTGGTCGTGAGTCTCTGGAGACATCAGTATCTTCATCCCCATCAGACAGTGAGATGTCAGGTTGAAACCAGATGGCAAACAGCTCATCACAAAGGACAGCCACCAGGGGGAGGGCTTGACTTGAGTCAGGGGCGGGGGGCACATGTCTGGTGCCAACACACTGCTCTGGTCAGTGAATTGTGGTTGGTCTTTCTTGAGCCCCTACTGTGTGCTGACTAGCACTGATGTGACACGCAACCCAGGCCGCTCGCATTGCTTTCCAAGTGAACGCCCGCCACTCCTTGGAGCACATCCCAGTTATTTATTCTAGCACCACAGCTTAGCAGGTTTTTTTTTTTTTTTTTTTTTGGCTGCACTCTGCAACTTGTGAGATTTTAGTTCCCCTACCAGGGATTGAACCCAGGCACCGGCAGCAAAAGCGCTTGAGTCCTAACCTCTAGACTAGCAGGGAATCCCCCAAACTGAGCAGTTCAAAGCAACAATTTATGACTATTTTTCACAGTTCTGTGGATTGACCAGGCTCAGTTGGACGGTTCTTGCTGCGAGTTTCCCTTGTGCTTTCTGTCCGCTGTCTCAGTGATTGTGGTCATACAGAGGCTGGTTCACTCACATGACTGAGGTTGATCCCGGCTGACTGCTTGGGGCGCAACTGGGGGCTGTTGACTCACACATGGTTTCTCCATGTGGCTTGGATTTCTCACAGCATGATGGCTGGGTTCTGAATATCTCAAGAGCAGCTGTCGAAGATGGTTAGGAGGAGCTCAAAGGGTTCTCATGACCTAGTCATGAAGGTACAAGGATGTCATTTCCATTGCATTCTGTTGGTCAAGTACATTCAAGGGAAAGAACTTTGTCTCATGAGGTGGGGTGGGGTGCAGGCAGAGGGAGGTGAGGAATTGAAAGCAGCATCTCTGGAGGCAAGCTACCGCTCACACCACATGAGCCAGAGCAGGCTCCATGGGTGTGCGACCAGGGATGTGGTACCAGGCCCCACACTTAGAAGGGTTCTGTACTTGGCTCAGTGCTCTGCTGTCCTCATCTTGACAATTTTAATAATTTTTAACAAGAAGCACCATATTTTCATTTTGCACCGAAGCTTTTCCAATCAGGTATCTGGCCCCCAGTGGGACCCGTTGTGAACAATATTAGCAGTGTGGTGAGGGGTGGGACCTTGGCCAGACTCTGTGCTCTGCAGTTGGCCCTTCTGCCTATGGAGAACTGGCAGACCATCTGAGGACACAAGAGACACAGATGCACTGGAACTAGCCGGTGACAATGTCTGAGCAGAAGTTCAGATCTGTTCAGTTCAGTTCAGTTCAGTCGCTCAGTCATGTCTGACTCTTTGCGACCCCATGAACCGCAGCACTCCAGGCCTGCCTGTCCATCACCAACTCCCGGAGTTCACCCAGACTCATGTCAATCAAGTCGGTGATGCCATCCAGCCATCTCATCCTCTTTTGTCCCCTTCTCCTCTTGCCCCCAATCCCTCCCAGCATCAGAGTCTTTTCCAATGAGTCAACGCTTCACATGAGGTGGCCAAAACACTGGAATTTCAGCTTTAGCATCAGTCCTTCCAAGGAAATCCCAGGACTGATCTCCTTTAGAATGGACTGGTTGGATCTCCTTGCAGTCCAAGGGACTCTCAAGAGTCTTCTCCAACACCACAGTTCAAAAGCATCAATTCTTTGGCGCTCAGCTTTCTTCACAGTCCAACTCTCATATCCATACATGACCACTGGAAAAACCATAGCCTTGACTAGACGGACTCTTGTTGGCAAAGTAATGTCTCTGCTTTTGAATATGCTACCTAGGTTGGTCATAACTTTCCTTCCAAGGAGTAAGCGTCTTTTAATTTCATGTCTGCAGTCACCATCTGCAGTGATTTTGGAGTCCCCAAAAATAAAGTCTGACACTGTTTCCCCATCTATTTCCCATGAAGTGATGGGACCGGATGCCATGATCTTCGTTTTCTGAATGTTGAGCTTTAAGCCAACTTTTTTACTCTCCTCTTTCACTTTCATCAAGAGGCTTTTTAGTTCCTCTTCACTTTCTGCCATAAGGGTGGTGTTGTCTGCATATCTGAGGTTATTGATATTTCTCCCCGCAATCTTGATTCCAGCTTGTGCTTCTTCCAGCCCAGCGTTTCTCATGATGTACTCTGCATATAAGTTAAATAAGCAGGGTGACAATACACAGCCTTGACATACTCCTTTTCCTATTTGGAATCAGTCTGTTGTTCCATATCCAGTTCTAACTGTTGCAAGAGGCAGGTCAGGTGGTCTGGTATTCCCATCTCTTTCAGAATTTTCCACAGTTTACTGTGATCCACACAGTCAAAGGCTGCGGCATGGTCAATAAAGCAGAAATAAATGTTTTTGTGGAACTCTCTTGCTTTTTCCATGATCCAGCACATGTTGGCAATTTGATCTCTTGGCTGCACAAGTTAGGCTCTGCCTATTATACCGAGTGAAGTAAGTTAGAAAGAGAAAGATAAATATCATATACTAAGGCATATATACAGAATCTAGAAAGATAGTACTGAGAATTTCTCCATTGCAGGGCAGCAATGGAGAAACAGACATAGAGAACAGACTTATGGACATGGGGAGAGGGAAGAGGGTGAGATGTATGGAGAGAGTAACATGGAAATTACATTACCATGTGTAAAATAGATAGCCAACGGGAATTTGCTGTATGCCTCTGGAAACTCAAACAGGGGCTCTGTATCAAATCTAGAGGGGTGGAATGGGAGGGAGATGGGAGGGAGGCTCAAGAGGGAGGGGATATATGTATACCCATGGCTGATTCATGTTGAGGTTTGACAGAAAACAACAAAATTCTGTAAAGCAATTATCCTTTAATTAAAAAATAAATTTAAAAGAAAAAAGAAGTTAGGCTCTGGTTGCCAGAGGAGTTCCAGGTGGGGTGGGGAAGATCCTCACATTTTGCATGTTGTCTTGGGCTTATATTCAGACTCAAAACCCATGCTGGGCAAATCTTCCTTCTCTGGGACCAGAAAAGCATCTGAGAATCTGAGAAATGTTCTTCTCCTCTCCCTACTCTACCGCCTCCCTCAGCCCTATTCCCAGGACCCTTGGGTTGAGGACTTTGTTGAAGGATTCTAGGGAGGGGCTTCTGTATCATGCTCTGGGGAGGGGGTGGGATCCAGAGGGGGATGTAGAGGCATTTAATGCCCAGCTCAGGCGGAAGATCTTAGTGAGTCACCAGAAGAGGCCTGAAGGAAGCTGGGCCAAAGTGGTCTGGGTTTTTGAAGGAGGGGATGAGGGACGGGAGGAGGGAGCTCTCCAGTCTCCTCTAAGGAGTGCCGAGTGCCCTGGTACCCTGGGCAGTGCCTCCTTCCTAGCCCCCAGTTGGATGCTTCACCATGCCCCAAGACACAAGCTGTGCCCTTTTCCATGTAGGAAATGACCCAAAGGACCCTGGACCCAGTCCAGCCCCTAACTAAGGCACAAAGCCAGATAGCCTTTGAGAGGGCCACCCTTTTTGGGGTGGGCTTCTCAGGTGGCACTAGTGGTAAAGAACCTGCCTGCCAATGCAGGCGACATAAGAGATGTTGGTTTGATTCAGGAAGATCCCATGGAGGAGGACATGGCAACCCACTCCAGTATTCTTACCTGGGAAATTCCATGGACAGAGGAATCTGGCTGGCTACAGTCCATGGGCTTGCAGAGAGTCAGATATAACTGAAGCAATAGTGTTCAAGGAGCTTCCCTGGTGGCTCAGTGGCAAAGAATCCACCTGCCAATGCAGGGGACACTGGTTCAATCCCTGGTCCAAGAAGACCCCTCCATGCCATGGGACAGCTGAGCCTGTGTGCCCCAACCACTGGAGCTGTGCACCTAGAACCCATGCTCAGCAATAAGAGAAACCATTGCAATGAGAAGCCCACACACGCCAGCTAGAGAGTAGCCCCCTCTCCCCTCAACTAGAGAAAGCGCGCACAGCAAAGAAGACCCAGCACAGCCATAAGCAAATGAATAAATCTTTTTTTAAAAATTGGAAAAACAAGCAGTGTTCAGTTTTCTTCAGGGGCCTCTCCAGCTGTGATGAATGTGCAGAATTACCTTCTGACTGTGCACACTGACAGGGCATCCAGGCAGTTAATCCATTTCCATCTTTGTGCAGTGAGAGGACTGAGAAGGATGCTGCTTCCTGGGGAGGTGGTTCTAGAATTTCTCTAAAACTCTCACCACTGGCCCATCCAAGCCCTGGTGGGTTATCATTCCTGTGCTCCATAGCCTGTTTGCTCTCAGACTGGTCCCTTGACCTTTGGGGGCTGCTCTGTATGGATTGTAGGTCTCAGGCTCTTTGCCCTCAGGCTTTCAGGTAAATTCATCCAGTGGGCGGCCTGGCAGCAGGTTAGAAGGTGGAAGGTGAGGGGAACTTGGGGTATCTCTTTCTCCCTGCTTCCTAAGGTGTCCTTAGCAGAAACTGGATCTCTTTCTGGCTCCAGCTCACATCAGACGACCCATCTCTCTGTGGTTGCGATTCCCACTGGACAGCCCTGGCTTCAGACCCTGGTGACCTCACTTTCTCTCTTTCCTGTCTTTCTCCAACCCTGGGGCAGAAATGGCTCCCTGCTGTTGCTCACATATGGCTTGGCTTAGCATGCCTATGTGGCTTCTTACCTCTTCCATCACCTGTGTAGCCTCTCTCGAATTTCCTCTGACTGACATCACCAGTCATCTGCGTTTTATGAATTCAGGAAGCCCTAGAGGTGGGAAGGGTCCCGTGACCCTAGCTCCAGATGGCGTCTGCAGAGCTCAGCTCTCAGTGCATCCGAATGTCATGCACACCAGTAACCATATTCTACAGCTGGGGGCAAAGTGAGCAGGCAGTCGGTCTGCTCCCATCAAGTCCAGATCACTAGACCTCAGATCACTTGCTGAGCAGGAAGAAGGGGCCCAGCCAGGGCAGGCGAAAGGACAGTGTGGTTGATGTACCCAGAGGCTGGGGCCTGGGGATCCAGTGATCGTCCTTTACGTCCTTCCCTGATGTGGGGCCCACTCCTGTTGCTTGTGCCCTTACACACCGGAGGCCGGTGATTGAGAATAGGTGTGTAGGTTAGAAACAGTATAAACATGTGTGTGTACATGAAGCTTAGGGGTTAATATAGACACTCAAGTGTGAGGCTTAACGGCCTATATAGATGAGTGTGGGTTAAGTTTTCATGTCTGTCAGGATGTGGGTCTAGCAGAGATGAACCTTGCACCTGGCTCCCAAGGTTACTTACCCTCCCAGAAAAAGTCTTCAGGATCATTGGCAAGACATGGGTCTGGAGCAGAATTTATGGAGTTTTTAGCTGATCCTAAAAAGAGACCAGAGAAGGCAATGGCACCCCACTCCAGTACTCTTGCCTGGAAAATCCCGTGGACAGAGGAGCCTGGTAGGCTCCAGCCCATGGGGTCGCTAAGAGTCGGGCACGACTGAGCGACTTCACTTTGACTTTTCACTTTTATGCATTGGAGAAGGAAATGGCAACCCATTCCAGTGTTCTTGCCTGGAGAACCCCGGGGACAGGGGGAGCCTGGTGGGCTGCTGTCTATGGGGTCGCCCAGAGTCGGACACAACTGACACGACTTAGCAGCAGCAGCAGTAGCAAAAAAGAGACAAGCGAGAGCCAGACCTGAATCAGGGGCTGTGGGAAGCCTCACTGTCCTTCCTTAATTGGGTCCAGCTCCCTGCTCACTGCAGCTCATGTTCCTTCCACTGGGGTGCAGAGCAGGGCCTGGCGACAAGTCAGTTGCCAGGTGACTGTCGGGGGAGCTGTTAGGTCCTGAGGGACTGGACTTTTCATTAAAAAAAGTTGACCCTACCTATTTTGGTTATTATGGCAGAAAGTGAAGAGGAACTAAAAAGCCTCTTGATGAAAGTGAAAGTGGAGAGTGAAAAGGTTGGCTTAAAGCTCAACATTCAGAAAACGAAGATCATGGCATCTGGTCCCATCACTTCATGGGGAATAGATGGGGAAACAGTGGAAACAGTGTGAGACTTTATTTTTCTGGGCTCCAAAATCACTGCAGATGGTGACTGCAGCCATGAAATTAAAAGACGCTTACTCCTTGGAAGGAAAGTTATGACCAATCTAGATAGTATATTCAAAAGCAGAGACATTACTTTGCCAACAAAGGTTCGCCTAGTCAAGGCTATAGTCTTTCCTGTGGTCATGTATGGATGTGAGAGCTGGACTGTGAAGAAGGCTGAGCACCGAAGAATTGATGCTTTTGAACTGTGGTGTTGGAGAAGACTCTTGAGAGTCCCTTGGACTGCAAGGAGATCCAACCAGTCCATTCTGAAGGAGATCAGCCCTGGGATTTCTTTGGAAGGACTGATGCTAAAGCTGAAACTCCAGTATTTTGGCCACCTCATGCGAAGAGTTGACTCATTGGAAAAGACTCTGATGCTGGGAGGGATTGGGGGCAGGAGGAGAAGGGGATGACAGAAGATGAGATGGCTGGATGGCATCACTGACTCGATGGATGTGAGTCTGAGTGACCTCCGGGAGTTGGTGATGGACAGGGAGGCCTGGCGTGCTGCGATTCATGGGGTCGCAAAGAGTCGGACACAACTGAGCGACTGATCTGATCTGATCTGATTTGATTTTGGTTATTTGGTTATCAGCAAGGAGGATCTGGGGGAGAAAAAAATAGGTGAAAAGGCAAGAAGCAGGAATACTGGGGTAGTAGCGAGTAGAGAGAGAGAGAGAGAGAGAGAAGTGTGTGTGTGTGTGTGTGTGTGTGTGAGAGAGAGAGAGAGAGAGAGTTCACAATTAGCCCTCAATGACCTCCAACTTCCCCCTCCTGCACTCATATAGTGGGGCCATCTCCGTGTCAGGCCTGAGCCTATTGTCCTGGTTATTAGCCTGGGTCTGGCCAGGGATCAAGATCAGGCTGGCCCTCATCAGGCCCTGCCCCTCAGAAGCCTGTGCAGGTCTTCTTCCATCCTCTGGGCTGGGTTTGAGGCTGAGCTCCAGGAATGCTACTTCTCCTTGTGTCCTAGGCTGACAGCTTCAATTTGGCTACTTTGTTCTCTCTGGCCTCTCCCCATCACATCTAACCTTCAGTGGGTGCTGGAATCTGTTGATGAGACTTTCCTGAGGCTGCCCACCTGCTTGGGTTTCAGAGCCCCCCTCTGGAGTTGCTCATTGCTGTGGCCCACCTGCTGGTCAGGACCGCTCTTCCCAAATGCTAGAAGGTCGTCTGCTCATATCCCCCGTGGCCGACTGCTGCCGAGCTGCCACCTGTTGTCTGTCCAAACACCCTTGCGCACTGTGTTCTGCCTGTCACCTTGGATGGCTGCCCAGCAGCTGCAGCTGAGGCCATCCTGGCAGTACCTTCCCCAGCCTGCTGGGTGGTCCCGTCTGGTCCTGGCCCTCCCAGCCTGCCTCACCTGCCATGTACAGAGCCACATCTGACTGAATACAGGGCTGGGGGAGGCTGGATGGACCCTGTCTTACTGACCACAGAGAGATGGTCAGCTTTCCTTAGGACCTCTTGGTGTGAGTCAGGTCTGGAACCCAGAGTAAAAGACAGTAATAATAGTAGTACATGAAGTGGTGAACTCAGTGACTCACCAACATTACTGTCGTTATGTGTACCTCACAACTACCCTAGAAGGTAAGTACTATTTTAGCCCCTTTTCACAGATGAAGAAACCAATGCTAAGTGATATAAATGAATCCTTATAGAGGTCCCACAGGGCATCATTTATGGAGCTAGGATTCAGAACCAGGGTGCTTGACTTCAGAACTCAAGTTCATGTCCACTAGACCACAGTAACTCCTTGGTGACCCAGGAACTCTATCCGAAGGTCCCAGCTACATCTATTGTCTCCAATGACCTCTTCCAGGTCTGGGACCTCTCCTTGGTCTCCCATGACCTCTACCCACAGGGGACGGGTAGAGGTTAAGGCCATAGTCTCAGTCAAGCCTTTGGATACTTCCTGCTCCTTTTTGAGAACCTTGAAATATCCTTATTCATGGCCACTTTCAGGAGTGAGCCACCAGAGTCATACATCCCTATCCCTCCCCACGTGTCCTCAGGTCCTTCATTCCCTGCGTCTCCTCCTTTGCGTTTCCTAAAGTTTCCCCGGAGAGTTACATGGTGGTAACGTTGTTCAACAAAGCTGGAGAGTGGAATATATGTGTACAGTTCATTGATGACTCTACCTTCTCAGAAGGGTCAGAGACTCTATGAAAACAAGAAGGAAAGGGAAGCAGGCCCTGGGGGTGAGAGTGGCAGGAATACATGAAGAAAAAGACAGAGGGACTTTCTGGAGGAGGCCGCCTTCATCTTGGCCTTAGTCCTGTGCAGGAGTAGCTGTGGGTGAGGGAAAAGAAAGATGAGCACTGGATTGAAAGTGGATTCAGTTTCCAGCTGAATAATTATATACTGTGGGTTTTTGCAGAGGATGGAGCTGGTGAAGGGTGGGAGTGGAGAGGGCTGGATACAGGTAAGAACTGGGTAAGTTCACATTTCGCACTGAGATAACACTTTGTGATTTCTGTCTCCCATTTAGTCTTGGAAACACGAGATCTAGAGAAAGTTATCAGGGCAGTTCTTTCCTTTTCCTGCTAGCTCTCAGTCATTGCTGAGTTTGGGATGAATGGCTCAGACATGGGAGGAGTATAGTTCCTAGGAATTCTAAGAAAATCCGGTAGATAGGTCTCCTTAGTCATGCTCTGCCTAGTCTGATGTCACATCATAAGTTCTCAAAAAAAATATGTGCAACTCTATCCATGGGCCTTTTCTCTGCAAGGCTACTGCAGCCTGTCTGGGATGATCTGAGTGCTGCCACTTACTCCTCTCTCCTCCGAGGTCCATTTCTGTTTGGAAGTACAGGCTGGTTGTCAGTTTCTGCCATTTCATCCTGCTTTCCGGGTATACCAGGAAGAAAAGAGAAAAAGAGGATATTTTTAGCTTTTAGGTTGTTAGAGCCCAAGAAAGCAGAAGGAGAAGGAGAATAGATTGGAGCAATGAGAAGGCTTTCTCTCCTTGTCCAGCAGTGGAGATGAAGGTGGCAAAGTGATGTGGAATCAGGACCTTTCCTTCAAGGGGCAGGGATGTAGGTAATTGCTTGCCATGTCTCTGGGAGATTTTGGACCCTGGTGGGAAGATACTGATGCTTTTGGCCTCTGCCATCAGCCTCAGCTTCCCTTTGGAACTTGAGATCCCACAATCCTACTGGGCTCTACAAGTGGTGACGGGAGCAGGCAACGGGGTTGTAGCTGCAAAATGGATCAGGCTTTCTGGGGTTCTAAAGGTAGTCTCGGTGTTCTACCTCGGCTATAACTTCCCAAAGCATCATTTACAGATTGGTCCAAATCATTCCACAGGGAAGTCTGCCTTTTGGTGTAGATGAGGCAGGGGCTGCTTCAAAGACCAAGGTAAGAAGGGGACTCTGCGGTGAGGAGAGCACCGTGAGGGCTGGTGGAGCCCAGGCGTGACCTCAGAGTTACACACATGTGCCCCACATGCTGGGCCATGTGGGCTCTGCTTGTGCTCTGGAGCCTGCAGGGTCCTCCATGCTTGGAATAGTCAGGGTCTGCTGACTTGGCGAAATGGGGTTGGGGCTGAGCCACATCTGGAGGGGAGAGGGAAGGAGCCCCCAGTGACTGGGCTGTGGAGGGGCTTGCCCACTCCTCCCGCACCCCCAGCCCCCTTTCTTCAACCACAAGGGCAGTGTAATTCTCCTCACGTTAAAAGTAAACATCTGGCAGCATCTGCAGTTCCCAAATAAACCAAGAACTAATAGGAGGCGTTTGTAACCACAATAGGTCCCGGATGGTGAAGGAGGGAGCCGGTCTCTATGTCAAAGCCAAGCTGGCTACTTGGGGAGTCTCAGCTCATTTGTTTATTGATGAGTGGTTAATTGATTGATCAATGCATCGACTCCTAGATCTTTCAGGTGCTGTTTGCCGTGGTCCCAGGGCCTCAGGACATCACATTGACCTTGTGGAGCCAGATAGTCCATGGTATAGCATGACTGGGAATGATGGTCAGTCCTGGAGCATCAGTTGCCCTTTGTTGCAAGTCCAAGTTCAAATATTCCAGAGAATAGTAAGACGATCTTTGTGGCAAAGCCAGTGGGGTCACTGCAAGGAAAAGGGTCATTTTCCAGAAGTGAAGGTTGCCTGGGCCCATTCCTCATTATTATTTTTTAGTCTTCTGACTGCACTGTGTGTGGGATCTTATTTCCCTAACCAGGGATTGAACCCACAACCCCTGCTTTGGAAGCATGGAGTCTTAACCACTAGGCCACCAGGGAAGTTCTGCCTGGGCCCCTTCCTAAGACAGCAGAAGCAGATGCTAGCATAAAAGCAGGAATGATCCCTCTGTGTTTGGTCACGGTGCCAAAGGAGCATCCAGGGATGAGAGAGAGAGGGAGACAGAGAGAGTGAAGAAACAGCAGAAGAGGGGGCTACATCTTGAGGGCAGCTCTCTGAAACCAATAACTGGTGTCAGGGCAGTGATCCTGGAAGAAAACAGGGATTAACACATTGACTGCTCAATTCTGATTGACAACAAGCTGGAAACACAGCCTGAACCTGGCTGGTACATCTGACGACACTGAAGGGGTCAAGGATGAAACCAGTCATATTGGAACAGCTTCAAATCCATTCCTCACGGTCACACTAACTGTAAGCGACAGACGGCAATACAAATTAATATTAAAGATGTTGCCAGCTTTCACATTCTGGTAGGAGAAATGCTTCCAACTAGGGATAGATTCACAAGCCTTTTATACTTTGAGGACTAACATCTTCCATCAGCCTCATCAAACAGCCAGAAGTGACCCACGGCTCCCTGAGGAAGCGTCAATGAAAGAGCACGGTGGGAGGTGGGGTTTGGTGGCTGAGTGCTCAGAGATCTGCAAGTGCTCAGAGATCTGAGTGCTCAGAGATCAGAGAGGCTGCAACTTCAGAAATGGGTTTATGCTAGGGGTCTCAAACTGGCTGCCAGCTGGCTGAATCCAGCTTGTAGATATGTTCTGTTTGGCCCACAAACGCTTCTACTTTATTTTTGAATTTGAATTAGTGGCCAAAACGCACAAATCTGGGGAATCATGAAAAAAATCCCAATTTCCTTGAAATACCTATGCACTCAGGCCCAACGTCCCCAGATGGCATCAGCCACCAGAATTGCTTCCCTGCTGGATTTGCATTCATTTGTGATATCAACTCCTATATTAAGCCATCAAACACCTTTTATGAATCAGTGTTAGTGGAGCTGACTTTTCAAAAGTCTAATTTAAATGAAGGTTATGTAACAAAATGGGAGCTAGATTTTTGTCCCACTTCAGGTAAAAAGATCGAGCTACTCCATCAATCCACTGAAGCCGCGATCTTCTTGCAATCATTTTTTAAAATTAATCAAGCAAGATGACAAAATAAAAAAGAGTTCAGAAAACTTTAAAAAAGCTAGTCTGTCATCTTGGCAAAATTGTGTATATTCACAACTATTTACAATAGTTGTGTGTGTTCCTTCCAATCTTTTTTCACATGCATTTTAAAAAACTTACTTTTTTTACTTATTTATTTGGGGTCCTAGTTGCAGGGTGTGGACTCTCTAATTGAGGCGTATGGGCTTAGTTGCTCCATGATATGTGGGATCTTAGCTCACCAATGAGGGATAGAACCCGAGTCCTCTGCATCGCAAGGCAGATTCTTAACCACTGAACCACTGGGGCAATCACCTCATGTGCATTTTTACATAGTTATATGCCTAGGTTTGGGGCTTCCCTGGTAGCTCAGCTGGTAAAGAATCTGTCTGCAATGCAGAGACCCTAGTTTGATTCCTGGGTTGGGAAGATCCCATGGAGAAGGGATAGGCTACCTATTCCAGTATTCTTGGACTTCTTTGGTGGCTCACATGGTAAAGAATTCACCTGCAATGCAGGAGACCTGGATTTGATCCTTGGGTTGGGAAGATTCCCTGGAGAAGGGAATGGCAACCTACTCCAGTATTCTTGCCTGGAGAATGCAATGGACAGAGGAGCCTGATGGGATACAATTCCTGGGGTTGCAAAGAGTTGGACACGACCGAGCGACTGAGCACAGCACAGCACAGGCCTGGGTTTACATCTTCCTTTTTTCATTTAACACTATAATTTACGTATTTTATCATATTGCCGTATAACCAGCCCTCACTTTTTCTTATTCTAAATAATGTTGCAAGGAATATTTGTATGCATTTGAACCTTTCCCTATTTTGAATTGTTTGCTGGGAATATATTTTCAGAAATAGTACGAACTTGCACATGAAAGAGTTAACCTGTAAATTCCTAACCCAGAAGGACTCTCTATAAATCTCTGCATCTCAGCAAATTGTTGGAGAAGCTATAGGAAAAAAAAAAAAAAAGGTTACTTCAGCATATGTGATAGGAGTGTGGGTAATTAAAACAGAAAAATTCAGCATGTGAAGTCCATTCCAGGAATAGCGCTATCTAGAGACCCAAGTCAAATAGTACTAAATGTGCTAAGCAGAGGCCTATGTTTAAAGAAGAAACTCATTTGCTCTTAAGAACTGCAGAGTGCTGCATAGTTCAATGATGGAGTCAGAAAACTCCACAGAGCATCAAAGCCTGGTTCAAAAAGATACGGGAGGCCAAGATACAAGACAAGCTGTCTTTCCCCATTAAAGCATCTTGGTGCCCCAAGTACAATAGTCATTTCTTAGAACAATGGCTGCCTTTAAAATTTTTTATTGTCGGGAGAAAAAAAAAAGACTAAACCAAACCAGAGCATTTAAAGGTAACCTATATCCTATAAACAACTGAAAAGGGTGGTGTAAACAAGGTGATATGTCATAAAATGAAATGTGATACAGATAACCTCACGACCATCTCCTGTGCACGTTCAAATGAATAACAGTGCCTTAAACCTCCAAGCAATGGGAAGCAAAGCATACTGTGCTTTTTTTTTTTTTTTTTTGCATTCTATTTTTTAAAACTTTTGGCTGCACTGCCGGACATGTGGGATCTTAGTTCCTGGACCAGGGATCAAACCTTCACCTTCTGCATTAGAAGCGCAGAGTCTTAACCACTGGACAACCAGGGGAGTCCCCATACTGTGTATTTTATTATTATTGTTATTTTCTGTGGCAGTATCTTTCCTCAAATGGATAAGAAAATTGATTTTATGGAAGGATGGGACAAAATGAGAGACCTTTCTTGAGACTGACCTCTGTGCTGAAGACCTGAAGGGCACCAGAAGGGCTTCTGGGAAACAGCCCACAAGTTTTGTTTCCATGCCAGGCCAGCGAGCAGAACCTCTCAGGGCTGGATTATGGAGCACTTGAGAAACTCCACCTCCTGTGGAAAGGCAGCCTGTCTTTGGTAAGGAGACATGGGGCCTCTCTAATCTACTAGAGCTCTTTGAAGGGCCAAAGAAGTGTATGGATAAGAGGGGAAACAGTAGACACACTCTATTTACACTTTCAAGAAGCCTCTGACAGGCTCCACACCAAAGCCTGTTGAGTCGCCATGGGACTGGGGGGGATGTCTGGTGATGAAAGGGAACTGACTTACAGATAAGAGACAAAGAGTAAGGATAAGGGTTTCTCTGGGTGGGAAAGTGTTAACAGTGGGGCTTTTGGTAGGGAACTGATGCTCCTGGGGGACCAAGTTAACTTGCCCTTAGTAGTATGACATGTGACCATCAAGCCCTTTGCTTTCACAAGCCACATGTGGAAACTGGTCTCTTTGCTCTAGAGTCCCAGCTCATATATTGTTCTGTTGAATTTGTCCATCTTTGTGCCATCCCTAGTGACAAAGTGAGCTCCTAAAAGGTAGGGGGTATGTTTGATATTTTAATATTCATGACAGTGACTAGCACTCAAGAAATATTTTGTGGCCCGATCCCTTGAGTGAAGAGTGAGTGTGCATTGAAATCCCCTGGCTTGCCTGAGACCCAGGCTCTTCTGTGGAGGCAAATATCAGCTAAAGGCTGTAAGCTGTGCACAGATCAGGAGACTCTGCACGGTCCAAGATGTTCATCACAGGCAAGCGTACATTGAATAAAATGTTAAGTGAAAAATAACTCAAATTGCACTTTGTTTTTATTAGGAATGGCACAGAGAGTACACATAAATGTATATTTCAGTTTAGAGAAAAGAATATAAAGTGTACTTTTGAGGGTGACAGAGTCAAAGCTTTCAGTCACAGCCTAAGTAAGGGTTTTGGATCAACTCTAATTCAGTGCTTCTTAACCTATGTTTCATTATTGCATCCCCAGTTATCTCCCCCCGACAATATTCTTGTGGATACTTTTTGCTAAACGCTACCACCCCATGGAATTTTAACAGCACAGTTATATCTCCTGTCTGTCTGTGTGCTGTGGCCCTTTGGAGGGCCACAAACTATTGTGATATTTAAGATTTTGTTGTTGTTGTTGGCTAAATGTGGTATTGGAGGAGACTCTTGAGAGTCCCTTGGACTGCAAGGAGAATCCAACTAGTCCCTCCCAAAGGCAATCAGTCTTGAATATTCATTGGAAGGACTGATGCTGAAGGGGAAACTCCAATACTTTGGCCAACTGATGTGAAGAACTGACTCATTTGAAAAGACCCTGATGCTGGGAAAGATTGAAGGCGGGAGGGGAAGGGGATGACAGAGGATGAGATGGTTGGACGGCATCACTGATTCAATGGACACGAGTCTGAGTAAACTGCGGGAGTTGGTGATGGACACGGAGGCCTGGCGTGCTGAGTGACTGAACTGAACTGAAGTATAACGTATTTTTTTCCCACTTTTTTTTTTTAAATTGGGGTATAATTGCTTTACAATGTTGTGTTAGTTTCTGCTGCACAGCAAAATGAATCAGTTATGCCTATACATAAATCCACTCTTTTTCAGATTTCCTTCCCAATTAGGTCACCACAGTTAGTAGAGTCCCCTGTACTATACAGTAGGTTCTCATTAGTTACCTATTTTTTATACAGTAGTGTATATATGTCAATCCCAATCTCCCAGTTCATCCCACTCCCCTTCCCCCACTTGGTAATCCAAGTTTGTTTTCTACATCTGTGACTCTATTTTGGCTTTGCAAATAAGTTCATCTGTACCATTTTTCTAGATTTTTCTAGATTCTACATATAAGCAATAGCATATGATATCCATCTTTCTCTTTCTGACTTACTTAATTCTGCATGACAGTCTCTAGGTCCATTCAGATCAGTCGCTCAGTCGTGTCCGACTCTTTGCGACCCCATGAACTGCAGCACACCAGGCCTCCCTGTCCATTACCAACTCCCGGAGGTCACTCAGACTCATATTCATCGAGTCAGTGATGCCATCCAGCCTATCTCATCCTCTGTCGTCCCCTTCTCCTCCTGCCCCCAATCCCTCCCAGCATCAGAGTCTTCTCCAATGAGTCAACTCTTCCCATGAGGTGGCCAAAATACTGGAGTTTCAGCTTTAGCATCATTCCTTCCAAAGAAATCCCAGGGCTGATCTCCTTCAGAATGGACTGGTTGGATCTCCTTGCAGTCCAAGGGACTCTCAAGAGTCTTCTCCAACACCACACTTCAAAAGCATCAATTCTTTGGCGCTCAGCCTTCTTCACAGTCCAACTCTCACATCCATACATGACCACAGGAAAGACCATAGCCTTGACTAGGCGAACCTTTGTTGGCAAAGTGATGTCTCTGCTTTTGAATATGCTATCTAGGTTGGTCATAACTTTTCTTCGAAGGAGTAAGCATCTTTTAATTTCATGGCTGCAGTCACCATCTGCAGTGATTTTGGAGCCCAGAAAAAGAAAGTCTGACACTGTTTCCACTGTTTCTCCATCTATTTCCCATGTAGTGATGGGACCAGATGCCATGATCTTCATTTTCTGAATGTTGAGCTTTAAGCCAACCTTTTCACTCTCCACTTTCACTTTCAACAAGAGACTTTTGAGTTCCTCTTCACTTTCTGCCATAAGGGTGGTGTCATCCGCATATCTGAGGTTATTGATATTTCTCCCAGCAATCTTGATTCCAACTTGTGTTTCTTCCAGTCCAGCATTTCTCATGATGTACTCTGCATATAAGTTAAATAAACATGGTGACAATATGCAGCCTTGACGTACTCCTTTTCCTATTTGGAACCAGTCTGTTGTTCCATGACCAGTTCTAACTGTTGCTTCCTGACCTGCATACAGATTTCTCAAGAGGCAGATCAGGTGGTCTGGTATTCCCATCTCTTTCAGAATTTTCCACAGTTGATTGTGATCTACACAGTCAAAGGCTTTGGCATAGTCAATAAAGCAGAAATAGATGTTTTTCTGGAATTCTCTTGCTTTTTCCATGATCCAGCAGATGTTGGCAATTTGATCTCTGGTTCCTCTGCCTTTTCTAAATCCAGCTTGAATATCAGGAAGTTCACAGTTCACATATTGCTGAAGCCTGGCTTGGAGAATTTTGAGCATTACTTTACTAGCGTGTGAGATGAGTGCAATTGTGCGGTAGTTTGAGCACTCTTTGGCATTGCCTTTCTTTGGGATTGGGATGAAAACTGACCTTTTCCAATCTTGTGGCCACTGCTGAGTTTTCCAAATTTGCTGGCATATTGAGTGCAGCACTTTCACAGCATCATCTTTCAGGATTTGGAATAGCTCCACTGGAATTCCATCACCTCCACTAGCTTTGTTCGTAGTGATGCTTTCTAAGGCCCACTTGACTTCACATTCCAGGATGTCTGGCTCTAGGTCAGTGATCACACCATCATGATTATCTGGGTCATGAAGCTCTTTTTTGTACAGTTCTTCTGTGTATTCTTGCCACCTCTTCTTAATAGCTTCTGCTTCTGTTAGGTCCATACCATTTCTGTCCTTTATCGAGCCCATTTTTGCATGAAATGTTCCTTTGATATCTCTGATTTTCTTGAAGAGATCCCTAGTCTTTCCCATTCTGTTGTTTTCCTCTATTTCTTTGCACTGATCACTGAAGAAGGCTTTCTTATCTCTTCTTGCTATTCTTTGGAACTCTGCATTCAGATGTTTATATCTTTCCTTTTCTCCTTTGCTTTTCGCTTCTCTTCTTTTCACAGCTATTTGCAAGGCCTCCCCAGACAGCCACTTTGCTTTCTTGCATTTCTTTTCCATGGGGATCAAGACATGGGTCTTGATCCCTGTCTCCTGTACAATGTCACGAACCTCATTCCATAGTTCATCAGGCACTCTATCTATCAGATCTAGGCCCTTAAATCTATTTCTCACTTCCACTGTATAATCATAAGGGATTTGATTTAGGTCATACCTGAATGGTCTAGTAGTTTTCCCTACTTTCTTCAATTTCAGTCTGAATTTGGCAATAAGGAGTTCATGGTCTGAGCCACAGTCAGCTCCTGGTCTTGTTTTTGCTGATTGTATAGAGCGTCTCCATATTTGGCTGCAAAGAATATAATCGATCTGATTTCGGTGTCCATTCAGGTCTCTTTAAATTTCATTGTTTTGTTCCTTTTTATGGCTGAGTAGTATTCCATTGGATATATTAATATGTACAATATCTAGGATTTTTTTCATCTCCCAAGAACCAAGTTTTGTCTTCTTGGGGATGATGGTGCCCCTGATGAGAATGTATGCTGAAGAGGACTCTTGGAAGGTTCAGGCCTGTTATTCAAAGAGAACAATAAAGAGCTGGGTATCTGAGAATGGATTGGGGAGCAAAAAAGAAAAGTCTTCTCTTGCCTTGCCCCTCAAGCCAAACAGAAGCTCAAACAGGAAGTAGGACGCTGAGCTGGGTGTATTACTCTGGCCCTCCCAGTCACCTCTCTCCCCTTCTCCCCGCTGCTGTGTAATGATTACAGACCTCACATCAGGCTCCCTCTGGCTTCAAGGTGGGTTTGGTGATGGAGAGCTGGGAAGGAGATGGAGGAGTAGGGGAGGAGAGGATGGAGAATGAGAGGAGACTGGGGCCCTCTTTGTGAGGTCATCCTGCCTGGTGGTGTTGTGAGGTCACCTGAGTCCTCCTTGGTTCTCCGGGGCTCTGACAGCAGATACTACTCCTTCCCTTGGGTAGAGTTTGTAACAGCTCTATTGCTACTAGCTCCAGGTTATTGCACCATCCCCATAGGGTTCCTTTGTACCCACACATTTGTAAAAATATCTAATGTTCTTGGGGCTCTCTGTTTCCTATTGGGACCCTGAATGATTGACATGGGGTGGGAGAGGGGAGGTCTTGTCACTGCAACTCAGGAGAGACTCCTGGAGCTGGAATGAGGCCAGTGGAGGGCAGGTGGGAGGCTGTGGGGGGCTGGGTTGGATGGGGCAGGAGGACGAGGGGTCACTGTCCTGAAAAACAAAGCTGAAAGGGGCCTTGATCTGGTTTCTGGAATGAGGTGGAAAATGAACTTCTCCCTACATGGTCATCAAAGATCCACTAGGGCTTGAGAGTTGATTTTGAGAAGTATCCTGGTCCGTCTCCTTTACATAGTTGGGACTGATGGAGCTCTTTCTCCACTCAAGTGGATAGCACTGGCTTAGATTCACAGAGAGGTGAACAAGGGAAATTAAAATACTGCATGACAGGCCTCAAAGGAATACTTTTAAAATGCCCAGGTCTGGGACCTCCCTGGTGGTCCAGTGGTTAAGAATCTGTGTTCCAATGCAGGGGACATGGGTTCCATTGCTGGTTGGGGAACTAGGATCCCACATGCCCTTAGATGGGCAACTAAGCCCATGTGCTATGAAGGGATGAGGCCAGAGAGGAGGACCAGGTCTCCTTAAATTACTCTTTGGGTTTCTCATCAAAGGCAGAGTGTAAGTCTGGAAATTCCCAAGGGAAGAGGCAAATCAATTGGGTTCACGGTGGCACTGTGCTCCTAGGCGAGACAGTGGTAGAGGGTAAGGATCATACAGTTTCAGGAGTGACCACCTAGGCTTGAATTTCAGCTCCTCATCTCTCTGGGCCATCACTAGTCTCACAGGTGCCATGAGGATTAGATCAGAAAGTGCATGTAAAGGCAGCAGGGCCCCTCTTCCAGGCCAACTGAGTAGTCCCACAAATAAAGCCCACCAAGCTTCTTCCCAGCTCTTCACTGGCACCGAGGGGCAACCAAGCCCCTCAAACTCTGGCTTCCAGAAGCCACAGAGTAAAAGAAGCTGTTGTCATGGACAGGGGTGGGTGGGCACATTATCCTGAAGCCTCCTAATCCCATTTTCTGCTTTCATGTTAATCCTCTTCCCCCTCCTGTCTGCCACACACTCAGCATCCAGGGCACTGACCCGGGGAACTTGGCTCCACCTCCTCCAGCGCTCCCTGGTGGAGGTGCTGGAGGTGGAGGGTTGGGAGACAGTCCAGGAATGCCTGGGTCCACCCCAACTGACCTGGATCCTCTTGTAGGCCAGGCCATGGAAGAACATGGAGGGTTCAACATACTCATAACAGTAACAATGACAATAGCAGTCAGTGTTTCTTAAGCACTGTGTGCTGACCCTGGTTAAGAGTTTTCTGTATGTAATTTCATTCAATGCCCGTAACACTGCTATGAAGTGGGTATCATAAATCTGAAATTTGCAGATAAGGAGATGGAGGCTTGGAGAGTTGTCACAGCCCAGACCACACAGCGAGCAAAGCGAAAGACTGACCAGAGTTCATCCAGAGCCTCGTGGGGGGCCTAGTGGCACCACGGGCCCTCTCATGTTTTTCCTACTCCTTCAGCCCTGGGAAAGACCCACCTCCTTCCTCTGGTACCAATACCTGAGGCTTCGTTGGACAAATGCATTTCTTCCATACGCTGGATCTTGGTGTCACTGGCTGTGCAGAGAAGAGGAAAGAACATAGACTTCGGGGCGGAAAGCTATGGATCTGGCTTCTGCAGGAAAGGGACGAGATGTTCCCAGGAACTGAACTTCTTCCAGGCTCACAGGTGGCTACATGGAAATGGCCGTGGGGGAAGGGACGATTTGGCTGCTGGCTTTCACTCACTACCCTCTTCAACTCTAGCTGCAAATGCTGCTTTCTATTCTGCAGGACTGAGTCTGACCATTTTTGCCCCCCAGATACAGGTTTGGAATTAAGGCTCACTCACTGAGGAAAACGCTGTTTACTAAGCCTTTACCTACCTGCAGACAAGTCTTTTGGAAAAGGGTTTATGCCCTTTGACCTCCATTCAAGTCTGGCATCACTGAGTGTGGGCTCCCCGACTCTAACTTCATTCTCCTCCCAGGAAAGGCTTGGAAGGTTGGCCTAGGTTTGAATGCTCCCTAAATCCCTTTGCAACTGTGACTTGGGCTTCGGTTTTCAGGTCTGTAAAACTGGAATGATAATCGTGGCTTGCCGAGGCCAAAGCCTGCCCCTCCCCACGGGCCAGTGAACCCATCTGGAAACTTCTAGAAGCCCAGAAGGCAGTGGTGGGTTAATCTTCAGCCTTCTCTTTCCTCGGTTCCTGAGCCCTGTGGGCCTCTCTGCTGATTATCACCGGGGTCTTTGCTTCCCTGTGGATGGCACAGACCCTGCAGACCTTGCTGCCCCAGCCCTGTGTACCTCCTTGGGCCCAGCATGGTGGTGTGGTTCTCCCACCCTCAGAGCGCCACAGATTGGTGGGCATTTGGAGAACAACAGAGGGCAGTGTAACTCTAACACTGGCCGGCACAGGGCAGGCTACATGTGAGGCAGCGCAGGAATTCAGCTGAGGAAAGGGGTATGGAGGCTGGTGGAAGTTGAACTCCTCCTTGGAGGGGGTGGGGACTGAGGGTGATGAGTGTGGGCAGGACCCCGCTTGGCTAAATCATGGTGTGAGGTTCTGCAGAGCCTCTGATGCTCCCTGCTTTTCACAGTCACCAAGCCTAAATAACCAGAGGCAGGATGTACCGTGTGCGGGCTGGGAGTGGTGGTGCTGAGGTACAACCTTGAGGGTCTGAGCGGCACCATAATGAGGACTCCAGGACTAACATGAGCTCCTCAATTACTTAAAACCAAGGGGACAACCTGTGCTTAAGAAATTATGCCAAGCACATCTGGTGAGAAGAAATCAGGTTCTGAGGTAAACTTCAGTCACTCTTTTTAAAGCCCTCAAAGGCTTGTGCACTTTGAGAATATTCTAGAAGTAGAATGGTGTATAGGAGAGAAGATATGGGATCTCAAGTTAGAAGACTTGCATCCAGAGAGTTCATTGGTGGTCCAGTGGTTCACACTCCATGTTTCCACAGCAGGAGGCACAGGTTCAGTTCCTGGTCAGGGAACTAAGATCCCACGGGCTGCATGGTGCAGCCAAAAAGTAAAGAAAAATTAAATCAAACAAAACAGAATCACACAGCTTTAAAAAATAATTACTATTAAAAAAAAAAAAAAAGAAGATGACTTGTACCCACACAGCTTTAAAAAATAATTACTATTAAAAAAAAAAAAAAGATGACGACTTGTATCCATGATGGGGCTCTCTCTGGCCTCAGTGTGATCTTGAACCTTTTCACTCTGGGCCTCCATGTACTTGGGCCTTGTCCTGTTAGACCCTCCCTCTCAAAACCCACGAAGAAGAGGCTGGGCTTTCCATGGACTTTGCTGTCTCCCCACCTTCCATATATTTATTTCTTAAAAAAAAAAAAAAAAAAAAAAGAAAAGAAAGGCTGTGAAAAAGAAAAGTGTGCATTACCATGTGGTGATAATGGCCAGGACCAACCCCTCCACCAAGGCAAAGCCGACCAGACTGGAGACTGCTCAGGATCCCCTGGCATGGCTGACATTCCACCATTAGGACATGAGACCTTTGGGTAAAGGCTTTATATATGAGAAGCCAATGGGTATTACAATTTTAACTTTGTTAGGGGAAGGGGTTCCTCACATCTTTGGTTAGGACAAGGATGTGGAGGACCAAAGAGGGTAGATGGAAGCCGTGGCAGTAGGGCTTGAAAACACATTTTGCAAACTTCAGTGTCTGCCACGGAGATTTCACTTCTTTGTCACACACAGCTCCTCCCCCAACTCCCAGACATACACCAGGGACAACAGAGCACAGATAAGTCAGGCCAAGAAACTGTGCCTGGGGAGGTCAGTCCTTGCTGTGAAATGTCATTTTATTAATTGATTTTATTTTTTTTTTTACAAAAATAAACATTTTAATGAACAAGAAGTACAAAAGCTTCTGGATATACAAACTCCAGGCGGGGGGGAGAGGCTGGTTGTGGCTGCTTTGCGGCTTTCACTGAAAGCAAACGAGGCAGAAAGGCCCGGCCCCACCCCCGCCCCAGGTCCTGGCTCAGACTGCTACCTGCTCCTCAACCCATGGCTTGGCTCAGACCTTGTGTGCTCCTGTCTGTGCCCCTGGGCTGGCTGGCAGGCGCCCCCTGTTGGGTTCCCAGAGGCAGCCGCCCTGGGGTGCAGAATTGCCCACATCTTGGAGCATCCCTTCACGTCTCCGCTCAGGAGCTTGGCTATGAGAACGTGCTCCATGACCGATTGTCCCCTCGCGGCCCCTGCTAAGCCATGGCACATGCAGCAGCACCAGCAGCAGGGGCTCTGGCTACATTCTCACACTATAAACACAGTGATGGGGCTGCCCATGGAACTGTCCCCATTGAGGGGCAGAGCCCCCAATGGGGAGACCAGCCTGAGCCCTACTGGCAGCCGAGACGGTGAGAGGGGCAGTCAGCTCCCTCCCCCTGATTCCTGGCTCTGGAGCCAGCAGTCCCAGACCTAGACTGGTAAACTCACATTTTTAACATTTGCCATTATTGCACGTTGTCCTGGTCACCTCGGTCGGTCTGGGCTGTCAGCTTGGTCTGCAGGGGTGCCCATGTGACATGCAGTGCTGCTAGGGCAAGTCACGGGCAAGCCCCGCTAGCGGGGATGGTCAGCGGAGCCTGCAGATGGCTCATCCAGAGGCCCTCACATATGTGGTCTTGCTGGGATCAGGGACCACGTGGCTCCATCCTGTCTTGAAAAAGACCAGTTGCCGACCTGGAGGCAAAAGTGAGAGGTAACAGGACTGGACGTTTCTCTCCCTGGAGGCAGGGCCACTCTCCCTAACACAAGGACACTCGTCTCATCCCCTCAGCCTTCTGTCTTCTCACTGCTTCTGGCTTCTGATGGGGGACCACCACTACCCATCAGGCTCTTCTGGGGAGTCTGGTCACCTCCCTCAGGATGTCCTTTCCCCCAGCTCACCTGTCCAGGTGGTCTGGTTGGTGACCACAAAAGCCTGGCACTGGGCATGGTTCTCACAGATGTCCACGGCCTCGGCCAGGTTGAACACAGAAAGGAGGCAGCCTCCGTGGTGGTAGGATGGCCAGCATCGGTAGTCCTCCTGGGGGATAGTACTGTCGGGGAGGCGCTGGTACTCTGTGGGTTGGAGATGGAGCTCAACTGAGAACTCTCTGTGGCCAGGGGTGAGGGCTGGGACCACGTGCCTTAAAGGGCTAGGAGACCCATTTCTTAGATGTAGTCTAAAATCCAGCCCAGTCTTCCTAGCATGGAGATGCAGGCAGCTACCACGGTGGAACTGGGATGACCACTCAGGAAATGCAAAGCTCAGGTTACCTTTTGGGAGATACACATCTCCCAAATCTAAGGACACACAAGTGATTTAGGCTGCATGTGACGGTGGGCACATGTGTAGGACGAACGCACACACACAGAGATACTGGTTGACCAGGCTGGTTGCTAAGCTTAGAACATTTTAGACATTTAAAGCTGGGCTTCCCAAACTTCAGTGTGCATGTGAATCTTCAGGAATCTTGTTAAAATGCAGATTCTGATTCTGAAGGTCTGGGGCGGGGCCAGGGAACTGGCATTTCCAACCAGCTTCTGAAACTGCTGGTCTGCAGACCACACTTTGAGGAGCAAGAGCTTCCGGCTGCCCTTGGTCCCATTTCCTTCTGGCCTTGGGGAGAGAGGTTAGGCCAGCTTCTTGGGTAGCGGGGTATCAGTCATGACTTTTTGAAGTTCAGAGGCATGCAGATGAATGTAAAACACAAAGAATTACCATTTGGGAATCCACAACTTGAGTGTTTGGGGCAGAGGCTGGCGGAAGAATATGAAATCTTCCCATTTCACAGAAAGAGCCCCCAGAGGCTCTGAAAACTTCTCAATCCGGAAGCTGCTTCACTGCAGGCCTCCTGTTCATCAGAGTCTTTCCTGCTGCCTGGGGAGCCCCAGCTCCGGACTGATAATGCAGAAGCCCTGGGCCTTGGCCACCCCGCCTTCCTGCCTCCTTCTTCTACAGGGACTAGACCAAAGTCCAGGGCAGGCTGTGATTTATAGCCCCATAAACAGCGTCCTCAGGGACAGAGCCAGCCATTGTTCACCTCGTTAAACTTTATTTACAGGGCTAACGAGGGCTCCCCCACCCCTAAGACTGGCCAGAGCTCCTTGAATACGGATGCTGCCCATCCCTCGCCCCCTGCCAACCATGCTAAACCCCAGGGCCTCAGCCTGCAAGTCGTGACTGGAATTCTCTCCCTGCTCGGGGGCTCCTTAACTGGTATCAGGTGGAGCCCTCTCCACCTCCAGCAGTCCTCCTAGCCCTAGAAGGGTGTGGAAGGAAATAGAAGTAAACACAGACTGTGTTCCAGCTGTGTAAGAGGAAACGAGTTAACTGCTTTCACACATTTCACCTATCATTTACTCCCCGGAAGAATTTTGTGAGGCAGGTAATACTGAACCCAATTCACAGATGAGCAAAGTGAGGCTCAAGGTGTAAATAACTTGCTGAAAGTACACACAATACAGAACGAGCTTTGCAGCCACCCAGAGAAGGGGTGTCAGAGCCCGACCCCCGGTTCAAGGCAGAATTATGGTTATTCCTGGGCTTCTCTGGTGGCTCAGATGGTAAAGAATCCGCCTGCGATGCCGAAGACCAAGGTTTGATCCCTGGGTTGGGAAGATTTCCCTGGAGAAGGAAATGGCAACTCACTCCAGGATTCATGTCTGGAGAATCATACGGACAGAGGAATCTGGTGAGCTACAGTCCACAGGGTTGCAAAGAGTCGGATACGACTGAGCGACTAACACACACATGCATAGTTGTTCTAGTTCAGTCAGAAGGAAGATCTCTGAGTGAAGGCCAAGCAGTCTCTCTGCATCACTACAAGTGAGTCTCAAAGGGAGGTTGAGCCACTTCCCCAACTAAGGGGATCATTCTCCTTGAACCGCTCCCCACCTTCCCTGCCCCTGAATCCCTACAGGGGCCACTCACCGGCTTGGCTGCCCGCAGTGGAGTTCTGCAGATACTGCCCACTCCGGTACAGGTGCAGCACCTTCTCCAGCTGGGCCAGGGTCTCGTCCACCCCCCAGGCAAGCTCTCCTGCAGAGCGCAGTGTGGCTCTAAGAGGGCACCTGGGCTTCTACATATCCCTCCCCACCCCCACCCACCCCAACTCTGGAGCCTGGGCCCTGATGACCGGAGGACTCGGGCGGGGGTTTGCCACAGAATCTACTTTGGGAAGTGATGTTTCTGGACTGTGTGCCATCCTGGGCCATTCTGGTTCCCACGCTTACTGGAGGCGTGGGGAACAAGGTGATGGGAGGCAGTGCTCACCTGTGGCGTTGACGATGCTGTCCAGCAGGGGCCGGAGTGAAGGCGGGGCACTATGGGGCAGGAGGTATGTGAAGAAAAACCTGGGGCCGAGAGAAATCAGGGGCTCAAGGTCCAACCTGTGGGGACATAGCCTTCCTCTATCCCAACTTGGAACAGAACCCCAATCTCGCTAGGGAGCCTGATCCCTTGGGGTAACCATCTCACCCATATAGCCCCAGAGGGTGCCTAGGAGTCAATTCAGACTAAGGAGTCAATTCAGCATGTGCCCTGTTGGGGTCTGAGCAGATGCTAAGGTCACAAGTAACTTCACACCAAATTGAAGTCTGAGGTGTGTTTTCCCCATCCATCCTGGGGACTTGTCCACCCCTCAGCCCCACATTATCCCCCAGGCTGACCTGTGTCAGAACCAATTTCCATGGCTTGGCTTTATGAGGAGCTTCCACAAGTGAAGGGCCTGGGGAGGAAGGGGCAGGGCCCTCCCAACAGCCCTAGGCTGAGTCTGACGCTATTTTAAGAAGCCTCCAGCTGCCACCCCCTAACCCGGATTCTCCTTGGAGCTGACTATTTTTAGCTTCATAGTCAGGAGCCTGCCTGTTCCCTTCTGGACATGGGGAGCCTTTCTCCGCCCCTGCCAGTCCTTGGCAGTCTCCTGCCTTGGCTGGTCTCTTGGACCCGGTGTGAGCTCCCCTCCCTGCCGTGCCCCCTGGGGCCTCTCGCTGGTCCTCCTGAGTGGGGGTGGAGGTCACCTGTAGGCATTGTAGAGGTTGCGTTTCTCATTCATGGCCTCGCACCAGCCCTGGGCAGAGCAAGGCAGGGTGAAGTTCCTGGCTGGGAACTCAAGTATGCAGTCGGCGTTGCCTGTGCACGGCGTCTCCTCCACACGGGCGTCATCCAGATCTGTCACCTTCAGCTCCCCGTCCACCAGCACAAACTGTCGGGGGCGGAAGTCCAGCAGAGTGACCGAGCCCAGCGGGGAGTGGGCCAGGTGGTGAAGAAGCCGGCCCAGGCTCAGGCAGATCTGAGGGGCAGACACCGGACTGCTCACTGCTTTCCTCCAGGGAGGAGAGCCTGGGGGCTCGAGGGTGCGCTCCTCTGAGGCTCTGGACTGAGCTGTGCAGGGTCAGGGGAGGGGGAGCAGCAGGGGCAGGAGGGGGAGGGTGGGGTTGCCTTTCTCTTAAAGGCTCGAGTGTTCACTAAGGGCTGAGGCCTGGGACCTTATGGAGCAAACCAGCGATTTTCTATGACCCCATGGCTGGCCTGACCCTGAGGGTAACATGGAGAAAGTGGGGAAATGGGCAAGGGAAATCTAGGGACTCCTCCCTGAAGTTTCATCTCAGTGTGGGTTCTGTCCAGTGCATGCAAATAGAGGGCAGGCCAAGATGACCTTAAGATCTTTCTAGACCTAGGACACTGGCCCTCCTGCAGCCAGGCTGAGGGCGTATGTGTGTGTGCGTATGTGTGTGTGTGGTGTGTGTGTGTGTGTAGAACAGGAGTACAAAACCAGGATCTTCTCTGCCTTGTTTGTTTTTAACCCTTTGGCTGATGGCTGAGTCAACTTCGCGGCATCCCTCCCTCCCTCCCTCCCTCCACTAAGGAGGAGTCCAAGCTGCTCTGGAGGGCTGACCTTCTAAGGGAGAACCATCCCAGCCAGGAGCCCAAGGCCAACTGGCCCTCCTCCCTGCTCACTCGGAAGCGATCCTCCCAGGAAGTCTGCAGCAGCTGGATCATCTCCACAGGGGCGCCCAGCTCCGTGATGGTGGTCAGGGTGTCTGGGATGTCCTCACTGTCCTGGTAGCAGTAGCCATAGAGCTGAAAGAGGCCCAGGCAGGTCATGAGGTCACAGGGTGGGGACAGGAATGAGGAAGAGCTGGGTTGTCAGATGCCCCCACCCTCCCATCCCTAGGTCTCTGCTTCAGCTCAGGCCAGAAGAGAATAGCAACTCTCCCTGGGAAGCCTGCGCTCTAGCCCACTGTTCTAGCAGCCCCTTACCTCTGGCCAATCAGGTAAATGGGCAGGTCTGAGCACCATGTGAT
The DNA here is from genome assembly GCA_935064755.1 of Tragelaphus eurycerus. NCBI lineage: Eukaryota > Metazoa > Chordata > Mammalia > Artiodactyla > Bovidae > Tragelaphus > Tragelaphus eurycerus. The sequence goes on from CAKXYN010000016.1 coordinate 11,639,156, forward strand.
AACCATGTGCCAGGCACTGTGCTAAATGTTTTATATGCATAACTCAATTCTTAGAATAACCTAAAAGGGCATAGTTGGTACTATTAGTATCTCCAATTCCCATGTGAGGAAACCAACTCAGAGAGGTTAAATTGCCTCCACAAGGTCACATAGTTAAGAAATGCAGGAGCTAGGATTTAAATATATGTCACTCTGATTCCACAACCTTGTTCTTTCCAAGAGTACCATTTGCTAACTGGCAAATCAACAAATGGTTATTGTACCTCCTCCCCTGTTCTAATCCCTGTCTTTGCTTCATCATTTCCACTATAGGCACCTTCATTTTTCCTTTGCTCTGGTTTTTCTGTAGGGAAAGCAATCTCCCTGAAGATTTGTAACAAGTGTTTATCAGTACAAAAAGAATCCAGGGCTTATACCCTTGGGTGTTCTTTGCATAGTTGGTGGGGGTGGGGGAATGACCCATATCAGCTGGGGTAGTAGTGAGTTCCTGGGGAAGGTCACTGTTCTTTGAGGGCATGGTCACAAGGGCCTTTCCACTCCATAGGATCTGGGGGAGGGGTTTGTGCAGCTCAGCTGGCCAGGAGCTTCTGGAAAACACAGCCTGACTTTGTCACCGACACCTAAACCAGGATCCATGGAGAGCCCTGCTTGTTCCCGCCTTTCCCACCTCGCTGCACATCAGCTAAGGGATCAGCCGGTGCTCAAAACACCCAGCACCCTGAGGGGCAGGAACACAAAGGCCAAGTTGTCGGGGCTAGAGTAGGAAGAGAGGAGAGCCGAACGATGGGGGTAGGGGTGGGGTGGATACCAGCAGAGCCAAGCTCCTGGGCTAGATGTCCTTGCAGCTTTCATCCTTCGCGGTTCCACTCCCGGCCCCTACACTTTCCCTTCCATCCCAGTAGGGACCTTTTAGCCCCCACCATCCCTGGAGCCAGCCACCTCAGTCCTGCCGGCATGAGGGAAGGCACATCTCAGATCACTAGGGTGGCAACTTGGGGGATCGGGGGAAATCCCGGGTGCCCTCTTCTTCCCTCCTCTTCTTCCCTCCCCACCCCACATCAGCCTGGGGAGGCCCCAGATCCCAAAGGGGGCAGCGGTAGGGGGAGGTAAAAGGAGCAGCCCTGGAGCCTGGTTCTCATTTTCTTGCCCAGAGTCTGAGCCTTTGTGGGAAACTTCTGAAGGTTATTAAACACCCGGAGGTCGTTAAATGCGCTGTTAACGAGGTATTAATCAACACCCCTCAGGAAAAAATAAAAAGACACCATTAACCCCCCCAGGAAGAGTGAGGCTGAGCATTTCAGTCGCATCTTTTGTTCCTCTGGGAGAAGAAATATACTCTGGCAGGGCCAGAATCAGGGCCCAGGCAGGCCTGGGGCCCCAGCTGAGGCCGGCGGCCCCAGGAACGACAGAGGGGCAGGGGAGGGGAGACCCTTGTGCCCTTTGACCCTGGGCTATAGAGGCATCTATCACGTGAGGGAGTGTGTGTGTGTGCGTGTGTTGTGTGTGTGTCAGAGGTGGGCTGGGGAGGGGTCACAGAAGATGGATGGAGACATCCTGCCCAGGCAGTCCCAGAGACCAGAGCAAGCTCTGGGAAGTGCCCAGTAGGACAAACCGTCCTGGGCCTTTGCTGTTTGAACACCCACGGCGCCAACTCTGGGGCTGCCAGAGAGGGGGAGGGAGCCTCGGGGAGCGGGAAGCACTCTCTGGCTCCTCCCTGGTTCAGCAAACAGTCGAACAATTTTGAAATTTTAAATGATTAAGAGGTATTAAAACAACATTATTTCTAGTTGCCTGCACACCCGAATGGAAGCCTCCTGAGCAAGAAGACCCCCAAGTAGACGACCCTCTTTGGAGGCAGAGGTGACACTGCTGAAGAAGCCAGAGGGATACTGGCCTGGGGGTCTGGGGATGAGACCCCCACCATAGCCGTCCCTAAATTCACCCCAAGGTTCCTCTACCTCCCTGTAAGTAAGGGTAGCTTTTCACTTCTCCCCTGACAGAAAGGACCTGGGACCCTCCCACCCACTTGTGTCTTAGGGCAACTCACCCCAATCTCCCACCCTGTAAGAGTCACACAGCCAACCCAGTCTTGGTCTAGAGAGGGAATGAGTGAAAACCAGTTATAATTTTTTTCTTTGACACCTCCAGCACTGTGGTGGGGGCCTGACATTAAAGTGGAGGACCATTCTGTGACATACGAGGGGGTGGTTAGCTGATGCTCGTATTGAAGTCTGGGTGGGGTAAGAGAGGGCAGGAGGAGTTCCTTAAGAGATAGAAGAGCACAGCAAACCTCCAGTCTGTTGTAAGGGAGAGGGGTCTTGAGTCAATTAACTAACACTCAATATCCTGCTAACACATTCAAGACCTTCCCCACTGCCTGGGAATCTGACTGACACCCCAGTTTCCAAAAAGTTCCCAGGAGCCCCCAGGAAGGGAAGAGAACTAGATCCTCCCAGTTAGAATGGCCACGTAACCAGATGCTCACTCTCTGCAGCTCCAGTCAGCTATGCCACCAAGCAAGCCACCCACAGCTGCTGGCTCTGCCTGACCTGCAACCAGTTCGGAACCCAGGACCCAGTCGACACGTGTCTGATCAGGGTTGGGGTAGCCTGGGAGCCAGCAGTGGTGTCAACAGCTCTCTGACTTCTCTCTACTATTCTGTGATACCCAGACCTGGGGTCCATCTCACTCCTGAGGAAAGGAGGGAGGGACTCCTGGGTTTTTGCTCAATTGTCCCGGGTGCAGAAAGGTTCATGTGAGTGGGCTGGGAGGTGGAAGGTGTGGGCATGGTTCCTCAGCTGGGGAGCCTGCACACACCCTGTGTTCACTGGGCCAGGAGCAGTCAGGGATTCCCCTCTCCGTCTGCTCAGACATGTGCCAAGGGGAACAGTTTGTCTAATCCCAGGACTGACTCAAGGACGGAGGAGAGCTGGGGGAGAGGAGGAAGTGGGTGTGTTAGGGCAGTGCTGGGACTGTGAGGCGCCCACTCCCTCAGTCTAGCCTGGAGGGGACAAGGTGGGGTCTCATCTTTCCTCTCTGCTCCCCAGTGAATGGGAGAGACAGAGTCCCATTTAGTAGGAACCTAGGCATCTGGCCTTCTCAATCCTCCAGTCTCTTGGCCACATTTGCTCAGGTAATGTGACTCTCAGACCCTCAGGCCCTCAGCCTGTCCCCTGAGCATTGAGCTAGGACCCCAAAGGCTTCCCCAAAGCCTACTTTGAGGCCCAGAGTCTCCTCAAGGAAGGGCTATGCATTTTGTGGCCTACTATCCAATCCCCTCCAGTTCTTCCAGTGGCTTCTGGGTGGGGTACTGGATAATCTTGGAGAATCAAACCTGGTCTTTTTCTAGCTCTTCCCAACCCCATTTGCTGTGCTATCCCACCTTCAAAGTCAGATAAGTCACTGTTTGGAAGTTGAGAGAAGTGGGGTTCAGATTCCATCAAGAAAGTGAACGGATCACTGCAGCTGTGCCCCTAGTTCAGGGATGAGCCCTGTTCAGCGTCTCGGTTTGGGGTCATTTCCCTGGTGCTCAACACCCCAGCTCCAGCCAGAAGCAGGGTCCTAAGTCCAAACAGACTCCAATCCCCATCCCGAGTTTGGGAACCCTCTGTCCTGATCTGTCTTGGTGTGGAAGTTGAGGAACCCGGGAGTCTCTCCAGACGGCCACCCAGGAATGAGAAGCAGGGTGGCGTAGAGGGGAGCTGCCATGGACCGGGTTCTGTCCCCCAGTTTAACCTGGCACAGTCACTGGGGCTCCGCTTCTTTATGTGTAAAAACAAGGGTTCTCTTCTAGCCAGAGAGACCGGACCTGGGCACATCCAGCCAGCACCCTCAGCCCCGCACCCGCACCCTCGTACCTGCAGCACGTTGGGATGCCGCAGCCGCTCCAGCAGCACCATCTCTTTGAGCAGCTTATGGGCCGCCAGTCGATAGCAGCCCCTCCGCGCCCCGAACTCGCGCACGCAGCTGCCCAGATCGTGGCCGCTGAAGTCCACCGCCTTGAGAGCCACCGCCGCGCCGCCAGGCAGGCGGACCCGGTACACGGCCTTGGTGTAGCCGGAGCCCAAGTACTGAGCGCCGGACACGTTGCGGAGCGCGGCGCAGCCCAGGCGCGGGCCCGGACCAGGGGAGCCCGGGCCGGGAGCCGGGGGCCAGCCCGGAGCGCCGTCGGGCAGGGGCCGGGCCCGCGGGGGCCGGGGACGCTGCAGGCCCGGACCGCCCGGAGCCAGGTCCATAAGGCGCCGCCGCTCCGGCCGGCCGGCCCCGGGCCCGGGGCCCCCGCGGGAATAGCGCTGCACCTCCTCGTAGCGCGCTCGAATCTGCCGGGCCAGTTCCCCGCGGCCCCCGCGACGGCCCGGGCTCGGGGCTGGTGAGGGCCCCGGGGACTGGCCGGGCCGTGGAGGCTCCGAGCCCGGTGCGAAGAGCACGTTGAGAACCGAGCCCAGCAGGAAGGAGGCGCAGAAACCCGCGGCCACCGCCGCCCGCCGGCGCCGCATCGCTCCCCTCCCCCCGGCCGGCCGGCCCCGCGCGGCTCCCCGGCCGCGGCCCCGGGAGGCTCAGGCTCCGAGGCGGCTCCGCTCTGCGCTCCGCCGGCCCCCTGCCCAGCCCACGCGCATGGCCCCGGCGGCCTCGACCCCGGCCCCGGCCCCTCGCGGGCGGCACATCGGCCTGACACTTGCCTCCCTCTCGCCCTGCCCCCGCCGCTTATAAGGCCCGGAGCCGCCCCCGCCCCCGCCCCCGCCCCCTCCGCCTCCGCCTCCCAGCTCCTGGCCCGAGCCCGTCCTCGGCGCCGCCCCCTCCGGCCGGCCCGGCCTTCCCCGCTGACTGACAGCGGGACCTCCTCCCGCGGCCGTCCAGGCCTGAGAAGCGGCTCGGAGGCGGCTCCAGCCCTGCCCAGCCCGGGATCGCCGGCCGGAGGAGAAAGGGAGGCGGCGGCTGCGGCCCCGGAACGAGCCGAGGGGGATCTGACCCAGAGCGAGGGCGGATAACGGGGCCGGGGCGGCCAGATAACGGGCCCGGGAGGCGGTCAACTGAGCCGGCGGGGCAGGGTGGGGGAGCAGACGGAGGGGCGAGGCCGGCGGGTAACCGGTTCCGGAAGGGACGAGCAGCTGGGTCCGGGGTGCGCCCTCCCTGGGACCCGGGGCCGTGGGGCCGGCTGGGCGCTGGGAAGGGGCGTGGGGCCCGCCGCACGCGGGGGACGCTGCTCATCGCTTAGTCGCGGATTCGGGGGCCGGGAATGGGGAGGCGGGCGCTCAGGGGCTGGCACCTGCGAGCGCCCGTAGGATGGGAACTCCGGGATCCGAAGAAAAATCAGGAGATGGCCTCTTCATCTCCCCTACCAAGTTTTTCTGATTTTCCTTGTTCCTAAAGCCCCACATCGAACCCCTACCCTGGGGATTCCCGCAGACAGACGTTTGCCGCGGATCACGAACTTTGTTCGTGCTAGTAATTTGTACAAAGAGCACTTGTATCCATGGACATGCGTGGTCCTGATTGTCTCTGGAGCGTGTTGCATTAGTGTGTCTGAAGGGGCCACTGTGTCCGAGAAAGGGAGTGTGTACCATGTGTGTAAGTAGGTGCTGACTCCAGCAGAACTTCTGGTCCCTCCTCCTCCCTCCCTGATTGCATCATTAGCGCTAATTGAGGAGCTTTCACACGCCAGTGCATTAGTTGTTTGCAGTGAGCTCCCCCCTCCTGGGAGAGATAAGCCGCCGCCCCTCCCCCTCGCAGTCCTCGGCTTCCTCAGCGCCCTGGAACTGTCCACCTAGATACCCCCACCCTTCTTGGGCACCTTCCTGTCCCCTGGTCCTTTCCTGGTTAATGGCTTTCTTCCTCGCAGTGTCAGAGATTAGCTCGAGAGGAGGCAGGAGGAGGTGGAGGGCCTAGAAAATCTTTCCTCCAGGAGGCTGAAAAGTTGTGAATGCAGTCTCTGTGATGAGAAAGACAGAAATCTCTGGCCCATTCTTTTGGACCTGGAAGGGCAGAGGACAGCTCTGAATCCTCATTCACCAGCCTGTGATCCCACTGATGTAGGGGTATCCAGCCCTGACTCCTAGGGTCCCCTAAGAGTGGGAGATTTGGGGTCCAGTCTAACTTAGCAAGCATGGGAAGGGCAGAGTGAGAGAAGCCTCCATTCTCCTGAGGACCTTGGGTTTGGTAGAGTCTGGTCTGGTCCTATTTAGCTGCTCTGCCCTGCCCTGGCCCTTGGCTGCTGGGTGTGGGGGAAGGCTCTGAGCAGATGCCCTCCCCAGCCCTCACACCAGATGTCTTTGGTCTAATTAACTGTTCTGGGAAAACCAACCTGGGTTTGTAAACAGAGCTACTGGCTAAAGTCAACAGGGAGCAGCAGCAAACAGCAAACATTCCCCTCACACTCAGCCACAGTCCAATCCCGCTCCCGAGGGAAGAGGGGAGCCTTGCGGATCCTGAGGCCTCCTGGCCCACATCTGAGTCAGGGAAAACCTCTCTTCCTCTGTGACACCAGTATGGACATTTCTTTACCCTAGTGGCTCACACAGTAAAGAATCCGCCTACAATGCAGGAGACTGGTGTTTGAACCCTGGGTTGGGAAGATCCCTTGGAGAAGAGAATGGCAACCCATTCCAGTATTCTTGCCTGGAGAATCCCCATGGACAGAGGAACCTGGTGGGCTATAGCCCATGGGGTCCCAAAGAGTCAGACATGACTGAGCCACTAACACATTACTAGTCTTAGGGTTCCTCTGCTGGGGAGGACTGGGGATTCTGGGAGGACAGAGTTGCCATCCCGATGCTCTGCCTCCCTTCTGGAGAACTCTTGGGATCTATTAGTCCAACCTCCTGATCCATGGGGAAGCCATTATAGGGGGAATGTTCCTTAAAGAGCTTTCTTTGGGGCCTGCTGTGCTCCAGGATCTTGGAAAAACCTCCTAGGTAGGGCTTGGCATTGTTGAATCTCTAACTCAGAGTTGGTGAATATAACATGAACATTGTTAGGTTCGTTACACATCATGTAGGTATTATAATAACATGGTCTGAAATTAGATAATTATTCCTGTGATATCTTTGCCAAGCTTCAGTGTTTCTGTTATGGTTTGAAAGTTCAGTGCACACAGGGCCTGAGAAAAGGCCTGAATATACATACATACAGTGCACACGCGTGAGCCCATGGACAGTGACCTCACACACAGGAACAAAGGCATTTCAGCTCTGGTTCTCACACTCACTCGGTCTCCCTCACTGGCTCTCAGACATACAGACATAAACGATCTTTGATGGAAATAGGTTTTTGGCCTCTGAAAAAAAGAGGTTGAACGTTTTAAACAGATTAGAGTTTCTGAATTGGCAGTTTCTTGACTTCTTAACCAAATTGTGCTTGTTTGCTTTCTGTTTTTCTTTGCCACCCAAGGAGTAGAACCATCATTTCAAAGAACTGAAAAAGACCTAAACCTCTTGTTCAGGGTACAGATTTACTATCTGCCCTGCTCCGAAGACCTGGCAAGGCCAGTAGCCTGGGCCTCCCCGACCAGAGTCCTCAGGCCCGCAGGCAGCTCAGAGCACTGGGGCCCTCCTCCAGCTCTTACTCAGGGCCACGGTGGTGGTGCTGTGTCTGCCTGTTCAAGAGCTCAGTGCTTCAAACACACCATGTTTTCCAGCCGCTCCCTCTACTTATCACAACCTCACCCCATCCAAACACTAGCTTGGATAGCAATCCTTAGGGAGGAGGCGGATGGTCCAAACTCCAAAATACTAAATTTCTTTGGAAATGTCTTCAAAATACATGTCTTTCTGCATGCTTTGTCAGATTTTCTTAGGCTGCCAGGATAGGAATATCATCTTCTCCTCAGTTCTCTTTATTGTCTGCCTTCTCCCTCCAGGCCAGGTCTCAAATACTTCTTTTGAAATGTCACTCTCCAGCTCAGAAACCTGGAGGAGAAACTGAACTGGACCTTCAGGCCTTTGGGAGCTGGCTCCAGCCCTCCACCTGGCCTGGTTTCCCTCCTTTCATTTCCCCACACAGAACCAGACTGCCTTGACCTGTTGCCTGCACTGGCTCCTGACTTGGAGCCGTCACTAGTGTTTGCCCCTGTGGCCCTCCCAGTTCCTTTTCCTGAAATGCCCACTTGTAGCCTTACCCACTGGCTTCCCCATTGGCTCAGCAGTAAAGAATCTGCTTGCAACGCAAGAGACTCAGGAGACACGGGTTCGATCCCTGGGTCAGGAAGATCCCCTGCAGGAGGGCATGACAACCCACTCCAATATTCTTGCGTGGAGAATCCCATGGATGGAAGAGCCTGGAGGGCTACAGTCCTTAGGGTCACAAAGATTCGGACACGACTGAAGCGACTTTAATACTCAGTACTCAGCCTTTCCACATCTTTGCTAGCTGCTAGCTGGTTCATCAAGGTTTCCCAGAAAATAGTGAGTCAGAGACACTGCTACTTCACTTGGGATACCTGGATCTCTGGGACCTTGAAGGCCTATTCTTAGAGTTCTGTGGATTTATTTTCTTTAAAAGCAAATGCACAAAACACATTTCTCAGGTCTTGGAAACCTTGATGTAGACCAAAGAGCTTGGGGCTACAAGAAACCAAGAAACCTGGGTTCAAATTTCATTAACTGAGTTACTTCGGGTGGATTAGTTAATCTCTCCACGTATTAATTTTTTCATGAAAAGAATGGGAGACAATACTAGTACCTACCATGTAAAGTTGGCAAGTGATGAAATGCAGAGACATTTGAAGTGCCTGGTACAGGCTAAGCCCTCAATATGAGTAATCTATAGCTAGTATTGGAGAAGGCAATGGCAACCCACTGCAGTACTCTTGCCTGGAAAATCCCATGGATGGAGGAGCCTGGTGGGTTGCGGTCCATGGGGTTGCTACAAGTTGGGCACAACTGAGCGACTTCACTTTCACTTTTCACTTTCATACATTGGAGAAGGAAATGGCAACCCACTCCAGTGCTCTTGCCAGAAGAATCCCAGGGACGGGGGAGCCTGGTGGGCTGCCGTCTATGGGGTCACACAGAGTCAGACATGACTGAAGCGACTTAGCAGCAGCATAGCTAGTATTAATGACAATATTGAACAAATAAACATCTGGGACAACATGTTAGACAACTAACCATAACTCTGCCTAGAGGGAGAAATGACTTTAGCTACTTTCCATCCTGGTTTACACTGGTAAAATCTCTCAGCCACCTGGGGCTCTCTCTGTGTCTGGAATTTTCACTTTTTCCCAAATCAGCAAACCAGCGGTCGATCAGAAGAGGCCTCGTTGCCCCCACTACCACCCTGCGGTGAGCTGCAGAGGGAGAAACATGAATCAAGGCCTGATTCTTGGTGCCACAGTGACCGAGCACAGGGAAAGCCTGGGTTTGTCCTCCCTGGGGCAGGAGCTGGGGGGAGGGGACGGCCCAGAAATTGAGGAGGGGGAAGGAAAGGGGTGGAGTCAGGCAGCCTGCACCCCCCACCCCCACTTCCCTCAGGTAGGAAGGGAAGCTGACGTTTCCAAAATATAAAAAACAGATGATGAGGGTCAGGTTTCCTACACACTGGAGAGCGGGAGCCCCAAGGCAGAGTCCCCAAGAAATGATGTGAGACAGAGATGGGGAGCAGAGAGAGAAAGAGATTGGAGAGGAGAGAAGATAGATAAGGATGCAGAAAGAGACAAAGACAAAACCCCTCCTGAATCCTGAGGGTAGTCAGACAAAGACAGAGACAAGAGACAGAAAGCCATGGTTCAGGAGAGATGTTTCCACCCATTTCTGGAAAAGAGCTTAGTTCCTCTCTGTGGGTCTCAAGATGGGAACGTGAACCCTTTTGGCTCCCTGACCCTGTCGGACGATGAGGCCCTCCAGAACTCCAGAAATGAAAAGGCCCTCTGGGTTCAGGGCTCTCCTTCCCCGGGCTGGTCTCTGTCTGGACCTCTAGCTCTATGGTCCCTGAGCCAGCCTCTTCTTCCTCCCTCCTCCCTCCTGCTTAGCCTCACCTATCAGCCCAGAGAGGTGCTCAATGACAGCTTCTCTCTCTTTTTCCTGGATGTCTGGACCGTGTGTTCTCTTCCTTCACTGGTTCCATTGATTGGAAGATCTGGGGCTTGGTGGAGTTGAGGACAGACAAGATTGAGAGGCACCTATTTAGAGCCTTAGCCTTGGAGCCAGGACGGAATCGAGGTTGTGTCTTATGTAGAGAATGGACTTATGGACACAGTGAGGGCAAGAGAGGGTGGGATGAATTGCGAGAGTAGCACTGATGTATATACAGGACTCTGTAAAATAGACAGCTAGTGGGAAGCTGCTATAGGTAGCTGCTAGAGGGAAGCTGCACAAGGAGCTCAGCCTAGTGCCCTGTGACAACGTAGAGGGGTGGGATGGGGGCTGGGAGGGAGGCTCAAGCGGAAAGGGATGTATGTATGCTTATTTTCACATTGTTGTACAGCAGAAACCAACACAACGTTGTAAAGTAATCATCCTCCAATTAAAAAAATATTGTGCGACATAGAAAATTATGGGAACTTCAAATAGCAATACTGCTGCTGCTAAGTCGCTTCAATCATGTCCAACTCTGTGCAACCCCATAGATGGCAGCCCACCAGGCTCCCCCAGCCCTGGGATTCTCCAGGCAAGAACATTAGAGTGGGTTGCCATTTCCTTCTCCAATGCATGAAAGTAAAAAGGGAAAGTGAAGTCGCTCAGTCGTGTCCGACTCTTAGCAACCGCATGGACTGCAGCCTACCAGGCTCCTCCGTCCATGGGATTTTCCAGGCAAGAGTACTGGCGTGGGGTGCCATCACCTTCTCTGTCAAATAGCAATGTATATAAATAAATAAAATTTTATTGATATACAGTAAAGAAAAAAAAAAGGATTGTGTCGTAGACTCATTGGGGGAGGGAGAACAGTGAGGGCTGAACCCTAGGGTCTCTGTTCCCTGGGCAGGTACAGAGGCAGGGAGAGGAATGAAGAGCTGGCCACTGGATCAGTGGGTCATGGGTGGACTCTGGTGGGAGGGGTGGTGGAGGGGGAGGCCTTTGTCTTTGTCCAGAGGCCTTTGCAGGGGAGAGGAATGGGAATGGGAGCATAGAGGCCAGGTGATCCAGTTTAACACATAACACCTTCTCTGACCAAGCCGAGTGCACCCTGAGCCAATGGGGCAGCTCTTCTCCCAGGCCATGTTAGATAGAAAGAGTCAGTTCTTTTCAAGCAGCCTCAGAGCTGTGGTTTGGAGAGTAGAGAAAAAAAGGAGAAAGAGGGGCTGTTGAGTTTGTACATCTGGTTCTGGACCTCCAGAAGACTGACAACTCTCTCTGTCTTTCCCAGCTGCCCCCAGAGGCTGGCCTGGACCCAGGCCTAGGAAGATGACTGTTCCTTACCGTTAAAGAGGCCTTGGCCCTGCCTCTGCCCTGAGGACTTTAGCATGTAATTGCAAAGATTCACATCAGGCCATCAGGGACGCTGGGGGCTGTGGAGGATTTGGGCAGGGAAGAGCGGGCTGCCCGCCGGAGCCTTGATGGAGAGTTGTCATGTTCTGAATGCCTGTTGTGTGCCAGGAAGCATCTAACTTCTTAACACATACTGTGAGGTCTATGTTACCACACCCATTTTATAGATGGGGGAATTGAGGCTCATGAGGTGAAGGAATCTGTCAAATGTCACACAAATCGCAAATGGCAGAGTGGACCACTGTGAAATCAGGAAGCGGCAACCGGGACCCTGCTTCAGATCTTCTCTCTGTTCTTTGCTGGTTGGGAAAAAAAAAAAAAAAAAAGAAATCCTGTCAAAGGGAGCAGCGGAGAGGCAAGCAAATGCCACCAGTGGGAACCAAGATGGAAACGCATTAAGGTGATTTCTGCCTGCAAGCAACAATGTTTGGTCATAAAGATTTATTATTTTATTGTTCTTATTAATTCTAATGATAGAGTACGCTCATTAAATGCCTTTCATCATCATTTAATCCACTTAATACCTCTCAGAGATAAATACTATTATTATCTCCAATTTTCGAGATGAGAAAATTGATGTATAGAGCAGTTAGGTAACTTGTGGCAGAGCGAGGATTTGGACACAGAAGCCTCTGACAGCAGAGCTGTTCACTCCCGTCTTCCGTCCTGTGTCTGTTTAGATTATGGCCTGGGCTGGGCTCATTTCAGCTTTAAAAATCCCAAGGTCAGCCTTTCCAAGCTCAATGCTGCAAATTGCTTCAGAGATGGTCATCTGATGATGTTTGAGGCTTTAAAGGACAGAAGCAGAGGGCAGAGAGGAGAGAAGGAGGGGGATCCTCTACCCACCCATAGGAAAAACCATAGACTCGTGGGGCCAAGGGGAAACCCCTATGAAGTGTTTTTCAGAGACCCCAGCAGACTCTGTAAATCAGGGGTCCCCACCCTCCAGGATCTAATGACTAATGATCTGAAGTGGAACTGATGTAATAATAATAGAAATAAAGTGCACAATGAATGTAATGTGCTTGAATCATCCCAAAAGCATCACCCTACTCCACCCCAGCCCCTGGAAAAATTGTCTTCCATGAAACTTGTCCCTGGTGCCAAAGGGATTGGGGATCGCTGCTGTAAACCACTCTCTCCTCTTTCCTTCTGGGGGAAGATGGTTTATAAAGGGTTAACGAGACTCTTGGAATCTGCATGGAATTAAAATAATTAGTTGAAAAATTCCAAAAAGCACAAAAAGGAAGTAAAAATTACACAAAATCCCTCCATTAAAAGAGATTATATATCATAAGATGTGAAAGCCACCTTGCCCGCCCCTCCAACCCCACCTGCAGAAGTAACCCTTCTGAAAGATGCTATGTGCAGACTCCCTAAGATGCCCCATGAGTTCATCATCTCCTTCCTCCCACACACTTCCCTTGGTGGCTGTCTCATTTCTGCACCAGCAGGCTGCAAGACATCTCAGTCTCTTCCATGCTTCCAAACTCAAACTTAATCCTGTGCTTAAAAAAAAAATCTCTTAGATTTGCCTCTTTATTTCTTCACTGACATCCTCCCCAGACCAGGCTCTTCCTCACACATCTGGTCTGTTGTCTGGGTCCCCTCGATGCTCTCCTCCCACCTCAAAGCATGTACAGGCACCAGATACATCTGCCAAGAACACTGCTTCCAGCCCATCATTTTCCTGCTCTAAAATCGTTGATGATTCCCCAGCATTTGAAGGATAATTCAGCTTGGCATTTAGAGTTAGTCACAACCGACATCTTCCAGTCTTGTTTCCACAAGTACTTCCCGACACTGTGCTGCAGCCTGGCTGGTTGCTCCACTCATCTTAGAGCTTTCTCTGCTTTTCCTGCATGATGAGATCCTTTCTCCACCTATCTAAAGCTTGCCCATCCTTCAAGGCTCATTTCAAGATTTTCTTTTTCCAGAAAGCTTTCCCTGATTCCTTTAGTTCACATCTACTGCTCATTTCCCCCATGCCTGACCACAAGGAGGCTGTGCATCACGGTTCAGAGAGCCCTGCTTGGAAGAGACCTTGGGGATTACCATCAAATACTAGTTCTCAGCCTGGACCCCACAGATCTTCAGGAGTCTGTAAACATATTGGGGAGGGGGAAACTATTGTCAATGTCTCATGATAAGTTTGTCCAGTCAAGGGGAGCATAGATTTTCTTTGCTGTGCCTAGAATTATATTATGCCTTGAGTCTCTTGTGCAGATGAGTGCTACTGGTTGTTTATTAAGAAAAGTGGGAGCAAAATTAGGTTATGTAAACAGACCCTGATCACACCATCGTGGTTATCTGGGTCATGAAGACCTTTTCTGTATAGTTTTCTGTGTATTCTTGCCACCTCTTAATATCTTCTGCTTCAGTTAGGTCCATACCATTCCTGTCCTTTGCTATGCCCATCTTTGTGTGAAATGTTCTCTTGGTAATGCTGATTTTCTTGAAGAGACTTTATTTATTTATTTTTTTAAAACCTTTTATCTTATACTGGAGTATAGCCAATTAACAATGTTGTGATAGTTTCCGGTGGACAGCAAAGGGACTCAGCCATACATATACTACATGTATCCATTCTCCCCAAACCCCTCCCATCCAGGCTGCCATGTAACATTGAGCAGAGTTCCCTGTGCAGTAAAGTAGGTCCTTGCTGATCATCCATTGTGTGATGGATGTTGTGTACATGTCCACACTGATGGACAGTGTGTATGTGTCCATTCCAAGTTCAGTTCAGTCCAGTCGCTCAGTCGTGTCCGACTCTGCGACCCCATAAACTGTAGTTGAAGAGACTTTAAAAAAAATCTGGGGTTTGTGAGGATGAATAAAAGGGATCCTTGATGGTGAAAAATTGGTTACTGATCCTGCCCATCTCCTGACCAAGGTAGGTCTCCCCACTGATACTCGAATAGCCTAGGCACCCCCTCATGATGGACAAGCTCACTTTCTTATAGGGAGCCAAGACATTATTTGATCGTAGCAAATCTAAACCATCTCCCTCAGGACAACCCTTCAAATTTTGAAGATAACTTAAAACCTTCATTGGCTGCCAGCTTTTTATAGGCTAAAGACAAACTTTCTTTTGTGTTTTCGGAGGCCCCACATGCTATAGCCTTGCCCACCTCTCCCACGTCCCCCTTCACTGCCCTGCCTCCCTGTCTCCGCTGAGATCCATTTACCCTCCCCTGCTCCTTTCCCCTTGGAGAAGGCAATGGCACCCCACTCCAGTACTTTTGCCTGGAAAAATCCCAGGGATGGAGGAGCCTGGTAGGCTCCAGTCCATGGGGTCGCTAAGAGTTGGACACGACTGAGCGACTTCACTTTCACTTTTCACTTTCATGCATTGGAGAAGGAAATGGCAACCCACTCCAGTGTTCTTGCCTGGAGAATCCCAGGGACGGGGGAGCCTGGTGGGCTGCCATCTCTGGGGTCACACAGAGTCGGACACGACTGAAGCAACTTAGCAGCAGCAGCAGCTCCTCTCCCCTATTTACTGTGCCTTCTGCTTGAAATGCTTTTATCTCCCCTGTTTGCCTGGTTACTCTACTCATCCATAGAGCTCAGCTCTGAAAATATCTCCTCAAAAAAGCTTTCCCTGACCATCCCAGTACAGATTCTTGTATCCCTGTGTACCTATTCATTGCAACCCTCATCATAGCGGTAATTTTTCTCATTTGTGTCATTCAATTGAAACCAGTTTACGCTGAACTATATACACTGTGAAAGCAGGACCTTGTTTGATTTCTTCTTTTGGTACATGCCCATCACCTAGTACAGTGCCTCGGGCCATAGGCAATTAGTTAAATATTGATTGATATTGTTATTATTTATTTCACAAGGCTGTTAGAAACAGTAAATGTATGCAAAGTATTTTGTAAGCTCCAAAGCAGGGCCTATCCCAGATCATGCTCCTCTGATTCCCTTGTTGTTTGATAGTGCTTCCCTTTGCACCTGCTGTTCCCTCTGCCTGGAATGGTCTTCTATCAGACCCTCCTATGGCTGCTTCAGTGTATATTCAAATCTTGGCTCAAATATCATTTCATTGGAAAGATCTCCCCTGACCACTCTCTACCATATTATACTGATCTGTTGGCAGAACATTTGTCATTGAAAATTATCTTGATATGTCTATCATATTTTTCCTTTTTCTGTTGTCAGTCTCTCCCCTCTTTAGACTGTAAGCACCGTGAGATCAGGGTCTATGTTTTGTGCACTGCTGTTTGCTCGAATTGCCTAGTAGTGGTAGCATCTTGCAGGTACCCAGGACTAAATAATTGTGGGTAGATTGAATTTGACATTTCAGTGAGCTTCTGCCAACTCAAGCGGAGCCCTTCTCCTCCTATGATTTGGACATCATGCCTCTTGTGATGTGCTTGTACCCTGATGTTTTATTTTCAGGGATATCAGCCTCATGCCAGAAGCTAAATAACGAATGTCTCATCAGCAGAAAGAAATTCTCTCCTTCTGTCTTAACCAAACTTAACCAAGCCTCTTTATCAGAAGCCTGGCTTCCTGCTTCCAACAACTGTGACCTGAACTATTTCCCAGGAATTTACCTGCCTTGTGTCTCTCCCTCAAGGCTCTACATTGTGACTTTTAAGGTGACAATCAGCTAATCCAATAACAGAATCTTGCTAATGTGCTAACAGGAGAGGGTGGAAAAAAAAAAGGCTCCCTGCTCCCTGCCTTCTGACTCAGGTAACATCTGTGCATTTAACAGGGCCCTTCTGGAGACAATTAAATAAATGCTTTATTGAAACAATAAAATTAATAGGGGTCTCATGGAACTCAATGAAAGGTTTTTAAAAATTAGCTTCATTGTTTTTTAAGCTTCAAATTAAACTTTGCTAGGCAAGGGGGTGGGGCAGGGCCAAATTTTCATTAAAGATGGTCTGTGCCCACAGGGGCACTCATTTGGGAGGGAGGGGGTCAAGATCCCAAGCCTGAGCATTCCCTATGGAAGGGCCGCTGCTACTGTTCTGAGGGCCTGGCTCCAAAGGGTTCCCCATTGTAAGAGGCGAGGTTATTCTAAAACATCGTCTGGTTCCAGTCCTAGGACTCTGTGAGCTCATTGACTGACCAGCCCTATGCTTCATGAGATTTGAGTGCACTAGGTCAGGTGTCCCATCAAAGGAAATGTCATGATGACATTTGTCATGCCGAAAGAATGGAACAATGAAGCTGGAGACACTCATTCTGGCAGGAAGTGGGTGGGACATTTGTCTGGTTCTGCATTTTCTGGACCCAGGCCCATCCATATCACCATGTTGCTTCACAATCCTTGCCCCGGCTATGTAACCCTTGGTCTCCTGTTTCTCCCTAAGGACCATTTTCAGCCCCCAGAAAAGCCTGGGAACTCAGAGTCTGTCAAAGCAGAACCTGAGGCCAGAGATTTTGGGAAATCAGTGGGAAGTGCTGGTGGGGGCTGGGAAGCAGGTGTGATGTGGGACCAGGGGACTTTTAGATGAGGGATTTGCCTAGCTTGGAGGGCGCTGGAATCCTGGACAGCATGATTCTTGTGGAAGATGAGGTTCTCTGTCCAGACCGATGGAGCTGGCATAAGACTGTCTTCAGGACTCCTCATTATTCCTATCAAGGTAGCACATTGATTCAAACCATCTGTGGGCTTGTGAGGTCTGATTAGACTTGGCATTTCCCACCCTGGGCTCCCGACTTACACCCTATGTGAGTGTGAGGAGCAGGGTGGAGGTGTGGTTGAAATCTGGGGTGGACCCTCTCCCTGAGCCTCAGCTTCCTTACCCCCAATGATGCAGGCACATTTGGCTCCAGCTCCCCGACTCTCTGGGCTGCCAGTAGGCATTGGGAGGGATTCTGAGCTGAAAGGCAGAAGGCTTCTGCTCCCAGCCCTGCCTTTAACTAGTTGTGTAACTTAGAGCAAGTTATTCAGTCTTTCTGGGACTCAGTTTTTTCATCTGCAAGGTGGGATAATGATACCTGTTGTGGTTGTTTTGAGGATCAAATGGGGCATAGGTGTGAATGGCTTTGAAAAATGGCTTTGAATGCATGAAAAAAAGATGGTATAAATGATATTGGTTTCATTAATGGCATTCCCTGTCTCAGGACACAAAGCTTTCCTGTCTTGGAGTTGCCATCCTCTGAGTACTGAGTTCAGGGCATCTTTGGCGTCTGGGAGAATAAAGCTTTGGGAGCCTTGTTTATTAACTCATCTGGTCTCTCACTTCACCTAAGGGCTTCTACCCTGATCCTTCCCCTGGCACCCTCTAGTCTCCCAGACTGGAGGTCTTGGAGATACCTTTGACTTTTCATATCCTTTTATCCCCTTGTATCTATTACATCAGCACATCTTATTTCTTCCTTTGAAATCCATCCCTGACTCACCTTTTCTTTTGTGGTCCCATTGCCATCACTGTAGTCTAAGCCATCATTGCCTGGGTTTCCTCAGGAGCTCCTCAATGGGTCTTGCCTCCTTGCTTTCCTGCACAGGGCTACCAGCTTCATGTCCTCATGAGCCACTGTTTTTTAGGTGATTCCCCTGCTGAAGAAAACCCAGTGACTCCCCAGTTATCTCATCAAGACCATTGCCGTCTGTGTGCTCTCAAAGGCTTCCACTCCTCTGCTCCTTTGTCTGTATGCAGCTTGATTACCCGTAGTTCTCTGCACATACCCTTCCCTGTAATCGGGTGCATTTGCTTATAGTCCTCCAAGACGAGGTAGCCTTCCTACTTCTGTGCCTTTGCCTGGAGTGGGAATACCCTCTCCCAGCCTCTTTGTCAGTTCTCTCCAATCTTCACTATTCAGTTGAAGTCTCTAGTTCTCTCCCCAGCCCCCACCCCAAATTTTTCTAAGGAGGTTGTCTTATGGGACCATCTCCTTGCTCTCTATCCTAAATTCTTCTTGCTAATATTGGCAGTACTGACTTCATGTCAACCATCTTTCATTTCTTGTCCCCTTGCTCATTGAGGGCTGGAACCCTGTCCTCTATCTTTACTATAACATTTAATCAAAGTCTGGATGCCCCGTGAAATCTTGGTTGATTGGATGAATGAAGAGATCTGGTTTGGTGAGTGGAGACGGTATGGAGAATTTCTATTTTAAATAGAGATTTCCAGTCCCCTTCACTCCTCCCCCACCCCACTCAAGCTTTTCAGAATCCACCCCCTCCTATGTCTTCATCCATCAGTAATAAAGCAGGAACAATAGGGGGTTTCTTTCTAATTAAAGGGAGCAGTTAGTGTTTCCACTTCAAAGCCCTGAGAGAGAAGACTTTTGTTCATGGGCCTGGGAGCTCTGGAGCCTGGTTTGGGTGGGGAAGTGGATCTCCCCAGGCCCAGCCAAGCATTAAGCTCCTGAACCTGAGATCCCCCCATTTGCAGGCAGAGAAGCTCAAATTTAAAACAACAATGTAATTTGGTAACTTGGGCTCTGATAAAACAGTTGGGGGAATTTCTTCTCTCCTAGCGTCTAAAGCCAATGTTATTACAGGTGTGTGCTTGTCTCTCCCACAGCCTCCCCAGTCCTGTTGCCCCACCACACACAGCACACACACATGTACCACACCACACACTCACACACATGTGGGACTCGCAACATGGCGCTTCCTGAATGGATGGCTCCTCTTACCCCCATTCATAGGGCACTCTGGCCTGGACGATCCCACACACCCAGCTCCTCTCATACATATCATCTCTCCAATGCTGAGAAACAAGACACTCTGGTTGAGACTTCAGTCTATTCAGCTGCAAGTCAGTTTGGCAGAGAGGTGTTCTCTTCCTCTGACATCAGCGGCCACAGTCTGGTCCTCTATGCTGGTCCCAGGCTGATTCCCATCCCCTGATTATAAGCTGGTTCCTACCTCTGATCACAGACTGAGACCCCAAAGTGGCCTCAAACTGACATGGACATGGTCTGAGACTGAAGCTCCAAAGTGGCCACAGAGTGTGTCCTAACAGCAGACCCAGTGAAGAGCGTAGAGTGGGTCTTTGGTCTAGTAAATCATCTCACAAATATCACATCTCCCTGATAAGGGAGATGGGAAGAGAGCTTTTGACTTGGTTCTACTTCTGAAACTCTGTAAAGCCCACATTATCCCTCCATCCCTCCATCCTACATGGAGCACCTAGTCTTTGCCATTTAGTGATGAACAAGGCTAAATACATAGATCCTATGCTCAAATGTCTCAGTGTTAGGTAAATAGCGTGGGTCTGGGCATTTTACGATCCTGTATTCAAGTTTCCCCTTCTTGATTTATTAGCTGGGTCACTTTGGACAAGTTACTTAACCTTTCTAAGTCTCAACTTCCTAACAGGTAATTAGGGATAATAATAATAATGACCTCCAGGGACAGTAAAAGGATTAAATGACATGATCTATCAAGTGCAAACACAGTGCGTGGCACATAGAACATGCTCAATAAATAATAATGACCATTCATTCTAGTGGGAAGGTAGACAAACACACCTAAAATTATAGAACAGCAGATCTGTCCTAGTTCCATGTACCAGGTGAAGGAGGAACCAGAAGGAGACCCTGGATCTGCTGGGGATGTCAGGGAGGCTTTTGTGGGGATGGGACTTGGGAGTCAGGGTGGAGGTAGCCCTTGGATAGAGACTCGTGGGGGTGGAAGTCTGCTTGGCTGATCAAGCCTGTTGGGTCCAAGTGGAGGAAAAGTCTGGGGTCAAGAATGGCATCCTCCTATAGACTACGGGCAGAATGTTTTAAAGATTACGGGAAGGTACTATTCTCATGACTCATCAAGAACTGATGAAGGCAAGAACACTCTGAGCATCCAGGAATGTCTCAAAGGGCATCTGATGCTGATGGTGGATGGTGATGGTGGCACAGTGCTGTGATAGTTGTAAAACAAGGCCACAGTTAAGAAATAGATGGCTAAGCTCTTCTGGCTGTCCTCACCTTTCTGCTCAGTCTGGCCTTCTGTCTCCTTTCCTGTTTTCATGCCCCTTCCTTCATCCTCCTAATCCGGGGACACAGAAAGACACCCTTGTCCTTATCACTTGCCTTGTCTTCACCCCCAAAGACCCCTGGGTCCCTGCGCCAGTGTGGGTTGATCAGGGGGGACTGTTTCCACACCCGTGAGGACGCCAGTATGGGGCATGGCTGCCCTGCTTCGGCCTTGCTTGTTCCCCTGATTATTTCTCTTTAATTGAGCGTAAAGAATGTGAGGAATGCAGGGGAGACCGCTTGAGGAGGGCTGCTTCAGCGGCCCCCTTGGGATCGGGATTCTGAGCTCTGGATGGGAGCTCTGCAGATGGCCGCTGAGCCCCACGGAGTGTCTGTCTTTCCTGGTGCCCGCCCCCCAAATCCCCCGCTGCCCTCCCCACCGTGGTGAGTGCAGTTCTTCAAACTTGGATCCATCCCTTCGCTCTTCTGGGTTTCTTCTTCCTCCTTTTTTTGCACAGAGAATCTCACTTCTTTGTCAACAGGCCACAATCTCACCTCTACCTGAGAGTCTGCCTTAATTTAACTTGTCTGACATTGAGAATCCTTATCAGTCTATAATTCCAGGTGGAATTCTAAAAGCTATGTAGCTTCCTCTGGTGGAGGAGGGGAAAGCAGTGATTCTGGCCTTGCTGGGCTGTGGGAAGATGTGTGTCCAGGTGCGAAGTTGGATGCTTACCTATCAGGAAAGCATCCTGGTGAGTCACAGCTGGACTGTGGGCAGGAAGCACTGTGAGGGAAGTGCTGTGAGGGAAGCACTGTATGAGTCTCCTCTGTCACTTTTCAGCTTTTCAGGTGGAGCGTGAGGTGGAGGAGAAAGCACAGGTTGAGGACTCAGACCTGGGTTGGAGTCCTGGCCCTGCCCTGTTGTCTAGTGGCTATGTGACTTCAGGTGAATTATCTTATCCTCTCTGAGGCTGTTCCCTCGTGTTTAAGAGGATGGTGGTATGTCTATATGTGTGGCATTGTAAAAATGAAATTGAATGTGTTCAAGCATGTGAAGCACATAGTAGGTGCTCAGGAAGTATTAGTTTGGCTCTTCTGAGGAGACTAGAAAAAGGGGGTGGATTTTTCTAAAGAAGATTTCGCTTCCTTTGGCAAGTGTGCTAGGGTGTCCACTGAAGGGGCAGGGTGCTGAGGGGCCCAGTCCCAAAATTTCCACTCAGAAGCCAATGGATCCTGTAATTGCAGATGAACGGGAAGCCAAAGAGAAATGCAGCATTGGGACGACTTGGGAATCCCCGTGCTGTGGCTCTGGCTCCTTAAGAACAGAGAGTGACAGATGTCTTCCTCCACCTACCCTCCCCTGAGGCCTGACCCAGGCAATGGCTCGTCCTGCAGCCAGAGGGTCTATTTAAAGAAAACTTCCTGCCTAGGAGAGATGTTCTGTGTTGAGATAGCTAATCTTCCCAGAATAGCTGAGCGTGGGCTGATCTCTTAATTTTCACAAACAGGACGCGGATGGGGTTTGGCGGGGGGTGGGGTGGGGGGTTGAGGTGGGTGCAGGCCAAGCTCACCCAGAGGTGGGGGCTGGGCAAGGTGGTTTTTCCTGGTTTCTTCCCACCCTGACTCCACCAGCTGCCTTTGGCCTCTCAGATCTTCTGTTCACTGGTTGGTGGCTCCCTGGAGGTGCTCTGTCAGCGTGGCAAGGCCTAGAAGGCACTGATTATATTCTGCAACTTCTGGAAAATTCCTGCTACTAGCGATTTTCAAACTTTTCTTGAGATGAACATTCATAACAAAGTGGGAAGTAAATGGACCTCGTGAGTGATGGTGTAGGGAGCTTTATCATTGGGGGTGTTTATGTGCAGGGACCCCTGAGCAGGGCTGTGGGCCCCTTCATCTTTATGGCGCCTGGAATGCTGGGTATTAGCAGGGCTTAGGACAGAGGCTGACCTGCCGGGCTGACACTGACATTGCCCTTCACTTCCCAGAGGCAGCGTTGCTGTCCTCCGTTCTGTGGCAGGAGGTGCCCAAGGAGAACCCCAGGGCCACCAGCAGAGAAGGGTCCCCATGAAGCTAATGCTGTGGCTTGATGCTGAGGCGGAGAAGGGCAGCAGGAGTCAGAGCAGAGTGTAGAATGAGGGAAATGAGACTTCGGGTGATGAGGGTGGAGTATTCATTTGCAGAATATATTTTCCTTGGGACCAGGCTGCGTCTTTTTGTGATGTCAGACCACTAGACCGCTCTCGCTCACAGAGCCGCAGCCCTCCTGGAGCCGCTCTGTGCGTCCCCAACCTCCCAGCCCTCATCCCCATCTGGGTCTACATTCCTGTTCACAGTCACAGCAGTCCTGGCGGCAGCCATGGCTGAGCCACATCTGGGGCTCTGATGACCACGTCTGTATCCGCCTGTCACAGAGCCAGTTATTTCTCTTCTGACTTTTATCTGCATCTGTGCAATCTGGAGGGGATCTGTGCACGGTGGGCTCCCAGCCCCAGGAGCTGTCAGTTTCGGGGGGAGGGGGTGGTTGGGAAGGACTCCCCTGTCACTAGGCCCAGAGGAGTTGCCCTGATGGGCTTCGGTTGGAGGTGGTGGCTCCTACCTCTCAGCAGTCATGGATTCCAGGCAGAGACAGTTGGGGGGCAATCGCACCAGGGCCTCCCACCTCCTTCCCGGGCCCCCTCCCTTCTCTGGTCTGACTTGGCCTATGCCACCAGCCTCTCCTCCTCCAGGAGCTAATTATGCTTAGTATTGGTACCGAGTCCAGGTTACAATTCTCAAGTGACACTGGAGACTGTGGCAGGAGAAAGAGATCGTGCTTGCTGCATTTGAGAGGGAGAGGAGTGTAGGGGAGGGAGGGAGAACAAGATCAGACTGGGCAAAGGTGTCTTCAGGGGTTTCCTGGTTATCTCAGAGGTCCCTGGACTGGTTTGGAAAGGCTCTAAGTAATGCCAACAGGCAACACTAGGGGCAAGGGTTGTGTGATCAAGATGTTCCATGCTGACAGGCCAGGAGTGTCCAGGAAGGACATCTGGCTTTTAAGCCAGAGTACCTTGGGCCATAGACTGGGTGTCCCAACTGGCCTTTGATCCAGCTACTTTTGTGGCCAGAATTCCCATTAGTTCTCGAGACTAATGGAGAGTGGTGGGGGCCGGAAGCACACGGAGCGTTTCTCGCTGTGGTCCTTCATGGTGAGACAGACACCCTGGCCATAAAAACCTGGACACTGGGATTTCCCTAGCAGTCCAGTGGTTAGGATGCCATGCTTCTGCCTCATGGGGCATGGGGTTTGATCCTGGTTGGGGAACAAAGATTCTGCATGCTGCTTGGTGTGGCCAAAACAATAACAACAACAAAACCCTGGACACAAAGCCTAACCCAGGAAGGAATAGAGGACTCCAGAGAGCCAGTCCCTTCCCTCTGGTCTGGCCCAGAACTGCTGGTGTCCTGGGAACTTTGCAGGCCAGTGTCTACCTGAGCAAGGTCCTGTAGGATGAGGGAGGCGGACCCCCTATTGGCTTCCCTCACTGGACTAGAGAAAAACATAGGTTTGGGGCAGAGAAAAGACATCAGAGAGGTCCTGAATGGGAGAGTGTGTGGGAGTATGAATGAGCCCATCTGTGAGTGTCTGTGTCAGGGATCAAACTCTTTGCTTAGAAGTCCATCACCCCTGTCCTGACCCGGGACTTTGCTCATTGTATTCTGGAAGAACCTTATGATTTAGAGCAGGGTTTTGCTTGGCGTGCTTTGCAGGATGAATCAGGATATTAGCCAAGCCTGAGTTAGAGCTGGTTGATTGGGAAGAGCACCCCTGAAGTGGTGGGGTGGTGGTGGGGTGGTGGTGGGGTCCCAGTGGTTCTGTGGAGCTGGGAATTAACCAGGTCTGGAGTTGCTTTCCTAGAGCAGACCTTCCCGCCCATGCTGTGATCCTTGAGTTACTCTGCAGTGGGTTTCCAGGCTCTGTGACCTCAGAACCAACTCTCACTCCATAGCTGAGCAGAAACCCCATCTGGATCTCATCTGATGGAAGTTGGTTAGCTTCTGAAACAGCCATAACCTTCCTCATGCAGAAAGAAGATATCCCAGTTGAGGCCCCACACTTGCCCTGTGAGATATTCTTGATGGGAGCAGTAATTCCAGTCACATCCAGGGCTGTTGGCACTCTACCGGAGTAACTAGTCTAATCCTTCTGAGCCTTGGTTTTCTCATCTGTAAAAAAAAAAAACAAAAAAACCGGTAGTCATAGAAGTGCCTAAGGCATAGGGTTGGTATTAATTAAACTCAACAAGAACTAGAAAAAGCCTGTTCCAGTGCCTAACACCTCGTAAATGCTCCATGCATGTTAACTCTTACTGTTTGCTAATTCCCACCCCACAACAGACACCTCTGGGCCAGGCTTATGATTTACAAAGATCAGGATGAGAGTCTGGAGTTGGGGCTGCAATGAGGTTTTGGGTGAAGATTAAGAGATGGGGTTAAATTCAGCAGTTTTGAATAGTGTTTGAATTGAGACTGGCTTGGGGTTCCTGAGGGCTGGGTGTTAGCATTGAGTTTAGAGTTCGGATGACATTTGGGAGGGAAGGTGTTAGGAGAATTACTGTCTGGGATGGAGTTGCCCTTGAGGATGCCTTTCTGTTAGGGGCAGAATGACTACCTCTGTCTACATCCCAGCATATACTCTGGAGTCACATTGGGGCTCTGCAAGTCTGGCTTCTGGGCAGGGAGGTACCCTGGCCTGCTTAAGCCTAGAGATTTTCCCAGGATGACCCCCACCCCTCAGGCTTTGGTGGAAAGAGCAGTGCATTCGGTCAGGCCTTTTGTAGAGAGCCCTAGGAGGTCCAGGCGGGAGAGAATTTAGGGCCAGAGGATCCGGGTTGTGTTTTTGGGCCAGTCCCATCCCCCCTACACAGCAACGCCCTATTCTCCTTTTTCCAGTCCTCTCACTCCTTACTGTAGTCCACATTCTCACCTGGCTGGCCTCTGATCCCAGCTCCCTTGCACATCTCACAAGAGAGCAGGCAGGGAGAAACCTTGGCCTGGCCTGGGTGCCCTCCATTCCCCCGTCTCCCCCAAGCCTCCACCTTCTGGGGGAGGGTAAGACACAAAGATGGATCTTTCCACCAGCCCCATCCTCCTCCCTCTGGCCTTTCTCCCTCTCCCGCTCGGGGCTGGCA
This sequence comes from Tragelaphus eurycerus, assembly GCA_935064755.1. NCBI lineage: Eukaryota > Metazoa > Chordata > Mammalia > Artiodactyla > Bovidae > Tragelaphus > Tragelaphus eurycerus. The sequence continues at coordinate 11,664,639 of CAKXYN010000016.1, forward strand.
GAGGCCAAAGAAAACAGAGCTTCTCCAGCTCACTCTCACTCTCTCTCTTCCTCACTTCCTGCTCCAAAAAGATGGTTACTCCCTCCCCCACCCTGGCTCAGGACCTGGCCTTGGTGTCAAGTTTCTCCAGAGCTTCCAGAAGCAGAGGCCCTGCCTGGGCTCAGGCTGGACCCCTCACCTTTCCCCATTTCACCTCTTCTGTGTTTTTTCCTCCCTCAACCCAGGGTCCTGTGTACCAGTCTCCCCATAGTTAAATTTTCTTCTGTAGCTAGTGGAAAAGTCTTGTGGAAGGCAGGTTTCTTGGGGGTGTGGGGTGTATGTGGCATAATAGTGGGGTCAAGGAAGACTGAGCTGCTGGGGACACTGTGGATTGGATGAGAGAGTCCTCTGGACACAAGAATTGAATACATTTCCTTTTAGTATATTGACCAAGTGGAAAAAAGCTCCTCATGCAGCCCTGTATGAATGATGCCCCTGAAACTGTGTGGTGAGGGGGCCTTGGCCAGTGGGGAGCCATGATATCTTTCCTCAGAGGGTCAACACCCCCATGTCCATTTGTGGACACTGAGGAGACACATCTTCCTCAGCTTCTCCTGAATTTCAGATCCCTGCTCAATCCAGTTTTAAGTCCAGCTGTGGTGGTTTAGTTGCTAAGTTGCGTCCGACTCTTGCAATCCCACAGACTGCGGCCCACCAGGCTCCTCTGTCCATGGGATTTCCTAGGCAAGAATACTGGAGTGGGGGTTGCCATTTTCTTCTCCAGGGGATCTTCCTGACCCAGGGATAGAACCCAGGGATAGAATCTGCATTGCAGGTAGATTCTTTACTGACTGAGCTATGAGGGAATCCCTTCATAGTCCAGCTACCTTCCCCAAATTCCCTTGGAGGCATCTCAGCGTCTTTTCCTCTGCTCTGGATAGAGCTTTGTTGAAGAGCCTCTCAGGTCCTAAGGGGGCTCTGAGGGTTCTCACACTCTGGACTTCTCCCTGCCCCAATGATTGTCTCTCTCCATAAGGAGGATTCTCTTCTGGCCCAGACCATTTTTCCTCTTGTCTTTTTCACCTGCTCTACCCAGCTTCCCGACCCAGAGCCTGGGTCCCCTTGAAATTATTGTGCAATTGGTTCAGAAACAGAAATTCAACAGATGGGCTCTGGGGTTGCACTCCTTAGATTCGAATATTCGCTCCATTACTCACCTTGGGCAAGACACTGGCCACCTTCCTTGTGAAGTAGGGATGGTAACCATCTACCTCCTAGAGCTGTTGTGAGGAGTAAATGAGGTCAAGCAGTAATGCATGTAAAGGACTTGATGTAGAGTTGGGCACATGGCATACACCTGGTAGGTGACAGCTGTTATTATTACACCTTGGCTTTTGATCACTCACCTGCCCCTGAAGGCAATTCCAGAGACATGACTTGAAGGATGGTAGAAGAATAAGGGTGTTACTCTCCGTCGGACTGGTCGGTAGGAGTCCTGGTTTGCTGACCACTATGTAATACCTGCAGAGACGGCAATGGCACCCCACTCCAGTACTCTTGCCTGGAAAATCCCATGGATGGAGGAGCCTGGTAGGCTGCAGTCCATTGGGTTGCTAAGAGTCGGACACGACTGAGCGACTTCACTTTCACTTTTCACTTGCATTCATTGGAGAAGGAAATGGCAACCCACTCCAGGATGACGAAGCCTGGTAGGCTGCCATCTATGGGGTCGCACAGAGTCGGACACGACTGAAGTGACTTAGCAGCAGCAGTAGCAGCATGTAATACCTGTCCTGGCATTTAACACTAAATTAGGTTTTTCATTCCATCCCCTTCCCTTCCTCCCTCCCTCTCTCTTTTCTGATCTTAACACTTATCAAGAATCTCCTCTGGACCAATACTTTGCTATGCACTAAGGCTATCATAATAGATAAAGACAAATAGCCTGGAGTATGGTCATAGAAGGTGGGGGAGACAAGCATATAAACCAGAAAAAAACAACACTGTATCTTCATTGCTGTGGTAGAAGCATGTCCAGATGTGGTGGAGCATAAAAGGCTGAGTCAGTGAAGCTTCAAGGCTGAGGGGTCCTGAGCCCCTGCGGTTTTCAGGCAGAGGGAACAGTTTAGCAATGAGTGACACAGAGGTGAGAAGTACAGTATTTTATTTGGGAATGCTTTCTCCAGGCTCGAGTTGAGGACCAGGAGCATGAACACGGGGTTTGCGAAGAATATCTTTCTTCTGGAGAATGCTAGAAGAACAGTTTGGTTGTTCCTTCTAGAGTTCATCTAGGAAAGCACTTGCTGCAGCGATCTGAATGTCTCATTCCTCTTTCCTTCAAGTCTCTACTCAGCTGCCACTTTTCCAGGGAGGCCATCCTATTCTGAATGGTGACTTGGCCCTCCCTGCCTTTACAGTTCTGTCCCCCATCCTTCAACTTGCTTTATTTTTCCATAGCACTGTTGCCATCTAACATTCCATATATTTTATTACTTTTACTTTTAACTTATTTTAATGGAGTTGATTTACAATATTGTGTTAATTTCTGCTATGTAGCAAAGTGACTCAGTTATATATATACACACACACACACACACACACATTCTTTTTCATATTCTTTTCCACTATGGTTTACCCCAGGATATTGACTATATAGTTCCCTGTGCTATACAGTAGGATCTTGTTGTTTATCTTAATTTTTGTTTTACTTTTCTCCTACTACAAGATTGTAAGCTCCATGAAGACAGGGATTTTTTTTTAAAAATTTAAGCATAGTTGATTTTTACAGTGTTGGTGTACAAAGTGTTCAGTTATACATACATATATATATATTATTTTCCATATTCTTTTCCATTGTGGCTTATTATAAGGCAGTGAATATAGTTGCCTGTGCTATACAGCAGGACCTTGTTGTCTATCCGTTCTATGTATAATAGTTTGCACCTGCTAGTCCCAAACTCCCAATCTGACCCTTCCCCCTCACCTCTCCCTCTGGGCAACCACAGGTCTGTTTTCTTTTTCTAAGACAGGGATTTTTGTCCTTTTTATTCACTCTTGTATTCCTAGTGCCTGAACAGCTTGGAGAGGGTCCTCCTTCCTTGATTCATGCATGAGACGTATATGACTCTCTCTAAATGTGTCCAGTATGGTGCTGGTGAGCTGCAGCCAATGACCCCCAGAAGGGTGAGCTGAAGTCTGATGCTGCTGCTGCTGCTGCTAAGTCACTTCAGTCGTGTCCAATTCTCTGCCACCCCATAGATGGCAGCCCACCAGGCTCCCCGTTCCCTGGGATTCTCCAGGCAAGAACACTGGAGTGGGTTGCCATTTCCTTCTCCAGTGCATGAAAGTGAAAAGTGAAAGTGAAGTCACACAGTCGTGTCCGACTTTTAGCGACCCCATGGACTGCAGCCCACCAGGCTCCTCCGTCCATGGGATTTTCCAGGCAAGAGTACTGGAGTGGGGTGCCATTGCCTTCTCTGGAGCTGAAGTCTAATCATCATCATTTTCAGTTACTTGCTGCAGATTTTGGAATCCCATTCAAAACCTAATGCATTACAATTTCCACAGGTGGATGCTGCATTTTAGCAAGGATGTTTGGTGATTTGATGAGCACTATAGTTAGAAACCGCATCTAGGTAATCTGGAATACACAGAACACGCCTCCTTCATCAATAGAAGACTGAAGTACCAGGAATCAATGCAGAGAGACCAGTCAGGAGGCTGTAGTTATAGTCTAGCTCAGAGACAAAAGTACTTTTGAATAGGGTTGAAAGCATTATTAGAGATAGGGAGAAGTGGATGGATTCAGGGGATGTTCAGGAGCTGAAATCTTGAGATGAATTGCATATGGCAGATGAAGGAGAGGACGTGTCAAGAACGGGCTCTATGGTCCAGGTGCATAGATGAAGGCGCCATCACTCAGATGAGGGACCCTGAAATAAGACTTAATTTAGGGATAAGATTGTAAGTTTAGTCTTACATGTATTGAATATAAGGTGCTTTTGGCAATTGGGGAGGAAATGTCAAGTCAGCAGTTATTTCCCTAGGCCAGGGGATTTCCAAAGTCAGTCATCTGAAAACATGATGTTCAGGATGGAAGTAGTCAGCTTTCAGCTAAGCAAGAAAACTGAGATCAAAGGAGTTTATGTGCACTACCTCAGCATGTTTACCTGCCAAGTTAAGAAAGTATGCAAACATATATATAGTTTCCATTGTGAGAGACAAATAAAGTAATGGAACCAAAAATAAAATTGCATGTGCCCTGAACTTAATTATGCTAGGTTAAAAAAAAAAAAAAAAAGGCAGGAACTATACAACTGTGAAATGCATGTGTAGCTCTTAGTGAAAGATTTAAATCTTGCTGACACCAATATGAAATGATGGGTTGTGATTCATAGGGAAGGTAATGTGATTTCTGCAGATGGGCTCTGACCTTGGGCGCCCCAGCTGGAGCACAGAGAGTGGTTCTAATTGAATCAACACTGGGCTGGGTGGGGGTGGGGCAGAGAAATACTCTCTACTAGGACTGTGGGAGGAACAATCTCAATGGAGTTAAACAGAAGGAAAAAACGGGTCAACAGACAAAAAGTGGTTCACACAGGAAAAAGGAGTTTACAAAAGCAAGATGTGTCCGGCTTCTCCAGCATGGGCCCAGGGGAGGGAAATATAAAATGTGAAGATTGGGAGCGGCCTGGTGACTAGAGGATGTTCATTGTTTTCCAGGGTAAGGGTATTTCACAGATGTCTCCTAAGCTAAAGGGAACTATCACCTTAATTGCCCTTTGTTTTTTAAATCTTTATTTATTTGTCTGTGCTGGGTCTTAGTTGCAGTACGTGGGATCTTAGATCTTCATTGCAATATGTGGAATCTAGTTCCCTGACCAGGGATTGAACAGGGACCTTCTAAAGTGGTGGAATTGCTGTCTTAGCCGCTGGACCACCAGGGAAGTCCCTGCCCTTTGTTTTGATTTTGGGCAGGCAGAGCAGTCTTCTGGTGCATACTTCTTCTTAAATAAAGAACATTTTTTTAAGCACAGTAGAGAACATTGTTCTAAGCCCTTTAATACATTTTCTCATTTGATCTTTACAATAACTAATGCTTTTGGTCACTATTATTATCTGGATATTACAGAGGATAGAATGGAGGTAGAGAGGCTAATTCATTTTCCTAATATCACATAGGTAGTAAATGAGAGCTGGGATTGGAACCTAGGCTGTTGGACCCTGAGGTCCCTGACTCTGAACCACTTTCTTGCCCTTAAATACCTAGCTGGTGATTTTGGTTGGGGATTTAAGTATTCTGATTCCCGGTGAGGGAGTGAGGGGGTCAATCCCATATTAATTGAATAAATCAAAGCTCTAGTTTTCATAGCTCCTTCTGTGAATTTTGCTAATCTGAGTTTGCTGCTGAGGGATCAGTAGAACAACTAGTTTCTGTCCTGAAGGTCGTGGGCCAGAGCTGGAACGTGGTCTCTAACCTAATAGCTGTTTCTGGCAGCTCATCCAGTGCCTAACATGTGGATGGAGAATCTTTTGTTGAGGAACTGAATGGAATGGGGGCATCACCTGAGAGACTCTGAGAGATCTCCAGGCAGCATCCTGGCTAATGGCCCCTAAACAAAAGGTGATACTATTTTTGACAATCTTCAGCAAATTTTCAGTACTGAGAATCTCTTTTCCTGTCAATTGCAAGCTCAGACTGGCTAACATTTATTAATACAACTCCATACTTGTGTTTGAAACGTAACTATGGAAGAAAAAAAAAATCAACTCCCAGATGTAAATCGAACCAAAAATGCACACAGAATGTAGAGCTAGGCCAGGCCCTTCAGTGTAATCAGTTTTGGGGAGAAAAGTTTCCAAAAGCCTTCTTTCCCACTGCTACCCTCCCCCTTCCCCACCAAAGGTTTCAAATGGAAGGAAAGTAGATGTTTTACAAACTCTAAGTCTTGAATGGCTACAAATGTCTGTAATTTGGAGTCATTTTTTGGAGGCTATGTTTCTATACTGCCATCTGGAATGATAAACTTGTGGAAAAGAAAGGTTCCCAGCTTCAGTGTCTCCAAAATGCCGTGTGAGCACTCGGGTGATGCCTGAAGGCAGTGTTAAACACTCCTAAATCATACAGAGTTCTTTACTATTTTAATATTATTGTTATTTTTCAACTTTTAAGGTTTTTTTTTCTTTTTTGAATCCATGCCTCCTGCAATGGAAGCTTGGAGTCTTAACCACTAGACCGCCAGGGAAGTCCCAACTTTTAAGTTTTGAAATAATTATAGAGTCACAGGAAGTTGCAGAAACATGTACAAAGGCTTGTGTGTCTTTTACCCAGTTTCCCCAGAGATGAATCTTGGATATTATTTTTAATTAAATAGAGAAAATTAAAAAGTGGCTCAAACCCTTCTGTGGCAAGCTTTCAGAAGACTGAATTTACACTTTAAAGGTCACATTGACTTCAACAAGGGAGGAAAACTATTTTTTTTTTTTTGACCTGGTAAACTAATATGAGGAGGTTTAAAATGCATTTGGACATTTTATTTCTTTTCTTTTCAAAATGTAGAAATTGGTCCATAGACACAGGTAAGTGAACATCCAGGCTCCTCTTACTTACAGCCATGTGTAATCTGAGCCCAGACCACTGCTCCAGCCTCATTTCCAACTCTTCCTCCATTGTTTTCAGTGTTCTCAATGCATCACTTTGGCAATTAGAAAATGTCAGCTCCTGTAACAAAAAGTTTGTTTAAAAAAACTATGGAGTAGTCATTAAAATTTCAGTGATTTGGGACCAAATGAATTTGCAGGTATTTTCAGTAATATAAATAACTTTCATTTATGGCAAGTAAGAAATTCATGGAGAAATTCGTGAGAAGGGAAATTAGTAACTTATTGTGTTTATGTGCGTCACTTACTTCCTCTGCCCTGCCCTCTGATGAATGCAATAGAAGAGGAGAAAATTATTTTAGCCATTTAAGTCACATTTGTGTCTCCCATATTTTTGGAAAGAAATGACAAGCATTTGGCAGCTGAACTGCGATAGAGGACAGGGAAATTATTTTAGCCTTTTAAGTCACATTTGTGTTTCCCATATTTCTGGAAAAAAATGGCAAAGCATTTGCGAGCCCTTCTTTGGGATAAGGAACATTTTATGCAAAGCTTTTTTCTTATCACGCTCTTTTGTCCATCTCTCTCATAAAATAATTTGCTAACTTGAAATCTCAAAATTTTCTTGAAACTTGCAACTGATTCTAAGAGAAGAATCAGTGGGATATCTGTAGAATTTACCCATATAAATTCTAAGGACTCCTGCTGCTGCTGCTGCTGCTAAGTTGCTTCAGTTGTGTTCGACTCTATACGACCCCATAGACGGCAGCCCACCAGGCTCCCCCGTCCCTGGGATTCTCCAGGCAAGAACACTGGAATGGGTTGCCATTTCCTTCTCCAATGCATGAAAGTGAAACGTGCACTGGGACAACCCAGAGGGATGGTATGGAGAGGGAGGAGGGAGGAGAGTTCAGGATGGGGAACACAGGTATACCTGTGGCAGATTCATTTTGATACATGGCAAAACCAATCAGATCAGATCAGTCACTCAGTTGTGCCTGACCCTGCGACATGAACTGCAGCACGCCAGGCCTCCCTGTCCATCACCAACTCCCGGAGGTCACTCAGACTCACATCCATCGAGTCAGTGATGCCATCCAGCCATCTCATCCTCTGTCGTCCCCTTCTCCTCCTGCCCCCAATCCCTCCCAGCATCAGAGTCTTCTCCAATGAGTCAACTCTTCGCATGAGGTGGCCAAAATACTGGAGTTTCAGCTTTAGCATCATTCCTTCCAAAGAAATCCCAGGGCTGATCTCCTTCAGAATGGACTGGTTGGATCTCCTTGCAGTCCAAGGGACTCTCAAGAGTCTTCTCCAACACCACAGTTCAAAAGCATCAATTCTTCGGCGCTCGGCCTTCTTCACAGTCCAGCTCTCACATCCATACATGACCACAGGAAAGACCATAGCCTTGACTAGGCGAACCTTTGTTGGCAAAGTAATATCTCTGCTTTTGAATATGCCATCTAGGTTGGTCATAACTTTCCTTCCAAGGAGTAAGCGTCTTTTAATTTCATGGCTGCAGTCACCATCTGCAGTGATTTTGGAGCCCCCCAAAATAAAGTCTGACACTGTTTCCACTGTTTCTCCATCTATTTCCCATGTAGTGATGGGACCAGATGCCATGATCTAGGTTTTCTGAATGTTGAGCTTTAAGCCAACCTTTTCACTCTCCACTTTCACTTTCATCAAGAGGCTTTTTAGTTCCTCTTCACTTTCTGCCATAAGGGTGGTGTGATCTGCATATCTGAGGTTATTGATATTTCTCCCAGCAATCTTGATTCCAACTTGTGTTTCTTCCAGTCCAGTGTTTGTCATGATGTACTCTGCATATAAGTTAAATAAACATGGTGACAATATACAGCCTTGATGTACTCCTTTTCCTATTTGGAACCAGTCTGTTGTTCCATGACCAGTTCTAACTGTTGCTTCCTGACCTGCATACAGGTTTCTGAAGAGGCAGATATGGTGGTCTGGTATTCCCATCTCTTTCAGAATTTTCCACAGTTTATTGTGATCTACACAGTCAAAGGCTTTGGCATATTCAATAAAGCAGAAATAGATGTTTTTCTGGAACTCTCTCGCTTTTTCCATGATCCAGCAGATGTTGGCAATTTGATCTCTGGTTCCTCTGCCTTTTCTAAAACCAGCTTGAACATCAGGAAGTTCATGGTTCACATATTGCTGAAGCCTGGCTTGGAGAATTTTGAGCATTACTTTACTAGCGTGTGAGATGAGTGCAATTGTGCAGTAGTTTGAGCATTCTTTGGCATTGCCTTTCTTTGGGATTGGGATGAAAACTGACCTTTTCCAATTTTGTGGCCACTGCTAAGTTTTCCAAATTTGCTGGCATATTGAGTGCAGCACTTTCACAGCCAATACAATATTGTAAAGTTAAATAAAATAAAAAGAAAATTAAAAAAAAAATAAAGTAAAAAGTGAAAGTGAAGTTGCTCAGTCGTGTCCGACTCTTAGCGACCCCATGGACTGCAGCCCACCAGGCTCCTCCATCCATGGGACTCTCCAGGCAAGAGTACTGGAGTGGGGTGCCATTGCCTTCTCCGTAAGGACTCCTATTAGAGGTAAAACTATCACACAGATTGATTGTGATAGTTCATAATTTCACAGAAGAGAAATCTTAAATGCTTGTTTAAAAAAATCCATCAGTAATAAAATATGACCTTACTTTTTATAGAGACTTTTGGAGAGTCTGACATTTAGTCCCTCAAAATCACAAGATACTTAAAAACCTCTAAGTGATTGGTAACTACCCAAATGCCCAGAATAGGTAAATTGTGGCTTATTCATAAAAGGAATATTATACAGCAATGTGAATGCAATTGTGTACTTGAAAAATTATAGATGACTCACAAATATAATGCTTAGCAAAAAGACCAGATGCAAAAGAGTACGTATGGGTTGATTACATTTATATAAAGTTTTAAAATAGGTAAAACTGATTAGCAGTGTTGAAAGTCAACTATTGGTGTGTAGCACATGGTAGGTATTAAGGGAATAGGAGAGGGATAGAAAAAAGGCTGAAGCTTCAATACTTTGGCCACCTGATACGAAGAGCTGACTCATTGGAAAAGACCCTGATGCTGGGAAAGATTAAGGGCAAAAGGAGAAAAGGGAGACGGAGGATGAGATGGCTGGATAGCATCACCGACTCAATGGACATGAGTTTGAGCAAGCTCTGGGAGATGGTGAAGGACAGGGAAGCCTGGTGTGCTGCAGTCCTTGGGGTCGCAGAGTCGGACACAACTAAGTGACTGAACAGCCAGAGAGAAACCTGGGGTGCTGGGAATGTCCCGTTTCTTGATGTTGGCTACCTGGCGTGTTTGATTTGTGAAAATTGAGCAAGCTACCTACTTAACGATTTTTTCACTTTCACCGTGTACAAGCCCATAAAATGTTAGAAGAAAAAAGTACAGTGGGATTATGGTGGAGCCTGGGTCGCTGGCAGGCACCCCAGCATCCTTCACTCCAGACATGATGGCAGCCTCCATTCAATTCTGTCTCAGACAGGGTGGCGTATGGTGGAGAGGTGGGGCAAGCTCCATGGAGACAGCATAGATGGTCTCTAATTATACTTTTCCTTTTAGAAAAAGGAATTTTTTTTCTCTTTTCCAAAAGAAGGATTTTAAATGATAGTTCATGGAAGAACCTCCTTGATGTCATCTTACCCTTGGAATACTTTTCTCACCGACAAATCCGTGTGACTACACTCACACACACACATCCCTAGCTCAGCATCACACTGCTTGATAGAGAGGGGCGGTGACAGCCAGAAGGCTTGGAGTATCACAAAACTGGCTTCAGACTTGAGCACTGCTTCTCACCTCACCTGGGACCCTGAGCAGGGTCTGCTCGCTGAGCCTCAATTTCCATCTAGCAGGTTGATACTGAGAAGTAGATAAGGCCTCGAAAGGGATATATATCGTCCCAGGACACTCCCTAACAGGTGAAAGGCATTTGAGGAGTCCTTCCCTACATTATCTCTAATTTTCCACCTGCACAGTAGGTATTTTTATTTTGCAAATGAGAAAACAGCTCGCATGGAGCAAGATCACACCTACTGAGTGGCAGAGAGGACCTGAACTCCAAGTGCCTGACTTCTCCGGTAGGCTGCCTCCAACTCTGTGCCAACAGCTGCCCATTCTCCTGTGGCTCCAGGACCCCTGGGGATGAGCTCCCTGGATCTCTGATTATTTCGTTTTCTTATTTTCGTTCCTACATAGTAAGTGCTCCATAAAATGATAATTGTTAGTTATCAGGTAGGAGGAATTAGGATGATTAATATGAACAGACAGCGTGGTATATAAGGATAATAACTTCTATTTCAAAGTGTAGATGTGAGACTCAAAATGTGAGCCAGAACTCCCACCACAGAGCCCAGTGCCCAGTACGGGCAAAAATGTAAACCATCTGCTCCTCTTCTCACCAGCTGTCTCCGTATGCATCCAGCACTTGGGGCCTCCTTCAATCTTGTTATTAAGTTCCCCTAGACGGATCATGGCACATGGCTGTCTGGCTCAGCAGGCAGCCATGAGAGGGTCTTGCGAACACATGGGTAGAGGGGGCCTGAAGGCCTGATGACCTTGGGCATACCCAGTGAGAGGCACAGCCCAGCTGGCTTACTCTGCCCACTGGTGCCTGTCTCTCTCTGCTCAGATATCCCAATAATCTGTCACTCATCCAGGCTGCTATAAACCTCCATGCCCCCATGGACTTCAATCTCTTTGTTCCTTGGCCAACAATCTAGACTCTAGCAGTCAGCTTCGCTGCCACGTTCTTCCTTACGCTCCTGTCTCCTCAGCCAACCCTAATCCTCTTTTTCCTCCTTCCAGCCTTCATCTTTTTTTCCAGCCCATTTAGCCCTCTGCCTGCCCTATCTCACCCAGTTCTAACCCAAACCCAACCCACTCCACCCCTGCCTAGCATGTCCTCTCCTCCCTCCCCGTCTGCCCTCACCCCCTGGGCTCTGGAGAAGGTCTCCCCCACCCAGATCTCTGGAGGACCACGCACGCCTCTGGCTGGAGGAGTGTTTGCCAGCCATTCCATTCTGGTGAAAGCGGATGCTCCAGGCCAGCGTGTGGGCTGTCCCATTGGCCCTCAGGCCTGGAGATGCCCCTGTAGTGCCCTCCTGCCCACCCTACTCCAGTCCCCGTGAGCGCCACGGGTTCCTGGGTATGGCGAGTCAGGCTTGTCTCTGCTGTTGTTTATGTAATTCTTCCCTGCAGTAACAGGGTGTTTACTGTTGCACAAACACATTTTGGTTTAACGGCTGACAGTAAAACTGTCTGATAAAGTTTGATTTAGCGAAAGAAAGCAAAATAAATCTGGGGGCACGGAGAGCTGTTGGGAGGAGAGACTCCTAGGGCTTTGCAGAAGGGGCAAGAGAGTGAGGCCAGGGAGCTGGCTGCACTTTCCTGGCCATTCTGTCTGCCTGTCTCCAAGGAGCACCTCCACTCTGCAGAAAGCTGGGTTCCTGTTATATTAGTAAGCTCCCAGACCAGGCACAGCATATGCTTGGACTTCCTCCGTTGTCTGCCCTTGCGAGTTGTCTTCATCCTTCAGTATCTGGTGTGATGTGTTCCTCCTCCAGGAAGTCTACCCTGATTGCTCCAGCTTAAATAGAGCTGGCAGTGTGGCCTGAGAGAAAGATCCTTGAGCTAGGAGACCTGAGGACTAGATGTTGACTCTGGGATTTTTTAGCAGTGTAGCCATAGGCAAGTCCTGTTGCTTGTAGGGATCTTGGTTCATTCAGCTGCAAAGGGGCATGAAGAGGATAAAATGCAGAAAAGGGCTTGGTTCTTGATAAAGTCCCACCCACATGTAAGACCCTCCTATCTGGTTCTCCTCTGAAATCTCGTGAGGCATGTCTTGGCTGTGCACTCAACTCATACTTGGCTTGCAAAGCAAGTTAAGGTGAGCATCTGTCCTTCTCTGTGTGGGATGATTCCAGCACTGCCTGTTGCCAGTAGCTCCTTGTTGGGCTGTCTCCTACCCCTGATTTGTCAGCATAGGGCTGCAGTGAGGTGGTAGGTACCCACAAAATATGTTTTTTGAACTTTTTATTGAAGTTGACATATTGAAGCATGACATACTGACAGAAAAGAATACAAATCCTAAGAACACAGCTTGATGCCATTTCTCAGACTGTACACATTGATGTAATCAACACCCTGATCAAGAAATGGGACCTTTCCCCCACTCCCCAAATCCCTCCCAGCAACTCTTCCCGCCTGATACCTGCTTAAGGATAATCATTGCCTTGACTTCACCGTAGATCAGTCTCACTTGTTTTTGTACTTTATGTGGATGTATATAAATAGAGATAACATGCACTATTTTGTATCTGGCTACTTTCTGAAATTCATCTGTGCTGTTGCGTGCAGTAGTAGTTCCTTCATTTTCTTTGCTGTGTCATATTTCATTCTGTGAATAAACCACGATTATTTATCTATTCTGTTGTTGATTGGCCTTTAGGTAGTTTCTAGGTCATCTATATTATGAACTGTGTTGCCATGGACACTCTTGTACATATATTTTGGTGAACACATTTCTGTTGGATGTATACCTAGGATGGAATTATTGGGTTAAAGGGTATGTATACCCAAAGGGCAGCTTTGGAAGATACTGCTGAACGGTTTTCAAAAGAGGATTTGCCAATTTATGTTCCATTCAGCCTTTGGTATTATCTGTTTTTTTATTTCAGCCACTCAGGTGGGTGTGTAGTGGTGTCTGTCTGATGGTTCTGTCGGTATTTCTGATAACTAAGGAAGTGCAAACACATTTTCATATGGTTATTGGTCATTTGTATATAATTTTTTGTGAAGTACTTGTTCAAGTCTTTTGCCCATATTTCTGTTGAGTACTCTTTGTCTTTTTAAAGTTGATTTATAGAAGTTACATATAAATATAGTCTGGATCTGAGTTCCTTGTCTTACATGTACATTTCATATATTTCTATGAAATTTTCTCTCACACTGTGGATTGCTTCTCCAATCTCTTAATTCTGTCCCTTGAAGAACAGAAATTCTTCCTCTTAATAGAATCCAATTGATTTAAGTTTCTGGGAAATGTGCTTTGACTGGCTGAATCTAGCTTCTCTCTTCCAGGCTGACTTCATTCTTTCCTTCTGAGTCATCCTGTTTCCCATGTCCAGTGTGGTGTTTTGGGGGAAATAAAAAGATGGTTTTCCAAGAAAACCCAGTTGTTCAGGTCCAAGCTGTTCACCTCTTTTCACTTGGAAGTGCTGCCTGAGAATTGCTGGTTCCCATGCCCAGGTACCTTCCAAGCCTTCCCCCTTTCCAAGAATCCAGGTTAGTTTTGTGGACAAATCTTCCTTCTGTCACTTAAATCTGACTCCCTCACTCAAGAGAAACTAAAAGGCCAACAAACAAATGAAGAGTTGTTCCAATCATTAATAATCAGAGAGATGCAAATTAAGGAAATAATGAGATATCACTTTACAACTATTGGACTGGCAGAAATTAAAGAGCTGCACAACACCAAGGGCTGGCTGGGATATAAGGCTCTACAAAGGTGAGTGTTCTCATTTGGAGGAACAAATCAGGGCGGCAAACAGGTTTACTGAGAAAACTATTGACACCTGTGTACGGCAGACCTCCTCCAACAGGCTCAGGAGAGGCATGGTAGGGGTGTATGTCAAGTATAGCACTGGTGATGGGGAGTATCTGGGTGGCATCCTTGGGGGAGTGGATGGGTAGGATGTGGTACAAACCATGGCATATTATGTAATAGTGGGAAGCAACAGATTGATGTTCACTCGGGAGCATGCATGGATTTTTGAAACATAGTGCTGGGTAGAAAAAAACAGAGACACAGTGTGATATCATTTGTGTAAGTTAAAAATATGCACAAGAGAAATATAAGCATTTTGCAAAAGCAAAATGAACTAAGAAGATTCATATGCACATTATAAGAGGGTTGCCTGTTAAGAGGGATGGGGGTGAGGAATAGAAATAAAAGGGGATTAAAAAAAATCTGATACCTTACCTTCTTTTGCCTAATGCATCTTCTGGATCCATCTTTAAAAATTTCCTGCTTCATAATTTCTTCTTTTTCCCTTCCCAGAGGTCTGATCTCACTAGTCAATCTCCCTTTGGATCAGCTCCTGTGAGGCCATGTCTCTTAACTTATTAGTTAATGTTTACTAACATCCACATTTACTCTGAACAAGGACTCAGCACACTGCAGTGGCCCACACGTGGTCCCATGGGGCAGGGGATTGTGGGAAGCAGGAAGACTCGAGGGGGGACCCTGTCCTACTAGTCGTGGTATCTGGCACCTGGGAGCTGCTCAGTCAATGTCAGTCAATGCTGCTCAGTCAACGTCCTTTGAATGAACCGAAGAAATTCTAGCTCTGCTGTATACCAGCTGTGTCGGCCAGGGCACATACCTTCACCTCTGAGTTTTGATTTCCATTTCTGTCAAAATGGAGATAATAAGTAATTTCAAGCTCACAGGGTTATTGTGAGGCTTAGATGAGATCGTTGTTTTGGAAAGCACTTCATTAACTGGAAGGAGTTATCCGTGCAAAGGAAAAAGGGAAGAGAAAAGAATGTAGAAGGCTCAAATCCTAGCACTTCCGCATATTAGCTGTGGGACCCTGAATAAGGCAGCATCCCCTCATCTCAGGTTTTAAATTCCATAAAATGAGAAGCAAGAATGTCAACATCATAGAGTTTTTATGAGGATGAATGACAATACATATTTGGTATTTAATAAGAGGTGCTTAGAAAATTGGAGGTCTATATCTCCATTCATTAATCTATTCAGTGAATTCTTGTTGAATGCCTACAATGGGCCAGGCGAGGTTCTAGACACTGGGAGTGGAGAAGTGAACAAAACAGACAAAATCCCCAAATGCCTTTCCTTTGGTCTAGAGGAGAGGGGTCAAGCAAGAAACAAAATAATAAGACATGTAGTATGCAAGTTGATACCAAAGCCAGTGGCAAAAACTAAGCCAGAAAGGGAAATAAGGGAGCAGCAGGGGATTGGTGGAAGGCATTTCCTTTTTACTTTGAGTGCTTGGGAAAACCCTAGCTGAGAAAGTGATGGTTTGAACAGAGACTTGTGGAAAGAGAGAAAGTAAGCCCTGGGGAAGTGCAAAGGCCTTGAGCATGCACATCTAATATGTTCAAGGCATAGCCAAGAGGTGAGGTGGGTTGGTGGGTGGGGGTTGGGTGGGGGGATGGGTAAATGGGGATAGGAGTGGGGATGAGCTCAGAGACTAAAGGCCTCAATAAGGTTGATGGTAGAAGCCCCACTTAAACGTGCTGTAAATTATACCTGGCTGTGCAGGGATATCTCAGGGGAGGAGGAAAGATGGAAAGAGCTGTGATTTTCAAGTGTGGAGGAGGAGCCAAGGTAGGTGTACTATTTTTCTGTGGCCACCTAACAAATTGCACTCGAACTTAGCAGCTTGAGAGGATTATCATTTAGTATCTCAGACTTTCTGCATGTCAGAAATTCAGGCACCGCTTAGGTCTCTCCAATGTCTACAGTCAAGGTGACCCGGCTGTAGTAATCTGAAGACTTGTTACCTGAGAGAGAGTCTGCTTCTACCCTCACACCTGTGGTTGGGGACAGAGTTCAGCTCCTTCCAGGCTGCTGACAAGAGGTCTGTCTCAGGTCTCTGCCACATGGGCTTCTCCTAGTTCAGCCTCGGGCTGGCCACTGGCTTCCTTCCGAGCCAGAGCACGCCCAAGAAGAAACCACAGTCTTTCAAAAACATAAACTTGGAAGTGGCATCTCATGACTTCTGCTTTGGTCTATTCGCTGTAGAAATAGGAGACTATTCGGGAATGCCAGAGGAGCAGAACAGGTGGGAGGTCAGAGGTGAGGTTGCCTGCCACTGGGCACTGTGATGGTCAGCAGTGGCAGAATTGCCAAAGACTATAGTCGGATGAGAAGTTATTTGTCCAGATGCAACAGGGACATTTGAGAATTAATACTTTGTCAGTTCAATCCAGTGGTACTACTTCCTTGAAGAACTAGGAGTAATTGAATAAGTAGGAACCTAGCTAGCTAGCTAGCTTGCTATCGTCTATGTGGTGCTCTGTGATCCTCCTAACCTGGCTAATTAGGCCCTCTGGCCTCTCATTCTGAGGGTAGGTTTCAATTTGCAGGAGAAAAGGCACTGCCTGTGTGTGTGCCCGTATATCCAGGCTTATCTTTTGTGATGCCTGAATCTCAGGTCCTGCTCTTCCCTGAGGCTGGAGACCTTTGGGTTCACCTTTCCTCTGCTCCCTCCTCTGCACTTTGTCAGAGGTCACGTGGGAGGAAAGAAGCCCCATGCGGTTTTAATCATTTTGCTATAAAAGCTGAGCTGCTCTCTGCTTTGATCCAGGCTAAGCTGCTGGGAGTCGGGCTGGCCTGTCCGCGGAGCAGCTCCGTGCACGGCTCCCACATCAGACGACAGCCGTAAAATGGAGCACAGCTCATTAATTCTCCCTCCTAACCAGGGCACCTGACAAGAAGTGACTTTGAAAACCCGGAGGACGGATGGGCGGGCCAGTGGGCGTCTCTGGGGCTACGCGAGGAACATCTGTTTCCAGGTCCCTGGCTGTTAAATTGACATCTTTTTATTTGAAACTTTTCTTTTATTTCCCAACTTCCTGCAATTGGCAAGGTCTCTGTGCCAGGGACCAGACGGCGTGGCTTTGGGGGCTGTAGGAACTGCGTGGCTTTGCTGTCCTTCATGACAGGCTTGTGAGTGCCAGAGTGGGCAGCCTGGCACTCTGTCAATTATTGAACCTATGTTTGTGCAGAGAACATCAAACCCCATAAAAAACTGAAATGGCCTTGAAATTGAAAACCCCGTGTATGTCTGTGAGCCTCCATATGAGAAATATTAGCGTTTCAGAACTAGAAAATTCACTGGGAGCCTGGCATTTTCCATCAAGAGTCTTCTCTCCTTGGGATCCAGCAATCAAGTTTCTTCAACAAGATCCAACCTCTGTGCCTGCAGCCTTTATCCTGGATACTGAGATAGCTATTAGTGACTAGAGACCCAGGGTCGACCTTTAAACTCAAACTGGCCAAGTTCACTAGCAAAGGCTAGGTAGACCCTTCTCAAGGTGACGGCTCTTAGGATAGGGGATTGGAAATGGTCAGTGCATGATTCTGGTTATCTCTACTTTGTCCTGGGGGCCTTTGGGTCATCTTATATTCTTGGCAGTCTGATCCACATGCTTTATTCTTCATCCTACAGGGTCCATCCTTGGCCATGTGGCTCCAGGTCAACAGGAACAGGTAGCAGTCAGTGCTTGAGAAACAATGGTATTACTGAGTCCCGAGGGATCACCAGAAGATAATCGCATCTGGTTATACACATATATCTGGTGTGCAAAAATGTATGTGTGTGTACATGCACGTGCGTTACCAGAATATGAGTTGAATGTTGGTATATCTGTGTGAAAGCTTAAGGGTATGGTGACGTCTATGTGTTTCTGAAGCATGTGCCTGTGGAGTGAGTGAAGAGTACACAGCATATCTTTGTCAGAATATGTTTCTGTGTGTTAAGGTGCATAAGGAACTGCTGGGATGAAGCCGCTGTGTGCTTTTGTGGATGTGTGTGAGAATGAGAATTTCCTCATTCTCATGCTTCCTGAAGGTGTTGGGGATGACCTTGTTGGTTCTCCTTTACC
This sequence comes from Tragelaphus eurycerus, assembly GCA_935064755.1. NCBI lineage: Eukaryota > Metazoa > Chordata > Mammalia > Artiodactyla > Bovidae > Tragelaphus > Tragelaphus eurycerus. Next base: position 11,682,899 of record CAKXYN010000016.1, read on the forward strand.
ACTGGCTCTAACACTCGTGCCCCTTAATATCCAAGACCTTGGCTGTTTCCATCCCCAACCCTTTAAAAGTCCCATTAAGACGGTAGGCTCTTCAGTCAGGCTACCTGGCTTTGAATCCAGAAAGAATCTCTGGCCACATGAACTCGGACAGTTTGCGTAACCTCTGCATGCTTCAGTTTCCTTGTCTGTAAAAGGAGAGTAAAATAGTGCCAGATTGGAGAATGCAGAAAATCATTCAGGTAAAGCAATTTGAAATTCCCTGCATTTGGTTAGATGTCATCAGGATCACCCCTGGTCACGTCCATCACTCCCACTTTTTAATCCAAATTCTGTACTTCCATTATGCCTTGAGGGCCTTCCATTCTGTCCCATCTCCCTTCATCACATTATCAACATCTGTCACCTCAGATACTGCAGCCCTTTTGCCAGTGCTGTTGTATACCACTTTTCTAATTCAGGCCACCAAACTAGGCAGTTTCCACTGGTAGAATATAACCCAGCCAGGAAGGGTCACTTGAATGGCACAACCAGAATATTGATGCTCCTTGATGTGTCAACTATTTAGGTGGAGAACAAGAGCAGGTGAATGCAGTAGAAAGGGATTCATCGCAGTTGGCCCCTGCAGCAGACTTCCTTCTCCTTGTTTCCTCTTTCCCTTTTGGGCTTGGACTGCAAGGAGATCCAACCAGTCCATTCTGAAGGAGATCAGCCTTGGGATTTCTTTGGAAGGAATGATGCTAAAGCTGAAACTCCAGTACTTTGGCCACCTCATGCGAAGAGTTGACTCACTGGAGAAGACTCTGATGCTGGGAGGGATTGAGGGCAAGAGGAGAAGGGGACGACAGAGGATGAGATGGCTGGATGCCATCACTGGCTTGATGGATGTGAGTCTGAGTGAACTCCGGGAGTTGGTGATGGGCAGGGAGGCCTGGCGTGCTGCGATTCATGGGATCGCAAAGAGTCGGACACGACTGAGTGATCTGATCTGATCTGATCTGATCTGATAGGTGAGGAGGGAGGCCACAGGGCTGTGCGTGTTGTCAGCTCACTACCAGCCTGGGAGTATCTAAGAATGAAAGTCAATGTCCTGGTCATTTTAGCTTTTCCATTCCGATTTGAATATATTAAAATGCAACCTTCCAGCTGTGCAAATCCCCAGGCCATTGAAATAAAAGGTTTTAAACTTTAACCATTAAAGATTTAACTAGCCAATAAATCTAAGCATGCGGGGGGTTGTTACCAAACGTTTATTACATTGCTTTTAACTTAAGAGCAAATGTCAAGTGTGGACTTCCACGCAAAAGACATTTCCTTGTGGTCAAAACTGATCTCAGCCCCCGACCAAAAAAGCAAGAGATCACTGTCTCCAGAAGGGTCCACTCACTTACCTCTGAGATCCCTTTAGAAGTTAAAATGGCTATGTCAATTTTACAAACCAATTTGCTTGCTGCAGAAAAGGCCTATAAGAGCCTCTTGTTGCCACGGTCAGAACATGACTGACTAAATTAATCCAAAAGTCTACTTTCAGTTTGAGCATCTTGGCACCAACTTTTCCAGAACCAGTTTTTATAAAGGCACAAAGGGGATATAGCTTTAGTGAAGAACATCACAGGATCTTTCTCTTTTAGTATCTTCTGGGTGAGTTGGATAGCCAGTGTCTTGGATCATAGTGCTTAGTCTGGCCATTTTTACCTTTCAGGCCGGCAGGAGATCTGTCTAGTAGTGAAATATGGCTTTTAATTTACACAAATGTAATCATACAGAACTTAACAATCATATTCACCCTGGGCTTAAAAAATGAATAGAGGCCAGATAAATCTTGGCCATTAAAAAAAAAAAAAACAACAGAAAAAGATCTGACTTACATGTTGAGTTATACCAGCCAACGAGGGGACAGAGCCACATTCCAGATGTGCTATTTTCCTGCCCATTGACAGTTCTGCAACCCACCCCAGCAGTAAAAAAGTCCTGAAGTGGATTTTTTTAATCTGGCTTAGACTCCTTTTCGCCCAAGAGGCCTGCTGGGTGGGTCCTCTGGGTTTTATTTCTCACAGAGCAAACCAGGGAGCCCTGTTTGTGGGAAATACATAGTAAATCCTGGCCTTTGCTCACATAACTTCCCTCTGGAGCATTTTTCACATCCAAATAGGAGGTGAATAAAGTTGGTCAGCAGTTGTATTTCTTTTAAAGTGATTTTACTTTTAGCAGGAAGAGGTTTAGCTTCATGAGGCCGTATCCTCTGCTCCCTAAGTTATAAGGCAGAGTGAAAAGACAATGGTGAAGGATGTGCTTTTCTCCAGCAAGTTCAAATTGTGGGGGACACTAACTAATTCCCCTCCATTCCATTGCAGTTGCCTAGAAGGAAGAGTGAATTCCAGGCACCCGGGGTGCAGAAGCACTTTCCCTGGAGGCGTCCTTCCCAGCAGTGTCTTTTGATGTGGGTGGGATAGGGAAGGGCTATGCTCTATGTTTTAAATCTTTCTCCACTGAATGGGAACTGGAGGCACTGGAGAAATTATTTTCAAACCAGATGGGAGCAGAGGGGAAGCACTGGCTGATTTGCTGGGAATCTCTCTTGAGTCTGAGAGGCAAATCAATTCGGGAACTCCCAAGACTGTTTCCACCTCAGAAATGGGAAGAGCTGACACCATCCCTCAGGGCCCTGGGTGATAGGTTGTCTGCCTTCCAAGGCTTCTAAATATCAAGGATCAGCAACCCACATGGAAAGTAGGGGTCACATACCAGCCTTTCCCTGGGGCACTTTCAAATTGGCTCTGCTGTCCCTTCTGCCTTCTCTGATTTTCAAATCCCAGCCTGTTAAACCCAGAAGAGTGAGAAAGCTAGAGAGAAACTTCTTAACTGTTATTAGAATATTTTGCTTTCTGAATGACAAGCCATTTTGGAAGGAAGCTTTTTTTTTTTTTTTAATTCCTCTTACCTGTGCAGTTGTTCATGGCAGCCCTGTTTGGGCGAGTGTAATCTTGGTGCCGATGAAGAAGTAACCATACTTTCTCCCACTTAGAAGATACTCATCTCATTCATTCATTGATCCATTCATATATTAACTCTTTCATTCATTTCAAAAATCTTGCCAGCTGCCTTCTGTGAGTCTCTGTCAGGTGTTTGGTTCAGAGCTACAGACAGAAGAGAACCCAATGCTCGAGGAGACAGGCAGAGCCCTCTGGGAAGACGAAAGTGACCTTGACTCTGTCTCTTAGGATTCTGAGTGGGACCCTCCCCTGTGGGTATTCAAAACCCGGAGAGCCTTGCACACATAGAGGCTGAATCAGGCTTCTGTGGTCTCCCTGAAGGTCCTCGTGGTACTATTTCAGATATCTCCACCATTTATCATGCCCAGCTCCTAGTGTCCTCCACATTTAATTCCTGTTTCTAGAGAAGGCAGACAGTGTTGACTAAGCTTCCTGGCTCATTTCCTCATGCTTTGCTTCTACCAAGCCCACCCATTCACTCTCCCAGCCGGGTGTCAAAGGGGATCCTTTCTATTTCCCTCTTCATCCCTTTGCTCCTACCTTCTCCACAAACCCCTGAACCATGAAATTCCTGTCTTCTGCCTCTGTTCAGTCTCTCTCCCCTGCCAGGACTTCTGAGGCTCATCCCTGCGTGGTGACCCTTCCCCTCCCTGTACCTTGGACCTGTGAAAGGGAATAGTTTGCATCCGCAGAGGCTGGGACCATTCCCCATCCAGCCAAGACATTGCCCCAGACACGTTTCTTTGCTTCTTTATCCTTCTGAAAATAGCCATTTTAAAAGGCTGAAATGAACTTCATGAGGTTTAAGGGGTTTATTAGTTTTAAAAACCACGCTCCCTGTTTGGAGGGAGGGGAAACAGCTGCCTTCTTTTCACATGACGTCAATCCACAGGCGTCTGTAATTTACATTTTTTTTTTTAAAACTCAAATGTTCAGAAATAATGGAAAGGCTGCTCGAAAAAAGCAGATGAAATAAAAACTGGGGGAAAATGTGTATTATACAAAAACCAGACCCGTGAGCCTGAGGCGAGACACCCCGATGACCTGGGGAGCTGATTAATGAGGCAAACCAAAGGCAGTCCAGGTGAGTGTGGGTGCCACGATTTCCTCAGTCACCGACGCCCATGTGCTGGCATTTCATTTCCCACGCACGACTTCACGGATGGTTTTCATTCGGAAATTTTAGAACCACCGATGTTTCTGCCCTAGGAGGAAAGATTCCTGAGCTGTGGACGTTGGGCAGGTGGGGAGTGAAGGAGAGCATGCAGGATGGGAACTTCCTCGGTCCTGGCTTCTGTATGTCTTGGTTCTCAAAGGCAATCTTTTCTGATACAGCCTCATTCTAGTCAGTGCCTTCTTTAGTCCCTCCCCTCGTTCTCTGAGCAAAAGGAGACAAAGGTCACACAGAGAACTCTGCTCAATGTTACGCAGCAGCTTGGTTGGGAGGGGAGTCTTGGGGAGAATGGATATATGTGTATGTATGGCTGAGTCCCTTTGCTGCTCACCTAAAACTATTCCAAGGTTGTTAATCGACTATATTCCAATATAAAATAAAAAATTAAGGACTTCCCGGGTGGTACAGTGGATAGGAATCTGCCTGCCATGCAGGGGTCACGAGTTTGATCCCTGGTCCGGGAAGATTCCACATGCCACTCAGCAGCTAAGCACGTGCACCACAACTACTGAAGCGACATGCTGCAGCTACTGAAACCCATGTGCCTGGAGTCCCCGTGCTCCGAAATACGAGAAGCCACTGCGATGAGAAGCCCAAACAAAGAATAGTCCCTACTCGTTGGTATTAGAGAAAACTTGCATGCAGCAAGACCCAGAGCAACCAAATACATAAATTATAAAAAAAAAGTTAAAAAGAAAAAAAAAGGAGATGAATGTCAGATGGTAAGACTAAGGTAAGATGTATCAAAGTTTTATTTTTGGACAGTTTTCATTAACCACTTCATTTTTTAAAAGAGAAAGAAACCCAACATCTAGTTACACATCAGATGTCAGTTTCCAAAATATCTTATCCTATTTTTGCCTAGATTTTCCCCTATGTATTATGTCTCTGAATGCTATTTCATTAACGTTCCTTTGGAGATCCAGGGAGACCAAGACAGACGTGGTCTTAGTTGCCTACTTTGGTGGGGGGCAGCAGGTTGGACAAAACCACCAGCTTAGGGTGACAAGACCTCTGATGGCAGAAGTACCGGGTATTCTAGTAGATCCTGCGGGAGTGGAGGAGTAGGACTGAGGGCCTAGAATGCTTCCTGGAGGAACTGACGTTATGTGCCGGGAAAGAAGTAGGACTTAGCCAGGCCAAAAGGCTCTGGAGGGGATTCTCGACAGAGGGGGATGAGATAGCTTGGGATCTGGGACTCTTCGCAGCAGGACTTGCACCTGCACAAACATCTCAAACATCTCCTCCAGCCACAGAACACAAAGAAACTATAAGGGACTAAAAACAACTGCACGTGTGCATAGTCCCGGTATTTATGAACAGCAAGATAAATACAAAAAGGCTGCAAACCACTTTTGCTGAGGTGCCAGGAACAAAAGCATGATACCATGCATGATCACCGCACACAGCACCACCAAGGGGGTGGGCAGGCCATGTAAGCCACTCCTCCTGGCCGGACCCACAGATCTGCCCCGATCCTCACTCCATTCAAAGGACCAGCCTATGACCTCCTCATTGAGCAAGCAAAGGAATGTGTTACTCGTTTTCCCTCCTTCCTGAATTCCCTGTGTCTGGTCGTGTATCAATTTCTATTAATCAAAGAGTCCAAGGACCCAGGTCAGTAACAGGGAGACTGTATGACTGGCCCAGGGGCGGAGGATTTTAGTATTTAAACTCTGTTGTGTGGTGGGACTGCAACTGGCAGGAGATGGATCTGAGCGGGTATCAGGAACTCAACCATTCAGGCTCCTTCCAAGGAGCTTAGGTTTCATTCTGTGGGCAATGGGAATTGTTTGAAGGGTTTAAGCAGGAGAGTTTACATCTCTTTGAGTCATTTCCCTACAGTGACGGAAGTGGTTTTAGAGCTTGTTTAGTTCCACTCTGTTTTTTCAGATGATGAAGTTGAGGTCTGGAGAGGGACATATCATGACTCCTCTTACTGCTGTTGCTATCAGCTGGTATTTATTGAGAGCCTATAGATACCAGCCCTGTGCTAAGTGCGTCTGCTCCCTCATCTTCACAACAACCCTCTGCGGGGAGCGAAGTGCTAGTAATATCCCTATTTACAGATGAGGAAACTGAGACCCAGACAAATGAAGTAATGTGCTTAAGGTCACTAGGCTAGCACGTGTCAAAGCCAATAGTCAAGCAAGGTCTGATTCTACAATCTTAGCGGGACACTCTACTCTTTCAAGGTTCCATAATTAACAGCAGAGCTGGAATTTAAACCCATGACTCCTGATATACAGTCTAAACTAGAATGCTAACTGCAATGGCATCCCACCCCAGTACTCTTGCCTGGAAAATCCCATGGATGGAGGAGCCTGGTAGGCTCCAGTTCATGGGGTCGCTAAGAGTCAGACACGACTGAGCGACTTCACTTTCACTTTTCACTTTAATGCATTGGAGAAGGAAATGGCAACCCACTCCAGTATTCTTGCCTGGAGAATCCCAGGGACAGAGGAGCCTGTCTGGGCTGCTGTCTATGGGATCGCACAGAGTCGGACACGACTGAAGCGACTTAGCAGCAGCAGCAGCAGGTCCACCTCCTTTCTTAAGAGGCGGACACGCCTCCTGTCGTCTCAGTTTCTCTTGGCCCTGCTTTTGCTGACTCCGTGTACTTCTTTGCCATAGTGATGCCTCCGTATATGCCACGTGTGTATCCTATTCTTCGTTTATCTTCTCACATGTGGTTCAGGAAGATTGTGACAGTTGGTGTTAGACTAACACTGTCAAGGAGGACAAGAACTGAACTCAAGGAAGCTGGGGTGGGGAGAAATTCTGGGCTTTGGGTTAAACAGTTGTGTGCGATTCCCAGTGTCCTGGCCTAAGGACATTGGCTGCAGTGGCAGAGCTGGCCCCTTTCAGCCCTGCTTGGCGAGCTGGCCTGTCCTTGTTGAGATCCCCAGTCCCCCAGGAGGTGGACCTCCCAGGGCTGGCCATGGTTGGGCCGGCTGTCCCCTCGGACTGTCACCTTCAGGTTCTACCTGGTCCGGGGCCGCCAAGTTGGTGAAGCCCTGGCCACTTGTCATTGCTCCCCAGCTAATGACCTCCTGGCCTGGCCACATCTTAGCTAATTTCTGCAATTAGGAAAGCTTGTTTTCAGGGGCTGAAACAGGAACTTTTCTGAATTAGCTTTTATGGTTCAGAGCCTTTAATTTGAGATTTAAAAAACATCATAGCTTGCCAAAACCAAATAAACTGCAGCTAATGAAATTCGCAGAAGTTCTCGGAGAATGCTTCTTACTGGGGCTCCTGCATGATTTATTGACAGCCGGTTGTAAAAACAATCTTATTAAAGGTCATAATGTTGGGTTAAAAAAAAAAAAGCCCTTTAATTTATAGCATAATTAGGCTTCCTCCAATAGCTCCGCTGCCAGGGCTGTCACTTAGGGGTCCGAGGAAGCACTTGGTGTTTTTCATTATATCAGAGCGAAGGAGATCTCTGTTCCTGAAGGGCCCACTGACTTTCTCTTTATGGCCCTTTTATTGCTGCTAAAATAGTCAAAACAGGGGGTTGATTAGAGCCCACTGATGCCTACTGATTATGGGAACACCTCTTGTGGGGGGAGGGGGCTCAGGACTTCAGGACATGCCTTGGACAGAAAGGGATGGACTGTGAGACACGCCTGGGAAGTGTGACCAGGTTTCCCGGCTCTTCCCCCAGACACTTGTGGATTGAAGGCTGACCCCAGGTAGGCGGGGCTGGGGTGATAAAAGGCACGGTGAAGGTGCTAATGCCTCGAGGAGGAGGACAATCCCAGGACAGGATGTGTGTGGGAATAAGAACCTTAAAATGCTAATGGGTCCCTAGGTGGAGAGTGGCGAAGAGTCCAGCAGAAGGTCTTGCCTGCAGCTGGCCTTGTGGAAGGAAGTGAGAGGACTCAGTGTTGGTGTCTTGTGGTGCAGGTCGGGGAGGAGGGCAGATCCCCATCTCCCACTTCCAGGAGGCCCAGGTGTTGTTTTCTGGAGCCAGCTCTCCAGGGATGTGCTGGTGCAGGGGAGGGGTGGGCACCTGGTGGGTGTGGGAAGTCACAGCAAAGCATCAGGGGTGTGTGATGACAGCCAGCCCCCAACAGAGATGCCCTGCCCCCACCCCAATTCATCCCTCCCTCTCCCACCCGAGGAGCTGAGCACTGTAGGGAGGACTTTGCCCTAGATCCTAGTATTTTCTGAAGGGTTCCCTTAGATTTATGTCCCCCAATTTCAACTTCAACCTGAGGGAGAAAGAGAGATCTGAAAGAGGATGACTTGCCCCTTGGACCAGAGACCTTAGTCATGGCTTCAAAGTTCATACAGTGAGCATCACTGAGCACCTACTATGTGCCAGACACTGTGTGGGAAGATGAGCTCGCAGAAGTGAACTTAGGAAGTTTCTGGGCTGAGACAGAGATGAGCGAGAGACATATTGGGTTGGCCAGAAAGTTTGTTTGGATTTTTCTCTAACATTGTATGGAAAAACCCAAACTTTTTGGCTAACCCAATATAATTAATGACATTACATGTGATAAATGCTAAAGCTGACTTTACACTGGGGGCTAAGGAGGATGCAGAGGTGTGTGTGTGTGTGTGTGTGTGTGTGTGTCTTTATCAGTGACTGTGTGTGTGTGAGTTATATGTATATGAGTGTGTCATCTGTGAGTGTATAAGTGTACGTTGATGTGATGTGAGCATGTGTGTGTGATTGTGATTGAATGTATGTGTGAGTGTGCAACTGTGTGTATGATGCTGTGGTATGGGAGTACATAGGTGTGTGTGCACAAACGTGGGTCAGTGATATGTTGTAGGACTGGGCTGGGGGAACACTGGGAACTGTTGCAAAAGGTAGAAGTGCCCTGAGAAGGGATGGTATCTGTATGTGTTGAGCATACAGGAGATGATCAGTACACATTTACTGATTGAAGAGCAGTCTTCCCAGAAGGGCAGGAAATAGAATCGGGTAGGCTAGCATCAGCTGTGGCCTTGGTTTCTTTTCAGAACGTTTTGTCCTCCTAGACAAACAAAGGGAACAGGAGTTTTGTTTTTTCCATCTAGATGTGAGTAACTGAACCTACAGGGTAAAAGGATAAATTCTTGAAATAATTAAATGCTAGTAACATCTTGCCTCTTTATGTGACCGTAAGTGAATAGGTTGTAGTTAATTTTAATTTGCTTCTACAAACTTTTTATTCTTTCTAAATATTCATTTTTTTTGAATCAGTAAAAATGTTTATTGAAAAGGGATCTGGCTTTTCCACGAACTTATGCTGAAAAGGTGTGAAAGCTTGGGGTGCTGGCACCTGGACCCCGGGATTACTTCAGACCACTCGCCCCCTGTCTGCCTGCCCCGACCTGAAGTTTCCTGTTGGCCTCCCCCGCTCCTGCCGTCCAGCCTCTGGGCTTTGTGTCTCAGCCTTGGTTATTTTTCTTGCTCCCCCTTGATTGACAGCCTATTTTGGAGTCACATTTCTAGACTGACCTCTGTCTTTCCCAAAAGAGCACAGCTCTGCAGCTTACCTAAGGCCTCATGCTCTGAAATCCCACCTTCCCTGCCTCACATTTAGCTTTGCAGCCCTTGGGTCACAGGCTGGAGACCTCTACAGCCTTTCAGGGTCAGGTGGAAGCTGGAGTTAAATTGGAATGAAAAATGCTGGTGTGTCTTTACAAAGCTATCTTCTCTGTAAAAAGCTAGCATCTCCTTTTGGATTCTTCTAGCTTTTCTTAGAAGCTAGCAATTATTCATCATTTATAAATTGAAGATAATCCATTTCCTGATGACTCCTGGCAGACCAAGGGTTGGGGTGGGAGAGTTTCTTGAAAACTTTCATCCCTGTCTGCTGTTTGTAGAGGAAATAACAAAAATGTTTCTATTTCTCAGTCGTCGACTTCTGAGATCTGGTTCTTTCCAAATAGATTTCTGTGTATTAAATCGTTTAATAATGGTAAGAGTCTCCTATCAGATTTTTAAACCCAAAGCACAATTGTGTAGGGCATGTTTCAAGGTACAAATTGCAGACAGCTGTTGGTCAAGGCCACCAGATTGTGGGGCAGCGGAGAGAATCTGTCTTTTTTTTGACATAAGGTGCAGTTTGAATTGGAGTTAAATTTAGGGCAGGATAAAGCTGTTTGGAGTGGAAGCTAGTGTGGGAGTTATTGTAGTTATTTTATTTAGTGTTAGCATTGGGTTACATGAGGACTGGGCTGGGGTTCAGATGGTTGTGTGTTAGCAAAGAGGGGGAGGAGCAGGTGGGATTTGAGTGAGCACGTGGTTTGCTATTGGTGTTGGGATTAGGGCTGGGTCAGGCGCTTTGCTGAACTCTGGGAAGCACACTGGTAGGGACCCTCCATCTGACGGTTGTGCTATGACTCAATTTTCATGCCCACTGGAATCAGACCCCTGGTCCTGGCGTGCAACTTTGGGTTGACTAAGATAAGGATGTGTTGTTCTCCCTCTGAGAGTGTCTGGGAGTTGAAGGGCCACACACAGGAACACCGCGCAGCCTCCAGCAGAGCCCGAAAGACCCAGGGTGGGCATCTCCCTCTTCTGAGGCCGGAAGGCAGGTAGAGGCCATAGGCCCTGCTATTCATCCGTCCTCCTGCACTGCTGGGCAGTGGGGACCAGACTCGGTTTCAGGATCTGAGGTTCAGTGTCAGCCAGCTGGGTTCTGGGGCCACCTCTGGCCAGAAATGAACCCACCTGGTGTTCAGTGGACCCGTTTTCTCCCATAGCATCAATGAAGAAATACCTGATTCCATTTCAACAATCAGATCAGATCAGTTGCTCAGTGGTGTCCGACTCTTTGCGACCCCATGAATCCCAGCACGCCAGGCCTCCCTGTCCATCACCAACTCCCGGAGTTCACTCAGACTCACATTCATTGAGTCAGTGATGCCATCCAGCCATCTCATCCTCTGCCATCCCCTTCTCCTCTTGCCCCCAATCCCTCCCAGCATCAGAGTCTTCGCCAATGAGTCAACTCTTCCCATGAGGTGGCCAAAGTACTGGAGTTTCAGCTTTAGCATCATTCCTTCCAAAGAAATCCCAGGGCTAATCTTCTTCAGAATTGACTGGTTGGATCTCCTTGCAGTCCAAGGGACTCTCGAGTCGTCTCCAACACCACAGTTCAAAAGCATCAATTCTTCGGCGCTCAGCCTTCTTCACAGTCCAGCTTTCACATCCATACATGACCACTGGAAAAACCATAGCCTTGACTAGATGGACTTTTGTTGGCAAAGTGATGTCTCTGCTTTTGAATATGCTATCTAGGTTGGTCATAACTTTCCTTCCAAGGAGTAAGCGTCTTTTAATTTCATGGCTGCAGTCACCATCTGCACTGATTTTGGAGCCCCCCAAAATAAAGTCTGACACTGTTTCTCCATCTATTTCCCATGAAGTGATGGGACCAGATGCCATGATCTTCATTTTCTGAATGTTGAGCTTTAAGCCAACTTTTTCACTCTCCTCTTTCCCTTTCATCAAGAGGCTTTTTAGTACCTCTTCACTTTCTGCCATAAGGGTGGTGTCATCTGCATATCTGAGGTTATTGATATTTCTCCCGGCAATCTTGATTCCAGCTTGTGCTTCCTTCCAGTCCAGCATTTCTCATGATGTACTCTGCATATAAGTTAAATAAACAGGGTGACAATATACAGCCTTGACGTACTCCTTTTCCTATTTGGAACCAGTCTGTTGTTCCATGACCAGTTCTAACTGTTGCTTCCTGACCTGCATACAGATTTCTCAAGAGGCAGATCAGGTGGTCTGGTATTCCCATCTCTTTCAGAATTTTCCACAGTTTATTGTGATCCAGACAGTCAAAGGCTTTGGCATAATCAATAGACTGATTCTATTCCTTTGCCTCAGGAGGAGACAGGCAGGGAGCATTCCAGTGCCATTCTGGGCTATTTCTCTGAGCTCTTGCAGGAAGAAATGTCTTTCATGTCCTTGGTTTCTTAATTTAGAAGATTTGATAAAGGTTTATTGATTGGAAAGCCAGTGATTCCAGTTTGATGTTGTATGCAGTTTAGGAAGCATGCCAACAATATCCTTATTTACATCATGCATAAAGTTTAAACAGAGTAAGACAAGGGTGACTCCTGAAACATGTATATACCTTCCAACAACATTTTCATCCAATATTTCTTCTTGCTCATTATAAGCAATTTCATCAAGAATTTGAAGAAATATGTCTGCTTCCTTCCCCTAATCTGGTAGGGTAGAGGATCTATGAAAAAAGTGAAATTAACTTGGCAGGACAGAGGAGCTTAGTGAACCCCACTATACACCCAGAGAATTCCTTTCTGACTCCCTGGAAAGGAACTCCAGATACTCTTTAAAGGACATATATCTCCAATCAGCCTCTCATGGTTTTCCCATTATACCCAGGCCCTCATTTCCCAAGGCGTGTCTGGGGATTTCCAAATCCAAAAGGATTCCTTTGGACTGAGTGTTAGGCTCAGGCTCTGTCAGTCTCCTCTCAGGAGTGGGACAGTTTACACACAGTTCATAAACCACACCCTGCCCCTGTAGCTGAGCTCTGGGCATCTCCTGATACAATTTGATCTAGAGGTGGAAAAAAAAAAAAAGCATTTTGGAAAAAGTGATGGTTTCCATGTAAAGGTGTGATGGGATGAGGGTGGAGCTGCGAGAAGTTGAAGAAGAAACAAATCTTGAACTTGGAGTCAGAAGCCCTGGGTGTTGGTCCTGATTCTTCCAGCACTTTGCTGTGTGACCATGAGTGGGCTCTTTCTCTGCTGTGTTCTCACTTAACCACCAGGGAGAAGCAGGGAAAAAATTTTTTTTCCCAGAGGAAATCTTTCCTCAATGCTTTTAGATCACTTTAGGAGTCATAAACTTTTCTGGAAACCTGCTAATACTCTGCAACCTTGGCCCCCAAATGGACACATACACACACTCAAAATGTTTCAGAATTTTCCCTGAGATCGATAGCCTACAGTTATCAGTACCAGCCTCTTCTGTTTTTAAAAAGTTCCGACTATGTCTGCTCAGCTACCCAAATCCAGTATCTCTTCCAGCCTTTGTGATGCAGTGGAGTTACAGCACTATTTCATCCACAAGTTCTTGTGAGTCCCCGCAATAGAAAATATGATTTTAGAGGCTCTTAGAGAAGCCTCAGTTCTCTTCAGTTAATTCCAGCTTCTAAACTGACTTCCAAATATTTATTCTTTCTGATTTGAAAACCTTGCCTGGAATATGGAAACCAAATTGGATTTGCCATACTCACTTTCCTTCCACAGCACTGACATCACTTCTCTGCCCCAAGTATATTCGAGAGTGGAGAGTGGGTCCGCTGGAAAGCATTCTGGTTGGTGGTGCCAGAAAGTACTCTGATTCCCCTGAGATATCTCAGGAGAATGTGGTGCTTTATGCTGGAGGTTGATTCAGGGGGGATTGATTACCAGGAAGCAAAGGAAGTTTTAGGTCCCAGTGAAACTTGTATAACCCTTTCCAAGGATCTGAGGGTGGGAACCGTAGCTTTTCATTCATGAGGTGGTATGTTTGGTAAAATTACAAAAGTCAGATCCTTTAACCATGATTGTTAAGATGTCTGTGTCTCTCTCTGGTCTGATTTCCTCAGCTATACATTTCTGCTGCATTGAATGGCCTTGGAGAAGGTGAGAGGATTTGTTGGGACCCAGCTAAGGGGAAGCTAAGTTCAGGATGTGTTTAGTCTGGGTTCACTGAGTTGTATTTATGAGGCTTCCATTCACTTTGGTGTTGTAGTTAAATTACTGTTGGCCATCTGCTGTGGGAGGGGCTTCCGGGGGGACTTCTCTGCAGTTTACTCTGCTGCCCTACCTGTCCCTTGAGGTAACGTGGCTGGAGGGCATTTCAGATTGTCAATGTGTTGTATCACAATCCCACAAGAAATGTTTGGGTAATGGAGGAGAAACAAAGTTTGGAATGGAATCTGTGTTAGCTGCCTAGAGCTGCTATAACAAATTACTAGAAACAGGGTGACTTAAAACAACAGAAATATATTTTTCTCACAGTTCTGGAGTCCAGAAGGCTGGCCCTCTCTTCAAAGGCTCTGGGGAAGAATGCTTTAAACCTTCCTTGCCTTTTTAAGCTCCTAGAGTTCCTTGGCTTGTGGCAGCATCACTCCAGTCTCTCCCTGTCTTCATATGCCTGAGTTTCTAGCTATTTTATTCATGAGTGAGTGAGTGAAAGTCGTTTAGTCATGTCCAGCTCTTTGCGACCCCATGGACTATACAGTCCATGGAATTGTCCAGGCCAGAATACTGGAGTGGGTAGCCTTTCTGTTCTCCAGGGGATCTTCCCAACCCAGGGATCAAACCTGGGTCTCCCTCATTGCAGGCAGACTCTTTACCAGCTGCGCTACAAGGGAAGCCCAGGGTGGCTTCCATTTTACACATCAGATCAGATCAGTCGCTCAGTCGTGTCCGACTCTTTGTGACCCCATGAACTGCAGCACCCCAGACCTCCTTATCCATCACCAGCTCCCGGAGATCACTCAGACTCACATTCATCGAGTCAGTGATGCCATCCAGCCATCTCATCCTCTGTCATCCCCTTTTCCTCCTGCCCTCAATCCCTCCCAGCATCAGAGTCTTCTCCAATGAGTCAACTCTTCCCATGAGGTGGCCAAAGTACTGGAGTTTCAGCTTTAGCATCATTCCTTCCAAAGAAATCCCAGGGCTGATCTCCTTCAGAATGGACCGGTTGGATCTCCTTGCAGTCCAAGGGACTCTCAAGAGTCTTCTCCAACACCACAGTTCAAAAGCATCAATTCTTCGGCGCTCAGCCTTCTTCACAGTCCAGCTCTCACATCCATACATGACCACAGGAAAGACCATAGCCTTGACTAGGCGAACCTTTGTTGGCAAAGTGATGTCTCTGCTTTTGAATATGCTATCTAGGTTGGTCATAACTTTCCTTCCAAGGAGTAAGCGTCTTTTAATTTCATGGCTGCAGTCACCATCTGCACTGATTTTGGAGCCCAGAAAAAGAAAGTCTGACACTGTTTCCACTGTTTCTCCATCTATTTCCCATGTAGTGATGGGACCAGATGCCATGATCTTCGTTTTCTGAATGTTGAGCTTTAAGCCAACCTTTTCACTCTCCACTTTCACTTTCATCAAGAGGCTTTTTAGTTCCTCTTCACTTTCTGCCATAAGGGTGGTATCATCTGCATATCTGAGGTTATTGATATTTCTCCCGGCAATCTTGATTCCAGCTTGTGTTTCTTCTAGTCCAGCATTTCTCATGATGTACTCTGCATAAAAGTTAAATAAACATGGTGACAATATACAGCCTTGACGTACTCCTTTTCCTATTTGGAACCAGTCTGTTGTTCCATGACCAGTTCCAACTGTTGCTTCCTGACCTGCATACAGATTTCTCATGGTAATGTATATATGTGGAGAAGGAAATGGCAACCCAATCCAGTATTCTTGCTTGGAGAATCCCGTGGACAGAGGAGCCTGGTGGGCTGCCGTCTATGGGGTTGCACAGAGTCAGACACAACTGAAGCGACTTAGCAGGAGCAGCAGCAGCAGTGTATATATGTCAGTCTTAAGGGATCTTCCAATTTGTGCCATCCTACCCTTCCCCTCTGTATCCATATATATATGTCCTTTCTCTATGTCTGTATTTCTATTTCTGCCCTGCAAATAGTTTCATCTATTTTATATATAGTAGTGTGTATCTGTTAACTCCAAACTCCTAATTTATTCCCCCCACCTCCCTGCTTTTCCCTTTGGTAACCATAATCAACATACACTCTTGTATCTGTATCTGACTTTATATTCATAAATTTGCCCTCTTTTTCTTGGAGTGCCCCCTCCTCAAGTTATACCAGTCTTGAGTCCATGTCATGAAATCTGGATCACCCCTGGGTTTGAGCTCATCAATTTGAGTGTCTTTCTCTACCATATAGTCTTCTTGTGTTCTTGCATAATCCGTCTTGCCTTCTCCCCAGCCCACATACGTGTTCAGGTGGCTCCCAGCCCCAGGATGTTTATGTCTTTTCGGTAACTCCTTGAGTGGCAGTTCTGTCTCTGCCCAAAGTTCTCCCTTTCTTTCTGTTTTTCAGTCCTTGCCTCTACACTCTGCTCCTTTCTTCTTGCCTTTGTCCTTGGGCCGTTCTCACATTCACAGAATGCTAGCTCTAAGGGGACTTTCAGATTCCAAGCCCAAAATTCCCTATACTAGGCTGATCATCAGAAATAGCTGGTAGTTTTGAAAAAGGATTTTCACTGTAAAAATTATACTAAGGTCCATCATGTAAACAGTGAAGGATACGAATTTTAAGTTGGGTACTGTTGAGTGGATTTTTACCCTTGTAACTATCATCCATGGAGAAGGCAATGGCACCCCACTCCAGTACCCTTGCCTGGAAAATACCATGGATGGAGGAGCCTGGTAGGCTGCAGTCCATGGGGTCGCTACTAGTTGAACACGACTGAGCGACTTCACTTTCACTTTTCACTTTCACGCATTGGAGAAGGAAATAGCAACCCACTCCAGTATTCTTGCCTGGAGAATCCCAGGGACAGGGGAGCCTGGTGGGCCGCTGTCTATGGGGTTGCACAGAGTCGGACACTACTGAAGCGACTTAGCAGCAGCAGCAGGAACTACCATCCATAACAAAATACGGAACATTTGTATAGAAATATAGAACTCTCAAATTGCAGTACGTTTCCTCATACTTGCTTCACGTTGAAACCCACTCCCCTAAAGGTAATTGCCATTCTGATTTAGCTTAAAACAGATTCACGTCAGTTCAGTCACTCATTCGTGTCTGACACTTTGTGACCCCATGGACTGCAGCACGCCAGGCTTCCCTGTCCATCACCGACTCCCAGAGCTTGCTCAAACTCACGTCCATCACATCAGTGATGCCATACAACCATCTCATCCTCTGTCGTCCCCTTCTCCTCCTGCCTTCAATCTTTCCCAGCATCAGGGTCTTTTCCAATGAGTCGGCACATCAGGTGGCCAAAGTGTTGGAGTTTCAGCTTCAGCATCAGTCCTTCCAAAGAATATTCAGGACTGATTTCTTTTAGGATTGACAGGTTGGATCTCCTTGCAGTTTAAGGGATTCTCAAGCATATTCTCTGACACCACAGTTCAAAAGCATCTATTCTTTGTCACTCAGCTTTCTTTCTAGTCCAACTCTCACATCCATACATGACCACTGGAAAAACCATAGCCTTGCCTAGATGGACCTTTGTTGGCAAAGTAATGTCTCTGCTTTTTAATATGCTGTCTAGGTTGGTCATGGGGGAAGGCAATGGCACCCCACCCCAGTACTCTTGCCTGGAAAATCCCATGGACGGAGGAGCCTGGTGGGCTCCAGTCCATGGGGTCGCTAAGAGTCGGACACGACTGGGCGACTTCGCCTTCACTTTTCACTTTCATGCATTGGAGAAGGAAATGGCAACCCACTCCAGTATTCTTGCCTGGAGAATCCCAGGGACAGAGGAGCCTGGTGGGCTGCCGTCTATGGGATCGCACAGAGTCGGACACGACTGAAGCGACTCAGCAGCAGCAGCAGGTTGGTCATAACTTCTTCCAAGGAGCAAGCTTCTTTTAATTTCATGGCTGCAGTCGGCATCTGCAGTGATTTTGGAGCCCCCCCAAATAAAGTCTACCACTGTTTCCACTGTTTCTCCATCTATTTGCCATGAAGTGATGGGATCAGATGCATGATCTTAGTTTTCTGAATGATGAGCTTTAAGCCAACTTTTTCACTCTCACTTTCACCAAGAGGCTTTTGAGTTCCTCTTCACTTTATGCCATAAGGGTGGTGTCATCTGCATATCTGAGGTTATTGATATTTCTCCTAGCAATCTTGATTCCAGATTGTGTTTCTTCCAGCCTAGCATTTCTCACGATGTACTTTGCATATAAATTAAATAAGCAGGGTGACGATATACAGCCTTGACATACTCCTTTTAAAACAGATTAGTTTTGCCTATTTTAAAAGTTCATATACATAGTCTTTCCTTATTTACTTATTTTTGGCTGTGCTGGTCTTCCCTGCTGCGGATGGGCTTTCTCTAGTTTCGGTGAGCAGGGGCTATTCTGTTGTTGTGCACAGGTTTCTCATTGTAGTGGCTTCTCTTGTTGCAGACCACAGGCCCTAGAGTGCACAGACTTTGGTAGTTGCAGCACATGATCTCATGGAATTGCCCCAAGTGATTATAGAGGTTGACAAGTCCCAGGATCTGTGTTCATTAGACCCACACCAGAGCTGATGGTAAATTCCAGTCTGAATCCAAAGGCCTGAGCACCAGGAGAGCTGATGGTCTAAGTTCCGGTGCTAGCAGACGAACAGGCTCAAGACCCACAAAGAACTGCTGTTTCAGTTTTGAGTCCACAGGAATGAAAGAACTGATGCCCTTTTGAGGGCAGTCAGGCAGGAGGAAATTCTTACTCAGCCATTTTTTTTTAATTCAGGTCTTCAGCTGATTAGATGGTGTCCACTTATACTGGGGAGGACAATCAGCATTACTCAGTTTATTGATTCAAATGTTAATCTCATCCAAAAACACCCTTGCAGGGACTTCTCTTGTGGTCCAGTAGTTAAGAATCCTCCTTCCAGTGCAGGGGATGTGGGTTTGATCTCTGATGAGGAACAAAGATTCCACATGCCATGGGGCAACTCAGCCTGTGCGCCACAGCTAGAGAAGACTGCGCAATGCAATTACTGAGCCCGTGTGCTCTAGAGCCTGTGCTCTGCAGCAAGAGAAGCCCTCACATGTTACAATGAAGACCCAGCACAGCCAAAATAAAAAAGAAATAAGCACATTTTTAAGATTTAAAAAAGAAGCAAAAACATCCTTACAGACCCACCCAAAATAACATTTGACCAAATGCCTGAGCACCTCCTGGGCCCATCAAGTTGACATTCAAAATTAACCATCACATATGCATTCACTTCTGTGGGGTATGCATTGTTATGGGGTACACATATCATTGAATCAGACAACATTCAGCTTTAGTAATTACTACCAGTTTCCCAGGGTGATTGTACCAATTCACACTCATCCTAACATTGTGTTTAGAGTTCTACTTGCTCTACATCCTTACCAGCACTTGGTATGATCAGTCTTTTTCATTTTACCTTCATGATGGATGTGGTAAGGCCTCAGTGATGTGCTGGAGCTGGCTTCGGTGGCTTATGAGAGTCAGTTGTACACACCTCTTCCCAATTCTGCAATCAGTGATGTCACACTGATAGCTTGAAATCAGCCATAGTGGTAGTGTTTAAACCCAAAAAAGTTTTAATTTCTGGAAACTTGGTTGTTAAATATTTGTCAATATACTACTGGTAGTGATACCTCATTGTGGTTTTAATTTACTTTTCCCTGATGAGTTATGGGCAAACATCTTTTCATCTTTTTATATCTTTTTTTCTACCAGAAAATTGGGTCGTTGGTATTTCCCTGGTGGCTTAGTGGATAAAACTCCGAGCTCCCAATGCAGAGGGCCTGGGTTCAATCCCTGGTCAGGGAACTGGATCCCACATGCCACAGCAAAGATTGAGCATGCCATAACTAAGACCCAATGCAGCCAAATAAATACAGATTAAAAAAAAAAAGTTTGGTTGTTGATTTTTTCTTTTTCTTGTTGATTTGGAGGAGTTCTTTATATATGCTCGCCTGAGTTCTTTGTAGAATATATATTGCAAACCCAGTCTATTGCTTGACTTTTCATTCTCTTTTAATGGATAGGCATTTATAATTTAATTTAGTTGAAGTCATATATCCATCTTTTCTCTCATGGAGAATGTTTTTTATGTTCTCCTTAAGAAATATTTATCTACCCTGGACTTCCCTGGTGGTCAGGTGGCTAAGACTCCATGCTCCCGATGCACGGGGCCTGGGTTTGATTCCTGGTCAGGGAACTAGATCTCACATGCTGCAACTAAGAGCTTGCATGCTGCAACTAAAAGAGCCTGCATGCCACCAGCAAAGGTCAAAGATTTCATGTGCTGCAACTAAGACCTGGTGCAACCAGATAAATAAATAAAAACAAATATTAAAAAAAAATCTTTATCTACCTCAATGGCTTGAGTCTTTAAAAACAAAACTCATGTTTTAGTTTACTGAATCAAAGTTTTGAGTGTGGGATCCAGAGTTCAGTGTATTTTACAGCTCCCTTAATGCAGATGGCTTTGAAACACATTAAAAAGTTTCTCAACCTTATTTGTAATGAGTGAAATGCAAGTTATAACCACAATGAAATGTTATTTTTCTCATCTATCAAATTAAATTAATGTGGATCAAAAAACTGTAAAAAACACACTGTATTGGCCTGAGATGTGAGGCTCTCTCATGTGTCGTTGATGTCTGTGTTCAACCTTTGTGAAGAGCAATTTAGCAATATCCATTAAAACAAAAATACATCCACATGCCCTTTGATCTGCCTGGCAGTTCTTCTAGGAGTATGTCCTACTGGTACTTGGAAGTGTTCACAAAGAAGTATGTTACATGAATATTTACTGCAGTGCTATTTGTAATAAAGAAAGATGGAGAATTACCACAGTGTCCACCAATATAGTAGAATACTAAAATATCAGTAATTGGGAGACAGTTCTATATGTACAAAATATGGAGTGACTTACAAATTATATGGCCAAGTGTAGAAAGGACCTTGTAGTGTGTTTAATTCGTCAGCAAATATATACAAATAGATAATTTTTATGCATGAATGTGCATGGTAGTAGAGGTTTAGTCACTAAGTCGTGTCTGACTCTTGTGACCCCATGGACTGTAGCCCTCCAGGCTCCTCAGTACGTGGGATTTCCCAGACAAGAACACTGGCATGGGTTGCCAGTTCCTTCTCCAGGGGATCTTCCCAACCCAGGATCGAACTCTTGTCTCCTGCGTTGGCAGGCGGAGTCTTTACTGCTGAGCCATCAAGGAAGCTCTGCCTGTATGTGTATACATGTCTATATGTGTATCTATACTTATACGTGCCAGTGTATTCAAATATATTTATTGAATAAAACAAGGAATTCAGCTACAATGGCAGCCACTGGGGATATGAATCCATTATGTACCTTTTTTGTACTGTTGGTCTTTATAAACCATGAGCTTTTATTACCCTTTTTTTTTTAGAGTTCCCTAGGTGACTTGGGCAGGGAAGGCAATGGCACCCCACCCCAGTACGTTTGCCTGGAAAATCCCATGGACGGAGGAGCCTGGTAGGCTCCAGTCCTTGGGGTTGCACAGAGTCGGACACGACTGAGCAACTTCACTTTGACTTTTCACTTTCATGCATTGGAGAAGGAAATGGCAACCCACTCCAGTGTTCTTGCCTGGAGAATCCCAGGGACAGGGGAGCCTGGTGAGCTTCCATCTATGGGGTCACACAGAGTCGGACACGACTGAAGCGACTTAGCAGCAGCAGCAGCAGCAGGTGACTTGGGAGACCAACACTTATCTCACATGAAGAGATTGAGCCCATAGAGTTTGGCTTCAAGCAGGGTTTACCCAGAGTATCATCCTCCCTGAGAGTCCAAATTCTCCCTCTTCCTACCTCTGCTTGGCCTCTGGCTCCAGAACCAGTTTGTCCTGTACACTTTCTGCCTTCTGCTGGGACCCTCCAGCAGGCCAGGAGCCAGATGCCCCCTCCATGGGTCTGGGTGAGAGGGTGAAGCAGCCCCACGTGTTGGCCACCAGCCCCTCCCGCCTGCTCTCCTAGAGGGTGATCTATGGCTTGTCAGAGGTGTGGTTCTCACCACTTGCTGAATAGAAAGCTTCTTTGTTCTTGGGAATGAAAATAACCTGAAGATAAATGTTGGGGCTGGAAGGGCCCAGGGAATGTTGGGCTCCAGCTGCCCTGAGGCTCCTCCGTGGAGCTAAAGGTCTGAGGTTGAGGAAGACAGGAGTGGTTCTGAGAGAATATAGTGGCTGCGGGTCCTCTGGGGACTGTGAGCTGTGGCCCCTGGAAGGTGGACCTAGGCTCTTCTGAAATGCAACCCAGCTCTCCGGGCTTGCCTGAAACCTGCTTCCCTGGTCAGTAACCTTCTGGCAACCCCTGGCAACTTCCTGTCCCCTGTCACTTACTGGTTATGGCACAAGCAACTCCCTTACAAGTTCCTCTTATTCCTCACCTGGAGGCTGCCCTCTGCACCCCTACACAAACACCCTTTTATCTTCTCCCTGCAGCTTGTCTTCCCAGCCTCCTTGCTTCCTCCTTGCCCCATGGAGCCTAAATTTCATTTCTCTGGCTGTCGTTGAGAAAGGGCGGGACCCAGCTCTGCACCTGGGCTGCAAACCCCATAAAGTTCAGGGTATGATTCTTGCATGGACCATAACCTCCTTCTTTCCCTAATCCGGCCCAGGCAGGACTCAGTTGGAGGATCCTGGAGCTGCCAGGAGAGAGGAGAAGAGGAGAAGGGAGGATTGTTTTGGGTTGTTAGTCTCAACAGAAAGGCACAGACAAGGTTTGAGCCTTATTAGTTTTCACCCTCATCCCTAAGTTTCTATTTTTCATCCAGCAACTTTGGGAGGGGGTCTAAGACTGTCCAAGAATCTCCGAGGGTCAAAGGAGAGAATAGCATCGAAGTCCTCTGGGAAAGCCTGGGGCTGCAGTGCTCCTATCTGAACCCCAGCCCTGGCTCAGACAAGGAGCCAAAGGGCCTCAGAAGTTGGAGCCACAGAGAGGACTCTAGAGAAATCCTCATAGACAACCCAATGTATCCCTCTTGATAAGCATGGTTTGTATGGGATGGCCTGTGGGAAGGGGTACGAGGGGTTGTAAGGAGAGAGAGGAGGAAAACAGAGGGAACTAATAGGACACCATAGGGCCAACCCTCCTGTTCTCTGGGTGAGAAAAGAGCAGCAGAGAGAAGCCCAGGACTGTGTCTCCAAAATGGAGATGAAGCAACCTTCCCTGGCACCTGCACTTGTGTTTGTTCTTGCTTGCTCCTCCCCAGGGCTTAATGGAATGGCAGGTTTGAGGAACAGCCTTTGGGACTGATTGGATCTTAAGGGACAAGCTCCCCAGGGTGATAAGAGTCCCTCCCAGTGCCCCTCCTCCCAGTGACCTCAGCTCAGTGTCCTGCAAGGGCACCTGCACCATGGACTCTAAAGGCAGAAAGTGCCTGTTGGACCCTCTGTCTACAAGCCTCGCCCCAAGTCTTCATCAGCTTTGCCTCTCTTTGGCTCTGCTGGTCTGGACTGGATAAGGTTTAGGATGAATCATGATTTGGGTTTTCTGTGAAAGAATAGGAAAGAGAAAGGGACGGGAATGACCAGTTGTTGCATTGTAGGTGCCAGACTCCAGGGTGAGCACTCAAGGCATACATTCTTATTTTTAACCCAACCATCCTTATTTAAGGCTCATGACACCTCTTTGGAGAAGGAATTGTTGCTCCCATTGCACCGAGTCTGCATGAGGTTCAGTGACTTGCCCCAGGTCACCCAGCTGTGATTCCAGCTGTGCCTGGCTGTGGATATGTGAGCATCACTGCCAGAATCCGGGCTGTCCCACTGTGTGCTGGCTGATACCTGGCTCTGCACATGGGACGAGTTGTCCAGGGAGCACCCGGTTCTGCGGATGGAGCCTTAACCAGCCAATCAGAGCACTGCTAGATGCACCAGCCAAATTCCCCAAAGGGTTGAACTGCCCCAACCCTGACCTCTGCAGCCTCCTCCCACCTGACCCCGGGCAGGGATTTCTCAGGGCTCCTTGCTGATTCTTGATGTCCCTGGGCTCGCAAAGGGCTGGCTTTGTGCTCATGCTCAATAATCCGTGAAGAAATCGATGCATTCCCACCTCCCACTCTGGACTCAACCAGGACCCACCAGCATGGCTTATAATCACATCCGTGTTATTTGCCCATGCTGGGCAGAGGCTTGGGGGCAGGCTGCGAGCTTCAAGTTAAACTTTTTGAGACTAATAAACTGTTTCTCACGTTACAACTCCACTGCCTTTGCCTTTCCCCACTGGACCCTCCCCAAGGACCATCCCCCACTCCTCGCCACTTTCTTCTCTCTTTCACTGAGGCCGACATCATACTCACATTTTCCAAAAATTACCCAAATTACCCACAGTCTTGTAGCTACTGCTGTTGTCTGGAATTATAGATGCTGTCTCCTGTCATTCCTTCCCACCATCAGTCCTGAGCATTAGGACTCCCCAGCTCTGGTTCCTGGTTGCCCTGGGTCCCTCAGCTCGGCTTGGCCTGGCAGGGATGCAGCCAAGTGGGGTCTGACACATTCAGGAACTCTTTCCATCACCAGGTCCATGGGGCTAAAGGTGCTGCTGGAAGGAAGTTAAGCTGTGGCTCTGTGTGTGTCTGTGTGTGTGTGTGTGCCTGCAAGGAGGCTTGCTCTGAAAGACTCATTATGTAGACAAGGGGCTAGGTCTTTCTGAAGCCTGGATAAATGGGATTGGAAGGGACATATTTCTGTGTAAAAAGCTTGGGATTTGGAGTCAGAAGACTTGGGTTCCAGTTCTGGCTTTGTCACTCAAGGATGTTGTGCACAGGTCCTCGCCTCAATGTTCTCTGCAAATTGGGACTCTGTGTTTCCCAAAAAGGCCATAACAGTATTTCCAGTCCTACACTCTCTTCCAGAAACCTTATTATTCTCATTAAGAAGTGGAGTCTATTCCCTCCCCTTGAGCCCGGGCAGGTCTCTGTGACTGCCTCAACAAATAAAGTGTGTCAGAAGTGACACTGGGTGACTTCCTAGGCTAGGCCATAACAAGTATATGGCTTTCACTGACTGCCTCTCAATCTCTCTCTCTCACTGGAACTTGGCCCCGGTCTGTGAGAAAGCTCAGGCCACTTGGAGGGAGCGTGTGTAGGTGCTAGCTGAATGTTCCAGCCAAGGCCTCAGACAACAGCCAGCATTTGTGGTGAGTGAGAGCCTTCTGATTCTTCTGACCCCGAGTCTTCAAGTTGCTCCGGCTGGTGCCAGATGGAGCAGAGAAGAAGAGCTTCCCTACCCAGCCCTGTACAAATTCCAGATTTGTGAGCAAAAGAGATGTTATTAAGTCAACTGAGTTTGGGAGTGGCTTGCTGTATAGCACTCAATGTCTACAACAGGACTGTAGTAGTATTTGGCTTGCAGAAATTGTGAGGGTTAAATCAAGAGATGCTGTAGCAGAGCCTTGTGGAGCCCTATTTAAATATCATACATTGTTTTCAGCCATGCTGTCAGAGCACTTCAGCGTGCAGGAATAAGACATGGACGTGCTTGTCTATACTGCGGCAATAACTGGGTCACGTGCTCTCCACATATCACTTAATTTACTTATTTATTTATTTCTGCCATCTGGCTGCCTTCTTTTTTATTTTTATTTTTTTTAACGCCAAAAACCTTTTGTACTGGGGTACATCTGACTAACAATGCTGTGGTAGTTTCAGGTGAATATCAAAGGCACTCAGCCATACAAATACATGTATCCATTCTCCCCACACATCACTTTACTTAATCCTTACATTTTTTTCCACATGTCAACCTCCTGCCCTGTTTCATCCAGGTCAGGCAGGATTGATTGTAGTCAGGATTAAATTAGGTTGATATTCTTATTTTCACCAGTTTGTAAATGGGAAAACAGAGACACAGCTAGTTTAACTTCACATGGAACTGGAATTTGAAACTACATGTGTGTTCCTGCCAACTTTTTCCTCCTTGTTCTCCAGGAGCTCGAGCTGGGGCAGTTGCCTAAATAGTGACACTAGGGTATCTCAGTAGATCCTGGCCTGAGAAAGTCCCTCTGCTTGCTCTGTGTACTTTTATTATTGTATCAACAAGCGTGTATCGAACACCTATAAAGAGACAGTGTGTTAGGTAGGCCCTGGAAGCACAAGTCACACACCTTCTTCCTTAAGCAGCTCTGGGCAGAAATAGAGACCTCTTAATTATGTAACCTTGGGCACACTACTTACCATCTCTAAGCCTCTGTTTTGTCATCTGCGAAATCGGGATAATTACAGAACTCATTTCATAAGGTTATTGTGAGAATTATATGATGCATTGATATAATTCTACTTAAAGAATCATGTACCTAGGAAGTGCTCAATAAATATTATTCTTTAAAAGTATAGAAAGAAAGGTTGATGATAGAATGAGATATGCACCAAAATAGAATGGAACATAAAGTGTTAGGGGAGGCGAGAGGAGTTAAGTAATTAGCTCATCCTATAGTAGGAGGGGTGCTGAGAGGAGGTGACTTTTGTCCTGAGACTTCAAAGGCAAGTAGAAGCAGCAGACGGTCTATGGAAGGACTGTGTTTAGTGCGTCTGGAGCCAGAGCAGCCCCAGGTTGCTGCTGCACAGGGAGCTGGAGGTGATTGAACCAAGGCAGGTTGGGGAGGGGGCTTTGGGTGACAGGCTGTCCCACAGACCTAGGCAAGAGCCTCCTCACCAGGCTGAGTGATGAAGCTTTAAGGTGCAAATACTTAGCAGGAGGACACCAGGTTCCAAGATGCAAAAGCTTGGTATGAGAGTTGTTCTAGTTTTGAAGGAGAAAAGGGTTGGAGAGAACACATGGAAGTCCAGGGGACCTCACCCTGGGGCCCAGGGCTTAAAGAAGACGCTGGTGCATCAAAGACATCTCACCCCTCTCAAAAATCTGTTCAGAGTGGACTCACAGAATCTTACCTAAGCTAGATCAACAGAATCTGCTCTTCCCAATAAACTACCAAGCCCCTGGCCCAGGAACGGCCCAGAATGTCACTGGAGATCAACAAATGGCTGCTTGGAGAACTTTGCCCCAGGAGGCCCAACCCCTGAGGATCAGTGGCTTTCTAGCTGGTGCATCTTGTCCCAGGGAGATGTCTTCGCAGGAATTGTGGACAAGCTCTGGGCTCTATGTGTGCAGAGAACAGCTGCTTTGCTTTAAGTATTAATAATGCAAAATGAAATGTGTGGGGTGCCCAGCGCACGAGAGCCCACAGCCAGGGTGCGTTGCATCCAATGTCCTTTGCACTCGGGTTTGGAAAAATGTGGTCAGTGAATTTAATATACTTTTTGGCAAAGAAAAGATGACAGTTAACTTCTCTCTGAAGCCTCACTAAAGTGGGTTTTCTCCCTGGGAAGCAGAGGGAAGAGTGTGGTTTCTCCCAGGATGCCATCAGGCCTGCTGGCAAATTCTGTCCCAGCCCTTCTGCTCTGCCCACCTTGACACTCACAGGGGGCTCTGGGGGCCATGGAGCATCCCATGGCGGGGATAGAGATGTGGTCATGCTTGTTCAAGCTCCAGTGAGGTCTGGGAGGGGCAAAAGCCTCAGCTCCTGCAGGCTTCTCCCTCCTGAACACTCTGTTCCCATCTCACCCTCCTTGAATCACCCCCCACCCCCTCCCCTGCTATTCATCAGAGGAGATCAATGTGAGAATGTCAGTGCCACAGGGCTCTCACGGGGCCCCTGAGTTTGACAGCTGATCCCAGGTCTCCAAGGGCCAGATGTCAGCCCCTACACACTTCCTTTTCCTCAGTCCCACTGCATTTTTAAATCCTGGGGAGGATTGGACAACAAGGGCTCCCCTCTCCGCTCCTGCCCTGTACCAGCTATGGCCAGAGCCTCTGTGGCTTGTTCCCCCTTCGCTGACACTCCAGGCCCCAGCTTCTATCTCACCAAACGCCACAGCTCTCATTCAGCTTCTTCTTTTTAAAACATTGGGATATAATTGACATACTACAGTATGATAGTTTCAGGTACACAATGTACATAACTTGCTATTTGTATACATCGTGAAATGATCATTGTAATAAGTCAAGTTACTACCCATCACCACATAGAGTTACATGTTTTTTTTTCTCTTGTGAAGAGAGCTTTTTAAGAGGTACCCTGTTGGCACCTTTCCACTATGTGCTATCAACTGGCTTCTTGAAAAGTGAGTAAGTGCTGGGTGACATCACAGCCCCACAGCCAGGGAGCAAGAAAGTGTCAGAGGCGAATGTTTGTGAGGAGAAGTCAGAGGCTCTGGGTTTGCCCAACAAAGGCGCCCTGTGCAGGCGTGGTCACGGTCACGGGCACCACCACCGCAGAACTGGAACAAAGCTGGCCGCCAGGCTTTCCCCAAAGTCTATCCCTGGTTTTATACAACCTGATAATGTTCCCATTTAGAGGCCTGAGCAGATCATCCAGCAGTAAGTGCCAGGCAGCCTCCGTTCGTCATGGCCTGGTTGTGGACTGCTCTGGGGGGGGTGCCCTGGGGCTGCTGGGGAAACAGTCACCCCAGGGCCTTTCATAGGGGGCAAGGAGTGGGCTCCAGGCAGAGAGAAATAGCCCTGCCTGGGAGAGGGTGGGAGCGGCGATCGCCAGGCGCTGGGGCTCCAGCTCCCGCCACCCCGCCATCCACCCCCACCCCCCTTGGCATCCAGCCCTTGGGGAAGCTGAGAGAAAGTCTCGCCTGTTCTGCATGCCGCGGGCAGGATCGGCCACAGCCATCTCCTTCATGTGTCACCGCTGGCTGTAAGCGCTGTGTTTGGTTTGGCAGAACGGCTATTTAAATAGCAGTGAAATGTGTCACTGGAAAAAAATTAGCTCATGTTTCCTTTACCATTTCTTCATGATTTCCATTAAAAGTGTAACCACGGGTAATAAATTAACAAGATCTGTAAAAGGGACCGTAGGAAACCATGGATCCAGAATTCCTATAAACTTCTAACCCGTGATACAGAAGAGCAAGGCTACTTGGGGGAAGGGGGTTTGGCTCACCCATACTCCAGTTTTCTTTGTGTCTGATTCCTTACCCACCCTCCCCAAAGTGAGAGGAAGCCCTCTGCTTCTTTTAGGGGTCGCTGTGGTTATCAGGGGGGAAAGTCTTTGCTTAAAAAACCCACAGCCTTGGGGCATGGCTCGGCTCTTCCTGTTTCATTAAAAAAAAAAAAAAAAAAAAGGTAAGAAAAACAACGAAAAAATGACTTCTCTACCAAAGTATAATCTCCTTCCCCCAACCGTGCCTCACCTGGTCCCAACCACAGTCCAGTAGCTGGTTTCTTGATGTGGAAATCAGATGCTTTCCCACGGGTACCGGATAGCTGGATGTTGAACTGTAGCTCAGTTTTACAGATATGAACACTGAGGTCAACGAAAAATATTTGCCTTTGGCACAAAACCCAATAGTCAGCGAATAAGTGGGGGAGATGGGAACAGCAACCCTCCGATTACTGCCATGTTCGACACACACAGATACACACTTACACAACAATGCTTATTTGTTTGTGCTGGTTCAGGGTGGGGTGGGTGGGGCAGGTGGCAGGCAAAGGATCACTGCAGGGTCCTGAAAGTCTCTCTGGAGATAGTGGGTAAAACAGTTGCTTTTGAGGAAGTCGGCCCTGAGGAATGTGTTTGGTTTGACACATAAGGGCTATCTATGGGGGTGCCAAGGGAGTGCCCGCTGTGCTTCACCCAAGGGATAGGCAAGTAGGGGACAGGACTGGGAGGAGTGTTAATGTCATACACAGGGTTGGGGGCTTGGGGGTGTCAGTGTTCCACCTGGGCTATAAATCTGGGGACAGGACTGGGGAGTGTATTCAGTGCTACACACAGGAAGTAAGGGAGTAGGGGGCGGAAGGGAGACCATGTCCCAGTTATACCCAGTGCTAGAGCGGTAGAGTGGGGCAGAGGACTGGGGGACTGTTTTTAGTGTCACACACAGGGCTGGGGGCTTGGGGGAGAGAGCTGGGAGAGTGTGTTCAGTGTTACTCACAGGTCTGGGGGAGTGTGACAGTGTGACACACAGGGTCAGGGTGGAAAGGATGGAAGGAGTGAAGGAAGACGATTGGTAACCAGTGAATCTCCTCTGCCTCTGTTTCTCTGTTCCCCCTCCTTCTTCAATGATCCTTTTCATAGATATCTTAACTCTCCTTTATTAGTCTGAAGTGATTGCGCCTTGGTCTCCTGTTAGAAGATGGGGTGAGATGGGGAAATTTGTGCCACTTTCTAAGCCCAGCTTTTGTGCGACTTGGTCCCTGGGGTACAGAGGAGGCCATTTCTTCTCCCCCCTACTGGATGCTGAAGAACTGATGCTTTTGAACTGTGGTGTTGGAGAAGACTCTTGAGAGTCCCTTGGACTGCAAGGAGATCAAACCAGTCAATCCTAAAAGAAATCAGTCCTGACTATTCATCATGCTGAAGCTGAAACTCCCAATACTTGGGCCACCTGACATGAAGAACTGCCTCATTAGAAAAGATCCTGATGCTGGGAAAGACTGAAGGCAGGAGGAGAAGAGAATGACAGAGGATAAGATGATTGGATGGCATCACAGACTCAATGGACATGAGTTTGGGTAAGCTCCAGGAGTTGGTGATGAACAGGGAAACCTGGAGTGCTGTAGCCCATGGGATTGCAAAGAGTCGGACACTGAGTGACTGAACTGAACTGAACTACTGGATGGCAGTGGTGTAGAATGCAGAGGCTCAGAAAATTGTTGTTCACAATGAAATTCAAGAGGGGTTTGATATCAACTCTTCTCCCCACTGATTTGCATCCGGAAGTCTCTACCCCTCTCCTTCCTCTTCCCCCTAGTTCCCAAACCCTCCATCCTGTCCACACAAGCACCACTATCCAGTTGCCAGCTCCTTCTCCATAGGGGTGTCTGTCTGTCTTTGCTCAGTCTTTCCTCTCTGTGAGACTGGAGTGACCAGTTCCTTGATAAAGAGTGGGCTGCCCTCCCCAACCCGCTCTGGGCGCTGGACGCCAGAAAGCCCTTCCTCTATAGCCTACAGCAGAGGGCTCTGCCAAGGCACCTGCTATAAGGAAGAAGAAACATCTGCTTGTTTTATTTACATTTCATCCAGATGTTTGGGTGCCATGTAGACGCAGCCGTCTGAACACTGGCTGGAAACTGAGCTTCCCTCTGCTTGGAGCTGGGAGGCCAAAGAGGGAGTGTCCTGAGGCTGAGAAGGGACCTGGCTGGGCGCAGACAGCCTGGGGATGGTGGAGGGCGGGCAGGGGGGCGGTACGGAAGGCGAAACGCGGCAACAACCGGAACAAGATTCCTCATAAACAACTGATCTGTTTACAAAGCCACCAGTGTAGGCGAGCCCTTGCCAAATCATGATTTTTAAAAATCGCCTTTATAGTGTTTCGCACCACTTTCCAGATGCCGGAGGAAGGGCCTACTGTGTGCTCGGCGGGCCCCTCCCAAGCCGCCTGCCGCGCGCCCGGCCAGCTTCCCGCAGGCTTGCTGGAGTCTGTGGCTGTGAAGCGCCAGAGACCAGCGGTCCCAGAGGCTCCAGCCGAGAAGGCCAATTAACAATGCCGGGCAGTGAGCATAAATCTACCACGCTCCCCCTTTTCCTGGGCTCGGGGCTGGAAAGTATCAGAACTGTGCAAATACTTGGGATGTTTCTCTTTATTAGTGATAAAATATTGGACGTCAGCGTGCGCCGTTTCATGCACTGCCTCCGACAGTTGGAGCAGTAATTGTGATGAATAGGGGCCCAGGGGCAGGGCTGCAGGCGTTTAAGAAGGCTCTGTGGATTGAAAATATTAGGATTGATTAAAGGTCAAATACTTTATAAATTTATCAGTGCTGGATACGTTCTTCCGAGGTGGGGGCTGCTGCGCTGGCAGGCTGTTGAAAAATAACTCAGTATGGTCGGCTCTGCCGCCGCCCCCTCTTCCCATCTTCCCCGCAGGCCCTGCCACTTTTAACCTGAAAAACTGATGAAATGAGCAGAGTTTCCTGTCTTTCACGCCCTTTCGGCTTCTCCCTGCCAGGAGGTAAGTTCCTCACAGACATATGTGGGCAGAAGTCTGTCCATTTCTCACTGGAGAGAGAAAAGTTTCCTCCGTGGAAGCTATTTTAGTCTTGTGGCTCTGACACCAGCCATCAGGGGCAGACTGCCTCCAGGAATAGCTCTGTTACCCACCCAAGGAGCCCTCCAGTCTAAAAGAGGGTGTCACTAATTCTGTCCTTTTCAGGAGTGTCTGATTTCCTGTTATTAGAGATCTCTGTAACTCTGCGCATGCCTGGAAACTCCAACTGAAATTGTTTTGTCAAGGCAGTGGCCCTCACCTAACTCCTTTTGATAAGGCTCACTCATTAAACAAATATGTACTAAAGCAGAGGGGCTTCCCTGCTAGCTCAGGGGTAAAGATTCCTCCTACAGTGGGTTCGATCCCTGGGTCGGGAGGATCCCCTAGAGAAGGAAATGGCGACCCACTCCAGTATTCTTGCCTGGGAAATCCCTTGCACAGAGGAGCCTGGTTGGCTACAGTTCATGGGGTTGCAAAGATCGGACACAACTGAATGACTGAACAACCGTTAAGGCTGGAGGCATTCTGGTTCTAGGGAAAAGCAGGAGATGAAACGGATGAAAATCCCTGCTTCCATGGAATTTAGATTTTCGATGGGAGCAAGAAAATTAATATAAAAATTTACAGTATATTGGATAGTGTGTGTGTTGTCGTGTGTGTGTGTGTGCGCACGCACACACCCATGCTCAATCTCATCCCACTCTTGGTGAGCCCATGGACTGTGGCCCACGGGGCTCCTTTGTCTTCTGTACATACTGGAGAAAAATAAAGTAGAGGAGGAAGGATAGTAGGGAGGCCCAGTGGAAAGACACTGACATTTTGGAAATGGTCAAGGAGGGCCTTACAGATCTGAAGGAGATGAGTGGAATTATTGAAGAGAAGTGGAATTATTGGAAGGAGTGTTTCTCTGTGTATGCATGCATGTTTTAATTGTGCTAGTTATGTGAGTATTTTAGTACTGGTTGTTCATATCCTTTCCTTTTGGGAATTAGGTATGGGATAAATAAAACCATATACAGAAAATGAAGAAGGTAAAATAAGACCTATTCAGAGAAAGAGATTTCCAAAACTCTAGACTAACAGCTTGCATCCAGATTAACTGAAGGGCATGTTAAAACACAAATCGTTGGATCTCACCCTCAGAGCATCTGGTTCAATTGGGGTCTGAAAATTTGCAATGGTAGCAAATTTAAATGTGCTGCTAATCCAGGAACCGCATTTTGACATCCACTGTTCTAAACCAACAGAGCATGCTCGGACTGATGAGGTGAAGGGAAAGTTAGAGAAGTTTCTCCTTCTAGGCTTTGCTAAAGGAAGGGAGGGAATTGCTTACACACTTCTAAAGGCAGATCTTCCAAAAATGTGCTCCATGTAACACTCCTATCAAGGGATGTTGGTAAGGATTACCAAAAAACGATAATTTTGTCAAATATGTTTAGAGCACCCTGAAAGTACATTCTTTCTACTGCAGGACTTCTCTGGGCCTTTAATATGCAAATATACATTGTGACTCTCCCCAGAGGAGGATTTAATGGATATTTAGTGTTTCATAAACTTTTCTGACCACAAGATCTCCTTTATTTTTTCGTGGAGACTCTCCCAAGGCCAGTGCACAGTGGGATATGCTTTGAAAACACCGGCTCTTAGGACTGAAAGGTCTCCTCCAACCCACACTGGTACATGAAATGAAAACCCCATGCAGCCAAGAACTCAGAGGACATCATATCCAGCGGTCCTGTGTTCTCTTATGGACTTCTAGATGTGCCCAGGTTCAGTGCCCATCCTTGTGTCCCCATGGTTCTTTGAGGAGAAAGCCTGGACCCCTGGGCTCCTGATCCTTGTGCATATGACTTGGGTAGGACTGGAAGACGCCATCCCTCCCCCGGATCGCGGAGTCTTGTTCAGACACACTCCAGCTACCCCAGATATGCAGAAGGAGCATGTGTTGTGCTGGCTGAGTGGACAGGATTGGTCAGATAGGATGCGGGCGCTGTCCTGCATCTGAGCATGTGGCTCCTGCCTGTAAGTGGGGTCTGCAGAGCTGAGAAGGGGAGGGGCCCACAGGCCCAGCTGTGTCTGGAGAACAGCAGCCCTGATATTTATGACTATGATGGTCCTTCTCTAGTGGACCTGCTTTGGAACATAAATAAACTTAATAGGCTTCAAATAATAGTGACAACTGAGTTTAAACCCTAGACTGTGGTCCAGGGCAATGGACGTCTCTCTCTCTCTCCCCTGTCCGATTCCACAGAGCCAGCACTCAGTTCTGAGCATAGCAGCACCATTGACTCTGGGGGCTCTTTGGACAAAGAGATAGAGAGCTGAATGACCTTGGGAGTAAACCAGGGGATGAGATGCATTCTTGCAGAACATCCCAGGCTGAGATGTATTACTGGCCTAGTCCAGCCCCCTCCCTGATGGGGTAAATTCCAGGTCCTGTTCCTTCCTTACCTTGGGGAAGGGTGATCTCAGCTGTTCTTAGAAGCTGTGGCTGAGACATGTGAAATTATAAATTTGGTTCAAGGCATTGGCATATTTTGAACACTTTCTATGTATAAAATATCATACCATCTGGTAGGAAAGACACCTACCTCAAATATTTGGCAAACTGGGATCAAGGACCATAGTATAAAGTTATAAAGAAAATGAAGATGATAACAGATGAGATACGTTCTTGCCGATCAGGGTTGGGACTTTCCAGGAGAGGGAGAACTCTAAACAAAGGCACAGAGATGGGGGTGTCCAAGGAATGTCCTGAGAACCATGCGGTAGTGTGAGAAGGCCAGCAGGAAAAACTCGCTAGAGCTAGAACTTGGAGAGTCTTTCCTTTCAAACTAAAGGATTTGGACTTCATCGAATAAGTACCAACAGGTCATGTTGTGTTTTAATGTTCAAAAATAATCCATGTTCAGAATAAACTCTTCAAATGATACAAAAGTATATTGAATGAAAAGTAAGTCTCCATCCCACCCCTGATTTCCAATTGCTCTGTTCTCTTCCTGGAAGCAAATGCTGTTACCGGTTTTTCTTGTGCATTTCAGAGGTATTCCATGTCTTCATAAACATATGGAGATATATTTCCCCAGTACTTTAAAAACACAAATATTAACATGTTGTATACACTTAACCTGTACCTTGCTTATCATCACTTAACCATAGATCCTAGAGATTTTTAGGTAAGACTCAGTGTGTTCTATAGTTTATTTAACAAGACTTCAAAAAGCCTCGATGAAAGTGAAAGTGGAGAGTGAAAAGGTTGGCTTAAAGCTCAACATTCAGAAAACGAAGATCATGGCATCTGGTCCCATCACTACATGGGAAATAGATGGAGAAACAGTGGAAACAGTGTCAGACTTTATTTTTCTGGGCTCCAAAATCACTGCAGATGGTGACTGCAGCCATGAAATGAAAAGACGCTTACTCCTTGGAAGGAAAGTTATGACCAACCTAGATAGCATATTCAAAAGCAGAGACATTACTTGACCAACAAAGGTCCGTCTAGTCAAGGCTATGGTCTTTCCTGTGGTCATGTATGGATGTGAGAGTTGGACTGTGAAGAAGGCTGAGTGCCAAAGAATTGATGCTTTTGAACTGTGGTGTTGGAGAAGACTCTTGAGAGTCCCTTGGACTGCAAGGAGATCCAACCAGTCCATTCTGAAGGAGATCAGCCCTGGGATTTCTTTGGAAGGAATGATGCTAAAGCTGAAACTCCAGTACTTTGGCCACCTCATGCAAAGAGTTGACTCATTGGAGAAGACTCTGATGCTGGGAGGGATTGGGGGCAGGAGGAGAAGGGGACGACAGAGGATGAGATGGCTGGATGGCATCACTGACTCGATGGATGTGAGTCTGAGTGACCTCCGGGAGTTGGTGATGGACAGGGAGGCCTGGGGTGCTGCAGTTCATGGGGTCGCAAAGAGTCGGACACGACTGAGTGACTGATCTGATCTGATCTGATCACTGATGGACATTTGATGTTTCCAGTCTTTTACTACTTCAAACAATGGTGCAGTTAATATGCGCATATGTTAATCACTTTGTGTGTGTATTTGTAAATTCACAGAAGTGAAATTACTTGGTCGAAGGTATTTGCATTTTTATTACTGTTAGACTGCACCTGGGGAAATGTAATTCAAAGGATGCTGGAACCAGATCCATTTTAGGAAGATCCATTTTGGAGGAAACAGGATGATGGGAAGGAGGGGACGAGACAAGTTTGGAGGTTGTTATGATTACATCAGGTGAGATGTGATGAAGGCCAGAACAGAGCAGTGGCTGAGAGAAGGGGGACAGGGCAAGGACAGAAGAGACACTAGTGACCAATTTGATGAGACCTAGTGCAGTTCCAGACAAGGAAGGGCCAAGAGCATGGGCTTTGGAGTCTTGGAGTTCAGGCTTTCTGATGGAAGCAACAATCACTAAACTTCAGTGCTTTAACACAATTGATTATTTCCAGCTCACATCACCCTCTCCTGCAGGAGCAGTTATGAGGAAGCTACTCTGCTCAAGCAATTATGGAGATTCTTAGATTCTGACATATTCAGATTCTGCCCTTCTCCAGGTCCTCCTCACTCTCATTCAGCCATTGAGTGGGAGAGGAGAGAATCCTTGTACAGGCAAGTTTTATGTGCTAGACCTGGAAATGGCTTATGCCACTTCTACCCAGTTGCCATTAGTTAGAATTGAGTTGCATGGCTGCACCTGCCTACAAGGGGTCCTGGGAATGGCATCTAGCGGAGAGTCCAGAAGGAAGAGGGAGATGCTTGATGAACAACTAACCAACCTCTGCCTCCTAAACTGTGTGTCCTGGGCAAGTCATATAGCCTTTCATAGGCTCAGTGTTCACATCTGTCAAATGGGAATAATCACTTCATAGGTAGGATTGTTGATCTTTTGAGGATTAGATGAGCTTATGTACATCACCCACTTAGGATGGCATATGTAGATGGATAAATAACTACCATAGTGAATATTCATACATATTCATAGTATGTGCTCCTTGATTGGGATGCTGTGGTTTTCCCTGTCTTTCTCTGCCTACTCCCGGTCTACACAGGCAGAGGAAAACTCAATCTGCCTATGATTGACCTGAATCATTCTGGCCCCAAAGTAGATTTCTTTTCTTGAAAGAAATCACTTGGTTTGGTGAACTCCATAGATTAAATTCATGAGATTATTTCAAATCTCCCTATGCCTGGTCCGTGTAGACCTAGCCACAGCCTCTGCCAGCCAGCTTCAGTCCGAGAATAGGCAGGCTGCAGAATGATTCTTGTTCATTCTTTCATGTTATTCCCACACTTCAGAAGTCTGGAGGGAAGCAGAATGTTTGCTGTTCTGGGATCATTTGAAGCCGGGCATGCAAAGAGTTCCGAGTCACTTTCAAGTCTGCCCGTAGGAAATCTTTCTTGGCAACCAGACAACTAGAATTAGTTATTAAAGGCATGTCAAATGAATAAAGACACCTCTGTGAGGAAAACCGCAAAAGTAGTTACTTTTTCTAATATGAATAGGAGGCTAATATCAAATCACCTTTAATTTTCCACTCTTTCTTTGCTGTTTCGATGGTAGGTCAAATCTAATAATACAGATACTACAGAAAACCGTTTCTGTTTTCATCTATCGCAATATATAGGCCCACTGCAAATGTGTGTCTTAAAAACCAGGGTCTGGAATTTAAACAAGTACCTGCACACTGACAAGCCTGTTTCCTCTAGGAACATTCTCCCAGATGCCAAACCTGTGTTGCCCTCACAGGCTGTAAGGAGCCGACCCGTGAAACAGAATAAAGCCTGGTCTTGTCTGTAAACCATGCATCCCACAGAGCCCAGGCCGCAGCACTTGCCAAAGGGCAAGGATGACCATCAAGACCCAGCCATGAGGACCGGGGGAGCAAGTGGTGTGAAGGCATTTTTGAAAACATTCCAGATGTGAGTCACTGAAGGTCCAGTGTAGTCTCTTTACTGTGTGGCCTAGATTTAGGGTCACTGTGGATAGATTTGTGGACAGGGGAGCTGCCGACCAACAGGAAGTACTGTATTACGGTTAGGAAGCTCCAGAATCTTTGTGTGTATGTGTGTAAAAAGGTTATTTTAATAAGAATGGCTAAGTTTCCAAAAATTCTTAAATGGATTCAAACCCTAGCGCTGCTATGTTCTATTGTTGTAATGGGCAAGTTGCTGGATTTCCCTGGGCCTCAGTTTCCTCATCTTTAGAATGGGGACGATAATACCTATTTCACACAGTTGTAAATATTAAATGAGCTGATTCTTACAAAGATCTTAGAACAGATGTTTGATGAGAAGCACCTCCTGATGAGTGTTGACTATTTTTGCTAGTATTATCAGCAATATTATTATCTCGTAAGGAAAGGAATGGGCTTCCCTTGTGGCTCATCTGGTAAAGAATTTGCCACAATGCAGGAAACCTGGGTTCTATCCCTGGGTTGGGAAGATCCCCTGGGGAAGAAAAAGGCTACCCACTCCAGCATTCTGGCCTGGAGAATTCCATGGACCGTATAGTCCATGGGGTTGCAAAGAGTTGGACACGACTGAGTGACTTTCAGACTCACACACAAGGAAAGGAATCCATGGATGATTTTATGTGTGGGCGGGTCACATAAGCTGAGCAACATGATTTTATATAGAAGGGAGTTTGGTTGATTGAGAGAAGCCAGTTTGGTCCTTGAAAATGCAGCCACCTTGGAAGCTCTTCTTTTGGGTAGACATGACTTGAACTTCATGGTCAAATGGTGAGGCTGTGCCCATGCAGATGCCCACCTGGGCAGACAGGTTTGTCCTCCAGATGCAGAGGTTTTCATCCAGGTTCAAAAATACAAAAACCATTTAACTAGCCAGGATCATTCCAGCCTCCTAGAAATTAACCTCCTTCAGGTGCCTCCTGTGGGCAAGGCCCCTTTGGTAGCTCTCTTTTCCCATGTGTTTTGTGTATCTAAGAGATTTGGGTGGCCTTTTCTTAAGGGCCTAGGGGTTGTTTTGCAGCCTTTGCCCCTCCATCTAAGTGCAGGCCACCACTGTGACCTTCTGCCCTGTCCTTTACTTCAGGTAACTCAACCTGGTTCCTGGAAGCCTCAGGCCAAGCTTGGCTCTCCAGCTTCCTTTCCACTGACGGTGCATCTCCAGCTGGTCTTGAATCTGGCCACCAAGCCGCTCTAGGATGGCAAAGGTCCTCTTCTTGACCAGACTCTACTCAGGCTCTTCTGAACTCTCTTCTCAATCAGGCCTTAACTTTGGGGCTTCAGTGTTAATTTCTGCATTTTCTAGGTTTATCAGGAGTCCTGCTGAGTCAGTTTAGTCACAATCCCCTACTCTTGGTATCTGATCACACTTGTCATCTGATTGGGGTCTTCATCCACTCCATCCCCCTAACTGGTGTCTGATCCTCGTAGCCTGCCTTCAGGAAGAGTCCTGTTAGGTCTTTTGAGCCAGAATCCCTCCTACGCTCTGATGCATCCTCTTAGTAATTTTCCATGCATGGATCCCACCCTGCTCCTTGGCTATAAATTCCCGCTTTTCCTTGTCATCTCGGGGGTTGCAGGGTTACCCTGGTGGCTCAGTGGTAAAGAATCTGCCTCCCAATGCAGGAGACCAGGGTTTGATCCCTGGGTCAGAAAGATCCCCTGGACTAGGAAATGGCAACTCACTCTAGCGTTCTTGCCTGGGAAATCCCATAGACAGAGGAGTTGGCGGGCTATAGTCCACCAAATGACTTGGGGTCGCAAATGAGTCGGATATGACTTAGCAACTACTGCTGCTAAGTTGCTTCAGTTGTGTCCGACTCTGTGTGATCCCATAGACGGCAGCCCACCAGGCTCCCCCGTCCCTGAGGTTCTCTGGGCAAGAATACTGGAGTGGGTTGCCACTGCCTTCTCTGGACTTAGCGACTAAACAGCAACAAAAACAATAGCAGCCTGGAGTTGAACCTTATCTCTTTCCACTAACACAAACCCACTTCAGCAGCACCCTCTCTCGTTTGGAATAAAATCTGTTTAAACCACCTTTAACTAATGTCATGAATAATTTTTCTTTGATAGAGGTTCAGTTCAGTTCAGTTCAGTTTAATTCAGTCGCTCAGTCATGTCGAACTCTTTGAGACCCCATGAATCACAGCATGCCAGGCCTCCCTGTCCATCACCAACTCCCGGAGGTCACTCAGACTCACATCCATCGAGTCAGTGATGCCATCTAGCCATCTCATCCTGTTTTCCCCTTCTCCTCCTGCCCCCAATCCTTCCCAGCATCAGAGTCTCTTCCAATGAGTCAACTCTTCACATGAGGTGGCCAAAATACTGGAGTTTCAGCTTTAGCATCATTCCTGCCAAAGAAATCCCAGGGCTGATCTCCTTCAGAATGGACTGGTTGGATCTCCTTGCAGTCCAAAGGACTCTCAAGAGTCTTCTCCAACACCACACTTCAAAAGCATCAATTCTTTGGCACTCAGCCTTCTTCACAGTCCAGCTCTCACATCCATACATGACCACAGGAAAGACCATAGCCTTGACTAGGCGAACCTTTGTTGGCAAAGTGATGTCTCTGCTTTTGAATATGCTATCTAGGTTGGTCATAACTTTCCTTCCAAGGAGTAAGCGTCTTTTAATTTCATGGCTGCAGTCACCATCTGCAGTGATTTTGGAGCCCCCAAAATAAAGTCTGACACTGTTTCCACTGTTTCCCCATCTATTTCCCATGCAGTGATGGGACCAGATGCCATAATCTTAGTTTTCTGAATGATAGAGGTTACTGGATTTGTTTTGGGGGAGCCAAGATCGGCTATAGATCATGGTGCCCTAATAGATCATGGGATGGGCAGGAGATCTAGCACCGCCTTTCACAAAGTTAGTAAAGGGACTCCAGGGGAAGCAGCCAGGGAGCTCAGCAGGACTGTTAGCCTTTTCTGCCCTTGTTATCTCCTTGTTTGATATTTTTAGGTGCAATCACTGTTTAATGGACTGAGCAACCAACATCACTGTCCCTTAATTTATGCACATAAGCTTTTTGCTTGCTTACGCTCTCCTTTTGTTTCAAAAAAGGGTGTAAGGTGACAAATTTGTTTGTGCAGACTGCAAAATGAAGATTGAAATGGAAAATCACTCAGATACTGGAATATGGCCATATGTTTCAGTGTTTGCCTTTGTGAATCGAGGCAAGCAGTCAAGTGACTGGTTAAAAAAAAAAACAACAAAAAACTAGTTGTGGTGTTCTGGACACACAGCCTAAGGCTTTTGATGAGGACAGAGTCTGTGCATGCATATGTATGCATGCGTGTGTATTTCTGTGTAGAATGTAGGAGCCCGTGCTGATAAAGCAGAAAATGAAATGGCAGAAATGCCTGAGTGCCTGCTGGGACCAGCTGCTTTATTTCATTTACTCCTTGTAACTAACCAAGGTGGTAGGTATTATTATTACTACACACAAGGAAACTGAGGTGAAGAAAGGTGAGATACCAACTGAATGCAGAGTTCCAGAGAATAGTGAATGATGCAAAGATATAGAGGAAAACAATAGAATGGGAAAGACTAGAGAGCTCTTCAAGAAAATTGGAGATACTAAGGGAACATTTCATGCAAAGATGGGCCCAGTAAAGAACAGAAACAGCAAGGACCTAACAGAAGCAGAAGAGATTAAGAGGTGGCAAGAATACACAGAACTATACAAAAAAGGCCTTAATGACCCAGATAACTACAATGGTGTGGTCACTCACCTAGAGCCAGACATTCTGGAGTGTGAAGTCAAATGGGCCTTAGGAAGCATTACTACAAACAAAGCTAGGGAGGTGATGGAATTCCAGCCAAGCTATCTCAAATCCTAAAAGACAATGCTGTTAAAGTGCTGCACT
Organism: Tragelaphus eurycerus; assembly: GCA_935064755.1. Lineage (NCBI taxonomy): Eukaryota > Metazoa > Chordata > Mammalia > Artiodactyla > Bovidae > Tragelaphus > Tragelaphus eurycerus. The sequence continues at coordinate 11,724,616 of CAKXYN010000016.1, forward strand.
CAATATATCAGCAACACAGAACTGGAAACGGTCAGTTTTCATTCTAATCCCAAAGAGAGGCAATGCCAGAGAATGTTGATACTGCTGTACAATTATGCTCATTTCATTTGCTACCAAGGTAATGCTCAAAATCCTTCAAGCTAGGCTTCAGCAGTATGTGAACCGAGAACTTCCAGATGTACAAGCTGGTTTTAGAAAAGGCAGAGGAACCAGAGATCAAATTGCCAACATACTCTGGATCATAGAAAAAGCAAGGGAATTCCAGAAAAACATCTACTTCATTGACTATGCTAAAACCTTTGGCTATGTGGATCACAACAAACTGTGGAAAATTCTTCAAGAGATAGGAATACCAGACCACCTTACCTGTCTCCCGAGAAACCTGTATTCAGGTCAAGAAGCAACAGGTAGAACTGGACATGGAACAACAGACCAAATCCAAATTGGGAAAGGAGTACATCAAGGCTGTATATTGTCACCCTGCTTATTTAACTTATATACAGAGAACATCATGAAAAATGCTGGGCTGGATGAATACTAAACTGGAATCAAGATTGCAGCAAGAAATATCAGCAACCTCAGATATGCAGATGATACCACTCTAATGGCAGAAAGTGAAGAGAAACTAAAGAGCCTCTTGATGAGGGTAAAAGAAGAAAGAGAAAAATCTGGCTTAAAATTCAACATTCAAAAAACAAAGATCATGGCATCCAGTCCCATCACTTCATGGCAAATAGATGGGGAAACAATGAAAACAGTGACAGATTTTATTTTCTTGGGCTCCAAAATCACTGTGGATGGTGACTGCAGCCATGAAATTAAAAGACACTTGTTCCTTGGAAGAAAAACTATGACAAACCTAAACAGTTTATTAAAAAGCAGAGACATAACTTTGCCAATAAAGGTCTGTATAGTCAAAGCTATGGTTTTTCTAGTAGTCATGTATGGATGTGAGAGTTGGACTATAAAGAAGGCTGAGTGCTGAAGAATTGACACTTTTAAATTGTGGTGCAGGAGAAGACTCCTGAAGTCCCTTGGACTGCAAGGAGATCAAACCAAGGAAATCAACCCTGAATATTCGTTGGAAGGACTGATGCTGAAGCTGAAGCTCCAATACTTTGGCCACCGGATACAAAGAGCCACCTCATTGAAAAGGCCCTGATGCTGGGAAAGATTGAGGGCAGGAGGAGAAGGGGATGACAAAGGATGAGATGGTTGGATGGCGTCATCGACTCAATGGAGATGAGTTTGGGCAGACTCTGGGAGCTAGTGAAGGGCATGGAGAAGACAATGGCACCCCACTCCAGGACTCTTGCCTGGAAAATCCATGGACAGAGGAGCCCGGTAGGCTGCAGTCCACGGGGTCGCTAAGAGTCAGACACGACTGAGCGACTTCCCTTTCACTTTTCACTTTCATGCACTGGAGAAGGAAATGGCAACCCACTCCAGTGTTCTTGCCTGGAGAATCCCAGGGACAGCGGTGGGCTGCCGTCTATGGGGTCGCACAGAGTCGGACAGGACTGAAGTGACTTAGCAAGGGAGGCCTGGCATGCTGCAGTCCATGTGGTCACGAAGAGTCAGACACGATGAGCAACTGAACAATAACACATGAGGAAACAGGGGAAGAAAGGCGAGCTAGTACCCTCAGCTCCAGTACTAAGTAAGAAAAAGAACTGTGACTCAAACCAGTCTGTTTGACTCTGCAAGCCGGACTCCTTCACCTTGCAGAATGGTGGAGAGGGAAAGAGAAGAGAGCTGCATGGAGCTGGGGACAGGAGGAAGGAGAGAAGACACCCTAGGAACACAGTCTAAAAATCCTGGCAAACCACAGAAGTCTGAGCCGTGATGCTAAGCCTGCCCCTGGTACCCCTAGCCCTCAGACACCATGCAGTCTGCAAGTCTGCTCTCTCCCAACCCCCCCACTTATCTCTCTTCCGTTTCTCCCTCTTTACCAGCCGAGATGACTATTTGTCTGGTATTGGAATCTGCATCTCTGCATCTGTACATTAAATAGTCTTCAGGACTTAGGGGCTACTGCTAGGGCAGGGGGCAAGACCCCAGTCCCTGTTCCAAGCTGGGTTACCTGTGGGAGGGTGACCGGAGCACCGGGGTGGAGCGGGACTGGAGAGGCCACTCTGCCTGCGTCTGCTCTCAGCATCTCGGTGCAGCCAGCCTGCATCCATCTGCCTCATTTCCTGTGCAGCCTCCAGTGGCCGCAGCGCAGCCTCTCGGCTGCAGGCTGTTGGTTCTCCTTCTCTAGTCACTGGCACTCGATGCAAGTCATCCAGAAGTAGCTGGGATGATGCGGCTCTCATCTTCCTCCGAGAAGGCCTTTTGGGAGGGAAGTCCCTTTATTCCCTGCGAGCCCACACCGCTCTTCCCAGGACAGCACGCTGTCACCCAGGAGGCAAGGCTGGTGTGCGCACCCCTGTCCGCTGCTTCCCTGGGTTGGAAACCTCTGCAGAACCTTCCGGCCCCAGCCCTCCTGAGCAAAGAGCCAAGCCAGGGTAAAGCCTGTGCATATAGGGCCTCAATTTCAGATCAGATTCACAAATTTAATTTCCTATTCCTTAATTTAATTCTGCATTTTAGTTTTGTTTTTATTATTTACATGGGTTCCCTTTAATGATTCCAAATTGCTGCTGCCCTCTAGCAGTATTTTGTCTTAGGTTAACTTCTTGAAAACCGATCAGTGTTGGAGTTTATTCCGCGCTGGGTTGAGTTATTTTCTGAAATGAAGCACAATTAAATTAGAATAATGAACATGCTCTTTAGAGGATTAATTCATAATAAGCAGGCCATGTGCTACAGCTCACAGAAGAAAGGGCACGAGGACCGAAAGCTGTTTTTTTCTGCCTAAATATGAAAAGTACATTCTGCAGAGCAGAACAAATCAGCTAATGATATCCAGAGCGCTGGCCAGCCCCAGAGCGGCACGGAGCTGGCATCTTGAGTTAGCGCAGCGCTCACTGATGCTGCTGCCTACCTTCGCTTCTTGAGAAGGCTGGCAGCGGGTGAGCTGTCTGGCTTCCTTCGCCTCAGCACAGCTGACCGAGGTCACTGTGGACCTCCTAGATTCTACCATAGCAAACCCCAGAGTCCACAGACTGTGTCATCACTGGCTTTACCCTGAGAGCCTCCCAGAGCCTGGTCATTCGTTCATTCTTTCCTCCAAAGGATGCGTTACTGAGCTTCTCTTACGGACCGGGCATCCGCGGGTACCCCCTTGGGATACATCAGTGAAGAAGATAGACAAAGACCCCCTGCCCTTCTGGAGGCTGTGTTCTAGCACTCGAAGACAGACAATAAACAGTAGAAATAATAAGAGAATTCTGAAGTATATTATAAGGCAATGAGTGCTAAGGAGTGAGGAGATTGGGAGTGGTGTGTGTGTGTGGTTTGCAGTTTTAAATATGGTGGGTCAGGGTAGGCTTGTGGAAAGCTGTCAACTGAGCAAAGACTTGAAAGACATGAGAAGTGAGTCACTTTCAGGAGCACCCAGGGATCAAGAGCACTCCACAGGAAAAGGCTGGAAACAACGCAGGGAAAAGCATTAAGGTGGGAGTGTGGCTGGTGAGTTGAGGGTGAGCACGGCCAGTGGGGCCTGAAAGGAGCAAGTTAGTGGGGTGTGAATGAGACCAAATCCTCTGGGGCCCCAGGTTCTGTGCTGAGTGAATGGGATGTCATGGCAGGGACTTGAGCAGAGGGGACGCAATCTGACTCATGTGAAAGGGTCTCTGGCTTTTGATTGAGACTTTCTGGGGTGAAGTAGGGTGGGGTGGGTAGAAGCTGTCAGACTTGTCAGGAGGCTAGTGGCTTAGGCCTCTAAAACTCGAGCCTCAGGTTGCCATTTGCCATGTTCTCTGGACAGTGAAAATGGCCTTCCCTGGTGGCTCAGACGGTAAAGAATCTTCCTGAAGTACAGGAGATCTGGGTTTGATCCCTGGGTCGGGAAGATTCCCTGAAGGATGAAATGGCAACCCACTCCAGTATTCTTGCCTGAGAAATCCCATGGACAGAGGAGCGTGGTGGGTTACAGTCCAAGGGGTCACAAAGAGTGGCTCACACACTGGACTGCGGCAAAGTGCTGGGCCCAGGCTTCACAGCCAGGCCTGGAGGCTGAGTCTGTAGCCCCCTGCCTCCTAGTAAAGCAGCTTTCAAGCAGCTGTGAAGCAAGTGTACAACCATTATTCTTTGTTTGGCCCTGATGATCCCTCTGCAGCCCCTCCCCACCCCTCCACTGACCTGTGGACCAGGAGGCCGGAGCCTGCAATGCAAGGGGGCTTCCAGGGAGGGACGGCTCTGCACTGTCCCCTTGTTTGTCTCAGGCTCCTCTGAGAGGGAGACACCCTTTCATCCAGGTAACGAATAAAGTGACATCAGATGGCCTCTGCTGGGCCGCTGCCACAGAAGCTGGGGACAGATCAAAGCAGAAGAGGGCCAACATCTGCTGCAACCAAAGCAAGGGAGAGGTACAAACAACCTGAATGCATAAATAAGCAGATGAATGATTGATGGGAGGGGGGATGAATGATTAATGAATAAATGAATGATTGATGAATCAACAGCTCAGAGCCCGCTCCAGCTCTCTGCTCCTTGGGTACAGTCTCTCTTGGGAACCAAAGAATAAAGATCCTCCCAAGGCCATCACCTCTAGAATTCCTGCTGGAGTTGGGATTGCACTGCTTCTGTTGCCAGAGGTGGTAGAGGCTTTGGTTCCTCCCTAGGGGTGCAAGGACCGGAGGAAGGAAAGAGACCAGAGCCACTGGAACTGGGAAGAAAGATGCCTGGGCAGACTGGGTTCTAAGGGAGGAGAACTCTGAGGCTCTCACAGGTGGGGAAGGTGTAAGGAAAAGAGAGTGTTTTAAAGAAGTTTTAAAAAAATCTTTTGGCCATACCACAAGGCATGTGGGACCTTAGTTCCCTGATGAGGGGTCGAACCCACACCCTCTGCATTGGCAGTGCAGAATCATAACCACTGGACCACCAGGAAAGTCCCAAGAGGGTGTGTTAAATGTAGGTTTTATTATTACTCAGGTATGGTAAGGTGAATGGGTCAGAGGATCGGGAGACAATTGCTGTTGAAAAGATAGTTTGTTATATTCATAGGGCCCAAAAAAAGGGCACAGGCCACACCATGGTGGGGGACACGGGGAAGCATCATGGTCAGTCAGGGGGCAGAGGGAGTGACGGAAAATGTGGACAAGAGCCTTTACTGTGGTTTCCACAGGGCAGGCAGGGTAAGCAGATTGGCTAGTTTGAAACATTTCAGTGGGTTCTAATGCGTAGGGGCTGTCCCTGCTGTCTGTACCCTAGTCCTAGGGAGATTAGAGCCGAGGATATTGTTGTGGAGTGTAGAGAGATCTATAAAGGAGGTGGCTGAGGGTTTGGACTCTGGGTTGGTTGGTTTGCATATGACAGCTGTACCGGCAGGTGATTGTTTATCTCTAGGAACTGGCTAACGCCGGAGAGGAGCCATCCCTCCAGTGTTAGCAAGGCCACAGAGCAAAGCATCAAAATTACAGAAAATTTTAAAAATACACTTCATACCAGAGGGACCCGAGTCCCTGGTGGCTCAGATGGTAGAGAATCTGACTACAATGCAGGAGACCCAGGTTCAATCCTTGGGTCGGGCAGATTCCCTGGAGAAGGACATGGCAACCCACTCCAGTATTCTTGCCTGGAGAATCCCATGGAAAGAGGAGCCTGGGGGGCTGCAGTCCATGGGGTTGCAGAGTCGTCGACTGAATGACTAACACACACACAATACAGAGGGAAAGAGGAGAGACTTGGTTTTTCCTTTCCTAGTTCCACTCTAGACAGTCTATAGATACGGGGTCTTGGATTAGTTTCATTCTAGACCTTGTTAGGATAGAGAAGTGTATTTTAACTGAGTGTGTGATTGCATCATTTCAACAGGCAAGAAAATTTTGGTGACTGAAATTTCCAGAAACTTCTCCTGATGGGGCAGACTGGTGATAACCCCTCCACTGCGCTGGCACCACCCAGAGACTTGATAAGCCCCCTCTTCCAGAAGCTCTTGTTCCCTGGTGTGGCCAGATCCTGGTGTCTCACAAGGGAGAAATGCCTTGTGGGGCAGGATTCGAGGAGGCAGTGTCTGGAGATGCTGGATCTCAGGGTCCCTCTCAATTTTTAAGGAGGGTCTTGCCAGGGGATTTCCACAGAATCTAGACTGTGAGTTGGAGGTTCAAAAGACCGCTCAGAAGAGTACTTGTAAATATGCCACTTTATTTTCTGAACTTGAATAGAAAATCAAAATCAAAATGGTTCCTATTGGCAAGCTTATTAAGGGCTAGATGTTGGGCTAAGAACTTTGCATTTTTATATCATTTAATTCCCTCAGCAACCCCAGGATGTAGGTATTTTTACCTTCATTTTACAGACTAAACTGAGGCACCAACAGGCTAAGTGACTTGCTGGCAAGTGGTGGAGCCAGAATTGCACCCAGATGGGTCACAGCCACTTGGAGTTGAAAACTGAAGGAACTTCCCAGCCTCTTCCAACAACCCAGCTGATCTCTTTTCATTCCCCTGACCTGGTGCTTCTTGACCCTTTGAGGGCTGCAGGGCCCTCTCAGCATGTGATGAGTGTACCATCTCTTCCTAAATGCACACTTTGCATTTGTACAAGTATATCTGCAATGCAATTTCAGGGGCCCACAGGCCCTCCTGAAGCTCTCGAACCCTGCTTCTGGCATTCGCTTTCTACAGAGACTGTTTTTCTTTCTCATAACCTTAGGGCACAGGGCAACCCTCCAGGCCCCAAAATCATCCCAGTGGGGAATGGAATCAGACAGGACAGGTTAATCAATGAAAGCTTGCAGCATGCTCCTTCCATAATTGCATTCCTGCCTTTTCATCCCAGCAGCCAGCACTTAGGGTAATTGCATTCCAATAAGGCTCCCAGGTTTGGGGCCTCTGGGGCCTGCCCTGGAACCTGTTGACATGCCATCTGCTTCCAGAGGGGGTTCTGGAGACCAGGACAGCCTTTTAAAATTCTTCTCTGTTTTCTTTGCTCTAAGAGAGACAAAGGACTCTGCAACAGATCTTGTCCAAAATCCCACTTTCTTAACCCACCCATATCAACCCTGGAGCCAAGGAGTCTTCTCCCTCCCAGGCTGTCTTTCTGAAGTCAAAATAGCAGCACCTGTCATTCCAAGTGGATGACCTTTGGAAACACCTGTCTTCGGAACAGGGGTGGGGGGTGGCCACTGGGCTGGCTGCGTGGAACCCCTGCTCAGGACTAAAGGAATGAAGCCCTTGGGGAGCTCCCTTAGGGGCTGGGCCTCGTGCTGTCTCAAACACCTCCACTTTACTCATTTGCTCATAAGATTTATAGGAACCTCCCTGAAAGACTCCTTCTCTTTGCAAAGAAAAGCCACTGTACAGAAAAGGAGGGAATCCTCAAGAAACAGGCAAATTTCATGAATCCAAAGAGTCTCATTTCCAGAAATATAACTTCCTCTACAGAAGGTCCAAGGCTTCTCCAAACACCATGAAGTCAAGTAACAGAAAAAGTGCAGGGTTCAGGGTGATTTAAGTTTCACTGGTTCCCAAATAGAGGTGCCTCCTCTGCTCACCCCCAGCAAAGGAATGAGGTCTTAAGTGGAGAGGTCTGGTGTTTGTTCTATGACTTACAGATGCACCCCACCCCACTCCCTACCCCATCCTGCAGCTTCCAGCAGGATGCTTCTTTCCTGCAAAGAAAACTCCCCTGGGGCTCTTCTCTCTCTCTCTCTCTCTCTCAATTTAGCCCCAACAAGCCCGCCCGCACCCGCCACCAGCCCGGCTCCCTTGTCCACCTCCTAAGGGCTGACAGCTGAGTCCCTCATGCCTGCTGAGACCTTGCCGCTCTCCCTCAGAGGCAATGGGTTGTTTCAGGATGGAAACATTCTTACTGCAGAAGCGAGGGAGGGCAATGAGTACTCTTGGGTGGTTAATCCCCTCTCCAACATTATAATCCTCGAGGCTGATCTGTGGTTTCGCAGAAAGCGTGGACTTTTCAGTGTGGCAGGCCAGCGCTTGAATCGTGCTTCTGCTGAACACAGGCTGTGTGACATTGGGCCAGTCCGCTCACCAGCCTGCATCTTAGTTTCTCCCTGTGGGGGTGGGGGTGAGGGTAACAGAAGGAGATCTGTCTTACAGCAGCAGTTCCCAATCTTTTTGGTACCAGGGACTGGTTTTGTGGAAGACAGTTTTTCCACTGATGGGGTTGGGGGATGGTTTCAGAATGATTCAAGTGCATTACATTTATTGTACACTTTATTTCTATTATTATTACATCAGCTCCATTTCAGATCATCAGGTATTAGATCCTGGAGGTTGGGGGACCCCTGCCTTACCATGGTTGCAACTGAAGAGATAACATGCCCTGACCCCCAGCATTTGATATTTGGTTTCCAGAATTCCATGGACAGAGGAGCCTGGCAGGCTATGTAGTCCACAGGGTCACAAAGAGCTGGACACAACTGAGCCACTGACAGTTTTTCTTCCTTCTTTCCTACGTGAAGGCACGATTCCTCTAGCATTATGAGATGTTAGAAGGTTCTGCTGGGTTGTTCTCTATCAGCACCCTTGGACCTGACTTCTCCCCAGCTTTTCCCCCTCAACCATTCCATACTGTTCTTTCTTTATCCTAGTCTCTCCTTCTACCTGGGACTTCCCTGGTGGCTCAGTGGTAAAGAATTCGCCTACCAATGCAGGAGATGTGGGTTTGATCCCTGGGTTGGGAAGATCCCCTGGAGGAGGACATGGCAACCCACTCCAGTATTCTTGCCTGGAGAATCCCATGGACAGATGAGCCTGGTGGGCTATAGTCCAATGGGTCACAAAAGAGTTGGACATGACTTGGTGACTGAGCTTGCCTGTTCCCTTTACCTATAGCACATTGCCTCAACTGCAAATCGCTGTTTCAGCCTTTCTCCAGAGAACGTGGTTCTCACTAACAGGCTTGGCATCCCTCCTGTGGTTCATAGTAGCGATCAGTGTGGCCTCACAAATGGGGACACGATAGACAGGTCAATTAGTCCATCCCTGCCTCTTCCAGTTTAACACATCCAAGTTTGTAAGGGCTGCTACCCACTTTCTATGAGAGTGGTGGGTAGAATATTACATTTGAGTGGGGTGGATCTTACATGGGCACCAGCCTCCTGAGGACGAACAGGAGCTAGCAGGGCTGTGCGAGGCACACATCCTCCTGTTCAAGGCCATGCCCGCTTCCATCTCTTCACTATCACCAACATGCACACCCTTGCCATTGGCATCCCAATCAGGACTACCTGAGCCTCAGAGGACCCAGACCTAGAAGCACCATTTAGGGGTATGTTTTGCGTGCTTACAAGTTAAGTGTTTAAAATGGAATATTGAAGTTCCTAAGACAGTGCATGGATGGGGTGGGGGGTAGGGAGTTGGGTAGGAAAGGGGTCACAACAGGTCAGTGAAGATTAGGGATTTAATTAAACTGCTTGTTTGGGTAAGGGCTTTTAGGTGCAAAGCTGCTTTGCATGATAATGGCAGTTTATCTGAATTCCATTCTCCTGAAGGAAACTCTTTTACACTTAATTACTGTGACCAGTAAACCTGTTTTATCCTTAACGCCCTCTCCCCAGGGGTGGGGGTTTGGGGGTGGTTTCCCTCTTAGCTTCAGTTCTGGTGACCACTGCCAAGGACAGACCCTCTAGTCATCTGTTGCAATCCAAGGAGGCCTGTCTACGTGGCAGGCAATACCGAGGTGGGTGGAGGGCCCTTCAGATGACTCAGTGAGGTCAGGTCTGGTTCAGGGTAACCCCTGAAGGTCCCCAGAGGGCTCCACAGCCAGCCAGGGCTGCAGAGAATGGGGCTGGGGTTAGGCTGCTGGCACTGAGCCTGAGGTCTCTGCTCCCAGAACCCGTGAATGCTAACCACTGACATTCACCTCATAGTCTCCTGCTTCTGAACTGACTGGCGGGGTGTGGTGGCTAAGAGTGCTGGGTGGCAGTGGTTTGGTGGTGGGGGTTGGTGGGTGGGTAGGCAGGAGTAGAGGGGGAGTCCCTGGCTGACTTATCAGGGTGGTCCAAAGGTGGAGGGGCTTTATCTTGGCATTCGGTGGTGGTGGTGGTGGTAGTAACTGTTTTCCAGGTAGGTTGGCAGCATTTGTTTACCTGCCAGGCAAAGGGAGAGGAAGATGGAAAAGTTGGTGGGGAGAGTCAAAGAGCCCCAGTACAGAGAGGGAGCCCCAGGGAGACACGCCTCAGTGTTCAGAGACTCCAGAGAGGCAGGCAGGCTAGGGAAGGGTTAAAGAGTTTGGGAACTCCTGTTTCCAATCACTTGTCAGCCAGCCTCGCTCTCATCCTTATCAGCAGGGATAGGGCCATGCGGGGAGAGGCTCAGAGAGCTTTGGTTTCCAAGCTCTTCCCAGACTCCAAGCTCTTAGCGTTTCTCTTTACCTTCTAAGGGCTCGTGGCTCCGGCTGGGGGCAGGGTCTGGGAACCCAAACACATTTAATGGAATAGAGTAGGAGTTACTAAATGCAGCCCTGGGGTAGTGGGGGGCTGAAGAATCTCAGGAGTAAACCTTCAGAGTTAAACTGCCCCTCCTCCCTACCCCCCGCCCCACCTCCATAACAGAAAGCCAGATTCATGCAGCCGCATCTTCACTCCTTATTTAACTCACCATTGGCTAACACCCTTCAGTGTTTTCCCTTTTACAGTTTCCGCTGAATCAGAGATCTCCACTGTGTTCTTGTGCACTGGCTTTTGGAACTCAAGTAAAGGCCCTTTCATTTCGGGTGAAATTCCTCTTGGTAGATTGGCCCTAGGCTGGTCTTTGGAGAGGTATGCAGTTTTCATTTCTGCTATCCATACTAACTGTTCTCGTTTCAGCCATTAGAAAACTTGATGTCTGCTTTTTATATCTTCATTCAAGTTATTGATTAAAAAGATGTCACCTGGGAGAGGGCTGAGGGTTGAGCCATCAGTCACACCAATATAGATTGTCTTCTAGAACTTGACATCATTCCAGGATCAGTGTCCTTTGAACCTGGTTATTAATCCAGCTACTAGTCTCCCATATTGTGGTCCTCTGATTTATTAATATAATCCACCAGTGTTTCCAGAAGGTTACCATGAGAAAAGATAGGCCCCTCTCTGAAATCCAGTACACTTAATTCCCTGTATCTTCCTGATTTGCCATTCTAGTAACGGCTAAAGAAGTAAGGTTCAAGTGATACTTAGCAGTAGTCAAGAGATATGATATGAATGCAAATGTAAATATCATAACTACAATTTTGTAAGGGGCAAGTGTTTCCTGCCAAGAAGAAGTGGTACATATTTAAGATAAGTCAAGGAGCTGGGTCTGTAAGAGAGAACTGGTCAAGGGAAGAAATGGGGATCTAAAGAGGATTTGAGTGCATCAGAAGCAGGGACTGTGGCAGCAGTTTGTGGAAAAGGCACCAGTTTCAGTGAATTGGGGGTTCCTGTGACTGCAAGAGTAGTTCTTGGACTAGAACCAAGATTTCCAACCCCTCCTGGAAAACCAGCCACATGACATCGATTCTTCTAGATCTGGAAACTCCAGGCAGGTTCTGAATACCCCAGGCTGACCCTCCATGCCTCTGCTATGGCTGTTCACCTTGATAGCCCTCTACTTGCTGAACATCTCACCCTTCATTTCCATTCCAAGTCTTGCCTGCCTCTTCCTCGCCTCTGATTCCAGACTTTCCCAGGTAGAACTGCTTCTCCCGCTATGACTTTTTCTTCCCTGTACAGATGTTTGCACGGAGAACCCTATATTGAACAGAGGAAAGAACACAGGCTTTGAAGCCCAGTGGAGCTAGATTTCAGCTCTGACTTTGTGTCTTATTTTAACCTCTCTAAATCTCATTTTCCTTATCTGTAAAGTTGGGACAGGAATAAATACTCAACAGGACTGGCAAGAGGATTCAACAGATAGTGAGTTAGTTATCTTCTGCTGCAGAACAAATTACCCCAAATTTAGTGGCTTAAACCAATAATGAATACTCTCTCACACACTTTCTGTGGATCAGGAATTTGGGAATGACTTGGCTGAGTGGTTCTGACCTGATGTTTCCAATGACGTTGCAGTCATCTGAAGGTTTGTTTGAAACTGGAGGCTTTGCTTTCAAGATGGCTGAGTCACATGGCTGTTAGCAAAAGGTTTTAGTTCCTCCCAGGATGTTGGTGGGAGGCCTCATTTCTTCTCCATGTGGCCTCCGCATAGGGCTTCTTGAATGTCATCACCACATGGAGGTCAGATTTCTTCTAGGGTGCCCGTTCGGAGACGGAAGCTGCATAGCACTTATGGTCCAGTCTCTGAAGGCACACACAGTCTTTTTTCCCCCATAAATTCTATTAGTTACAGATGTCAGTCCTGCTCAGTGTAGAAGAGGACTACAGAAGTACATGAATACCAGGGAGTGAGCGTCTTTGGGGTCCATTCCCAGCCTATAGTTTATTGTTGTTCAGTTGCTAAGCTGTGTCTGACTCTTTGCAACCCCATGGATTGCAGCATGCCTGGCTTCCTATCTTCCTATGTCCTCACTGTCTCCCAAGGTTTGCTGGATATCTTCCTATGTCCTTCACTATCTCCTGCTGCTGCTAAGTCGCTTCAGTCATGTCTGACTCTGCGATCCCACAGACGGAAGCCCACAGACAAGCCCACCAGGCTACCGTCACTGGGATTCTCCAGACAAGAACACTGGAGTGGGTTGCCATTTCCCTCTCCAATGCATGAAAGAGAAAAGTGAAAGTGAAGTTGCTCAGTCATGTCTGACTCTTAGCGATCCCATGGACTGCATGTCCGTTGAGTTGGTGATGCCATCCAACTATCTCATCCTCTGTCGCCCTCTTCTCCTTCTGCCTTCAACCTTTCCCAGCATCAGGGACTTTTCAAGTAAGTTAGCTCTTCACATCAGGTGACCAAAGTATTGGAGCTTCAACATCAGTCCTTCCAATGAATATTCAGGGTTGATTTCCTTTAGGATTGACTGACTTGATCTCCTTGCTGTGCAAGGGATTCTCAAGAGTCTTCTCCAGCACAGTTCAAAAGCATCAATTCTTTGGTGTTCGGCCTTCTTTATGGTCCAACTCTCATATCTGTACATGACTACTAGAAAAACTATACCTTTAACTATATGGACCTTTGTTGGCAAAGTGATGTCTCTGCTTTTTAATATGCCGTCTAGGTGTGTCATAGCTTTTTTTCCAAGGCGCAAGTGTCTTTTAATTTCATGGGTGCAGTTAATATCTGCAGTGATTTTGGAGCCCAAGAAAATGAAATCTGTCACTGTTTCCACTTTTTCACAATCTCTTTGTTATTGAAAGCATATCATATCATAAGGTGGAAACAGTCTCCATTGACAGATTGATGGATAAAGAAATATGAGATCTATTTGTGTATGTATATATATATATATATATATATATATATATATATATAATGGAATATTATTCAGGCTTAAATATAATATATATTACATACACATCAGATCAGATCAGATCAGTTGCTCAGTCGTGTCCGACTCTTTGTGACCCCATGAACTGCAGCACGCCAGGCCTCCCTATCCATCACCAGCTCTCGGAGGTCACTCAGACTCACATTCATCGAGTCAGTGATGTCATCCAGCCATCTCATCCTCTGTCGTCCCCTTCTCCTCCTGCCCTCAATCCCTCCCAGCATCAGAGTCTTCTCCAATGAGTCAACTCTTCGCATGAGGTGGCCAAAATACTGGAGTTTCAGCTTTAGCATCATTCCTTCCAAAGAAATCCCAGGGCTGATCTCCTTCAGAATGGACTGGTTGGATCTCCTTGCAATCCAAGGGACTCTCAAGAGTCTTCTCCAACACCACAGTTCAAAAGCATCAATTCTTCGGTGCTCAGCCTTCTTCACAGTCCAGCTTTCACATCCATACATGACCACAGGAAAGACCATAGCCTTGACTAGGCGAATGTTGGCAAAGTGATGTCTCTGCTTTTGAATATGCTATCTAGGTTGGTCATAACTTTCCTTCCAAGGAGTAAGTGTCTTTTCATTTCATGGCTGCAGTCACCATCTGCAGTGATTTTGGAGCCCAGAAAAATAAAGTCTGACACTGTTTCCACTGTTTCTCCATCTATTTCCCATGTAGTGATGGGACCAGATGCCATGATCTTCGTTTTCTGAATGTTGAGCTTTAAGCCAACCTTTTCACTCTCCACTTTCACTTTCATCAAGAGGCTTTTGAGTTCCTCTTCACTTTTTGCCATAAGGGTGGTATCATCTGCATATCTGAGGTTATTGATATTTCTCCCAGCAATCTTGATTCCAGCTTGTGTTTCCTCCAGTCCAGCATTTCTCATGATGTACTCTGCATATAAGTTAAATAAACATGGTGACAATATACAGCCTTGACGTACTCCTTTTCCTATTTGGAACCAGTCTGTTGTTCCATGTCCAGTTCTAACTGTTGCTTCCTGACCTGCATACATATTTCTCAAGAGGCAGATCAGGTGGTCTGGTATTCCCATCTCTCTCAGAATTTTCCACAGTTGATTGTGATCTACACAGTCAAAGGCTTTGGCATAGTCAATAAAGCAGAAATAGATGTTTTTCTGGAATTCTCTTGCTTTTTCCATGATCCAGCGGATGTTGGCAATTTGATCTCTGGTTCCTCTGCCTTTTCTAAATCCAGCTTGAACATCAGGAAGTTCACGGTTCACATATTGCTGAAGCCTGGCTTGGAGAATTTTGAGCATTACTTTACTAGCGTGTGAGATGAGTGCAATTGTGCGGTAGTTTGAGCACTCTTTGGCATTGCCTTTCTTTGGGATTGGGATAAAAACTGACCTTTTCCAATCTTGTGGCCACTGCTGAGTTTTCCAAATTTGCTGGCATATTGAGTGCAGCACTTTCACAGCATCATCTTTCAGGATTTGGAATAGCTCCACTGGAATTCCATCACCTCCACTAGCTTTGTTCGTAGTGATGCTTTCTAAGGCCCACTTGACTTCACATTCCAGGATGTCTGGCTCTAGGTCAGTGATCACACCATCATGATTATCTGGGTCGTGAAGCTCTTTTTTGTACAGTTCTTCTGTGTATTCTTGCCACATACACATAATGGAATATTATTCAGTCTTGAAAGGAAATCCTGCCATTTGCAACAGCATGGGTGAACCTGGGGAATATTCTGCTAAGTAAAATAAACCAACATAGGCAAATACTGCATGATCTCACTTATATGTGGAATGTAAAAAAAAAAAAAAAGAACAGAGAACAGAATGGTGATTACCAGAGGCTGGGGAGTGGGGGAAAATTAGAGATATTACTTTCAGTTATAACTTTCAGTTATAAGTAAGTTCTAGAAACCCAATATAAAGCATGGTGACTGTAGTTAGTAGTAATGCATTGTAGACTTGAAATTTGCTAAGAGAGTAAATCTCAAGTGTTCTCATTACACACAAAATGTTTAACTATGGGAGGTGATGGATAGTTTGTGGTCAACATATCTGTATATCAAAACATCACATTATATACATTAAATGTAGATAATTTTTGTCAAAAATAAATTAAAAAATATTTTTAAAAAGTCTATCATAAGGGTCCAATTAATAGTAGCTGCCATTATTATTAATTCATAAATCTGCATTTTCTATTAGAAAATAAACCCCTAAAAGGTGGTCATTGTGTCTTGACTATTTGTATCCCAAGTTCTTAGAATAGTGTCAAGTGTATTGGTAGGTCCATACTAAATGTTCGTGGAGAATACATGAACGAAGACTCGGAGAGAGTTAGTCTAGTGGTCTAGTGGCAGGCTCAGAGTGACTGGGGAGAGTTCACACTCAGATGTTCAGTAGAATTCTGTAACAACCGTGCACCTGGAATTACCAACCTGTATAGAATCAAAACGTGATGGTTCCTTACATTTTGATGCTTGAGTACCAAAGACATTCGATACCATAACAGCAGACAGGACAGGAGAAGTTCTTAATTCTCTTTGGAAAAGAGGCCCTGATCAGGAATTTTGGCATGGAGCAATAATCTCAGTCCCATGATTAAAGAGTGAACCCTCTGCTGTTTAGTTCCCCAGGCTAGGGCAGACATGGGAACCTCTTGATATTTTTGTCATACTCAAATTCCTATCTTGATGACTCCCGTGTCCTTCAACTAGGCAGGACAATCTCCCTTTCTAGAAGATCTGATGCACATTTTTTAGAGTTAATTAAAAGTGCACAGAGAGTTTCATGTCAGAGACCTGCCCGACTCCTCCTGCCCTCCCAGCAGCAAAGGAGCTGAGTCTGTGAGGTAATTGATACTCCGGGCAATATTGAGTTTCCAGACATGTAGCTCAAATTGTAAGCCTTGCTCCCGCCCCCTGGGCTTGAAAGTTCACCATTGTCCTTTTCCCACAGACGGAGCCCTCTGTCTCTTCTGGTGTATGTGTATTTGCTCCATTTTCCAATAAGCCACTCCCGTGGGGCTGCACCTCCAGAGCCTGGGACATAAAGACCTGTGGAGAAGCAGGTGTCTTCGCAGGGATTTCCCATGTAGATCACATTCCCAGTTGCCTGAGGTTCCATTTCTCCCCAGTTCCTTGAAATCTCAAATGAGTAGGTTTATTTGGCCCTTTCTCCCTTCTTTAAGCCAGGGTTAGAGTGGCAAGAAGAGAGAAATTCTTTTTCTATTGGAGTGGAAGGAGCTAGGTTGCAAAGATCAATATGTTGCCCTAGATAATAAAAAGAAGATTGAGACATAAACCTAGACACACCATGGGAGACACTTGATATTTGCATTGCACTTAAACCCAACCAGGTCACTCTAGGGGACTCTGAAAGGAAATTAAAAATGCTTATTGATTGAAATTAAAAAAGGCCATAATTGGGTCTGTTATTATGTATCAGGGACCATTGTAATCCCAGGCAACTGTACTCTGGAAAGACCCCCGTCTTGAATGAGCTTCTTTTCATGGCATTCATTTCACTTTCCAAAAGGATTTAACCAGAAAGGACATTTTTGGTAGAGACAGCATTGAGAAATATGGCCAGTGGGAGATTTGGAGACTCGTGCATGTGAGGAATTCTTTGGGTATAGGATCAAGGCGATGTGACTCCATTGGTTTTCAGTTTCCCCCTTTGCGTAGCTGTGGAAAAAATGTGTCATTCCTGGTCAAAAACCCTGCCAAAGTATTTCCTTGGAGATAAAAACACAGAATAGGAGTTTTAAGAAACATTTTTAGGGAGTCAAAGGAATGTTAATGATTAAATTATTAAAGAAGTTGAAAATAAAATAAATACTTATGACCAGTTAAAATATTTAAAAAGATACTGAAAGAAAATATTAAGTGTTCAGAGGGGAACCAGGGAGTGAGTGGGGCAGAGAGAACCCACTCTCAAAGAGAGACAGGGTGGAAACCAAATTGAGGAAGCAAGACTTTTAAACTAATGATTATTAGAGAAACAACAACAGTGATTCTTTTAAAAAACCAATTATGATTCTAGGAAAAGGGACACAAAATAATCTGTCAGCTGTACTAGGTTGGGTAAGCTATGAGATTTATGGATAGTATCTCTTATTTCTTCTGTGACTAAGAAACAATATTTTGGATTGTTTCATTCAGTTGAAAACCATTTATTGAGCAGATACTATATGCCATTGCTTCGCATATCCATATGCAATCAGTTCAGTTCAATTCAATTCAGTCGCTCAGTCATGTCCGACTCTTTGAGACCCCATGAACTGCAGCACGCCAGGTCTCCCTGTCCATCACCAACTCCTGGAGTTCATTCAGACTCACGTCCATCAAGTTGGTGTTGCCATCCAACCATCTCATCCTCTGTCGTGCCCTTCTCCTCCTGCCCCAAATCCCTCCCAGCATCAGAGTCTTTTCCAATGAGTCAACTCTTCGCATGAGCTGGCCAAAGTACTGGATTTTCAGCTTTAGCATCATTCCTTCTAAAGAACACCCAGGACTGATCTCCTTTAGAATGGACCGGTTGGATCTCCTTGCAGTCCAAGGGACTCTCAAGAGTCTTCTCCAACACCACAGTTCAAAAGCATCAATTCTTCGGTGCTCAGCTTTCTTCACAGTCCAACTCTCACATCCATACATGACTACTGGAAAAACCATAGCTTTGACTAGATGGACCTTTGTTGGCAAAGTAATGTCTCTGCTTATATGCAGTAAATACATTTAAAAAATCCTTACAACAACTCTATGAGCAGGTATAATTATCACTCCCATTTTATAGGTGAGGAAAGTGAGGCCCAAGTGGATTAAGCACTTGCTGAGTGCCACAATTAGGAAGCAGTGAGGTGTGGATTTGAACCTAGGAAGTCCTGTAAACCATTGCATAATGCCATCACTTAATAAATATGTGAGCAACCAAAATGCAAGACAGAGTGGAAAGCACTTCATGGGTGATGAAATCAGCTGCAATCAAAGTTCTAACCTCTGGCAAGGGAAGGGAATGGTAGGAGGGAGCTCTGTTGAGGGGTAGTATTTGAGCGGGGTCTTCAATGTGGGTGAGATTTTCTAAGTGAGCAGAGGAAGATGGAGGGGCTGACACGAACCAGTGCTTGGAATTGGAAAGTGAAAGATGTGTTTGGAGAAGTTTATGATTCCACTGTGTGGGGACAGCAGTTGTCCATGGTGGCAGCATGTTAGCTGGAGAGAGGAAGCCATCAAGAGCAGGGCTTCTCCTACTGTTGAGTGCACACATGGGGGACAAGGTAGAGGTTGGGGGTGGGTTCTTGTTAAACGCCACTTTCTGCTGCAGTAGTCTGTGGTACCAGCCCCCAGGGAGGGCCAGGCAGCCGGTCTTGGATCACACTGGGCATCTGGGCTCTTGAGGGCCTAGCTTTCCTGGCTCAGGGTGTGGAATTTGGTAAACCCAGGGCTGCACAGATGGATTCTACACAGGAAAGGTTTTAGAAAGATGTTTGGTGGTAGTGTAGAGTGTTCTGAAGGCCTTTGGGCTTTGGTTTCTTTAGCTCCTAACTTGCAACCCTCAAAGCTCAGAACACTGACTCAACTGGGGTTTGGGCAGGAAAACCCAGGGTTCCCGGCTAGTTGACAGGACTCAGCTCACCTTTGGCTTCTAGTTATCACTTTTTCACCAGAGCTGCCTGGAAACCATTTTTTCCCTCCTCCAGGACTGGCCAGTAGCAAAATCTGTCCTATTCTCTAGAGTTCAAAAAGGAGATGAAATATTGGCTCGACCCTGGGTCATCCTTGTGGGTCCATCCTGGTAAAGGCTGGGCCTTGTCACCCAGCACATTCTGGATCACTTTTCCACAACTGACAGATCTGCTTAGGAAAGGAAAAATGCTGCTAATATCAGCCTGAAAAAAACATCATCAGGAAATTAAATCTGTGGCTTTAAAAAATCCCACACTGCTTTCTGGCTCGGCTCCCTCTCCCAACAGGGATTGCTCCCTGGGCCTGGGGGCCTCCTTCCGGCCTCCTCCCTCCCTATCAAGTCCTCCCACCCTCCATCCCCTCCCCCAGCCTCCTCTCCCGCTTTCCTTCCTTTCTTTCTCTTCCCTCAGGACCTCCAGCCTCCCTTCTTTCTTCTCACTGGGCTTCTCCTTTGTAGCTTCAGGCTTCCCTTCCGGTCTCCAGGCCTCCAGCTTTTCCTCAGCTCCAGGGAAGCATCTGTCTGTCTCCTTTTCATTTCCCATCAGGGAATCCTACATGCTGAATGGGCCCTTCAGACCAGGCCCTGAAGGGGACTTGGCTGGGGCACTAGGGGAGAGGGGAGGGGTGCTGGGGACCTGACGGGTCCATACAGAAGCCTATTGATAGTCAGCCCCTCGACACAGACAACCCAGCCCAGCCTTCATGGCTCCAGGCGGAGAAAAGTGTCCCTGGAGGCAATGGTCAGCAACCCGGCCATCGTGAATGACCTCAGTGTCTGACTGGTGGGGGAGCCTTCATTCTGTACCCTCCAAATCCTTCAGGTCTATCAGCCCCACCATTGGTGTGAATATATTCGTCTTGAAAATAATTTGTCAGTACATCTCCATCAGCAGTGCTGATTTCATTAATTGAAAGAATTAGTTCTTTGTGGCCAATGGAAGAACATGGAGCCAAAACACACGGAACACTTTTTCCCCAGTGACCCAGAGACCCTTGGACGAACTCCTGGGTGCCATGAAAATGGATCGTTTTGCAGAAAGAATATCGTTGGATGTTTATTTAACATCACTTTCCATCCCCCCAAAAAGACCTTCAATCCTTCTCACATCTGGCTGCTTTTCTTCCTCCACTTTTTGTGCAGAGCCAGGGCAGGGAGGAAACTTCATCAGCCTGAAAACATCCAGCAGCAAAGTGTAAATTAAATGTGCAGAGGGGCCAGGGGCAGGGGAATCTTATATCCTCGGGGTGGAGGAGTAAGGAGACTGTGTCCTTACCCCTACTCAGCATGGGCAGAACTGTTTCTGGACCCTGCGTCTGCCACTAGGAGCTGTGTGACCTTAGGCAAGACACTCTACTCTTCTGGGCCTCAGTTTCCTTACTCAAAAAATGGTGGGGGTGGGGCACTAAAGATACCCTCATGGGGCTCTGGGAGGATTAAAGGGGGTAATGTGTGTACAGTGTATGGCACATAGTAGACACTTAATTGATGGTAGCTATGATTATTCTTGTCGGGATAAAAATCAGAACAGAATTTCAACTGTCCCTAGATCTCAGAGACCTGCCTTTGCTAGTTCCATTCAGGGAGACAGATGGGCAGAAGTATACTCGATGGGGGCAGGGGATACAGATGGACAAAAAAGCATGATCAAGGGGATCGGATGGAAGGACAGACCAATGGGATGATGGACAGATGGGACATCTCATGGGGAAAGTAAATTGATGACAACTCAAAGGAGATACTGAGACACGGTGGTCCTGTGGGAGGGACAGATGGATGAGGTCCAACAGGGGAGACAGAGAGATGACAGGCCAAAGTGGAAGATGGATGGCAATTTCATAGTGGAATGGGGGTGGGCATGGGCAGCCCAGTGACTGGGGAGAACAGATGGACACTATGCTGATGGCGGGGCCTGGGCTTCCTGTTTAGTCTCTTCCTCAGGGCTGGACATCCCTGAATTCAGAAGCACCCCAGGGGCTCTGTGGGCATTTGAGAGGTATGTGAGGGGCGGTATCACATGACCTGAGAAGACACTAAGCCCCAGGGTCAGCTGGGGCCTCTGTGCCTCCCCCTCCTGCAACCCCTCCCTGGGTGGCCCCACAGATGAAGGCTGAGCCATGATGGGAAGGGGAGGAGGGAGAAGGAGGAGGAGGAGAAGGTGGGAGAAAACAGCATTTTGAAAGAAAAGGGAAATAAAACTGGCTAAAAGTTTTATTTATTTAAAATAAAGGTTCAGTTATGCTTGACTGTAAACATGCCGGCCCATCCCTCCCTCCCTCCCTCTCCTCCTGGCAGAGGGCTGGGACCACACAGCAAGCTGGGGGCAGGAGGCAGAGAGAAGGCCAGAGTAGCCGTGGGGAGGGGTGGGACTAGGGTGCCCCAGGTGTGGGGAGGGGAGAGGGACCCAGGAGCTTGGTGACCTGCGGAACCCAGCTGGGTCTAAGACCCGCTGGCCCTCAACTGCCGTCCTTCGGCACACAAACTCCGAATAGTCCCAAAGGCTTCAGCTCCACATACAGCCCAAAAACGCTCTGCAGGGAGATGCAGACGGCGTAGCCACACACAGGGACACTCGCAGGTGTGCAGGTCTTTCTCTCACCTTCCTCTCTGCTTTTCTGTTTGTCAGAGATAGACAGCAGGGTCCTCCAGGAGGTGGCAGAACTCCAGCTGTGAGTCACAGGTTCTATTTGAACTCAAAATCCTTACTTCTTTCTTTCTGGTTCCACCTGATTTCCTTCCGTGTTTTTCAGGGACTGAGCCTCTTTGGGTGGCCTGTAAGAATCTGTGAGCTTGATGAAGCAGAATCTGGAGTAGAGACAGGTTTGGGGGACCCTGCCTTGCAGATCCTTGATGAAGACATTGCGCAGGCCACCGTTGGTGGCCCCACTGGCTAGGGAAGGGCTGTGGTATGCAGCAGGGTCAGGAGGCAGGAGGCAGGAAATGTTTGTGATAAGAGCCTTCCCCTCTAGCAAGCTCCCCTCCAGTCCAGACTGGGCTGGACGGTAAGGTCAGGGGGCTACAAAATGCCAGCCTTGGGGACTGAGGCAGGAAGGGTGGCATTCCTGAGGGCCCCTGGGGCTGAAGAAAGGCTGCACCTGGGGATAACACTGACCCTGGAAAACCAGACAGGGCTGCCTTCCTTTGGGATCAGAAGGCTCAACCAGACTTCAATAAGGCCAGATCAATAAGGCCAATTCTTTTTCCTTAAGAAAACGAAAAGAGGAAACAAACACCCTTCCCCTCCCAAACGTTGTTAATCCAAGTTGCTGGGAGCAGGAGTAGATCTCAGTCTGTCCTGGCCCCAGAGCAATTCATGCTCCAGGTTGGTCCCATTTGGGGACCACTTGTGACACTAACCAGAAAAATTGGAAATGGGAGTGTGTGCTGAGGACCAGGTCAGAGGCTCCAAGATAGAATCCAACCCAAGGGAATCTTCTGCTGGGAATGGAGGCTCAGGGATGTAGTCATGGAGCGAAGTTTTGGAGGCTTCGTGCTCCTCTGGCTCCTACTGTCTCCTGTTTGCTCGGGGAGGGGCGGAGCAGCACCCTCGCCATCTGTGGTTGACTTGGACAGCTCACAAAGGAGCAGGAAGTGCCGCAAAGGAGCCTCCACGGGTGCTATTGTGCCAGTGGCCCTTCAGGAGGATTAGCAGCTTCTATCTGTCCCTGGGGGCTGCACTGTAAATGCCTGTGTAATGCTAATTTGTGGTTGGCAGGAGATTGATTGGGAAGGAGCTGAACAATGGCAAGAGGAGGCCAAGCTCTCTCCTACTTTGGGATAACCTGAGTGTGTGTCTTCTAGAAGGAATGTAGCAGCAAGGGCACAGAAAGGATGGTTGAAAGAGAGGACGAGGTTTAAGGCACTGTTGGTCAGAATAATAAGAGCCTTCCACCGCTGGTCTGAGGGGTATAACTCAGGGAGATATTTTTGAAGGGAGTAAGTAACATCCTATCACTTTTGCTGTGTTCCATTTGTTGAAAGCAAATCCCTAGGTCCAGTTCGCACTGAAGGGGAAGGGATTACACAGGAGGCCAGAATCTGCGAGAGCCATTTCAGAAGCTGCGCAGGACACTTAGATCAGTAAAGTGCCTGGTTCCTAGTCAGTGCTCAGGAAAAGGTGTTGTTACTTGGTCTAGTGTGATCTGGAAGACACGCTACTTTTCCCCCAGGGGCCCTGGCCTCTGCTGTCCCTTCTCCTTTCCTACTGGAACTGGTTTTCACGGAACATGTTCCTTCCAGTGTCGTGGAGTTTGTAACTGCCCTCTCTGGGTGTCGGCTGGCTGACAGAGGACAGATGCTAACACATATTCACACTGTCTTCCTAACTGTCTCTTTGAGAACACGTGTGGTCCTGCATTGTGGTCAGTGTATAGATATTTTAATTTTCTGCTTACCTGCTCATTGGAGGATCTGATTTCTTCCTGCATTTATTTATTTATTTTCTCTAGCAGCCTGTAGACAGGTATTTCTGTCTGACCATCTGGTAGCCATTCACCTATATGGCAGCTTGAGAAAGGAATTAAGTTCCCCTGTTTCTTTAGCCATATCTGCATCTTTTGACAGCAAGTTACCTTCATCATCTCTTAAAATTCTTACTATGTTAGTCTTTCTGGTACCTAGGAGGCTCTTTAGATCCCCCTACTATATGCAACTACATCTCCTTCAGGTTAGCTTCTCATGCCTTTCTTTTTGTGCTGAGGTTTTAAACATCCTAGGTAAACTCCTACATCCGCACCTCTCCTCACCCACCACCCCCTATGAGTGATGGATTCGGCTTAACTAGACCAGACCTAAAGTCATCAGAAAATAATCAATTAAAGAGAAAATCTGACCCCTGTTCCCACCTTGTCTCTTGACGGTTTCCTCAGGCTTTTGACCTAATTTGGGTGGATGATTTGGGGAGAGCAGTGTGTCTGAAGATAGAGGAAGTTCCAGGGCAAGAGCTAGGTGGTTGGAGCCTCATCCTGCTTTGATTTTGCATCTCATATCTTAAGAGCCCACCATCTCCCCCTGCTGCTGCTGCTGCTGCTGCTCAGTCGCTTCAGTCGTGTCCGACTCTTTGCAACCCCATGGACCTACCAGGCTCCTCTGTCCATGGGATTTTCCAGGCAAGAGTACTGGAGTGGGTTGCCATTGCCTTCTCTGCTATCTCCCCCAGGACTCATGGAAAATGGGGAAATCATGAATTGGGATCCCATCAACAGATAGGACATCAAGGGCTTCTGTTCAGGAGTTTTAACTCAGGCCATTATTATCTGTTGTATTTTTTTTGTTGGAAGGAGCATTGGAAAGTCAGGGGGCTATTTGACCATAGGATACAAATACTTACGGTAAATGTCGTAATACACTTTTCCTGAAAATGGTGCTGCATGGAGTGAATAACTAATATCCTAATCAGGATGAAGCCAGTGATTGTTTTCCGGGATCTTAAAACTTCTCCCGACATCATTCACATACTAATTTCTAACTTGTTAGTGGACACGGTCACCATTTCTAGGACCTGTTGTCTCATGGTCAAGAGTGTGCATTCTGGTCAGACTGGTTTTGGTTTGAATCCCAGTTCCTTTACTTATGACCTATGTGACCTTGTTTGTCTCTCAAAGTCTTAGTTTTCTCATCTGTAAAATGGGCACATGATGGTTTCTAGTCTCACAGGGTCGTTATGAGGATTATATTCTATGACACATGTGAGAGAATATATAGCCTTGAATGCTTGGCTTATAGAAAGCCCTCGAAGGTTATCATTAGTTTTATTATCTCAGCTCCTAGGACTTTCCAACAGTTGAAGCCTCTATTTTTGGGACTCAGTTTCTCTGTTATACGTCTTCCTTAATGGGGATTGTCTCTTTTGCCACCCCCTCCCTCGAATGTTGAGCATCTGATGACTCATGTATCAGTCTCTCTCCTGATATTCTGTCTCTGGGACTTTGACTCCCCTCCCTGCAGCCCTCGCCCTGTGCTAGCTAGTTCTGGTGTGTGAAGCAGCCTCCGAGTCCTGTCAGCTTATTCCTATGGAGTGTCCTCTCCGGGTTGAGGGACCATCCAGCTGGGTGGTCTCCCTCCTTATCATTGATGACCTCATTGTGAGCCTTACCGAGGCACTGAGGGGCAACGTGAAAAGTTCAGACAAGTTGTTAGTTGTCATCCTGCTCGGCACCCCACCCCCATCCTGCCAAAAGTTAACGGAATTTAACGCACTTCCTAAAACACAGAACTGAGTCAAAACGCTTTTTGTCTGTAGACACAGAGGAAATCTTTCACATGGCTGGGGGAGCTGTGCTGAAGAAACCACCCAGGAGGCCAGATGGGATGTCTGTGGTGGGTGGGATCTCTCAGTGTAAGAAGGGTTTAGATATGGGGGACGGGAAAGTGTCCATGTGACCCAAAGCTCCACCGTGATCTCAGGCTGTGGCCACAGCTGCTCCAGGCCAGAGGCCTCCTCCATTTCTATAGGAACCCTGGCAAAGCAGTGCTTCCCCCCAAACTAGTCTGCCTCCTTTGGAAACTGGTTCACTGGTTTCCATAGCAACAGGACTCCCCAGCTCTGTCCTCTCTGAGCCCCATCTCAGAAGGTTTTTGGCACCGATATCAAGGGGTGGGTAGTCTTTTCAGAGAGGATGAATCATCTCCATACTTGATCCAGAGGGAATTGGGCTTTCTAAAGCCCAAAGCTCTCATGTGATGTAAACAGTGAAGTGAAGGCTAGGATGTCAGGGTGTTAGGGAGCTTGGCTATGCTCGGGAAAACAGGAATGCTGAGTCAGTTGATAGAGGCAGATTTTGATGAGTGGTGTGAATTATTGGTTTGGCATGGAACACGAAGTGGCTTTGTACCAAATCACGGGGGGCGGGGTGGGGATAGGGGTGGGAAGGGCTGGCACCAGCAGGGACCTCGACTGGCTTAGGTGGAGTGTCTGTGGGCTCCCTCTCAGAGATCTGGACAGCTTGTGTTACACAATCCTGAGGAGGATGAAACTCATAAGCTGTCCTCTAAAGGGAGGAGGAGGATCATCCATCTGTCTCATGACCACAGTCCTGACCATCAAGGGTGGATAAAGCCTGTTTCTCCGATGCGACAACAGAAATGAGGGTTTGGGGGTGGGAGAGTGATCTTCAGGTTGGTGGGGAAGAAGTTGGAGTGAAGATATTTTTCCTTTTGGATCATCCCAGAAGAGGACAAAATTGCCTGTGTGGTGGATGATAGTTTGTCTTTGTATGGAGACTGGTGTGGAAGGAAAAGAATCGTGCTGGTACATGGGTTTCCCAGGTGTTCCTAGTGGCAAAGAACGAACCCACCACTGCAGGAGACACAGAGATGCGGGTTCAAACCCTGGGTCGGGAAGGTCTCTTGGAGGAGGGCACGGCAACCCACTCCAGTATTCGTGCCTGGAGAATCCCACGGACAGAGGAGACTGTCAGGCTACAGTCCATAGAGTCAGAAAGAGTCGGACCTGACTGAAGCAACTTAGTTTGCATGCATGGTGAGCTCTGCAAGCTGATTAGTTAATGGAGGAGCTGAAACTTACTTTGGGAAGCTGACCACCTATATGGGTCTAATTTTTACCTGCATCACTTCCTTTTTTCTTTTGGTGCTTTTAATACATAAAGGGAGAATAAACAGATCTGAAGATCCTGTTAATTTCTTTGTGATTTGAGTGGGTGGATGAGATTCCTGATTTCTGTAATTATCTGTGCCTGGAGGTGTATACAGGAGAGGATCCCTGGGGAAGACTGGAAACTCCAAGTGCCTAGGAGTGGGGAATGTACTCCGAGGGTCACGGAAAGAACATCCTTCTGACAGCTGGCTACAGCCCTCTGTGTGGGTGGGAGGGGAAATAATCCCTTTTATCCTGGCTTTGGTTTGCTTAATTACCTCTTTAGCAGTGCTGTTCATGGCTGCGACAGGTGTCAGGTTTGTAACACAGATGACAAGAGCTAGCCAACATCTTCGGTCATTCCTGACCTGTGTAGATCTTCAGTACTATGAGGTCTTGTACCCAACTGTGGTCTCTTGTCCTGGGGATTAGATATAAAGTATCATGTTCGTTTCTGAAAAAAAGTCTGGAAAGGCAGTTTCTCCTTTTGAAGCCAAAAAAGAAGTTCCAGTGGAAGAATTGGGGTAGAAGGATGGGCACAGGGGATGGAGACCGAGGGAATTTGTCACTGCATTGGAAAAATGTCCTTTGCACCTGCAAGCTGCAGGAAATCAGCAGAGAAGAAACAGCTGGATTCTTTTCATCACCTTATCCTGCATATTATCTTGAGATAATATGTACTACACTACACTTTGAGAGAGTGTAGAAACCTGGGAAGTGTATATTAGAGGGAGCAGGAACAGTGGGGTTTTAGACTGCCTCTGGTCAGTTGTGGACCTCTCCGATCGCCACCGGGGCTCTCTGCATCTCTGTAGTTTTCTCCTGTTGGTGGCGGCAGGGAGAGTTGGTGGACAGGGATTAGGTGGTCTCCAGTCTCTGACTCACTGGCCCCAGCGTGACCATATCTCTCACACACAGCCAGAGATGCTGACTGCTCTCAGCAGCGCTGCGCTCTCCCTTGCCCTGCCTCCCCAGCGGGTTATCATGCTGACTCTGCGAACACAACCCCCATCTGGATGCGGTCCAAACACCAGATGTGCCCTCGATTAGTGTCGGTCTGGGGAATGTTTCCATGACTGAAAGGTCAGTGTCGGCTGGAAGTGCCCAGAGTGGGTGTCTGCCCCTCACCCATGTCAGCTGCAAGGGCTGAGCCTTACATTATCTCACTGGCCCCGGGAACTTAGCTGGGGCGGCGTGGGGGCGGGGGGCTGGCCAAGTTCAGAGGGCCTTGTTTTACTTGCCTGCCTTCTCTGATTTTTCCACTTGGAAGAGACTCCAGGGGTGTGCAAAGAGGGAAGTCCTGCTGGTGTGTAACTGAAAACACTTTGTTCTCCTTTAGATCTGCAACGGGCCCCTGTCTCTTCTGATTTTCATGTGGCGCCCGTCACCTCCACTATGGAAAGAAAAATGAACCATGATGGTGTGATGGGCCAGGCTGCCATGTTTTACCCTATTTACAGGTCATGTTAAGTATTGCTTCTACACTTCAGATGGCCTTTCATGTTTAATTTCATTCGAGTAGGGCTGTGCAAGGCTTTCCTCTAGGTAGCAATGAAAATTAAACACAATTGAGTTTGATGTGTACCTTATTGATTCCAGACCCATTTCAGTAGACTGGGACACTTCAGCAACCTGCAAATTCTACACATTAGAGTTCAGAATTTACACAAACACCATACACTCAAGACATGGACTTAAATGTTTCTCCCAGCAGCACCCAACTCCCAACCAAAGACACAGGCTCTGTCAGAAGATGGAAGTTGCTAATGAAGATGCATTCTGGATGATATTGTTGGTCATCCCCTAGGGGAAAAAATGATTCATGAATAATTTCATGTAGAAAAGGGAGTCATCATTTCCTCAATTCTATGTTGTCTATTCTGGTTCTCTGTAGTCCACTTCTTATCCCAGAGGTCTCCATAACTTCATCTCAAAAAGATGAGGGAAGAGAGGGGAGAGGTTGTGTGTTAAGCTGGCTTGGAAACTGCCAAGTAATGAAAACTACTCAGCACCTTGGCTGGATTGCATCCTGTTAAAGCTCAGTCTCTCCTCTTTGGGTGTGCTGGTGAGGGTGCAGCCCACTCCTGAGGCATCCTTAGAGAAGGCCACTTGCGCAAAAGGAGCAATTGGTAACAGAGCAAGGCTGGGTGAGCGGGTTCCCACCAGTCATTGGTTTCAGGGCATTGTGGCAATGATTTCTCTTTTGCAACTGAGCTGGGAATTAGAGGCTTTATTTAGTCCGAAGTCGGAGAAAGGGAATTTTAACAAGAGAGCATGGCCTTCTGAGGCAAGAGAAAAAAAGTGTCTTCCCTGGGGCAGGGACCAGAGATGAGTCAGAAATGGCTGGTGGAGAGTGGTATTCCCCGCTGGGGTCACAGGGCCACTAGTAAAATGATGCCTAGATGCTGGTCTCCAGCCAAAGTTCTCAACCTTGGCTGCACATGGAATCACCTGGGAGGCTTTTACAACCTGGATGGCCAGGCCTTGCTGCAGACCCATTAGATCAGAATCTCTGGGGTGGGATCCGGGCTGAGGGAAGTTGTCAAAGCTCCAAGGTGATTACAATATGCCTCTAGGTTCAAGGCCCACTAGTCTAGGACCAGGCTAACCCAAGAGTGGCCTGAGGACCAGCAGCCTTGGTATCACCTGAGACTTGTAAGACTTGCAGCATCCCAGGCTCCATCCCAGACTTACTGAGTCAGCATCTACATTTTAGTGAGATCCCTGGAAGAGCTGAAGTCTATTAAAGCACGAAGAACTGTGGTTCTCCAGCTTGGCTGCACATTAAAATCTCCCAGGGAGTGTTTAAAAATCCCAGTGCTCAGGCAGCACCTCGTGCCAATTAAATCAGAATTTTTGAGGGTGGGATGCAAACATCAGTAGCTTTTTATGGGTTTTCAGGTGACTCTGACGTATATGAATTAGCAACCCTGGCTACATATCAGAATTGTCTGGGGAGCTTTTACATCTCCAGATACTTGAGTCCTACTCAGAAATTCTGATTTAATTGGTCTGGAATAGGCTACAAAAAGCTTCCTAGGTGATTTTAATATATAGCCAGTGAGAGCCTCTGTTCCAGAATGTTGGTCCTGCTTCAGTGAGTGGACAACCTTGCTACAAGTCAATGAATCCAAGAGCCACGAATGGAAAAGAATGATTAGACCATGTCTAGGCTTATCTGGTCTCAGGACTGTTTTTGATATTGGATTGTCTCGCATATGACAACTACTATACTTTTGAAAATGAATTCAAATATTTTTTCTTTTGAAAAAATTGACCTCAGTTCAGCTGAATTAAGGCACCAAAACACTGGTCTACACCCGAGCCACAGGATCTGGGAACAGTTGAAGGATCAGGTGAGAGGGAGGCCAGAGAGGTCAAGGTGAGAACTAGGATGAGAAGGGTGGAGATGAGGGGTGAAGAAGAACCTGGAGGATGAGAAAGAAGTGAGTGGATTGGGATTTCTTGTCCCTTTTATCAAATTGTACTCTCACCATTTCCAATACGCCGGTGGGGTGAGGTAGTTCTGTAATAGGATTGCTGAATTGAGCAAATAAAAGCACAGGTACCCAGTTAAATTTGAATTTCAGATGCACAATGAATTATTTTTTTTAATATGTCTCATGCAATATTTTGACTGTGTGGATCACAATAAACTGTGGAAAATTCTGAAAGAGATGGGAATACCAGGCCACCTGACCTGCCTCTTTAGAAACCTATATGCAGATCAGGAAGCAACAGTTAGAACTGGACATGGAACAACAGACTGGTTCCAAATAGGAAAAGGAGTATGTCAAGGCTGTATATTGTCACCCTGCTTATTTAACTTATATGCAGAGTACATCATGAGAAACGCTGGGCTGGAAGAAGCACAAGCTGGAATCAACATTGCCAGGAGAAATATCAATAACCTCAGATATGTAGATGACACCACCCTTATGGCAGAAAGTGAAGAGGAACTAAAAAGCCTCGATGAAAGTGAAAGAGGAGAGTTAAAAAGTTGGCTTAAAGCTCAACATTCAGAAAATGAAGATCATGGCATCTGGTCCCATCACTTCATGGGAAACAGATGGGGAAACAGTGGAAACAGTGTCAGACTATATTTTTGGGCTCCAAAATCACTGCAGATGGTGATTGC
Source organism: Tragelaphus eurycerus (assembly GCA_935064755.1). NCBI lineage: Eukaryota > Metazoa > Chordata > Mammalia > Artiodactyla > Bovidae > Tragelaphus > Tragelaphus eurycerus. Next base: position 11,755,477 of record CAKXYN010000016.1, read on the forward strand.
AGCCATGAAATAAAAGACACTTACTCCTTGGAACTTCCCTCGTGGCTCAGATGGTAAAGTGTCTGTTTACAATGCGGGAGACCTAGGTTCGATCCCTGGGTCAGGAAGACCCCCTGGAGAAGGAAATGGCAATCCACTCCAGGACTAATGCCTGGAAAATCCCATGGACAGAGGAGCCTGGTACAGTCCATGGAGTCGCAAAAGTCGGACACGACTGAACGACTTCACTTTCTTTCTTTCTTACTCCTTGGAAGGAAAGTTGTGACCAACGTAGATAGCATATTGAAAAGCAGAGATATTACTTTGCCAACAGAGGTCCATCTAGTTAAGGATATGGTTTTTCCAGTGATCATGTATGGATGTGACAGTTGGACTGTGAAGAAAGCTGAGCGCCGAAGAATTGATGCTTTTGAACTGTGGTGCTGGATAAGACTCTTGCAAGTCCCTTGGACTGCAAGGAGATCCAACCAGTCCATTCTAAAGGAGATCAGTCCTGGGTGTTCATTGGAAGGACTGATGCTGAAGCTGAAACTCCAATATTTTGGCCACCTGATGTGAAGAACTGACTCAGGTGAAAAGACCGTGATGCTGGGAGGGATTGAGGGCAGGAGAAAAGGGGATGACAGAGGATGAGATGGCTGGATGGCATCACTGACTCGATGGACATGAGTTTGGGTGAACTCTGGGAGTTGGTGATGGACAGGGAGGCCTGGTGTGCTGCGGTTCAGACTCTGATGCTGGGAGGGATTGGGGACAGGAGGAGAAGGGGACGACAGAGGATGAGATGGCTGGATGGCATCACTGACTCGATGGACATGAGTTTGGATGAACTCTGGGAGTTGGTGATGGACAGGGAGGCCTGGTGTGCTGCGGTTCATGGGGTCACAAAGAGTTGGACACAACTGAGTGACTGAACTGAACTGAACTGAAATTAGAAAAGGCAGAGGAACCAGATTGCCAGCATCCATTGGTCATCGAAAAAGTGAGAGAGTTCCAGAAAAACATCTACTTCTGCTTTATTGACTATGCAAAAGCCTTTGACTGTGAGGATCACAACAAACTGTGGAAAGTTCTGAAGGAGATGGGAATACCAGACCTCCTGACCTGCCTCCTGAGAATCTGTATGCAGATCAAGAAGCAACAATTCGAACTGGACATGGAACAACAGACTGGTTCCAAATAGGAAAAGGAGTATGTCAAGGCTGTATATTGTCACCCTGCTTATTTAACTTATATGCAGAGTACATCATGAGAAATGCTGGGCTGGAGGAAGCACAAGCTGGAAGCAAGATTGCTGGGAGAAATATCAATAACCTCAGATATGCAGGTGACACCACCCTTATGGCAGAAAGTGAAGAGGAACTAAAAAGCCTCTTAATGAAAGTGAAAGAGGAGAGTGAAAAAGTTGGCTTCAAGCTCAACATTCAAAAAACTAAGATCATGGCATCTGGTCCCATCACTTCATGGGAAATAGATGGGGAAACAGTGGAAACAGTGACAAACTTTATTTTCGGAGGCTCCAAAATCGCTGCAGATAGTGACTGCAACCATGAAATTAAAAGACGCTTACTCCTTGGAAGAAAAATTATGACCAATCTAGACAGTATATTCAAAAGCAGAGACATTATTTTACCAACATAAGTCTGTCTAGTGAAAGCTATGGTTTTTCCAGTAGTCATGTACGGATGTCAGAGTTGGACTAGAAAGAAAGCTGAGTGCTGAAGAATTGATGCTTTTAAACTGTGGTGTTAGAGAATCTTAAAAGTCCCTTGAACAGCAAGGAGATCCAACCTGTCAATCCTAAAGGCAATCAGTCCTGAATATTCATTGGAAGGACTGATGCTGAAGCTGAACCTCCAATATGTTGGCCACCTGATGTGAAGAACTGACTCATTTGAGAAGACCCTAATGCTGGGAAAGATTGAAGGTGTGAGGAGAAGGGGACGACAGAGGATGAGATGGTTGGATGGCATCACTGACTCAATGGACATGAGTTTGAGTGAACTCCAGGAGTTGGTGATAGACAGGGAAGCCTGGTGTGCTGCAGTGCATGGGGTCGCAAAGAGTCAGACATGACTGAGCAACTGAACTGAACTGAAATTAGAAAATTATTTGTTTATCCAAAATTCAGTTTTAACCACATATCTTGTATTTTACCTGACAACCCTACTCTTCAGACAACCTTAAATTCTCAGTGTTGGAAAACCTGTGCTGTGAGTAAGTCTTTCTCTAGGCCTCAAGTGGGCTCTTGCCATCTGACATGAGGTCCGTGTGTACCTACCTGTGTTGTTTGAACTCTGTCCTAGGAAGTCTACCATCCTGTGTTCTTTAGGGCTTGCTCAATGCTCCCAGACCAGCCTGGGAGGGGGATGTGGGGGATGTGGCTGTTCCTATGGACACTATCCTTCAACTTCACTTCTCTGGTCTTAACTACAGTCTTTCATATTGAGGTGGTTCCTGGAAGTTCCTCCAAGGCACCCTCTTCCCCGCTCCCCCTCTTGTCACTTGCCCAATTTAGGCTGCATATGCTCAAGAGAAAGGAAGCTGAAAGAGAAAGGCCTTGCTGGGCTGGAAGTGATGGTATTGAGTGGATAGTGACTCAGACACATGTAGGAAATAATGTGGATCACAGTCACAGCCAGAGTGTGTCCCTGAAGCTGCTGTTCGGTGTCTGAGCCCAGCAAATCTGGCTTTCAGCAGAGTCTGTTCTACTGCGACATGTTCAGAGTCAAAAGTGCTGTTTCCTGTTCCAGTCAGCTCTGAGCAGCTCATCCCCTGCTGGCTTCAGAGTATGTGGGGGCTTGAGAGAATGGGGAGGGGGCAGAGAGTGGGACAGAGCCAGCTGCCAGGAAGAGACATACAATCTGTGCAGGATGAGAGTGATGGAGGATGGGAAGAGGCAAAGGAAGAGGGTAGATGGAGGTGGGAGGGAGAGAGGGATGGAGGGAGAGAGCTGGTTAGTTAGCCAGGGATATTCAGCAAGATGCAGGATCATCAGGATGTAACCTTGGTTCATCCCTCCAGCCTGTCCCATTAAAGACCTAAGATGGTGCTGGTCTCCCCTCTAAAGCAGTCTGTCAACTGGCCTTGAGAAAGCCCACAAGGGCTTGTGCAGGCTGGAAAACCGGCTGAGCCCCGTTCTGTGGCCATGACTCATTTTCCTCGCTGCTCCAGCTGTAAGGCTCAGGGTCTGGTCCGACCTGCAGGCACGACTGAGGCTGGAGCACTGGCATGCCCTTAGGAGGAACGCTCGCTTATGGTGTCTGCTGTTGGAAGGTCTCCCCATCTCCCTCCTGATACCACTGCCTTCTCAGAATAACAGATCATCACAGTTTATCATCACCTTCCTATAAACTGTGCTTTGTGTTTCTGCTGGGAGAATCAGGAGATCTAGGCTCTTAGTGTTTCCCTCTCTGCTTCCTGTTCTCTCTTGCTTCCTTGCCTGCAGCGTGGAGAGCTGGGGTTTCCAGCACATCTGTTTCCACAGACACCTAGGACATGATAGGGGGAAGACTCTCCAGAGAAAGTTCAGTAGCCGGTGGCAAATTAAAATGATAAATGGGCTTTTGGCCTCCCTGACCCATTAGTTGAGGTCAGGAACAGCCAGAGGCTCTGTGGAAGAGAGCAGCCAGGGGTGGGAGGGAGTTGCTTCAGAACGGGACTGGCCCCCTCAGCTCACACTTGTGGGGACCCTACTCAGAGTTGGTCCTAGTTCACAACTAGAGTTGTGGAGGGCCAGGCAGCTGAGTGAGAGGTGCGTTTCCAGATGAATTGTGCTGACTGGTAGATGGAGCCGAGCCTCTGCCTTGCTGGCTATTTAGAGTTTGGTTTATCGAATCTTGGCTGGTGGCTACTGGCTCCAAGCCTGTTCTCTAGGACTAGTGTACTTTTCTTGGAGATTAAGAAGCTTTGGCCACTGGGGGAAGAATTGGCCTGCTCCTATGGAGCAGCAGCTCATTCTGGAATCTAATTCAGAAACACAGCACGTTGGTGATGTCATGCGTGTCATGGATGGTGGGACAGTGTGTCAGGTCCTGGAGCCATGGAAGATGGGCTTGGATGACCTCAGGGCTCAGGCTCACACTCTTACTCCAGCTCTAGAAAAGAACAGCTTGCCTGCACGGAATTCCTCCAGGGCTGACACACATACCCCATTCAGAGGATGGGCTGGGGCGGGCCTGGCTGGCCAGATCCTGGCTGGCTCTCATTTTTCTGCTTCGGCCAGGCCCAGGCTTGGCTTGCGGGCCCTGAGTCTCTGCCTGGTAGAGACATCAGTAAGGAAAGAGCCAGGGCCCTGAATCTGTATGGGATTGTGATCTGTATTTCTTCCCATGGAGCTGGGGGGCCTGAACACCTGGCCCGTGTGTGTTTTGAGGGTCAAGGTGGGGGGAGCTCAGAGGTGGGGAGGTGGCTGATTAAGAGGAGAAAGAGCCCAGTCCTCAGTCAGTCCCTGCTCTTCATCCTCTCCTGGCCCCTCTCCTCCGCCCCTGGCGTTTCTCATGTTCTGGGATAAGGTCTAAATTGAGACATTCCAGGAGCTGCCAACCTCCTGGGCCCAGGCTGGTCACAGGACTCGCTGGCTCCGCGTCTTCTCTGCGTTTGGCCCTCGCCCTAATCCCTGCCGGTGCCCGTTGCCAACGTCTCACTGCCTGCTGAGGTCCTCTTTTCTTGTGCCCGTTCCAGGCACTGTTTGGAGCTGCCGAGGTGGGTCTGCGTGTGTGTGCCTGTGTGTGAGTGTGTCTACACGTCCTCCTCGGACATTTGACTAATCATTTATTGGCCCCGAGTGAGGCACAGATTCCACAATCCTTTCCAATCCTGGACTTAGTGGTTGGAGAAAGTGCCCGAGTACAACTTATTAAACACGTATGATTCTCTCCACCCTTCAGGGCCCAGCCCACGCTGCCAGTCCTTTAGAAAGTTGTCTTGTCTCAGGACCCTTTCCCTGTGTGCTCCCTTCTCTGGCTCCTAGGGTCTAGAGGATGTGCCTGGCACAACCCAGCCAGTGTGGTCTGAACCAGTTTTGAACAGTTAGTCTGTTGCTTCCCCGAGCCCCCGCTTTGGAATCGATCAGACTCAGGTGAAAATTCTGATTTTCTTGCTGATGAGCTGATCACCTTGAGCTAGTTAATTTTGTTGAGACTTGGTTTCCTCATCTGAAAAGAGGAATAATAATTCCTCTCTGGATTGTCATGAAGATTCGTGGGCTCCTGCGATGAAGCCCTTGGCATAGGTCTGAGTTCCTGTTTTCTGTTCTTCTGGCCTCACAGTGGCTGGAACGGAGCTGGGCCTGTGGTCAGCACCCAGAAAAGTAGTAGTGACTGATTAATGATTATGGAGCCTGCAATTATTGGGATGAAGTTCCTAAACAGAGGAACAGCTCTAAGCAAACCCATTAATTAGGGGCCTGTTTGCAGTTCTTTTGTGCTGGCTTGTCATATGTTAGCTCAAGGAGGGCCTGGTATTCCCCACCCCCAGAGGTCATTCTGGGAAAATAATGACCAAGGGGAGGCTCTGGCCTGAGGTGTGCAATTCCCACCTACTTGTAACCTTCACGCCTATCCTCCCCTTCCCACCCCAGAGCTGGGGCAATAAACAAGTTACCAGGTGACAAACACAACCCTAATAAAGAGGGCCACAGGCTTTAAGACGGCATTAAGCCTGAGCTAATGGACTTTGCAGGGAGCAAGGACTCCCTGGGGCACAGGAGGACTTCTGACCTGGAGTGACCTCTCAGGTCAGGGAAGGCCCAGGCTACCAGCTACTTTTTTTTTTTTTTTCAAAATTGCGTGTATTTTTTAAAAATTAAAAGAAATCAAAGGTCACAATTAAATACTGATTTTTTTTTCCCTCAAAGCATGCACAAGTTGGCAATCTTTTTTAAAAAATTTTTTTATTGGAGCATAGTTGATTTGGAATGTTGTGTTAGTTTCAGGTATACAGCAAAGTAAATCAGTTATATATGTATACATATATGAAAAAAATGTGAAAGTGTTAGTCACTCAGTTGTGTCTAACTCTTTGTGACCCCATAGACTATAGTCCACCAGGCTCCTCTGTCCTTGGTATTTTCCAGGCAAGAATATTGGAGTGGGTAGCTATTCCCTTCTCTAGGAGATCTTCCTGACCCAGGGATCTAATCCAGGTCTCCTACATTGCAGATGTTTTTATATAACACACACACACATATATATCTCCACTCTTTCAGATTCTTTTCCCATATAGTTCAGTTCAGTTCAGTCCAGTCGCTCAGTTGTGTCCAACTCTTTGCCACCCCATGAACGACAACACACCAGGCCTCCCTGTCCATAACCAGCTCCCAGAGTCCACCAAACCCATGTCCATAGAGTCAGTGATGCCATCCAACCATCTCATCCTCTGTCGTCCTCTTCTCCTGCCCTCAATCTTTCCCAGCATCACGGTCTTTTCACATGAGTCAGTTCTTCACATCAGGTGGCCAAAATATTGGAGTTTCAGCTTCAACAGCAGTCCTTCCAATGAACACCCAGGACTGATCTCCTTTAGGATGGACTGGTTGGATCTCCTTGCAGTCCAAGGGACTTGCAAGAGTCTTCTCCAACACCACAGTTCAAAAGCATCAATTCTTCTGCGCTCAGCTTTCTTCACAGTCCAACTGTCACATCCATACATGATCACTGGAAAAACCATAGCCTTGACTAGATGGACCTTTGTTGGTAAAGTAATGTCTCTGCTTTTGAATATGCTATCTAGCCTGGTCATAGCTTTTCTTGCAACGAGTAAGCGTCTTTTTAATTTCATGGCTGCAATCACCATCTGCAGCAATCTTGGAGCCCAGAAAAATAAAGTCAGCCACTGTTTCCACTGTTTCCCCATCTATTTCCCATGAAGTGATGGGACCAGATGCCATGATCTTCGTTTTCTGAATGGTGAGCTTTAAGCCAACTTTTTCACTCTCCACTTTCACTTTCATCAACAGGCTTTTGAGTTCCTCTTCACTGTCTGCCATAAGGGTGGTGTCATCTGTATATCTGAGGTTATTGAGATTTCTCCCAGCAATCTTGATTCCAGCTTGTGCTTCATCCAGCCCAGCGTTTCTCATGATGTACTCTGTATATAAGTTGAATAAGCAGGGTGACAATATACAGCCTTGATGTACTCCTTTTCCTATTTGGAACCAGTCTGTTGTTCCATGTCCAGTTCTAACTGTTGCTTCCCCACCTGCATACAGATTCTCAGGAGGCAGGTCAGGAGGTGTGGTATTCTCATCTCCTTCAAAATTTTCCACAGTTTATTGTGATCCACACAGTCAAAGGCTTTGGTATAGTCAATAAAGCAGAAATAGATGTTTTTCTGGAACTCTCTTGCTTTTTCAATGATCCAGCAGATGTTGGCAGTTTGATCTCTGGTTTCTAAAATCAGCTTGAACATCTGGAAGTTCACAGTTCACGTATTGCTGAAGCCTGGCTTGGAGAATTTTGAGCATTACTTTACTAGCGTGTGAGATGAGTACAATTGTGCGGTAGTTTGAGCATTCTTTGGCATTGCCCTTCTTTGGGACTGGAATGAAAACTGACCTTTTCCAGTCCTGTGGCCACTGCTGAGTTTTCCAAATTTGCTGGCATATTGAGTGTGGCACTTTCACAGCGTCATCTCTCAGGATTTGGGCCATTATACAATATTGAGTAGAGTTCCCTGTGCTGTACAGTAGGTCCTTGTAAGTTATCTATTTTACATATCAGATCAGATCAGATCAGTTGCTCAGTCGTGTCCGACTCTTTGCAACCCCATGAACCGCAGCACGCCAGGCCTCCCTGTCCATCATCAACTCCTGGAGTTCACCCAGACTCATGTCCATCGAGTCAGTGATGCCATCCAGCCATCTCATCCTCTGTCGTCCCCTTCTCCTCCTGCCCGCAATCCCTCCCAGCATCAGAGTCTTCTCCAATGAGTCAACTCTTCACATGAGGTGGCCAAAGTACTGGAGTTTCAGCTTTAGCATCATTCCTTCCAAAGAAATCCCAGGACTGATCTCCTTTAGGATGGACTGGTTGGATCTCCTTGCAGTCCAAGGGACTCTCAAGAGTCTTATATGTCAATCTCAGTCTTTCAATTTATTCTCCCCCACCCAGCAGTTGCTTTTTGAGAAAAAGGAAGATTTTTTTTAAGTAAAAATGAAGTTTCAAAATAGAATATTATAAAAGTCATGTTATAACTTACATGTTTATTTATCCAAAATAACTATTTCACAGTAATTTCAGGACTAAGAGCAGTATTAATTGTTGCATGTGGCAAATAAGCAGGTGGTAATAAGCTAATGGGACAGAGGTTGAAGGTAGCATAATGGACATCTATGTGTCCTGGGTCTGTCCCCACTCCAATATGACAGGGTCAGTCATACTGGGGCAGTTTGAAGCCTAAAGCCCTGGCCTTTGCTGGACCCTGTTCCTTTCAGAGCTGGATGGGGCCTCAGTGACAGACTTGAAGATGACCTCATCTCACTGGGAAACTAAAGCCCATTCATAAGCCGCAGACCCCTAAACAAGAGGTGGCACTGGCTTCCTTTAAAGGCTGTGCTGCATGTGGCTGGTTTGCATCTCTGCCGTTCTGGTACCAGCATCCTGCAAGTGGTGGGGACCGAGTACTCTCGAATCACCTGCTGCAGGCTCTGCCAACATGCTTTCATTCAGTTCTGGGATGACTGATGCTTCCCCTAACTGTGGGAAATACCGTGGGGATGGGAAGTACATCCGAGTTTATCCTTACCTGCATCCTCAGCATGTGTAGGTGCTCCATAGATTAATGCTGAAATAAATGTTACTCACTGGTCCTGTCTGACTCTTTGCGATCCCATGGGCTGTTGCTCGCCAGGCTTCTCTGTCCATGGAATTCTCCAGGCAAGAATACTGGAGTGGGGTAGCCGTTCCCTTCTCCAAGGGATCTTCCCACCCCAGGGAACAAACCTGGGTCTCCTGCATTGTACACAGATTCTTTGCCATCTGAGTCACCGGGGAAGCCCAATGTTGAAATACATTGACTCAAATCTTCTCTGAGAAGCACTCTGATTCCCACGTGGACTGAGTCAGACCTTTCTTCCTGGACTGCTTTCCTCCATTTTTAGAGCAGTAACATATTATATTATTGTTTGTTTCTTTGCTTTTATCTTGCTCAGGCTATGAGCTTTTGCTTGGTATCCTGAGTACCCAGTATAGTAGAGTGAGCAAAATTCAGTGGCAGAACTGAAGAAAGAGTTGTGTGAGATGAGTTTGTGGGGCAGGCAGAACAAGACAACCTCCCCCGCCCCGACCCCTGGCCCAGCATGCTTGGAAGCTTGGAAATTTCCTGATGAGTGTTTTCCTGTTTTACAAAAATCCTTGTCTGTCTCTAGAAGCCCATGTTCTCCTCTGCTGGTATCAGGGCACATCTGGTTGTTGGTACATATTGCTTAGTTAGAAACTCTTAAAACAGCATGAAATTGTTAGCACGTTGCTCCTGCCTGCCAAGCTGTTCTTGAGACTCAAGCTTTGGTGGATTTGGTTTTCTGTTTGTTTTCTGTTTTCATGCAGTTTAGAAAATTGGTCTGTGACAACCTTGGGGGAAATAAGCCTGCCTTGAGCTCTGCCAAGGAGAGGGCAAGCCTGAGGTGAGGGCTGGGGAAGGTGGGGGATGGAATCGGCCTGGAGAGGCTGTCGGAGTCCTCACTTGGGTTTCATCTCCTTGCGTTTTGGGTTGGATGTTCAGGCTAATTTGATGTGCTGGGAGAAGGATGCCTGAAGGAGGTGGGGGTGGGACCAGGGAGAGCCTTGTCTCTGGATGGGTCCTCACGGGTAGACAAGCGCTGACCAGTCCAGAGGCTTTGGATTCTGGATAACACAGATAACGCTCTCTCTGAATAAATACCCAGAGGTGGGGGCCGTGAGGGAAGGGTGCCTCCTGATTTCTCTGCTATCTTGGTGTATGGGCAATGCTAGAAACCAACTTTTCCCACATGGCCCCAGTATGCTGTTTCCCCCTCCCCACTCTTGGTAAATCTTGGCAGATTTCTTCTCTGAAAATAATCTCATCTGGGGAAAAGTCTGGGCTGGTCTATTTCACCTTGGGTGGTAGTTAACTTGGCCAAGCCTGCTCCTGGATGGTCAGATGGCGCATGGGAAAGGTGGGAAGGGTCTTCAGCACCCCAAGGCAGGACTCAGTTTGATTCCTGGCAGTGGAGAGGGGACTCATCAATTGTTCTGGTCAGAATGCCAATAGCAGCATCGCTCCTTTCTCCCCCAAGCACTATGCCTTGTCTTTGGTGTTCTCTGCTCCATCCTTTTACTGTTATTTAAAAATATTTTTATCTTTTTCCACAACAGTGTGGACTCCATTTCAGCCTCTGCTGTCTCCTCAGGGAATGGTTCTGGGCTGTGCTGCTGGGTTCTGGGTCTTTGTGAGCAAGATTTCTAGTCAGGCCCTGGCATCCTGAATGAATCTCAGAGCACATTCCCCAGGATCCCAGGGATGGGCATTCTGTCTCCTTATTGCTCTGGGACTCTGAGGGCTTTTTTTTACCATGATATACACCAAATATTTTGTTCCTCCACCCCTCAAATGTGTATATCGAAACCTAACCCCCAGTGTGATGGTATTAGGAGGTGAGGCTTTAGGGGATAATTAGGTCATGGGGTCAAGTCCTAATACATGAGATTAGTGCCCCAGAGAGCCTCCTCCCCTTCTACCATGTGGGGACAGAGCATGAAGATGGCCATCTATGCACCAGGAAGTGGACTCTCACCAGGTACCAAATCTGCCAGAGCCTTGATTTTGGAATTCTGGCCTTCAGAATGGTGAGAAATAAATATTTCCAAGCCATGTAGTCTGTAGTATTTTCTTTTTATGGCAAGATGTGGCAAGAATATTGGAGTGGGTTGCCATTTCCTTTTCCATAAGATCTTTCGAACCCAGGGATCAAACCTGTGTCTCCTACATCTCCTGCATTGGCAGGCAGATTCTTTACCATTGAGCCACGTGGGAAGCCCCATATTATTGAGTGGGCTAAGCCACACCCCTAAAAGCCAGTACTCTCAGGCAAACTTTCCTTTCCTGCTATCTACAACGTGCCAGACACTGAACATGTGGCTTAGATATAAAGACTTGCCCGAGCCATACAGGAGGTAAGTGACATTGTGAAAAAGTGACATGTAAATGTGTGTCTGTCTGATGTCAAAGTGTTTTCTCATTCTCTACACCAGGGGTTCATGTATTCAGGAAGAGCAGGGATTAGAGGGGCTTGCTTCTGAGTATTTGTTGCCCTTCCCCCAGCCCAATACTACTGGCCTAGCTTTCTTAGTCCTACACTCCCCAGCTCTAAGCCTGCAGGAATGCCCTTGCTGCTATCCAGATCTAAATCAAGACAAAATCCTCCATCACCACCCCTGAGCTTTAGTTAATATATTAAAACAGTCTTTAATTTAAAAAGGTGGGGGAAGGGAGAGAAGTTCCAAAAGAAACCACTGGAAGAGTTTCTAAGCTTTGAATTCTGAATGGTAAGGCTTGTAGGCACATGGTGCCATATTTCAACCCAGCCACTTGTTGGGGATCCCCCAGTACGGCTCCCTATCAGGCAGTAGGAAATTATCCCTCCCTGACCCCTGCCCTCCATCTTACCTGGACAGGGTTTGAGGCAAATATCTCTGCCATGCCTGTAACCTAAACTGAAATTCATGGTTAAGCTTCTGGAGCCTGAGAATTGCCAGAAATTGAATGAAAAATATGATTGCATAGGTGTATATGCTTTTTTTTTCCCCCTGGGAAGTGTGTTCGTGGATGCAATCAAATTCACAGAGAAGTCAGTTGCTTTGAATGGTCTAAGAAGCCCTGGAGGTGAACATGGGGTATCCATGTGAGGAATTAAGTGCTAGGACAAGTTTTGCTTCCTCTGGAGGAACTGGTGGTATATTTTCTCCTCTTGTAATTGATTTTCTGTGCATGACATCATTAAAGCATTTCTAATTTATTTCATTTTAATTTTTACTGATATTATTTCTACCTGGATCAATTTAATTTTGTGTAACTATTACAGGCAGAGCTGGTTCATTAATCAGTTTCTTTTTCTTCTTGTTCTTTTTCTTATTCTTCTGTGCCACTAAACTTTATGGGCCCTGTTTGTTTATTTGAATAACTACTGGAGGACAGTGTTGGTTAAAAAAAAAAAAGAAGGGGGGTTGTGGTACATTGCAAACAAAATGGGATTTCGAGTTGGTAAACCCTCACTCGAATCCAAAAGTCAACGAACTTTTGCCAAAAATCACATTTAAACACTGTTCTTCCTCACCCTTTCCCCAAGGGCAGGACACAACTGAGAATGTTTACTGGGCCCCTGAGACAGGGGCATTTCCTCTCACTCTTTCCTGTGTAGCAGCTGTGGCAAGATAGGCCTTGTGGAAAGGGCCGTAAGGAGGCCTCTGGCCTGTTATATCCTAATCTAGGCATTAAGCCTGCCTGCACTGGACTCATTCTTTGTCCAGACTAGCTCACCAAGGTGAGTGCCGGGCCTTTGCCCAGAATAAAGTTTTCCTTCTCCAGTGGACCACTTTCTGTTGGACCTCTCCACCATGACCCGCCCATCTTGGGTGGCCCCACACGGCATGGCTTAGTTTCATTGAGTTAGACAAGGCTGTGGTCCGTGTGATCAGATTGACTAGTTTTCTGTGATTATGGTTTCAGTGTGTCTGCCCTCTGATGCCCTCTTGCAATACCTACAGTCTTACTTGGGTTTCTCTTACCTTGGATATGCAGTATGGTGGAGAGGTCTGACAGAATGTGGTCCACTGGAGAAGGGAATGGCAAACCACTTCAGTATTCTTGCCTTGAGAACCCCATGAACAGTATGAAAAGGCAAAATGATAGGACACTGAAAGGGAAACTCTGCAGGTTGGTAGGTGCCCAATATGCTACTGGAGATCAGTGGAGAAATAACTCCAGAAGGGATAGAGCCAAAGAAAAAACAATACCCAGTTGTGGATGTGACTGGTGATAGAAGCAAGGCCTGAAGCTGTAAAGAACAATATTTCATAGGAACCTGGAATGTTTGGTCTATGAATCAAGGCAGATTGGATGTGGTCATACAGGTGATGGCAAGAGTGAATGTCGACATTCTAGGGATCAGCGAACTAAAATGGACTGGAATGGGTGAATTTAACTCAGATGACTATTATATCTACTACTGTGGTCAGGAATCTCTTAGGAGAAATGGAGTAGCCATCATGGTCAACAAAAGAGCCTGAAATGCAGTACTTGGATGCAATCTCACAAACGACAGAATGATCTCTGTTCGTTTCCAAGGCAAACCATTCAATATCACAGTAATCCAAGTCTATGCCCCAACCAGTAACCCTGAAGAAGCTGAAGTTGAACGGTTCTATGAAGATCTACAAGATGTTTTAGAACTAACACCCAAAAAGATGTCCTTTTCATTATAGGGAACTGGAATGCAAAAGTAGGAAGTCAAGAAACACCTAGGGTAACAGGCAAATTTGGCCTTGGAACACAGAATGAAGCAGGGCAAAGGGTAATAGAGTTTTGCCAAGAGAACGCACTGGTCATAGCAAACACCCTCTTCCAACAACACAAGAGAAGACTGTGATTCTACACATGGACATCATCAGATGGTCAACACTGAAATCAGATTGATTATATTCTTTGCAGCCAAAGATGGAGAAGCTCTGTACAGTCAGCAAAAACAAGACAAGGAGCTGACTGTGGCTCAGATCATGAACTACTTATTGCCAAATTCAGACTGAAATTGAAGGAAGTAGGAAAAACCACTAGACCATTCAAGTATGACCTAAATCAAATCCCATATGATTATACAGTGGAAGTGAGAAATAGATTTAAGGGACCAGATCTGATAGATAGAGTGCCTGATGAACTGTGGATGGAGGTTCATGGATTGTACAGGAGACAGGGATCAAGACCATCCCCATGGAAAAGAAATGCAAAAAAGCAAAATGGCTGTCTGGGGAGGCCTTACAAATAGCTGTGAAAAGAAGAGAAGCGAAAAGCAAAGGAGAAAAGGAAAGATATAAGCATCTGAATGCAGAGTTCCAAAGAATAGCATGAAGAGATAAGAAAGCCTTCCTCAGCGATCAATGCAAAGAAATAGAGGAAAACAACAGAATGGGAAAGACTAGAGGTCTCTTCAAGAAAATTAGGGATACCAAAGGAACATTTCATGCGAAGATGGGCTTGATAAAGGACAGAAATGGTATGGACCTAACAGAAGCAGAAGATATTAAGAAGAGGTGGCAAGAATACACAGAAGAACTGTACAAAAAAGATCTTCACGACCCAGATAATCACGATGGTGTGATCACTGACCTAGAGCCAGACATCCTGGAATGTGAAGTCAAGTGGGCCTTAGAAAGCATCACTATGAACAAAGCTAGTGGAGGTGATGGAATTCCAGTGCAGCTATTTCAAATTCTTCTGAAAGATGATGCTGTGAAAGTGTTGCACTCAATATGCCAGCAAATTTGGAAAACTCAGCAGTGGCCACAGGGCTGGAAAAGGTCAGTTTTCATTCCAATCCCAAAGAAAGGCAATGCCAAAGAATGTTCAAACTACCGCACAATTGCACTCATCTCACACGCTAGTAAAGTAATGCTCAAAATTCTCCAAGCTAGGCTTCAGCAATACGTGAACCATCAACTTCCAGCTGTTCAAGCTGGTTTTAGAAAAGGCAGAGGAACCAGAGATCAAATTGCCGGCATCCTCTGAATCATGGAAAAAGCAAGAGAGTTCCAGAAAAGCATCTATTTTTGCTTCATTGACTATGCCAAAGCCTTTGTGTGGATCACAATAAACTGTGGAAAATTCTGAAAGAGGTGGAAATACCAAACCACCTGACCTGCCTCTTGAGAAACCTATATGCAGGTCAGGAAGCAACAGTTAGAACTGGACATGGAACAACAGACTGGTTCCAAATAGGAAAAAGAGTATGTCAAGGCTGTATATTGTCACCCTGCTTATTTGACTGATATGCAGAGTACATCCGGGGAAGGCAAACCCCATGGAGGAGCCTGGTAGGCTGCAGTCCATGGGGTCGCTAAGAGTCAGACATGACTGAGCGATTTCACTTTCACTTTTCACTTTCATGCACTGGAGAAGGAAATGGCAACCCACTCCAGTGTTCTTGCCTAGAGAATCCCAGGGACGGGGGAGCCTGGTGGGCTGCCGTCTATGGGGTCGCACAGAGTCGGACACGACTGAAGCGACTTAGCAGCAACGGTAGCAGCAGCAGAGTACATCATGAGAAATGCTGGGCTGGAAGAAGCAGAAGCTAGAATCAAGATTGCTGGGAGAAATATCAATAACCTCAGATATGCAGATGACACCACCCTTATGGCAGAAAGTGAAGAGGAACTAAAAAGCCTCTTGATGAAGGTGAAAGAGGAGAGTGAAAAAGTTGACTTAAAGCTCACCATTCAGAAAACGAAGATCATGGCATCTGGTCCCATCACTGCATGGGAAATAGATGGGGAAACAGTGGAAACAGTGTCAGACTTTACTTTGGGGGGCTCCAAAATCACTGCAGATGTTGATTGCAGTCATGAAATTAAAAGACGCTTTCTCCTTGGAAGGAAAGTTATGACCAACCTAGATAGCATATTCAAAAGCAGAGACATCACTTTGCCAACAGAGGTTCATCTAGTCATGCTATGGTTTTTCCAGTGGTCATGTATGGATGTGAGAGTTGGACTGTGAAGAAGGCTGAGCGCCGAAGAATTGATGCTTTTGAACTGTGGTGTTGGAGAAGACTCTTGAGAGTCCCTTGGACTGCAAGAGGATCCAACCAGTCCATCCTAAAGGAGATCAGTCCTGGGTGTTCTTTGGAAGGACTGATGCTAAAGATGAAACTCCAGTACTTTGGCCACCTCATGTGAAGAGTTGACTCATTGGAAAAGACTCTGATGCTGGGAGGGATTGCGGGCAGGAGGAGAAGGGGACGACAGGGGATGTGATGGCTTGATGGCATCACCAACTCGATGGACGTGAGTCTGAGTGAACTCCGGGAATTGGTGATGGACAGGGAGGCCTGGCGTGCTGTGATTCATGGGGTCGCAAAGAGTCAGACACAACTGAGCGACTGAACTGAACTGAACTGAAAGTTTTCCTATGCTTAGCATGGTTGGTTTTTAGGAAACATCCTTAAAAGACAGGTCATATTTGATTTGTGCTACTAATGCTGATGTGATGGCTGGAACTCTAGCAGCCACTTTAGAACATGAGAATGTGGGATGTACTATAGCATGGCAGACTGATAAACTGGATCCATAGGATTGAGGAAATGCCAAATAGTCTTGCATTGTTAGCTTCTAGCATTCTTTTAATTCAGAAAGAAATAAGTTGTCTTGTTTAGGTCACTGTTATATTGGACTTGTCTGTCACAAAGGACCTAACCATGACTAATCCAGTGGTCGCATTTGGTTTCTCGAGTCAGATTACCCAGGTTGAAATCCTACCTCCATTATCTTATAGACTTCAATGTGGGGAATCATGTAACCTTTATAAGCCTTCAATTTTTTCTTTTTTTGACTGTGAAATGAAGGTCATTAATGTATGACTCTCTTAGAGTTATTATACATGTTAATATGATATAATGTGTATAAAGTGCCTCATATGTCTTCAGTATTCAATAAATGTTTCTATTACATTGTTCTTATTTCTATCATCATCATCGTCCTGGGGCATCTATAATCCTTGGAGAACTTCCTGGGGGTGGCTATAGGAGGCTGAGTCATGAGTTCAGGATCCTGGAGTCTGTATCTCTTGATCTCTTTCCATAAGAGAAAGGACTTGTAAATTCAGGAAAGTTACTTATACCCTATGAGCTTCTCCTTCCACATCTAAAGCAGGGTTAATAGTAATTTGTAGACTTGTTGGGAAGCTTAATGAGAAAATATGTGTAAAGCAGTCAGTGCAATGCGCAGAGCAGGCATGTCACAACTGTTAGTTCCCATCTCTTTGTCCTCTTGATACTTGCTTTTACACTGTAAACAAGGCCCCTCCCCTCTCCTGTACTATTCCTAGCCTGAGTACAGTGTAAATTGGCACTGGCTGCTCAGCGGCTGTACGTGAATCCAGCTGGTGAAGGGCCAGTGGCCCAGCCAGGATAGACTTACGCAACCCCACTGTGAAGACTTAAGCTGGTGAGCCGGATGGGTGTGAATGGCAGGAAGTCTCTTGGGGTCAAGGGTAGAGGAATGGAGGATTCGGGGGACAGAGGGAAGATAGGCAAGGTTTAACAGCAGTTTTGGGGGCCTTAGCGAGAAAAGGTGGGAGAGGGAGGCCTCTTCTTTTCCCTCTTTAAGACATACTGCTTTTAATTTTTCAGATCCAACTCCACAATTTTCAGGGTGAGAGGCAACAGGCAAAATAGTAATCTTTACAAAAACAATAATGCTCATCTTAAAGAGCTGTTTACGAGGCTCTGACTAAATGAAATAATTTATATAAAGGTGTGTGTGGCACATAACGTGGGCCGCTTGCTCTGACTCCATCTTCCATTCACACCAACATTCTTGCCTCTTATTGAGTTTGTTACACCTGAAGGTGCCCCTGGGGTTCCCAAGTAGCATCTGCTTGCACCTGAGATAAGGCTTTGGGGCTGGATGGCTTCACATGGGGTGAGCACAAGTTGTTGTGAAAAGTTGGGTATAGGAGCAGGGCTGGGAGTCCTACAGCAGCAGCCCTGCCCTGCAAGCCCCCAACCCCTGATTGCATGCAGCATCTGCATGCTTCCCACTGAGCACTACCCTTCCAGTCCAGCATGGGCAATGGAACAGACCCCTGCTCGCCATTCCCTTTTCTCCACGCCCTCTTCAGCATTTGTTGTTTATAAACTTTTTGAAGATGGCCATTTTGACCAGTGTGAAATGATACCTCACTTTAGTTTTGATTTGCATTTTTCTAATAATTAGCTATCTTAAACATCTTTTCATGTGCTTTTTGGTCATCTGTATGTCTTCTTTGGAGAAATATCTATTTAGATCTTTGACCCATTTTTTGATTGGGTTCATTGTTTTTTCCCCTCTACCATCTATACTTCATGTTTCTGGGACAAATTTTAAATTGATTGTATCTTTATTCTCTACCTAGAAAAGACACAAAACTCAGAATGCTTTAAATACTCTCATCTTCCATGCTATTATGGACTAGTATTTGGTTCTGCCATGTTTTTGCTATTTGTCAGCATTATTACTTTTAAAATCTGTACCTGTCTAGATCCACCACCGTGTTTGTTGTTGTATCTGTTCAGTCTGTAAATCGTGTCCAGCTCTTTGTCATCCGTGGACTGTAGCACACCAGGCTTCCCTGTCCTTCACTATCTCCCAGCGCTTTCTCAAACTCATGTCCATTGAGTCAGTGATGCCATCCAACCATCCTGTCGTCTGTCGTCCCCTTTTCCCCCTTCCTTCAATCTTTCCCAGCATCAGGGTCTTTTCCAATGGGTCAGCTCTTCGCATCAGGTGGCCCAAGTACTGGAGCTTTGGCTTCAGCATCAGTCCTTCCAATGAATATTCAGAGTTGATTTTCTCTAAGATTCACTAGTTTTACCTCCTTGCTGTCCAAGGGGCTCTCAAGAGTCTTCTCCAGCACCACAGTTCGAAAGCATCAGGTCTTCTGTGCTCAGCCTTCTTTATGGTCCAACTCCCACATCCATACATGACTACTGGAAAAACCATAACTTCGACTCTATGGATCTTTGTTGGTGAAGTGATTCTCTGCTTTTTAACACACAGCCTAGGCTTGTCATGGCTTTCTCCCAAGGAACAAGTGTTTTTTAATTTCATGGTTGCAGTAACCATCTATAGTGATTATGGAGCCCAACAAAATAAAGTCTCACTGTTTCCATTGTTTTCCCATCTATTTGCCATGAAGTGATGGGATCAGATGCCATGATTTTAGTTTTTTGAATGTTGAGTTTTAAACCAGCTTTTTCACTCTCCTCTTTCACCTTCATCAAGAGACTCTTGTTTCTCTTCACTCTGCCAGTAGAGTGATATCATCTGCATATCTGAGGATTTTGATATTTCTCCTGGCAATCTTGATTCCAGCTTGTGATTCATCCAGCCCAGCATTTCACATGATGTACTCTGCATTTAAGTTAAATAAACAGGGTGACAATATACAGCCCTGATGTACTTCTTTCCCAACTTTGAACCAGTCTGTTGTTCTATGTCCAGTTTTAACTGTTGTCTTGTGACTTGCATACAGGTTTCTCAGGAGACAGGTAAGATGGTATGGTTTTCCCATCTCTTTAAGAATTTCACAGTTCATTTGTGATCCACACAGTCAGAGTTTAGTGTAGTCCATTAAGCAGAGGTAGCTGTTATTTTGGAACTCTCTTGCTTTTTCTATGATCCAACAGATGTTGGGCAATTTGTTTAAACACACACACACACACGCATACACACATATCCCTGGAGGAGGAAATGGCAACCCACTCCAGTATTCTTGCCTGGAAGATCCTATGGACAGAGGAGCCTGGTGGGCTACAGTCCACAGAGTTGTAAAGCTTTGGACACAACTGAAACAACTTAGGATATATATATATATATCCTAAGTCATTTATATATATATATATATATCCCCGCAACCATTTCTTGTAATCCCATCTCTCTTCCTTTTTCTGAAGTAATCTTTTAGCAGTTAATCAAAGAAGATCTGTGTTTAGTTAACTCAGTCTTTTTCTGAAAATATCTTTTCCTTTGTCCTCCGTCTCAGATGTGAGTCAACTGAATACAGAATTACAGTCAACTGAATACAGAATTGCAGATGGACTTCCTCTCCCTGCTTAGCACTTTCAAGATATTATTCCCTCATCTTCTGGCAGCTATTGTTGCCAATAAGAAGGGTGATATCAATCTGGTAGACATGTCTTTGAAGATAATCTTCCTGAATTTTCTAGTATCTTTGAAAATATTATCTTTTCCCTTGATGTTCTGTGATTTCACAATCATGTGGCTAAGTATGTATTTACTTTTTACTTATTCTACATGGTTTCCAACCCAAGGCTTAGAACCTTTCTTTTTTCAATCTGGAAACCCTTTAGCCATCATCTCTGCAAATATTACCTCTCACCCTCTTCTCTGTTGTCTCACTTTCTGTAGCACTTATTGACAGATAGATACAAAACATTAAAACATATTCTCCATGGCTCTTAATTTCTTTCTGATATATTCTTTCTTTCACATATTTAACAAAATGTCCTTTTCTTTGTGGTGTGTTTTAGGTGATTTTTTGAGGATCTGTTTTTCAAGTAGCCATTTTCCTCCATTGACAGCTCTGTCAATGGACTCTTGAACCAGCCTATGGAAGTTGTGTTTTTTAATTTAAAAGACTATGTTTTTCACTTTTTGAACTTTTAGTCCTTTTTTTGGCTGCATGATATATGGGATCTTAGTTCCCCAACGAGGGATCAAACCCATGCCTATTGCATTGGAAACGTGGAGTCTTAACCACTGGACCTCCAAGGAAGTCCTATTTCAGTTCTTTTTCAAAGCAATTCTTTTTTCATAATGTCTGCACTTGCTGTATAGGTTATATTCTTCTAGTTTTAAAACATTTTAGACAAAGTTATTTAAAATTCCTTTTTTGAAGATGTAGTTGGCAATTCCTTGGGAATGATTTCTCTCATTTGTAATTTTTGCTGACATTCGTGGTTTTGCATTTCCTTGTGTGCTTTGTAATTTTTGTCTCATCTTCAGCGGGATTTTCTTCCACTAAGTCCTATATATTCTCTAGTATTTGGAGACATCCCTCTGGTGTAGTTTCTTCATTATAAGTTTCTTTTCTCGGATCAGTTTTACTTCATTTTATTGGCTTTGGGCTTTTTTTTTTCCCCTTGGTAAGGGTGAGAATTTGAGTTTTATACTAGCACACACAGGTTAACTGCTCCAATTTCTTTCATTAACTTTTCTTTTTTTTGTTTTCTCTTGCCTATACCGTGGGGTGGCCAGCCAGTTTCTCTGCTGAGTAGCAGTTTTTCTGATGGCATTGTACCTTCCAAAATAATTTCGTCCTGGTTCTAGCTCCTGTGACAAACTGGAACTGTGACTTTGATTTCTGTTTGTGTGTGATATTAAAACCCTCTGTAAGGCCATGCTTCTCACTTTTCAAAGTGCATATGAATTACTTTGGGGACTTGCTAAAATGAATTTTCTGATTCAGTGTGTCTGGGGCAGGCCTGAGGTTGTGCATAACAAACTCTCAGGTAATCCTCATGATACTGATTCAAAACTACTTGGAGGAGCAGAGTCCTCCAGCATGTACATCTCTTGTCAATTACCCCTGTGGACCTGTTGGCTTTACTTCTCACTCTCTCTTCTGCATTCTCTGTTTTTGACAATTTGAAAGTTCCCTCTTGAGGGTCTCTTCAACCTTAGACTGTGATATCTAGGCTTAGACTATGAGACTCAGGCTCTTTCCTCTTTCAGAAAAACTGTAGGTAGCAAGTGTTTTAATTAAGACAAAATATGGCTTTGAGTCACAAGCAACACCTCCCTAATTAAACTAGATGAATATTTCTCATTCACATAAGAGGATCCAGAGTTAGGAAGTGTAGGAGTGTATAGTGGGTCTATAACAATTATCAGGGACTTATACTTCTTGCATTTTGCTGCTCTATCATTCTTGGTGTGCTGCCTCATAACTTAAGATAGCTACAAGAGCTCCAGGCATCACATCACACTCCCACTAGCAGAAAGAGATAGATTAAGAAAGGCAAACCTTTAATGACACTTCCCAGAAGTTACAAATGCCAGTTTCATTTATGTCTCATAAAAGTTGGCTTAAAGCTCAACATTCAGAAAACGAAGATCATGGCATCCAGTCCCATCACTTCATGGGAAATAGATGGGGAAACAGTGGAAACAGTGTCAGACTTATTTTTTGGGGCTCCAAAATCACTGCAGATGGTGACTGCAGCCATGAAATTAAAAGACGCTTACTCCTTGGAAGGAAAGTTATGACCAACCTAGATAGCATATTCAAAAGCAGAGACATTACTTTGCCAACAAAGGTTCATCTAGTCAAGGCTATGGTTTTTCCTGTGGTCATGTATGGATGTGAGAGCTGGACTGTGAAGAAGGCTGAGCGCCGAAGAATTGATGCTTTTGAACTGTGGTGTTGGAGAAGACTCTTGAGAGTCCCTTGGACTGCAAGGAGATCCAACCAGTCCATTCTGAAGGAGATCAGCCCTGGGATGTCTTTGGAAGGAATGATGCTAAAGCTGAAACTCCAGTACTTTGGCCACCTCATGTGAAGAGTTGACTCATTGGAAAAGACTCTGATGCTGAGAAGGATTGGTGGCAAGAGGAGAAGGGGACGACAGAGGATGAGATGGCTGGATGGCATCACTGACTCGATGGATGCGAGTCTGGGTGAACTCCGGGAGTTGGTGATGGACAGGGAGGCCTGGTGTGCTGCAATTCATGGGGTCGCAAAGAGTCAGACACGACTGAGTGACTGAACTGAACTGATAGGCATTTAGTCACATGTTTACTTCTCATTGCAAAGGGGGCTAGGAAATGTAGTGTTTATTCTGGATGCCAGCTAAAAATTGAGGCATCTATTGCTAATGAAGAGGGGAATCAATATGCAATAGTTTCTGCCATGAATACAGAATGCAGTTTTCTATAATTTTAAGGCATTCCCTTAGCCTTGGACCCAGAAGATTGGTGGGGTGGTGGTGGTGGTGATGATGGAAAAAACAGCCTTGTTTCCATTTTGCCAACCATGTTTGCAAAATGTCAGTCTTGGAGGTCCAATAACCAATGAACACAGTTTTTTTTTTTTTTTTAAGATAAATATTCCAAAAAGAAATTATACCCTCTGATTAGTTTATTCCTTGCATGAGAAGAAAGCGGAACTTTGAGAATCTCATAATGTCTACACATGTGAGCATTTTTCCTCAGTCTTGCAAGATTTGCCAGGAAAAGCCAGGTGACAAAAGAGAAAGAAATGGAGACACTCTGAGAAGTCAGAGCACTGGAGGCTGGGGCAGGAGCAGAACTTTTATAAGATGAGAGCAAAGCCAGTTTGCAAGAATGGAGAGAAACATCAGCCCATGTGTCAGAGTGGAGCAGCTGAAGATACACACGTTGCTCTATCTGGGCACCTATGTGGAGGCAGAGCCAGGTGGTGGGGGTGGAGGCGAGAGGGAGCAAGAGAGGAGACTCAACGACAGTTATCACGTCACATTTTAGAACTTCTAAGGTCTCCATACCTGGCTGCAGGGCAGCTGGGCAGTGTAATCAGAAGTCTCAGAGTGGGGAAGAGAAGGCGATTTAAGCAAGTAAATATCCACATCAGCTCTATGTTCGGACCCAACACAAGCACCGGCCATTTATGATCCTCTGGGTCACCAGGGACATGAATGTTATATCATAACAATATATGTGTAATGCATATTAGCATATTACTGACTGGAAGTCCTGCTTTAAAAGCAAAAACAAATCTGCCCTATAGATTTTTACCATTTTTTTTTTTTTTTACTATGGAACCCCTTTTTCATGGAAAACCAATTAATTGCCTTGTGCCCTAGTGTTCCTCACAGTATCCTCTAGAAAAATCATGCCATGGATAAGGAAACCAATTGCCCAGGAGAAGCACTAATATTTTTAGTACTAAATTCAGAGTTACCCCGGAGGATACTTAATAATGAAAACACTGTGTGATGTAAGGAACAATGTCTTCGACAGCCTTCTTACCCGAAACATAATAATGCTTTTCATGGGACTGTTTCTTGTAATTACATTTAAAAATGCTGATGGCATCACACCAAAAGCAGTTCAGTAAAAGCAATTCTGCCGGGGCCAATGTGATGCACTCCAGGCATCCGTGTTTCAGACGCTCTGGCAGGATCCAGGGATTGGTGTTAGGAAATCTGGAAGGGTGGATGGACTGCTTATCCTTCATGCAGTCCTCTCTGAATAGTGTTATTTCTCAACAGGGCTTTTAAGTAAATATTTAGTGGTAGAGGGTTCAAACTGTCCTTCCTCGCTGGGCTTGAAGAGCAATGTTCTTCATGTCCTGTGAATTCCTATCCACATTTTGACTGATGATTGAGCTTGGGTGAGATAGGCATCCCTTTGGAAATCTGAGCCCTCCCGTCACTGCCCACCAGCAAGATCAGAACTCTGCTAAAGTTGCCTGGAGCCCATTCCACAGCATCAGGGAATGAACAAACCCAGAGCTCCAAAACCTACTTCAATTAACATGGCTGATGCAGTGCCCATGGCTAAGAATGTTTAAGATCGGTATAACCAGACCCTTGCCACTGCCAAATAAAATCTTGGCAAAGCACCAGAGAATGCCTGGCTTTGGGCAGTGCTACTGTCAGGACTCTATCCAAGAAAAACTCTCCTTGAGTGCCAAGGTAACTAAATGAAGTAACTTGTACTGGATCGGGATCGTTATTTATAAATCGGTTCAAATGTGGAGTGCCTCTGAGAGATAACATATTTAGTTTTAGGACCTTTGATTTGTGGGCTTTCTTTCTGGAAATAATTGGCTGGCATGGCAAATTTATTTTTGGGTCACCTCTAATTTGAGATAGTAAAATGTCATCTCTGTGTACAAGAATGCCTGTCTTTTGACTCTGTGTGGGGACAGGGGACATTGGGATTGGCATCTAGGATGCCCAAAGAGTCAGTAGGAAACAAGCTAGGAAAAATGATTCCAGAACATACCCCTCCTGGGTGCTCGTCTGAACACTTTACACAGCAGACACTGAATCCCACTGACAGAGACCCTCTCTTCCGGAACTGTTCTAAGTAGACATCACCAGGCAGAGCTCTAAGCAGCAGTCCAGGCCAGGGTCCACTCCAGGTCAACAAGAGTTGCACGTTATCGAATATGCTCTGCTGCTGCTGCTAAATCGCTTCAGTCGTGTCCGACTCTGTGCGAACCCATGGACAGCAGCCCACCAGGCTCCCCTGTCCCTGGGATTCTCCAAGCAAGAACACTGGGGTGGGTTGCCATTTCCTTCTCCAGTGCATGAAAGTGAAAAGTGAAAGTGAAGTCGCTCAGTTGTGCCCGACTCTTAGCGACCCCATGGACTGGAGCCTACCAGGCTCCTCCGTCCATGGGATTTTCCAGGCAAGAGTACTGGAGTGGGGTGCCATTGCCTTCTCCGCTAATATGCTCTAGGGATTGAGTGTAACAGTGACTGAGTAGTCCAGGAGATGGAATAGGTATTTCTGATGCTTGCATGATCCCTAAAGTATAAAAATTTGATATTTTCTGAAATATGCATTTGATCTGCCAACAGTGTACATCTGGGGTAGGTAAAGAATCTCTTATTAAAAAGCACTTGCATTCTGTTTTCCATCATGGAAGTGAAAAGAATATCCTATATATATATGTATACCTGAGAAAAAACTCCTCTTCCAAGCCAGTTCTTGTTGCTAGTGAAAGAATTGAAGAAGTTTAAGAAAAGAGACATTTTAGATAAGTTAGAGTGAAATATCACTCACACACACAGTAATTTAATACAGGATAAATGTTGCATTGCCAATAAATGAGAGAAAAGATAGATTACTCAATAAATGAGATTGAGGTCATCAAAAATTTAGGACAAAAGTGAAATATCACTCATACACATACATACACATACACACACAGATGGTAATTTAATACAGGATAAATGTTGCATTGCTAACAAGTGGGATAAAGGATAGATTACTCAATAAGTGAGATTGAGGTCATCAAGAATTTAGGGGAAAAAATTGGCTCCCTTTTTTCCTCCTATATCAAAAACTGATTCTAGATGGAATAGAAAGCTAAACTACCCTGTAAAACAACACCAAAAACTTTTAAAACATCTGAAGAAAATACAAATGAATATTCTATTAACTTAGGAGTAACAAAGGATGCCACAAAGGAGCCATTTATTATATTTGCATAAACACAAAAACTTTCATACCAAAAAAGATACTGTAAACAAAATCAAGACAAATGATACTCTGGGAGACAGTATTTATAACATATGTAAGAGACAGAGGGTTAAAAACCACAAAAAAAGAGTTTCTATAAAATTCAGTTAAAAGCCAAATGACCCAACAGAAAAATAGATACAAAATGAGAATAGGCAATTTATAGCAAAAATAAAGACCACAAAATTGACTAGTTATCAGAGACCTAGTTATCAGTGGAAGTGTTTCCCTAATATCAAATTAATACAGATTTGAGAAGGTTTAAAGTTTCCATATTGGCAGGATGTGGAAAATTTTGAGTGGAGTGGAATGTAAGCCTCAGCCTTAGGACAGCAGTGTGGAAGAGGCCAGCAAAGTTTTCAATGCGCAAATCATCTAACCTAGGTCAACACTTGCACATGTGCCCAAAGATTCATGTGGAAAGAAATGTTTTGCCACGTTATTTCAGGGGAAATTTAGAAACACCCTAAATGCCCATGCACAGGTAGGTCTCTGCTGTGAAATATAAAGTGCATTTAAAAGGATAAGGAATGTACTGGCATAGAGAAGTCTGCTAGATTTAAGAGCAAGTGCAGGACTTCCCTGGTGGTCTGGTGGTTAAGTCCGCCTGCCAATGCAGGGGATACCGTTTGATCCCTTGTCCAGGAAGATTCCACATGCCGCGGAGCAACTAAGCTTGTGCGCTACAACCGCTGAAGCCTGCGCACCCTAGAACGTGTGCTCTGCAACAAAGAGAAGCCATGGCAATGGAAGCCCGTGCTCTGCAACTAGAGAGAAAGCCCCAGTTACTGCAACTAGAGAAAGCCTGTGTGTAGTGACAAAGACCCAGCAAAAAAATATTTACATAAAAAAATTTTAAAAAGAAAGTGCAAGTTACAGCACTGCATATCTGACACAGTACCATGTAACACAGACCGAGGCACAAGATCTGTAAGGAAGTGTGCAAACAGTGCAAACAGTGTATGTCACACTGTTTGCGTGTATGTGCATGCTGTCCCCCGCCCGAGAAGGCAATGGCAGCTCATTCCAGTACTCTTGCCTGGAAACTCCCATGGACAGAGGAGCCTGGTAGGCTGCAGTCCATGCAGTCGCCAAGAGTTGGATACGACTGAGCAACTTCACTTTCACTTTTCACTTTTATGCATTGGAGAAGGAAATGGCAACCCACTCCAGTGTTCTTGCCTGGAGAATCCCAGGGATGAGGGACCTTCGTGGGCTGCCGTCTATGGGGTTGCACAGAGTCGCACACAACTGAAGCGACTTAGCAGCAGCAGCAGCAGCAGCATGCTCTCTTAGTAGGGAAGGGTTATGAGTTAGGGAGGAAAATGGTGGAAGGGAACTTTGCTCTTTTTTCTGCCTACTTGTATGTTGTTTAACATTACACACACACAGAATGAAATGTTGCATTCTATAGTGGCTTAGTCACTTAAAGTGAGTGATCCTATCTTTCTGGCTATACAAGCACTCATTTATTCATTTAAAAAATATTTTTTGACTGCCTACTATGTGCTCAACACAGAAACTAGGGAAAAGCTAAAGAGAGCTATCTGTAGAACTGTTTCAGTAACTGCTCTGGTTATCAATTGTATCAGTCAGCTCAGGCTGTCATAACAAAATACCGTTGGCCCAGCGGCTTAAGCCATGTAAGTCAATTTTCTCACACCTCTGGAGGATGGAAGTCCAAGATCAAAATGCCAGCATGGTCGGGTTCTGGTGAGAACTCTCTTCCTGGCTTGCAGGTGGCTACCTTCTTGCTGTGTCCTCACACAGTGGAGGGAGAGACAGAGAGAGAGAGATGAAGAGAACTCTTCTAATAAGAAGAATCCCACCATGGTGGCCCCACTCTCATGACCTCATCTAATCCAATTATCTCTCAAAGGCCCCACCTCCAAATACCATCGCATTGGGGATTAAGGCTTTAACTGGCAGTGGGGACACAGTCAGTCCATAACGATGATATATTCTGTAGCATCTTAAAAATAAAAATTTGACAGAGACTTGAAGGTATAACAGATGTGAAATTACAGAGTTAGATTACCACTTGCAGAGTGTACAAAGGAAATGGAATTGTCAGCACTACCTTATTCCCCTTGAGAATATAAAATGGTTGAAGCAGTGGAGAGGGAGAAGGGATGGGCAAAGAGATTTCTCTGGAGGGAGCTGTTGCAGTGCTCTGACTCCCTGCCCTCAGGTGTGTGTGTGTGTGTGTATGTGTGTGTGTTGGTGAAGACACAGACAGCTAGACTAACCACTCCCTCCCTTCCCAGCAAAGGCTTTCAGCCTAAAGCAGACTGGAGCAGGGGGTGGAAGGAAGACCTGCTCTTCAATCAAGTTAAAACTTTATACAGAAACAGGCATTCAACGTACTGAATCAGGACTCTGTCTGTCGCTTCTAATGTCAGCCACCCAAGACTGAACTAAAAAGTCATGGATCTACAAGGAGTTTTTATTTCATGGTAGAGAAAGACTGCCCATGTGGAGTCAGGTTTAAAGGGATAATGAGAGACGAAAATAAAATTGTGCTTTGATTACATAATAAGTCATGCGTGGTCAATATACTGGTTACATATAATTGCTCATCAAGCAAGAGGCAAAACTGTAGAGTCAGTGGAAGGGGAGGGTGATGTGTATTTCCAGGCAGCACACAAGATACCTATGATTTTCCATCTAAATGTGATCCCTGAGCAAGCCAGAAGTCTGTCCAAACTTAGCTGTATTTACGGACTTGGAGATTCACCAAGACCCCCTGATGTACCTCTTCTGGATGCCAAGGGTTTTTACTATGGTATAGTTCGGAAGGTTTTCCACTAAAAAAATCTAGTTAAAATTGTGCCTTGGCACCTGAAAGATTAGCCTTCATTTATCCAGAAAACGAAGCTGCCTGATTGGAATTTACCGCTATAGTATTTTGAGATTTTGCTAAGCCATGCTAGTCCCTGGAAATTCATGAAATCCCCCGAGTGTTTGGAGAAAGCATTTAAAAGACCGGCTGGACCTGCTGGTCCTGGGGAGACTCTCTCCTGGCAAATCTGGCAAATTCTTCCTCTTTTCCTCCTTCAAGATTCAGCTCAAATATTACCTTTGTGAAGATTTGCCCATTTCTATGGCCAAGTCAATTCTTTTTCTGGATACTGGCTGAACAGCCTACCTAGCTGTTCATATATATGTGTTGCACAGAACATATTTATTTACTTATCTGCTCTTCCATAAGATCTTCAGCTTCTTGAAGGTTAGAAATACTGTATTTCATCAGTTTTCAACACCCTCCCCTCCATTTTCACATTGCTGAAGTTAGGGTGGCTTTTGATGGCATGTCATAGGCAATGGTAATGCCTATGACATGCCATCGGTGATAACAACGAACTATAGCATATCTAATTTACTACGGTAACCTTAAACAGCTAGTACATCACCTGGCATGTAGTACGTTCTCCATAAATTCATGCAACTAGCAGATTTTGTAATGGTGGCTTTCACCAGCAGGAGTCATTGATCTGAGTAATTCTGGCATTAGAGAGCAAAACCAGAGGTGGCAGATTTTGGGGTTGCAAGCAACTTTCAGAATATCGAAGGGGATGTAATAATTAGGGTAACCTCAGCTGATATAACCACTAGATGTCCAAACTGTATAATGGCACAAACTCAGAAGTTCATTTATTGCCAGCATTAGCTGTTCA
Source organism: Tragelaphus eurycerus (assembly GCA_935064755.1). Taxonomy (NCBI): domain Eukaryota; kingdom Metazoa; phylum Chordata; class Mammalia; order Artiodactyla; family Bovidae; genus Tragelaphus; species Tragelaphus eurycerus. Next base: position 11,785,111 of record CAKXYN010000016.1, read on the forward strand.
GACCCAGTGTTCCTTTTCAGCAGTGACAGTTCTCAGTGCGGTGTTTCAGAAATACAGGCTCTTCCCATGTTGTGGTGCCATCTCCCCCATCTCACCACCCTCCCCATCCAGGCAGAACAGTAAATAAAGTGTAGAAGAAGGGCCCACTTTTAAGGTCTTGTTCTGGAAATCATTCATATCATTTTTGCTCATATACCACATCCATATCCAAACCAGGGAGAGAGGGCCAGGAAATGTAATCATTAGTAGGAGGTTCATTTCCCAGTAACAACGCTATGAGATGGAGTGGGAGCATGTATTTTGGTGGGCAGTTAGTTGGTGGCTCAGATGGTAAAGAATCCACTTGCCATGCAAGAGCCTCAGTAGATATGGGTTTGATCCCTGGGTCAGGAAGATTCCCTGGAGAAGGGAACAGCAACCCACTCCAGTATTCTTGCCTGGAGAATTCCATGGACAGAGGAGTCTGGTGAGCTATAGTCCATGGGGTTGCAAAAGTCGGATACGACTGAGTGACTAACACTTTCACTTTTCTCTAGCTCTTTAGCCCAGGAAACCACTGGACTCTTGCCCATATCAGGTTGGGCTGTTTGCTTCTTGCTGTGAATTTAATTTTGGCTTCCAACTCTAACTGTGCTAGTCAATAATTTCTTAGTTGCAAGAGATGGAAACCCAACTCTGATCAGTTATAGTAAAAATGGAAAGACCCTGGTTAGGTGTAATTGGACCCATGAACTCAAATAATGTCAGTCATCTTTCTTTCCCCTCTGCTTTTCACTGGATCTTAATTCACAAACAAGAACTCTCTATAAGATGGGAAAGAGAAGGATGCCTTACTGGGTCCTTTTCCTTTCAGTCTATGATCTTAGGAGTAAGGTGAAAGCTTTTTTTCATAGATCCCTATTACTAACCCTGCTCTTCCAAACCAAATCAGACCATATTAAACCAACCAAACTTTTTTTGGTTCTCTGGGCTTCCCTGTTAGCTCAGCTAGTAAAGAATCCATCTGTAATGCAGGAGACCCTGGTTCAATTCCTGGGTTGGAAAGATGCCCTGATCAAGGGATAGGCCACCTATTCCAGTATTCTTGGGCTTCCCTGGTGGCTCAGCTGGTAAAGAATCTGCCTGCAACACAGAAGACTTGGGTTCAATCCCTGGGTCAGGAAGATCTCCTGGAGGAGGGCATGGCAACCCATTCCAGTTTTCTTGTCTGGAGAACCCCCATTGACAGAGGTGCCTGGCCAGCTACAGTGCATGGGGTCACAAAGAATCAGACATGACTGAGCAACTAAGCATGGCACACACTCTGTTTGGCTTTAACTGGGTCATGTGACCACTCTTGGGCCAATGGCTGGGTCCAGGGGGGTGACGTGTTCTGAGTGGAGAGCTTGACAGCCCCACCAGAATCACCTGGAATGAATGTAGGGGAGGATGAACAGACAAAAAACAAAAGTTGTTCACTGTTCCCAGCACCTTTCCAACTTTATCTCCAGTTGTTCCTCCTTTGCAGCTGCCCCCAATTGATGCCATTTCTCAAAATGTATCAGAACCCTTTTGCAATTCCTTGTTGTACCCTCTTTCTGAAATGACCTCTCTCATGCCTCTCCCCTATTCATCCATTAAGACCAGATAACAATCATCTTTGCAAAGCTATTTTTGACACCCCAGTCTTACTCCAGCCAGTCTGGTTACAGCTACCAAACAGGGTTTGCATTCAAAATGACTGAGCTTTGAGTAGAGTTCTCTGTGCTATACAGTTGGTTCTTATGGATTATCTACTTTATACATGTAGTGTGTGTATATTCATTCCAAACTCCTAATTTATCCCTCCCCCGACCTTTTCCCTTGGGTAACCCTAAGTTTGTTTTCGAAGTCTGTGAGTCTGTTTCTGTTTTGTAAATAAGTTCATTTTTTTTTAGATTCCTCATATAAGTGATATCATATGATATTTGTCTTTGTCTGTCTAACTCACTTCAGTTAGTATGATAATCTCTAGGTCTATCCATGTTGCTGTGAATGAATTTCTTGTTCAAGGTTTTGCCTGTTATCTATTGGATTTTACATCTTTCTCATTGATATGTAGGAATTCTTTAGATGTTCCAAATACTCTTTCTTTGGCCCTTATATTTGGTGCACCCATTTCATACTCTGAGGCTTGCATTTGTACTCTTTACTTCTTTGAATATAAACAAGTAATGTGTTTTTTTTTTTTTTTTTAAATGGAGCTTTGAGGCTGTGTCTCAGGCCCAAACAGAAGTGGACTTGTGGTTCTGCCATGCTGGTCACACCTGCAATTTGGAGCTGGCTGGCTGGGGAGCAGCCCATGATATGTCGTGTTGGCTGAGGTGTAAAATGCCATCTTGTCCAAAACAAACACCAGTGCTGGGGAAACCCTCAACCGCGCCACACAGGGACACAGGGAGAGGGCTGCAAGGAGTCGGCTGCCCACAAAGCTCCAATTAGCCCCCAAATTATCTCCTGTGTCACGTGTACAAGGATTTCTAACCAAAATTTGCTGGAAAATGGATTCTCAATGCTTCTGTCTATTTACCTAATACTTAACCCAAGGATAACAACACACATACAAATTTAAAATAAAACACATGTTGGGTTTTTTTTTAAATAAAAATTTGAAACAGATGGTCTCTTTTAAGACAAATATTTATTCCCCTGACATTTTTTTTCACTTACATGTTTATATTTTTAAATATAGGCTTTATGCAGAGACCTTAGCGATGTCACGATAATAAAATCCATGTTGTTCATAATTGTCTATTTCCTAGAAATGCATGGCTGGGAGCAACCTCAAGAAGCTATCTCTGGCATCCCCCTCCTCCAGGCAGGCCAACGTGCGACCAGCTGAGACCAACTGGTGTTTATTCTGTTTATCTTGGAGCCTTTTGAGGAAGGAAGCTGTAAACTCTTTCTTACTGAGCTCATGGACTCTCCATTGAATTTTAGATCCCTTGGCTGGGTGAAGAGTTCTTGGATAGGGCAGAGTTCAGAGCAAAGCTTCTAATAGTGTTCCTCCCCCTGGGGTCTCCCTTGTTCCACTCTCGCTAATCCCACCTTGTATTTGCAGAGCTGCCACCTTGACTTTGTCACCATATGCTCAACTTGGGTTTCATTGTCACCTGTTCAGATCCCTTTGTGTACACCTCTGATAGGATCTGCTGTCATCTTGATCAGGACCATGTTTTTCCCCTAAGTAAGTGCCTAAAGGGAGAATCAATAGATGTATGAGATGGTAGGCTAAGAAAGATGGACACTATTCAGAGGTCATTGATAAGAAGAACTGAGTCCTTAGCCTGAAGTATGAGATCTAAAGTTTTCCTTTCTGAGAAGTACATTGATTTTTCTATGTTCTTGTATCAGTTAGCTTTTGCTGAGTAACAAAGTTCTCCTAAAGCATACTGCCTTAAAAATGACAGTATTCTTTCTCACTATTCTGTGGGTAGACTGGCTTAATTATCTTGTCTGGACTAGGCTTCATTCAGGCTTCCCTGGTGGCTTAGTTGGTAAAGAATCTGCCTGTAATGCGGGAGACCTGGGTTCAATCCCTGGGTCAGAAAGATCCCTTGGAGAAGGAAATGGCAATCCACTCCAGTATTCTAGCCTGGAGAATTCCATGGACAGAGGAGCCTGGTGGGCTGTAGTCCATGGGGTCACAAAGATTTGGACATGACTGAGTGACTAACACTTTCACTTTCAGCTTAGTTGGGGATAGGTAGCCTAGAAAGACCTCACACTCATGTTTGGTGGTTAGCTGGAGTCATCTGAAGCAATAAAAAAAACACTTGGAAACTCATGTTTATTATAGTCCAGCAGGCTGATCTGGGCTTGTTCACGTGGTAATGGTTTTTAAGTTTTCTAAGAGGAGCAAAAGAAAGCAAGCAAGTCCTGATTTACAAGGTGTATTTCAAGCCTCTGTTTAAGTTATGTTTGCTATTGTCCTATCAGCCAAAGCAAGTCACAAGACCAGCCCACAGTCAGGGCAGGAGGGATATCAAAGGGCATGAATAAAGGAAGGCAGTCTTTGTAAGATTATCACACTTCCTTTTAAGATTGGAGAAGGAAGATATCCTTTCTTGGTTCCTATAAAATCCAGATAGCCTGACAATATTCTCACAGAAAGAATGTCTTGTGGTTTCTCATTTTAAATCTCATCCTAACTGAATTTAATACTGTTCTTCCATGTTAGTATTCCACACAGTCTATTTTAAAAATAAAGTTAAAAAATATTTTTTTATTTGGCTGCACTCTACCTTAGTTGTGGAGAAGGCAATGGCACCCCACTCCAGTACTCTTGCCTGGAAAATCCCATGGACGGAGGAGCCTGGTAGGCTGCAGTCCATGGGGTCGCTAAGAGTCAGGCATGACTGAGCGACTTCACTTTCCCTTTTCACTTTCATGCATTGGAGAAGGAAATGGCAACCCATTCCAGTGTTCTTGCCTGGAGAATCCCAGGGACAGAGGAGCCTAGTGGGCTGCCGTCTATGGGGTCGCATAGAGTTGGACACGACTGAAGTGACTTAGCAGCAGCAGCAGCAGCTACCTTAGTTGCAGCACATTCGTTGTAGCATGTGAACTCTTAGTTGTGGCCTCTGGGATTTAGTTCCCTGATCAGGGATTGAGTCCAGGCCCCCTGAATTGGGAGCACAGAGTCTTAGCCACTGAACTACCAAGGAAGTCCCCCACAGAGTCTCCTTTTGACAAAGATTTGTATATCTCTGACTTCTAGCATAGTGCTGGGCAGATAATAAATGCTCAATAAATAGTTTTGAATGAATGAAAACTTGTCTTCCTAAGAGAGGTCATGCCAACTTTGAGTTCACTGTAACCTTTATTTTCTTGATAACTAAAGACAAAAAACAACCAGCCTCCAACCATCCCAGGCAGGAAAGTTCAAAAACCTAGATCAAATCAAGTCTCTTTCTTTCTTGAAAGTCTTCCTATTAATACATATAATAAAATCCAAATTCCTTCAGTTCAGTTCAGTTCAGTTCAGTCACTCATTTGTGTCCGTCTCTTTGCGACCCCATGAATTGCAGGTCCATCAAGTCGGTGATGCCATCCAGCCATCTCATCCTCTGTTGTCCCCTTCTCCTCCTGCCACCAACCCTCCCAGCATCAGAGTCTTTTCCAATGAGTCAACTCTTTGCATGAGGTGGCCAAAGTACTGGAGTTTCAGCTTTAGCATCAGTCCTTCTAAAGAACACCCAGGGCTGATCTCCTTTAGGAAGGACTGGTTGGATCTCCTTGCAGTCCAAGGGACCCTCAAGAGTCTTCTCCAACACCACAGTTCAAAAGCATCAATTCTTCGGCGCTCAGCTTTCTTCACAGTCCAGCTCTCACATCCATACATGACCACTGGAAAAACCGTAGCCTTGACTAGACTGACCTTTGTTGGCAAAGTAATGTCTCTACTTTTGAATATGCTATCTAGGTTGGTCATAACTTTCCTTCCAAGGAGTAAGCATCTTTTAATTTCATGGCTGCAATCACCATCTGCAGTATTATGGCTTAAAAACCCAACATGATCTGGTCTTTCCATTTCCTACCTCATCCCATTATTTCTTCTCATCCCCTCTTACCCATCAAGATCAGCAACTGGCCTTCTTTTTGTCCTTAGAACACACATATATGTCATATTAAAGTTTCCCCTCCCACTTAGAGATTTTCTGCTTGGATTGCTCCCCTCATCCCTATGTTACTCCCCAGTCTTTATAGGTTGGTTCTTCCTTTTCATTCAAACATCATTGCTTTCAAAGCCCTGGTCAGCTATGCTAAGGTATCAATCCCTCTCTCACCACACTATTGCAATCCTCTGTGTAGCTCTTAACACTGTCTAATGTCCCCATTTATTTGTTTGTTTCCTTGTCTATAGTTTGTCCTCCATCTCCCACTAGAATGTTAGTTCCTGGATGATACCTTGTTTGTCCTGAAGATGCACTACTGCGTCTTCAGTATCTATAACGTTGACTGGCACATACCATCTGCTCAAGAGATATTGGGGATGATGGGAGACTGACCTGATCCTTTAGGACTTAATTTCTTATTTCTCCTTGGTTTAATTGGCAAACAAAAAAGGATGCCCTCCATTAAATTACTTAGGGATAATGTAATCTGGTTCCTTCTCTGTAACAATTCCCTGCAACACAAGGTAACATACTACTTAATATGGATACAGAGCAACTAACTGCTAGAGAATCTCTATTTGCATCAGTTGCTTTTTTAAAAAAATCAGGAACAAAAACTAAAACTCAAGGAACAAAATGTTAAGATGACATAGCAATGAATTATCTTGATGGTTCCTTTTATGGCAATGGCTTTACAGTGTGATCTTTTCTTCAAAATATTTTAAAAGTTAAAAAAATCAAACCAAATAGTACCAAAGAGCTGATGATGGAAAACAACAGTTGTCTGCCCTTCCCACCCCACTCCCCTACCTTCTGTTCTGCTTCTGAGAGATGTTCACTTTCATCTGTTTCTGTTTTTAGTTCTAAAAAGCATATCTAAATAATGTGCTTATACCATTCTGCCCTTGATTTATCAGCTTCAGACATTATCTTCTGACTTCTGGCTGTGATGGATGAGGATCCAGCTCTCTAGGGCTCTCTTTCATGTTTCAGGCTTTCCCCAGTATCTGGGGAGCCTTCCTTGTTGTTCACATGTGAGAAGGAAGGACAAAGATGTGTATGTGTGGGGGCTCGATGTTTATGGGTGGTCACTGGAAGCTTTGGCTGGAGGGAGAGCAAAGGCTGGGGGTGGCAGCTGGCCATCTTGTTGTGGGTTTCTGAAATGCCAGAATGCTTAAGCTGTCTCTACTGGGGAACCACCAATAAGCCCTGCAGTTCCTAGAAATTTCCCTAGAGAAGCACACTTCTCAACTCTCATCTCCTCTGGACCCTTCTCCTCCAACCCTCTCTCCTCTTTCTTTCTTCCCTTTCTAGCCCAGGATTCAGAGCCTGGTTGTAGGCTATTCTGTCTACTGAGATAGGGGAGGGAATCAGGGTGTCATTTAGTATTCTGTACACAGAATTTGAGGCTTCCCTGGTAGCTCAGTGGAAAAGAGTCCACCTGCAATGTAGGAGACCCTGGTTCAATTCCTGAGTTGGGAAGACCTGGAGAAGGGATAGGCTAACCATTCCAGTATTCATGGGCTTCCCTGGTGGCTCAGATGGTAAAGAATTCACCTGCAATGCGGGAGACCTGGGTTTGATCCCTGGGTTGGGAATATCCTCTGGAGGAGGGCTAGGCAACCTACTCTGGTATTCTTGCCTGGAGAATCCCCATGGACAGAGGAGCCTGGTGGTCTACAGTTCACGGGGTCACAAAGAGTTGGACATGACTGAGTGACTCAGCACAGCAGGCAGAATTTGAATTTATCTCTGACTTCTCACTTTCATCATTCCCTGTCTGCTGTCTCCAAGTCATGACCTTTTCCAGGCATGGCCAAGAAAGTTCTAGGAGGTCGAGATTCCTCCTCTGCCATTTACTTTGCTTCATCAGTGAATTATCTTCTGTGGATTTTAAGTTTCCCAGAATTGGGCTGGGATTCTTCCTTTGCTGAAGGACGTCTTCCCTTTTTCTTCCTTATCAAGAATTAATACCTTAAACATGAATTTACTGGGGTCTCATAAAGAAGAGACGGAGAAGGCAATGGCACCCCACTTCAGTACTCCTGCCTGGAAAGTCCCATGGATGGGGGAGCCTGGTGTCTATGGGGTCACACAGAGTCGGACATGACTCAAGTGACTTAGCAGCAGCAGCAGCAGCAGCATGAAGGAGAGAAGGTGAAGACATGTGCTCATTTGTGTCTTTAGTCAGAATATCTTGTTTCTTCTTTTACTTAAAAACTTTCTCTTATGCTGTTCAATTTAGATCTGTATCATTTCTTTTAAAGACAAGTACTCTATGGATTTATTTTCTTTCTGGTCAGCTCCTGATGTCCTTTGTCCAGCTGCAACAAGATACATTTTTCTTCACTCTCTACTCTGCAGTCCTGGACCTCCAGCTTAAGCAGGTTGTCTGAAGGTCTTTTCCTCCACTTTGCAAGTTCTTGCTTATTTTCATTGCCCACTTGATGCTCTCAGCACATTTTCTGGGAGCCTTTGATCATAGCAGCAAACTGGGTTTCTTTCATTGAACCAGAGGCTTCCTGATGGTTGAGTCACCTCCTTGTCAAACTGGGGATTCCCAAGGTTGTGAAGCATGACTTTCTAATTAAACAGGGCTTCTTTATTGACAGAACTGCCTCCCCCAGCAGACTGGAGGCATCCTATTTATTCCTATATCTCTTCTAATAGTAAGAGGTCTAAGATTTATGAATATATGTGATGAACACAAATAGCTGCGAGAGTGGGGTTGGGGGCAGGGTGGTCAAGTGACACAGCCCAAGGTAAAAATAGCCGTGGTATCTGGGCTGGCTGGGTGGCGGTTGGCTGTTGGTCCTAACCTCAGAGAGGTGTTCTCTAACCATATTTAGGCATCCCTGACTTAGACAGTTTGGACTTTATCTCTGCGGGATAGCTCTGGCTCTCTTCAAGAAGGCCTATGTAGGCGAATGAACCAATCAGAGGCCCTATGTCACACAGAACAAACCTGTCACCCTCTAAGCAATAATAATAATAAAAACCAAGGGTCCAGAAGAATACAGCTCAGGGTCCATGGAAGTGCCAAAAGTTGTTGGGCTCAAGAAGGGCCCACAAGTTTGAGGTATTCTTTTAGCTCCCTCAGAGGATTATCACACTCTAACTTGAGCCAATTCCAGCCTTTACTAGAAACTACAAGTGGAAAGATATTGAGTATAAGATATTATGAGTAAAAATATGGCTATGGTTAAAAAAAGGATGGAGACAGGACTATTATCAAGACTAACACTTTAAAAATGAGAAGTAACTTAAATATGCAAAAATAGCAAATAAGATAGTTGTTTTACAAATATAGAATGATATGAAGCTCTTAAAAATATTTACTTGTGGAACACTAAATGATATGGAAAATTTCTAGAACTTTGTGTGGCATAATTGCATTTTTAATTAAAAATACATTTTATTTATTTATTTTTAAAATTTTATTTTATTTTTTAACTTTATAGTATTGTATTGGTTTTGCCATATATCGAAATGAATCTGCCACAGGTATACATGTGTTCCCCATCCTGAACCTCCTCCCTGCTCCCTCCCCATACCATCCCGTTGGGTCATCCCAGTGCACTAGCCCCAAGCATCCAGTATCGTACATCAAACCTGGACTGGCGACTTGTTTCATATATGATATTATACATATTTCAATGCCATTCTCCCAAATCATCCCACCCTCTCCCTCTCCTACAGAGTCCAAAAGACTGTTCTATACATCAGTGGGAAAAAAAAAAAAAACCCACGGAGAGGCAAAAAAAAACACACCATTTTAAACACATATATACTTCCTCTAAATGCATTTATTTTGGTTTTGGGTTTTGGAGGCAACCTCAAGGTGGTGAGGTAAGTGGAGGTTTTTTTTAAAATCTATTCTAGATTTTCTATGTTTTTACCATTGAGAAAGTGAGTGCGTATTGCTTCTCAATGATTTATTCTATCCTAATGTTGCTAGTTCAATATACTAGTCCCAGAATTTATTAGAATAAAATATTTCATTGAAAACTAATACATGCACACTGGCCCAATGGTGAACATGTGGGGGGAAAAAAACATGGTGTAACCAAAATTCAGATTCCCACAGAATCCAGAAATGCAACAAAAGTGAGTAAAGTGGGCTGCCAGAAATGTAATCAAATTTTCTTTCATTTTTACTTGACCGTGGCCTAAGCACATAATGTAGTACAAACATGTATGATATTGGAGATTATATACTAAGTTCAAAATTGGAAAACATAACATTTGGAAAAAAAACAGCGATATTTAATTATTAATTTTTTCTTTCATAACTCATTACGTCTTTGCTTTATAACCAGAAATGTGACACTTTTTTCTCTGGCCCCAATATGTCAGTGTTGGGTCTTACATTTCATGTTGTGATGTGCTGTATAGAATTCAGCCTTGAATCCTTTAACTGAGAGCAATAGTTTTATTTAGTTTCATAATGGAAAACAGCTGTTCATGGCTGAACATGGATAGAATCTTTGTATGATGGCATTTATACTTAGGGTAACTGCTCTTGAGATATTTGTAGAATTCTGGCATTCTAATGTTGAAATATTTAATTTGGGGGACTAAATTGTTGTTCAAAAGATTCCATTTATGGCACACTATTAATTAGGAAAGGTGAGTTGAAAAGTAGTATTTATTTTTATAAAATTAGAACCTTTTTTAGAATCCTATCTTCAATCTCACAGTTTTGGGAGAGAAGTTAAAGTGATTGCTTTCATTTTTGAAAATTGATTTTAACATAGAAAAGTGGGCCAGATTAATCTTTGCCAAATGAGTTTTCTGAAGTCATAATTTCACTAAGAATGAACAAATTCAATAGCCTATTTGCATACTTGTGCGAAGATTCTTGCAGAGAAGTACCCAAAAGCCTTAGATGGCTTGGGATATTTATCAGAAAGTTGCTAGAGAGTTGTTGGGATGATATAAACAAGTTAATAATCTTTCATTTGTTCCTCTGATTTGCAAATAAGACTTCAACATTACACATCAATAATCCTTAATTATTAGAACAGATGAATGTTATTACTATTGTGTATCCAATGCATTAGGCAAAGCATTGGAATCTCTATACTTTCATCCATGGGAGCGAATCCAATTCAGTAAGCCCATGATAGGGTCTATTTTAACTTAGTCTAAGGCAATTCTTGGTGTATTATTTAGGTTTTATGATAGTGCAAACTTTGGCACCTTGGATTTAAGTTTGATAACAAGGTCATTGTTAACGGTGACCGTCTCAGAAGCTCTGTTTCATAGCCAGCCTTACTAAATTTGACCTGTCTGCTTTACATTTTTCAAGACTTCTCAACACACAAAGCTCAGCCATTTCCTGAAGTTGTGCCTGTGATGGACACCATGCCCAAAGTTCTCCAATCACATCGGAGTCTCTTTGGAACCATAAATAAATATAGCTGACTGGGTGGTATTATTTTAACTGGGCTCTCATAAGCTTCCCTAGGAAATGCCACAAATGACTGAACTTTTTCACACAATCTGCCCTGTAAGTTCTCAGCCATGTCGTCATTTTGCTGAGAACAGCATTTCTGTTTAGTCTTCCATTTGCGAATACTTGTTTTTACTCAAGGCATGAATTTCCTCTGTCCTCAGTAGATACCCTTTTACAAACTCAGCATTCATGAAAGATTTCAAAGCCTGAGCAGTATTCTTACCTATTTTATTCCATAATTTCATTTCACAGTTGCATCACTTGTTTTATTTGCATTGAAAAAAATGCATTGAAATGTCCTTCATTTTTAGATCATTAAGTATCAATATATCTAATCAATAATTAATCGATATATTAGTCACAGCCTCTTTGGCTTGATTCTTTTAATATTAACACATTTTACTTGCAGGTCAAACTTGGAAGAATGTTTTTAAATTCTGGCAAAAAGGAAAATGCCTTTTCCATTTTTGTGTAAATGCATAATAGCCTCTGGTGTTCTTTTGCACCCCCTCCCTGCTTTCTCCCCATTTTTTGGCCTTGCAGCTTTCAGGATTTCAGTTTCCCAACCAGGGATCGAACCTGTGCCCCCTGCAGTGAAAGTGTGGAGCCTTAACTATTGGACCACCAGAGAAGTTCCTATTTCCCATCTTTTGATGGAATTCTGGATATAAAACAAAAGAGTTACTTTCTTCTTTGTGCTGCTGCTGCTGCTGCTGCTAAGTCGCTTCAGTCGTGTCCGACTCTGTGCAACCCCATAGACGGAAGCTCACCAGGCTCCCCTGTCCCTGGGATTCTCCAGGCAAGAACACTGGAGTGGGTTGCCATTTCCTTCTCCAATGCATGAAAGTGAAAAGTCAAAGTGAAGTCGCTCAGTCGTGTCCGACTCTTAGCGACCCCACGGACTGGAGCCTATCAGGCTCCTCCGTCCATGGGATTTTCCAGGCAAAAGTACTGGGGTGGGGTGCCATGTGCTATTAGAAGACAAATAGGGTCCAAATTGATGATAAATGACTACTGACCGTCTGCCTCAATGATGGGAGGAGAATGGGGAGTCGTAGAGAGTCTGACAAAAAGGAAAACCACTCAGCTCCAGTTGACTTGTTCCTTGCTAGAAGGTGGCTCCATTATGGACAGATCTACATTTTTAAAATAAAAAAGAATACTATACATAGTTATAAAGTGGATATATTTTAAAAGTACAGCTCGGTGAATTTTTCACAAATGGAACAAGTGGTATAACTTCCAGTTGGATCAAGAAACAGGACTGAGGTGTCAGGCCCCACAAGGGGCCCTCATACTCCCTTCCTGTCCAGATCTACTTTTTAAGGAAAAAAATCTGGATTCATATGTGGACTCTCCATTTCTAAATTTTGTCACGTAATTCAAAACATTTTCAAACCCTGTGGGCCAAGCTAAACACATCTTCTGACCAGAGTCAGCCCGGAGGACTCCAGTTTAGCGTCTTGCTCGTTGCTTCAGTGTCTGGCAGCCCACACAACTCTTTTCTTCCATCTAGAGTGGGTGGGTAGCCACGTTTGTGCTATGTGATCCTGGCCATGATTGATGGGGGTCTCTCCCTGGGATTTTTGGCAGTGGGACACTAGCTGGGTCATGTTGCTGAAAGTGGGAGCTTCTGTAGCTCCAGGGCTGGAGCAGGCTCTACTTCACCGTATCAGGGGAGGAGCAGAGAAAGCTGACTCCCGGAGACAAAAGGTGATGTGCAGATGTGCAGAGAGCTAAGGAAGAAATCATACAGAAAGGGAGAGTGAGAGAAGCTGCACTGGTTCCCCAGGAGTTTTTCAACTTGCCAATTCTTGGTCCTAGATCCTTCTTCAGAAGCCAGGATAAACAAGGTTCTAAGGTGCTAGTTAGGCTGTAGGCTTCTCTAAGTGTTCAGGAGGATCAAGTAGATGGTGAATAACAGCTGGAGATATAAGTGACAGCTGATGGCTGGCAGTCAAGTGGGCAGGGGTCTCCATGGCAAAGTTCTATCCACACAGAGCCAGCCCCTAAGCCTGAGCTGGGGTGAGGAGTGAGGAGGCCTGGCAGGCAAATGAAAGTTAGAAACTTACTCAGGTAAGCTCATTATAGCATTCTTGTTTGAGAAATATTGGAGACTAGGTTATTATTCTCAATTCTTTGCACCTTCCCTGTAATAGAATTATCCATGCCCTTTGCCAAATGACTTTGCACATACCCTACTAGAATCAGTGGAGCATGCATCCCCATTTATTTGACTTTGGGCTTGGCCAGTTGACTTGCCTTGGACAATGGAAGTGGGTAGATTTGACAGTGTCCAGTTTTTAGTGAAAGACTTAAGGGTCATGGGAAATTTCTACTAGCTTTTTCTTTTATGCTTCTTCCATCCATAATGAGATGAGCCAGTCTCAGGGAGCTGGTGGGCCCCCAATGAGTGGCATGTGGAATTGATCTGTATCTGAGCCACAGCCTGTATCAGAGCACTCTACCAATCCACAAACTGTAAGTGAGAAAAATAACTGTTTTTATAAACCAGTAAGATAGATGGGGAAACAGTGAAAACAGTGTCAGACTTTATTTTTTTGGGCTCCAAAATCACTGCAGATGGTGACTGCAGCCATGAAATTAAAAGACACTTACTTCTTGGAAGGAAAGTTATGACCAACCTAGATAGCACATTCAAAAGCAGAGACATTACTTTGCCAACAAAGGTCCATCTGGTCAAGGCTATGGTCTTTCCTGTGGTCATGTATGGATGTGAGAGCTGGACTGTGAAGAAGGCTGAGCACCGAAGAATTGATGCTTTTGAACTGTGGTGTTGGAGAAGACTCTTGAGAGTCCCTTGGACTGCCATCTGAAGGAGATCAGCCCTGGGATTTCTTTGGAAGGAATGATGCTAAAGCTGAAACTCCAGTACTTTGCCACCTCATGTGAAGAGTTGACTCATTGGAGAAGACTCTGATGCTGGGAGGGATTGAGGGCAAGAGGAGAAGGGGATGACAGAGGATGAGATGGCTGGATGGCATCACTGACTCGATGGATGTGAGTCTGAGTGACCTCCGGGAGTTGGTGATGGACAGGGAGGCCTGTTGTGCTGCGATTCACGGGGTTGCAAAGAGTTGGACACGACTGAGTGACTGAACTGAACTAAAGATTTTAGGATCATTTATTACATAGTATTATCATAGCAATAGCTGACTGATACAGAGGAGAGCTGAATTCTAAGCAAAATTAAGGACTAAGAGTCAAGGCAGAAGGAGTCTGGTACACCAGAGTGGGCAAATTCTGGAGCAAGGAAAGGGAGAACTCAGACTCAGAGGCAACATGAGCAGTAATGGGAGCTCTGCCAGGTCATTCCAGAGGGCACCAGATACATGTCTGATTGGAAGAGGGAAATGAGAGTGGTCTGGGGAAAATATCTGTCACCTCATTGGTCATCTGGCTTGAAGGTAAATCAGGAGGAACACAGGAGCCAAGCAATTGTAACCAAGCTGATGACATTATTTGAAGCCATCGGGTGTGTTCAAACTTTATACTCCACTCCCCCATCCCCTCCCAGCTTGGTCAGCATTGGCTCAGGATCTGTGAGCATCCACGGATCTAGCTCAGAGGATCCTGCTTGGGAAAGGAGCAATAGGAAAAATATGATGGAAGAGGATATCCCAGTACTGTAGCTCCCAAATGCTCAAAGGTGCGTGTGTGTGAGTGTGTGTGAGATGGCTCATCTATTACAAACCTCATGGTTGGTTACCTTCCACCTGTTTGCTGCTCTTGTTAACAGCTCAACCTGGAGTGGGTTTGAGGCTGGGAGACTGTTATATATTCTGACTGCGTTCACCAGCTTTCTGAGAACCTGAAGCTTCAGATAAAGCCTGTGACACCATAGGTCAGCAGGACAACCGAATGAGCAGAGCAGAACATGGTGGCCAGTGGCCCACATTGCCACAGCAGGGTTGCCAGGCAGGAGTGCAGATGGAGGGTGTTTCTGATTTTCTTTCTTGAAATTCCTTTTCCCTGGGGCTTGCAGGCTCAGGAAGCTTTTGTCATCTCCTAATTGAGGCAGATGAAGATGGGCGTCCTGGAGGGAGGCGTTTCCACTTAATCAAGGCCAGTCATACCCAAGCTCAGGGATTAAGCAGAGATCTGCAGATCTGCACACTTGCTCGGGCAGCCTGCTTTCTGTCTTCGCTACCTTGTTATCTGGCCCTTGCTGAATTCCTGTAGCTTTTCCAGGACTTAAACTGTGAGATTAACAGCTATCATTTTTTGAATGCCTACCATATGCTAGGCTCTCCAGTGGATCTTTTACAAATATTACTGATAATAACAGCAGCGAAGATAACTAATATTTATTAAGCATTTACTATGTGCTAGGCACCATGCCAAGCCCTGTACGTGTATTAATGCATCGAGAATCCTCACAGTAAGGCAACGGGGGCCTCATTAGTTTTGCATACAATAAATGGTGGAATCAGGGCTAGGATCTAGATTGGCCTGACTCTGGGGCCTCTGCCTTTTTATTTTTCATTCATAGGATGCTCTTTTGTTTGGTGTTGCTCTCTAGTCATGATGCCAGGGCACTGTCCTGTCACCAGAATGGGCTGGGACATAGATCAGGAGGGTGAACACAGAGGGAGGGGGCATTTCTAGGTAAGAGTCCAGTGGATAGCTCACAATGAGGGCAGATAAAATCCAAAAGGACACATGCCAAGCCCCTGAAAGGTGAATAGAGCAGAGAGGGACACTCTAGAAGCCATCAGATGTCGTGGCAGGCAGCTGGGCTATGCAGGAATCCTGTCAACAGGAAGCAGATCCTGGATGCTGGGCAGGAGTCCAGGAGCCTGACACCAGGCCCTGGAGAAAATGGAGCTGGTCAGCACCCAGCCTGTAATTCTGACTCTGCCTTTTACCAAATTTGGGGCAAATTCTTTACTTCCTTTAAGCTTCAGTTTCTTGAAATGGGAAATATAGTGTTACCTTCTTCATAGGGTTAATAAGATAACTAAGTGAAATATTAAGTGCCAATGGTAGTGCCTGGCACCAAGGAGGAGCTCAATATTATATGGCATGCTACATTTCCCAGGCAGTGACTTGGGCACAGGACAAGGCAGGACTCAAATGATCATAACTGAGAGTCACATGAAGCATCAGAAGAGCAGTACTAAGATTCTTCTGATGGAGATTAGTGTTTGTTTTAGAGGTTGGCATGGAGTTCATTGCCTGCTTCCTTAGTGGCTCAGACAGTAAAGAATCCGCCTGCAGTGCCAGAGACCCAGGTTTGATCCCTGGGTCAGGAAGATCCCTTGGAGGAGAAACTGGCAACCCACTCCAGTATTCTTGTGTGGAGAATCCCATGGACAGAGGAGCCTGGTGGGCTACAGTCCATGGGGTCGCCAAGAGTGGGACATGACTGAGCGACTAACACACACGGAGTTCAGTGACCTCAGTCCCATACAGAGGAGGGCGGCTGAATCTGAAGCAGGTCCTGCCCTTCCCATATATGGTTTTGGAATCCTGGCCCCTGATAGCTGAAAGCCTCTTGCTCTGGGCTCTGGACCCCCAGCTCAGTGCCCTTTCAGTGATTGTGATGCTGCTGTTAAATAAACACCCAGTTTAAAATACAGACAGCCATGTTAATGGCAGCTGCACTGTAGTGCTTTTAAAACAGGTATGCAACTTTGTTCCCTGATACTCCTCCCATCAAAAGGTAGCACCGAATTCTTCCTCCCTGGAATATGGGCTGCCTTTAGCAACTGGTTCTGATGAAGAGAATGTGGTGAAAGTGATGCTGTGTGCCTTCCAAGGCTGGGTGAGAGAAGGCGATGCAGCTTCTGTCCAACTCTGTCTCTTAGGATGCTCGGCCCTGGAGTTAGTCACCATGTTAGGAGGAAGCTTAGCCATATAGAGAGGCCACATGAAGTGTCTGGACCAGTAGCCCCAGTTAAGGTCATAAGTGCCAACCAGTATCAGTCACCAAACAAGTGAGTGGCTAGATCTCAGATGGTTTGATCTAGCCTTGGAGCCATGGCAGCTGACACCAAGTAGAGCAGGGAATAGCTGTCCCCACCAGGTTCCTGTCCAAATTACTGATGATTCAGCAAAATAAACATCTCTGTTTTAAGCCATTAAGTTGTGGGCTGGCTTGCACTGCAGTAATAAATATGCACATACATAGTGGAGCCTGGAAGTGAAGCAGTTGGACACAGGGCTGAAGAGTTTCTATTCTGGGATCAGACAATTGACTGTCAAATTTCAGCTCTGTTATTTGCACCAGGCCAGTTTCATAACATTTTGCGGTCTCTAAGATGGTGATAATAGTTCTATTAATTTTATGTGTTGTTGTATTAGTTTGCTCAGGTTGCCATAACAAACTACCACGGACTGGGTGACTTAAAAAACAGAAATTAATTTTCTCGTAGGTCTGGAGGTTCCAAGATCAAGATGTCAGCAAGGTGTTTGGTTTCTCCTGAGGCCTCTCTCCTTGGTAGATGGCTGCTTTCTCACTATCTTCACATGGTCTTTCCTCTCTGAACACGCCTACTTGTGTCCACATTTGCTCTTTTTATAGGGACACCAGACATATGTGGGTTATGGCCCATGCTGAAAACCTCACTTTAACAGATGACCTCTTTAAAGACCTTTTCTGCAATACAGTTATATTTTGAGGTGCTGGGGTTTAGGATTTCAATATATGACTTTGGAGGTGGGGGAGCACAAATCAGTCCATAACCCTAAAGAATAGGTTTTTGGTGAACCTATGGTAAATGCTTAGTAAATAATGGCCATTACTGTTATATATGTCATATACACATGACAGCAATATGATTATACCTGATACATGCAAAAGGACTAACACCATCATGTGTGCAAAAGAAATTGTATTTTCTTCTCAGCTGGATGTTAAGAGGAGCCAACTTCCTAATCAGCACTGTTTGTTGCCCAGATCTCCAGCCTGGTCCCCCATCTTGGTGATGGTTGGAAGAGAGGGGTGATCAGTCTCCTCTGAAGGGAGGAAATAGCAGCATTTCCTGACCCTCCAGGTGCTTCCTTTGGCGACCCTTGGGAGGAACTCTCTCTTTGAGGTGGGAATCCCAGGGTGATCCCAGGTAAGAAAGGTTTGGGGTGATATAAAAACCAGAGGTCAGTGTCTGTCTTAAGTTGCCTGGGTGCTCCAGAATGGATCCCCAGAGTTGTTCCGCTGGAGGCAATTTGCAAAAGGTATTTAAGAGAGAAAGTCCCGATTCAGAAAACTTTTCTGCCAAGTCTTTTGTTTTCCTAATGTTGCCGCAGTGTCTAGAGCTGAATTTTAAAAATGGCATTTTCCTGGAAAGGACTTTCTGGTCTTTTTTGGAAACATCTCATGTAAAACAAGATCACCAGTGAGCTGTTGGGTCTGGTCTCCCAGGAGTGAGCTTGGGAAATGGGGGTGGGGGAGGGGGAGACAGGGTGGGAAAAAGAACAAAAAGAGAGAGGGAATGCAGGACGTGACCAAGGGGCCAACATTCCTGTGTTAGAAACAGGCCCAAGGCTCAGAAATTGTTCCAACGGGGCAGGCATCATGGTGGGGAGGAAGCAGGGGAGGGAAAGCTCTGACCCCCATGGCAGGGCTGTGGGAATGTCCCCCGAGAGCCTGTTGGCGACAGTACTCAGTCTCCATTCATCACAGAAATGGGCCTGCCATCTCCCTCCTTCCTGATCTTGCATGGGTGGGAGGGCAGAAGATACAGCAGGCTCTGTTTAGGGCTCCCTGAGAGCAGGGACTGGTGTCTCCCATTAGATTTTATTTTCTTCCTGAAGAGAGGGACTGTAGCGTCAGTCATTCTAGAGACTCTTAGTCCTTTTGGGCTGTTATTAGAAAGTACCATAGATGAGGTTTCTTCTAAATCACAGAAATTTATTTCTCACTGTTCCTGGAGGCTGAGAAGTCCTAGACCAAGATGCCAGCAGATTCTGGTGATGTCTGACAAGAGCCTGCTTGCTGGTTTATAGATGACAGCCTTCTTGCAATGTCCTCACTGGTGGAAAGGTGAGGGAGGTCTCTAGAATCTCAGAAGAGCATGAATCCCATTCATGAGGGCACCAAATTACCTCCCAACACCATCACTTTGGGGTTAGGATTGCTACATATGAAATTTGGCGGGACACAGACATTTAGTCCATAACAGGCTCCATGATCTACTACATCTACTTTTGCTTTATTGACTACGCCAAAGCCTTTGTGTGAAAGTGAAAGTCACTCAGTCGTGTCTGACTCTTTGCGACCCATGGACTATACAGTCCATGGAATTCTCCAGGCCAGGATACTGGAGTGGGTAGCTTTTCCCTTTTCCAGGGGCTCTTCCCAACCCAGGGATTGAACCCAGGTCTCCTGCATTGCAGGCAGATTCTTTACCAGCTGAGCCACAAGGGACTGTGTGGATCACAACAAACTGTGGAAAATTCATAGAGATGGGAATACCAGACCACCTGACCTGCCTCCTGAGAAATCTATATGCAGGTCAAGAAGCAACAGTTAGAACTGAACATGGAACAACAGTCTGGTTCCAAATCGGGAAAGGAGTACATCAAGGCTGTATATTGTCACCCTGCTTATTTAACTTATATGCAGAGTACATCATGTGAAATGCCAGGCTGGATGAAGCACAAGCTGGAATCAAGATTGCCGGGAGAAATATCAATAACCTCAGATATGCAGATGACACCATACTTATGGTAGAAAGCAAAGAAGAACTAAAGAGCCTCTTGATGAAAGTGAAAGAAAAGTGAAAAAGTTGGCTTAAAGCTCAACATTCAGAAAACTAGGATCATGGCATCGGTCCCATCACTTCATGGCAAATAGGTGGGGAAACAATGGAAACAGTGAGAGACTTTTTTTTGAGCTCCCAAATCACTGCAGATGGTGACTGCAGTCATGAAGTTATAAGACACTTGCTCCTTGGAAGAAAAGCTATGATCAGCCTAGACAGCATGTTAAAAAGCAGAGATGTTACTTTGCCAACAAAGGTCCACCTAGTGAAAGCTATGGTTTTTCCAGTAGTCATGTATGGATGTGAGATTTGGACTATAAAGAAAGCTGACCGCTGAAGAATTGATGCTTTTGAGCTGTGGTGTTGTAGAATACTCTTGAGAGTCCCTTGGACTACAAGGAGATCCAACTTGTCAATCCTAAAGGAAATCAGTCCTGAATAGTCATTGGAAGGACTGATGCTGAAGCTGAAACTCCAGTACTTTGGCTATCTCATAGGAGGAACCAACTCATTGGAAAAGACCCTGCTGCTGGGAAAGATTTAAAGTGGGAGGAGAAGGGGATGACAGAGGATGAGATGGTTGGATGACATCACCAACGTAATGGAAATGAGTTTGAGTAGGCTCTAGGAGTTGGTGATGGACAGGGAAGCCTGGTGTGCTGCAGTCCCTGGGGTTGAAAAGAGTTGTGCATGGCTGAGCAATTGAACTGAACTGAGGCTCTATGAGGGTAGGGCTATATCTCTCCATAGACTGAAGGGTCCCAAGTGCAGGGACAATGTTCCTTTTTGATCTAAGGAATATCTGGAGCTAGGAACCTCATCCTCTACTTTTCATATGTCCCAGAACCTGGTATGTGGGAGAAGCTCGGTTTATGGACCCAACTGACCTGGTGAGCTCCTCACAGTCCTGCTTCTTTCCACTCTTGAAAGCACCACAGACAAGATGTCCTGACTGAAAGAACTTGCCATTTGCTGGCTGGCTGCCACCTCCCTTCAGGCGCAAGGCCAGGGCAATTACTGTGGCCAAGAGGAATTTCTGTGGCAGGAAGACACTTGGAAGGTCGCTGCAGGACTGGCTTCTAGCCTCTGGGCTCCTATGTTACTCTTCCATCCAGTCCTGACCCTGCCCTTGCTTGCCAGTGCCAGCCTCAAGACTCCTCGGTTTGTGGTTTACCCTGGACCTCAGACTGAAGTAAGGGCAAAGAGCAGAGGAATGGGCATGTAAGAATCCCAGAATCTTAGAGTTGGAAGCCACTCTGGAGGTGATTTTACCCATTTTCGTACCTGGATCATTCATTCATTGATTTGATCGGCATTTAATGGCGACTGTTCTGTGCCAGGCTTTCTTCTAGGCACTGGGTAAATAGAAATGAACAAAACAGATGTGGCTCCTACCCTTATGAAACCAAGTATCTGACGCTTGCGTGTGACAGTAACAGCCTCATTGAGGGTCATACAGATTTTGCGAAACCCCCATCGTTTTGCAGTTCTCTTTCCCAAGGCAGCCCGCGTCAATTTTAGTCGGCTCTGAAAACCAAAATTTTCCTCTATTGACATAGTCAATGCCCTTTTCTTCTGTAATTTTACTCATTTCTCTGAGTCTGCTTTCAGATAAAATCTCTCACTTTGATGGTGAATTTGTCTCCCTCTTTCTGTCCCTCCCTCCCTCTATCTTCTCTCCTTCCTTCCTTTCTTCTTATTTTTAGGCTATATTTTTAGAGGTACCCAAGTTTAGGATTGTTGTATTTTCTTAAAGAACTCTTCTCTTCATCATTTTGTAACCTTTTTCTGATTGTATTGTTGCTTCATCACTTGTTCTTTTGGATAATGATTGATATATTTTTTCCAGTCTCATTATTTTCAAACTTTCTGTGTTATGATATTTTAAGAGCTGTATTTCTTATTTTATCTTAGTATTTCTATCACTTAGCAGGTAATTTGAACCCTTTTCAATGATATTTATTACTGGGATGCAGTTGTTACTGATATATATTGATATCTTAATGTTTTGGTTTTAATCTCTTAGCTTCTTTGCTTCTTTTCTGTCTTCTGTTATATTGCCTGAGTTTTTTTTTAGTCCATCTTTTTCTCTTCCACTGCAGATTTCGAACTTGCCAATCCCCCAACTGCCTGAGCCAATTCCTTGAAATAAAATTCTCTCTCTCTCTATAAACTCGTTGAATTGTTTCTGTTACTCTGAAGAACGCTGACAAATATACCAGGTAAGGAGTGCAAATTTGGAGAACACTCTTGTATTTAGATGTGATTTGAAGGTTTTTTGGGGGGAGACAACTCTGGAACAAGACACATGCCACTGGGGTTTTCCTGGGCCTGTGAACGGGGTTTAAATTGAAGAAATCATCCACTTAATGCTTCTAGAGTCTCTAGTACAGGACCCAAAGCTCCATCTTTTGTTGTCCTGCACGTGTTAAAACCCCAGCCTCTAAACCTTTGTGTCAATATCTCTCTGAACCATTGGGCATCAGCAAAGGTTGCCACTCTGACCAGAAGTTCCCTCTTTTTGCCCCTGGTATTTAGAATTCTTACTTTATTTTTCTGAGTTAAGCTATATTTATTTTAAAACTTTTTTTTTTTTTTGGCTATATTTTACCAGCATTTTTATGGGCTTGTAGCAGAATTGGACATTTATGTTATCTTATTCTGTAATGTTGCTGCAACCTGGAAACCCAGTAGCCCTGCAAGTTGTTGAAGACAGCTCTTATGTTCCACCCTCAGGTTTTTTCTACCCTGTTGTCTTCACACGATGAAGTGTCTTTTCCTGATTGTACTTATGCTACTACAGTTTATTCATGTCTTTCTAAAGAGTAGGACCCTATACAGGCATGGACTTCCTAGCTGTGGCCAGACCAAGAGGTCAGAGATGTTGCCACTCCACAGTCTAAACACAGTCCTCTCCAGGAGGTCTGAGGTCCCAGGGATTCTTTGGGCTAACTACAACACTACAGTGTTGGCAAAGAATAGGCTTACAAAAACCTGCATGGGGTGGAGAGAGAGTAAGAACAGCCATGAGAGGCCGGGAGGGTGCTAAAGAGTGAAATAGGATATGAGGGAGTTAAAACAAATGTGATATGGCTCTGCCCATGTATCCCTGCAGAGACATTCCACAGCCCTGTCTCGGGATCAGTGATGTAATGGCAGAAAACTTCAGGGGGACTGCCTCAGTGTTTTTTTAATTTATTTAGGTTATTATTTGCCCTTGGTCTGCTCTTTTTTTTTTCAGGCCTAGTTTTTTTTTTCCAGGCTGTTGTGTAAGTACCTTAAATCTCTGATTAGTAACCTTACTGTGTTCTGTTTGGTGTGCTTTGTTCTGATAAGCAAGGATTTTATAACTCCCAGGTCTTTTGTAGAAAGGCTGGGGAGCTGGGACCTCTAGTCAGATGGAGATAGTTGCTATGGAATATTCATTTGGTGGAGATCAGGAATCCTACTAGTTATCGCCTCAAAGTGGGGATGGGAGGAGAGGAGATGGGGGAAGGTTGTGGGGGGACGGGGAGTGGAGAGAGAGAGATTGATCTGGTAGAAAGAAACATACCATGTGACTTTTCTAAATTCCCTAACCTCTCTGGATCTCAACTTCTTTCTCTGTAAATAGAAAGTGTTGACTTTGATTCCCTTGTCTCAAATGATCTGAGCCCTGGTTCCTCTGGTGGAGAAAAGACAGGGATGCAGGGTCATGCTACTGGGAAGAGAAGATGCTGTGTATCTTTCCTGTGTAGTTGCATGGCTCAGAAGGGCAGTTTTTAATTCCTGAAACAATAATCATAGCAAGCATTTATATGGTGCTCATGATAGTCCTGGGATTTCCCACATGGCTCAGCAGTAAAGAATTGACTTGCGGTGCAGGAGGCACTGGAGACGCAAGTTTGTTCCCTGGGTGGGGAAGATCCCCTGGAGGAGGGCGTGGCAACCCACTCTAGTATTCTTGCCTGAAAAATCCCATGGACAGAGGAGCCTGGCAGGCTATGGTCCATAGGGTCACAAAGAGTTGGACACAATGGAAGGTGTTGAGCACACACGCACACATGATGGTCCTGACGCTGTTCTAAGCGCTTTACAAGTGCCTCTCATTTAACCCTCACAGCATCCCTATGAGCTAGTTACAGTTATTATATTCGCGCTTGAAGTAAGAAAAGAGATATGGAGAAGTCAGGTAACTTGCCCAAGGTCACACAACTAGAAGATGCTTGAGTGGGGATTCAGACACCAGCCACCTGGCTCCAGAGTTAGTGCTGTTAGCCCACATTTGTAAGAGCTAAGAGGCAGGGAGCTTAAGGAATTCCGAGAAAGCCAGAAAGATACATTCAAAATCCTTGAAAAATAGAAAGAATAAAGGACAGAGAGCATGGAAGGGAGGATTTGACTCAGTCTTGGTGGAAAGGCTTGGCATCTGCTGAGCTGATATCTGGAGGATAAGATGAAAGGAGAGGGAAGAGCCTGGCAGGCAGAGGGATCCAAATATGCTGAGGGAATACAGGATGGTCAAAGTTCTGTGTGCCTGCAGTTCAGGGAGCGAGGAGAAAGGGGGCAAACTATGCCCAAGGGAGGTGAGCGGGGCCAGCCCACAGGGCTCCTGTGTCTCTGTTTCAGGGTTTCTCTAGCTCAGCACTATTGACATTTGCCTCTCTGCTCAGTCACGTCCAACTCTGCAACCCCATAGACAGGAGCCTACCAGGCTCCTCTGTCCGTGGGATTCTCCAGGCAAGAATACTGGAGTGGGTTGCCATTTCCTTCTTCAGGGGATCTTCCTGACCCAGGGATCAAACCCACATCTCCAGCGTCTCTTGCATTCGCAGGCAGATTCTTCACCACTGAGCCACCTGGGAAGCTGCTATTGACAATTGGGGCCGCTTCGGTCTTTGTTGTGGGAGCTTCCTGTGCTTTGTAGGATGTTTAGCAGCACCCTTGACCTCTACCCACTAGATGCCAATAGAATGCTCACCCTTGCCCAAACTGTGATAATCAAAAATGTCTCCAGAAATTGCCAAGTGCCCCCTGGAGGGCAAAACTGGCCCTAGTTGAGACACCCTGGATTAGCTGTCTCTCTCTTCAGTATCTGTCTCTCATTGCCTATAAGATGGACCCCCTGAATCATGGGGTCACTTTCTATACATGACTGAGTCTCTTTGATCGGGTCAAAACCAAGCTTGACAAGGTAGGTGCTGCCTCCCAGAGACTGTCCTTGGAAATTGTCATGTTCCAGTAGAGATAGCATCGGCAGAGTGGACAATGCTTAAATTAGGGCACTGGAAGACTGAAGAACTACATCAGATTCAGAGGAGAAACAAAGGGAGTTCTCTATAAGTAGGTCCTCTAGAGTTTCCATACAACCTGATACTTTCCTAGCGGGTCCCGTCCTCTTTCCACCCAAACCAGTGTAACTGTGTAGAGCTTAACAAAGCAGGCCTTTTATGAAGAAAATTACCTTAAATCAAAAAGAATAGGAACAAGATCCTTGGCATTAATGGTAATAATAACCAGATTCCTGCAAAGGGCTAAAATATTGCTACTTTAGTCACTCGTTGTGGGAATTGTACTTTTCAAACTCAATATGAAGTTCTCCTGGAACTTTTCGTCATGTGTTTTCTGTGGCTGCCAAGTAACTGAGGGAGAAGGGGAAAGGGTTGTTTTGTCTAGCACATTTCTTCTATCATCAGGAAAATGAAGTTCTAGACAGTCTGCCTTTTTCCTTTGTACTTTTTTTAATGGTTTGAAGATGTTGCAAATACTACAGCCTGGTCTAATTGAGGTACCCCCAAGGCAGGACCCTTATCCAGGGTCCATCCTGACCCTTTCATCTTTTTGTTGTAGGAATTCTCTGATTTCTCTCGCCCTGAACCTGGAGGACTCTCAAAAGGTGACACAATTTGATTAAAAATCATAATACCAGAAAGAGTATCCACAAAGAAAACTGTGTGTGAGCATTTTCTACATTTCTCGGTCTGTTCCGCTAATTCTCTGAATTGTGACTGCCCCTAACCTCTTTCAGAACTCCTGAGCCCTGGCCTAGAGGCCACCCCCTCAGAGGAGACCCAGCTCAGAACATGCGCCTTGTCTCTTAGCCTGGAGGATGTGGCCTGATCTGGGCTGGGAGGTAGAATTGTTTCCCCAGGTCATAACTAACTTCTATTTATCCATTTCTCCTGCTGAATCATTACCCCTGTTTCACAGTCAGAAAGGTAGGCAGAGTGGTCAACCCAAAGTTTCAGTTAGACTTGAGGCAAAAAGCCTAAAATGCCAACAACAATTGCAATAATAGTGGTATTTGTTGAGTAGTTGCTATAAGTTAGCCTTACGTTAAGTGTTCTGTTCATATTGTCTCATTTAATTATTACCTCACCTCCATGAGATAAGCACTATTATTGTACTTCATTTACAGATGAGAAAACTGGGCTTAAAAAAATAAATTATTGACTTCCCTGGAGTCCAGTGGTTAAGACTGTGAGCTCCCAATGCAGGGGGCATGAGTTCAATCCCTGGTCAGGGAAGATCCCACACACCACATGGCATTCCCTCCCCCGCCAAAAACAATTATTTACTCAAGCTCACACAACTTCTAAACAGTAGAGTCTGGGCATTCAGAGACCAAGTGTTACTTGTACCTTCTCCCCTTTGCTGCCTCTCTTGACCCTTCTGGAGACTTTGTGAAGACATATGAAGGGGGGTTGTTGGTATTCCCAAAGACCTCCACCTTTGGGACACACGTAAACCTTGAGAAAGCCAGATGTAAATATTTCTGAAAAAGTTGATCTCATGCATGGCTTTTGAGCTATGCCACGTTAAGCATGTTCCCTGCCTCCTATTTAAAATAAAATATATAAAGAAAGGCTTTATAGTTATAAATATCAGTTTCATTGATCACATTCCTCATCATCTTTATGGATAATATTTATAAAGACAGTATGGATCTTTACCACTTGAGATCATGATAACCTAAGGTGATTTCTCTGGGCTTTGGTTTCCTTATTTGTAAATGACATGGACAACTTGATCTTTATAATCTCTTTTGACTCTATGCTTGGGTGTATATATACACACATGTATCTAGAAGCCTATTTAAAGACCTGGAATCCCTTACATGAGGTGTCAATTATGTCCCACTGGCTCCTATAATGTAGAATTCTGGTTCCAGTGGCAAATCACTGCTCTTGAGGATTTGCAACTGCAGTCGTCTAAGCAACTGGCCTCTTGGCCCAGGAGGATGTTGTTTATACACAGTCCCCAACTCGCACTGTCTCAGGATCTAAAAACAGTGAAGGATATAAAGCAAACCAGCTGGTTTGCTTGAGGGAGTGCTCGCCTCCCTAGGAGAAGTATTTGAATCAGTCTTCTCTGCAGGCAGAGGATGGAATTAAACCATCTTCCATGAACCGGAGCTGAAGGGTGCACTGGAAGGCCTGCTACTGGAGTTACCATTCTGCGAATTTCCCTGGGGCCAGGTTGCCGTGAGGAAGGTTCAAGGGAGGAGGCACATGAAACCCAGACTGAGGGGAAGCTGGAAGGGTGATTCAACCTGGTTAATCCTGAGAATGCCCTGTCCCCAAAAGGTAGGCCCCTCTCAAAGCTCAGCAGTAGTGATCTCACATGTAGTAAAGAAGGATCCAGGGGAGGAAGCATCAGCTTATCTGGGCATGTTCACAGTATGAGAGAAACTGCCACAGTGTTGGAGTGACCAAGAGCTTCCCAGGTGGCTCGGGGTAAAGAATCTGCTTGCCAATACAGGAAATGTGGGTTTGACCCCTGGGTTGGGAAGATACTCTA
This sequence comes from Tragelaphus eurycerus, assembly GCA_935064755.1. Lineage (NCBI taxonomy): Eukaryota > Metazoa > Chordata > Mammalia > Artiodactyla > Bovidae > Tragelaphus > Tragelaphus eurycerus. Next base: position 11,812,710 of record CAKXYN010000016.1, read on the forward strand.
GAGGAGGAAAGGACTACCCACCCCAGTGTTCTTGCCTGGGAAATCCCTTGGACAGAGGAGCCTGGGGGGCTACAGTCCTTGGGTTCACAAAAGAGTTGGACATGAATTGCAACTAAACGAGGAGTGGCCAAGCGGGCAGTGGGAAGGCACGTCAGTTATTGTCCAAACAATACTGACATAGAAGAGGGAAGAAGGAATGGAAAGAATAGTGGAAAGATCTAATATTGCTATAAGTCAAAACCATGGCGTTACAATCAGAGGCAAACTTTGATAAAGATTGAAAAGAGTTTATTGTGTGGTACAGAGGAAGTACATCAACTACAGCCTGTGGGCCAAATATGGCCTGTTGACCTTTTCTGCAAATACAGTTTATTGGCTATTGACTAGGGCGGCTTTTGTTTTACAGTGGCAGAGCTGAGCATTTTCGACAGGGATTGTATGGTGTACAAAGCCTGACATATTTACTATCTAGTCTTTCACAGAAAATGCTTGTTGACTCATGATGTAGCAGAAGGAACACATTGTTCTAAGTCCTGGGTCCACCACTTTGAATCCACACTAGCTTTTATAAGCTAATTTTCAGAGTTTAATTTCTCATCTGTGAAACGGGGTACTATATGATATAGTGCCAACTAACCACTTAACTCAGTAATTATGATCATTTATGATGCTGAATAAAATAGTGAATGTGAAAAGGCATGCTAAGTTGTAAAGAATTATACACATACTAAATATTATTAGGGTTGTTTTAGGAGTATCTGGCAAAAGAGAGGAGTCAAAGAAAGTTGTTTTTTCCTGAACAGAGGTAAAGAACAAATAAATAATAAGTGATTGCAAAGCACGCATGAGCCTTTTTGTTTGTGTCAGTTACTGTGTGGTTCTGAAACAATCTAAACTAGATTATTAAAGTTATGGAGAAAGAAGTAAAAACCACAGCCTTGATGATAAATTGAAGAAATCTTTTCAGTGTGAAGTACAACAGTGTATTATGGCCACCAGATGGGACGGCGGAGTGGGACTTTGGGAAGGGAAGAAGAAGAAGAGGTAATAGTGCATGGAGTAGCTTTATACTAACAATTTTACATTGTTTATCTGAAATTCAAATCTAGCTGGACGTCCTGTGTTTTTCCTTTCTCTATCTGGCAACCAGTCCCCCACCCAGTGTAGTTCTGGTGGGGCAGCTGATCATAGAGCTCTGCTCCCTGGTCACAAAGATTGTGCAGATTCTAGGAAACCGAATCTTTAGCAGAGATGAATAAGGGTAGAAGATAGAGCTGATCATTTGATGCAATATTCTAGAAAGACCTTCAGAGTTGCTTTGTTTCATATAGGTGGTTTAGCCCTTCTTTTAATCTACCCCATTCTATTTCTTAAACCGGAGTTGGTTTCTGTTGTCTGCAGTCAAAGAGCCCTAACCTATATACATACATATACACACTCCAGACAGTTTCCAACAAAACTGCTGTGAGGATGGGTGGCTGGTAAAGTTGAGGGCTGATGAAGAGATTAACTAGGGACAGCCTTCTGACCGAGGATCTGGACAAAGGCAGAGTGGAATAGGCAGGCAAAGTGCACTCTGGACCCAGAATCTGGCGAGTGTTTACATTTGCTGTACTGTATAGCAACAGGGAGCTACTCAGGGCTCTTAAGAAAGGGAAGGATGTGATAAAAATGACATTTGATTTAAAAAATTATTTCCAAAGCTGGCTTTTAAGGGTTTTGCCTGGATAAGACGGCCAGCAGGAAAGCTGGCTGGAGGCCTGTTCTCATGGTCCCATAGACTGGAGGTCTCAGGCCCAGGTGGGGGTGGGGCAGTGACATAGAAGGGCATGGGGAGAGAAAACGGTGAGAACCGGCTCAGAGGAGATGCCTGGATTTTAGTGACTTTTGATCATGGGGATCATCCAAGTGAGAAAACGGAAGAGCTCCAACTGGGTCATGAATGACAGTAACTGTGCCTGGGCGCGGCCCTGACTGTGGGCTTCCCAGGACCAGGGGCTGCAGGGCAAGCCTGTGAGGAGGGAGGGCGGCGGAAAGCAGCCGCTCTTTAGGTCGTGGGGCCCATTCTTCCAGTTGGCTCTGAGTCTCCACCCTGGGGGAGGGATGTGGTGAGAGTGGAGCCCATCCAGCAGAAAGTGACAGGGATGATTAAAGGGATGGAAAATCAGGCCCATGAAGAAAGGTTAAAGGGACTGCCGCTATTTAGCCTGGAGAAGCGAGGCGGCGACGTAAGAGGTCCCGAGTCCATGCACGGTTATTAATAGACGCGTGCTCGGCAGCTGCCGGTGCAGGCGGGCAGGCAGCACCCCTCAAGCCAGCGGGCACCTCCGCAGGAGGGGGAGGCGGGCGGGCTCCCGAGGGAGGCCGCCCCGTAATTATAAAGGCTCTTTTGTGGTCTCTGAAGTGCCCTCTCCCCTCCTCTTTGTTTTTGGCATCTGTCATTACGCCGTGCAAACCACAGCCAGGCCCCCTGACGGCCCCAATATCTGCTTTCCTGCCCACTCGGAAGGTAATGTGGCTATAAAATTGACGAGTTAGATAAATACGGGCACAAAGGGTGGACTGTGTCTAGCTCCGCGGAGCATTCTGCCTGCTCTCCCCACCCAGCCGGGATAAATCGTCCTGTCTCCGGTCCTCCCATCACCCCCAGCCTGTTCTAGTCCATCCGGGCTCCTTCTGCGGGACTGCCCCCCACCCACGCCCCCCAGAGTTCACATTTGCCCTGCCTCTGTCTCATTTGTCACTTTGGCAACTTGAGAAGTCTTCTGTTTCTTCCCAGGTCAAATCGGTTTCATTTCACTTTTCTTTCTTTAAATGTGAAACTTCTCAGCAGGTCAGCCTGTTGCTTTGTGGGCCAGGCTGTGGCATCAGGCAACCTGGCCAGACCGTCACAGCCTCTCCCCGACGAGGCCAAGGGCCCCTGGGTCTTGGCCACATCAGGTCCCTGCTAGGGTGACCCAGGGACTCAGTGTGGAGATTGTATTTTCCCGGTGAATATGGAAGAGAGATAGTCATGGAAGGAAGGTCCATTATGACAGATTTAGACACTTCAGAATTGGAGCTGAGGGCTGGGTGGGGGATGGGAGGAGGAGAGAGCGGGAAATGGATATTAGCCAGAATGTACTGATGGACCAGATAAAACTGATGGAATCTGGCTTTCAAAAAGTCCAGAACTAAAACGTCTTTGGTTCTGGTTCCCTGTGTTCTAAAGGGAGAGGGTCAGTGACTCATTTGGCTGCTAGCACAGTTCCCAGAGTAGGTGAAAAGAAAAAGGAGGTCACACTCCCACCAAGGGGTTCTGTCAGGACTTAGACCCCACCAACTGCCTTTTAGCCTCCACAGAAATCGCATTCAGAACTGAGAAGCTCCTTGGGCGGCTGAAGTCATCAACCTGGATGGAGAAGGGATGGAGAGAAGCAGGCACGAAGGTTGCCCTGCCGAGGATTCCTGGGACAAGCCAAGCCCTTCCCTAAACAAGAGAAGGTATCTGTCCTTTTCCCCCTGTGGCTGTGGGAATGTCCAAAGGGCAGGTCTGTCTGCTGTTGACCTCTGGGCGGGGACCAGGATGAGCACCTGGGGTCCTGAGACTGGGCAATGAAGTTGATGGGCTTTAGAACCAAGCAGAACTGCCCCACCATTCTCCAGCTGTCACTGCCCATGTCCTCATCTGTGAAATGGGCATGGCCACAGTGGCTTCCTTCTAAGGCTTCTGTGAATGTTGAACAGTACTCAGTATGCTTGACATGGAATGGACACTCAATCCACATCAGCTACAGTTGTAATAACTTATTGTATTGTGGTCTGCTGGGTGGAATTGATGGAGCAGATGAAGGGCTGTGAACAGGAAACGCTGAACTTCTGAAACTTGATTACTCCTCCTTTAAAGACCACCCTCTGCCCAGTACTAGCCCCCTGCAGGTCCATGACAGTGCCCAGCTCCATAGGGATCAGCTGCCAGCCTTTTGCAGGGCACAGGCATCCTTGATTCTAGAAAAAGGCGTGCCATCTCTGAGCTCGATTCTGCTGGAAAAATCGGAACAATCCCTATTATTTTCAGTTCCCAGACCTTGAATGTGTCAGGCTTCAGGTTCACTTCCTACATCTCTCTCCATCGCAGGATCTGCAAGTAATTTAATCTTGTTTTCACAGAGCGCAAAGACGTTCCGCTTGTTTACACTGGAGACAAATTTCCCTCAATTGACGCAATCCTATTGATTAAATAATGACTTTCTTCCTCATTTAAAGGTAATTTCGGTTGGTATCATGACATGGAGGAGGAAAGTGAATGCCTTTTCTGTCCTGCTGTATGAAGGGCAAGCTGTGAGGGTAGAGTCCCACTGCTCTGGGCAGCACCTTCTCGCTTTTCCCACCTGTTCTCAAGTATTTGTGTGAGACCAGTGCAAGGATCCTGGGAGGAGGTTGTCTAAACGTGAGCAGATACTGATCAGAGACATTAAAGAGCCTGCATTTGTTTGGCAACGATGTCAAGGCTGGGGCAGAGTAGAAGCTCCTTTGTTTCAAAAATGGATTTGAGGCAGGAGAAGGGTGGGTGAAATGGATGAAGAAGGTCCAAAGGTACAAAATAAATAAAAGGTTTTAAAATAAATAAGTCACGGGGATGTCATGTATGGCATGGAGACTGTAGTTAATAATACATACTGCATGTCTGAAATTTCCTAAGACAATAAATCATAAAAGTTCTCATCACAAGAAAACATTTTATAACTATATGGTGCCAAATACTAACAGACTTATTGTCATGAGCATTTCACACTATATACAAAATATCAAATCATTATGTCATACAACTGAAACTAATATAATGTTCCATGTCAATTATACCTCAATAAAATGAAAGAAAATGAAACAAATTTTTAAATGGATTTGATTTGCTTTCAAGATTTTTTTTTTAAATTGGGGTATAATTTACAATGCTGTGTTAGTTTCAGGTGTATAGCAAGGTGAATCTGTTATATATATATATTAAATGAATCTGTTTTACATGTATATATGTGCACAGATACACACACACACACGCACACACACATACATATACCCACTCTTTTTTAGCTTCATTGAGTAGAGTTCCCTGTACTATATACAGTAGGTCCTTATTAGTTATGTATTCTATATATAATAGTGTATATGTGTCAATCCCAATCTTCCAGTTTATCCCTCCCCTCCCCAGTAATCATACGTTTATTTTTTACATCTGTAACTCTGCTTACTTCTATTTCTGTTTTGTAGTAAGTTTGTTTATAGCTTTTTTTTTAAGATTCCACATAAAAGTGATATCATGTGATATTTATCTTTCTGATTTATTTCACTCAGTATGACAATCTCTAGGTCCATCCATGTTGTTGCAAATGGCATTACTTTGTTCTTTTTATGGGTGAGTAATATTCCATTGTGTGTGTGTGTGTGTGTGTGTGTGTGTGTGTGCATGCATGTATACACACATACCACATCTTCTTTATCCATTTTTCTGTTGATGGACATTTAGGTTGCTTCCATGTCTTGGCTATTGTAAATAGTGCAGCAGTGAACAGTTGGGTGCATGTATCATTTCAAAATATGTTTTTCTCCAGCTATATGCCCAGGAGTGGGATTGCTGGATCATATGGTAGCTCTATTCTCTGTTTTTTTATGGACCGTCCATAGTGTTCACCATAGTGGCTGTACCAGTTTGCATTCCCACCACCAATGCAGGAGGTTTCCCTTTTCTCCAAACCCTGTCCAGCATATACTGTTTGTAGATTTTTCTGATGATGGCCGTTCTGACCCTTGTGAGGTGATACCTCATTGTAGTTTTGGTTTGCATTTCTCTAATAATTAGTGATGTTGAGTGTCTTTTCATGTGCTTTTTAACCATCTGTATGTCATCTTTGGGGAAATGTCTGTTTAGATCTTACGCCCAGTTTTTGATTGGGTTTATTGGGGAAGGCAATGGCACCCCACCCCAGTACTTTTGCCTGGAAAATCCCATGGACGGAGGAGCCTGGTAGGCTCCAGTCCGTGGGGTCGCTAAGAGTCGGACACGACTGAGCGACTTCACTTTGACTTTTCACTTTTATGCATTGGAGAAGGAAATGGCAACCCACTCCAGTGTTCTTGCCTGGAGAGTCCCAGGGACGGGGGAGCCTGGTGAGCTTCCGTCTATGGGGTCGCACAGAGTCGGACACGACTGAAGCGACTTAGCAGCAGCATTGATATTAAATTTTATTTACGTATGTCGGCTGTGCTGGGTCTTTGTTGCTGGCTTTTCTCTAGTTGCAGCGAGTGGGAGGCTACTGTCTAGTTATGGTGTTCCGGCTTCTCATTGTGGAGGCTTCTCTTGCTGCACAGCGTAGGCTCTAGGCACTCGGGCCTCAGTAGTTGCAGCTCCTGGGCTCTAAGAGCATAGGCTTGATAGTTGTAGCGCACAGGCGTAGTTGCTCTGCGGCATGTGGGTTCCTCCCGGACCAGGGAGCGTACCTGTGTCTCCTGCATCGGCAAGTGGATTCTTTGACCATGTAGTCACCAGGGAAGCCCTGTTTTATTGATGTTGAGCTTCATGAGCTGTTTGTATATTTTGGAGATTAATCTCCTGTTGATTGCTTTGTTTGCAAATATCTTCTCCTGGCTTTCAACATTATTAACATATAATAAACTAGGACCTTCACATATACTGTTTTTCAAGATCATATCACATGACAGTCAGGACATGTCATTTGAAAGAAAGATTTAAAATCAAAGGGAAGGGGATGTCATACAATATAAAGGACTCCACACATAAGGGACCTAGAGATTGTCATATTGAGTGAAATGTCAGACAGAGAAGGAGAAATATTGTATGACATCCTTTACATGTGGAATCTAAAAAGAAATGATACAAAGGAACTTACAAAACAGAAAGAGACTCACAGACTTAGAGAACAAACTCATGGTTGCTATGGGGAAGGTTGTGGGGAAGGGATTAGCGAGTTTGGGATGGACATGTACACACAGGTATATTTAAAAGGGATGACCAACAAGGACCTATTGTATAGCACAAGGAATTCTGTTCAGTGTTATGTGGCAGCCTGGATGTGAGGGGAGTTTAGGGGAGAATGGATATATGTATACTTATGGCTGTATCCCTTTGCTGATCACCTGAAACTATTGCAACATTGTTTGTTAACCAACTGTACTTCAACACAAAATAAAAAAGTTTTTTTTTTTTTTTAAAGGGAAAGGGGAAAAAAAAGAAAAAGAGAAAGGAAGCATTTACATCAGGAAGAACAGCTGAGAATAATACATGCAAAAGAGGTGCCAAGATGCTGGTGGTCAAAGAGAGTTAGGTGCTCTTAGCTGAGCCCCTTAACTAAGTCTGGGCCCAGATTCCTCATCAGTAAAATCAGGGCAGTTGGATCAGGTGATTTCTAAGGCCCTTATTCCCTTCAATGTTCTGTGATACAAAGAAATCTGGAGACTTTGTTATTATTTTCTTGCATTCCAGGTCCTTCCACCGTGTATTCCAATAAGGCTATGTCCAGAGGATGCTGTTTGGGGTGATGGGGCCTCCCTCCCATTGTCTTTCTGTGACTAGTCTCTCATAAGGCCAGGAGATACCTGGCTGGCTTAGGAGTCACACAGGATGATGTGTAGAATGTGACTGAGCAGGAGAGAGAGAGAGATGGAAAAACCAGAATCAGTTCGGTGAGTCTTAGGATCCAGGCCACCTCTGTCTAGGAAGGATTGCCTAAGGGTCAGCTCAGCTCCTTCTTGGGGTGGAGGGAGTTGAGGCTGAGGAAGGAAGAGAGAGCCTCCAGGCCTCCCCATTCCATTCTTCAAAAATGATGCGCTTTATGAGTTCTCCGACACTTCCTATGGACAGACCCTGTCTCCAGAGCTAAATTGTCACCTCCTGGGGAGGCCTGTGTCTTCTCCAGAACTTGATGTGGTCTGAGCTCATGGGGACGCAGGTGAGTGTAGCCTTCCAACCCTAGAAAAGATTGCTTCAGGTAGTCGTGAGCTGCCCAGTTCTGGAAGTATTTGGGGATGTTTACTGTCAATGATCACTGTCAGAGAGGGTGTCTGGGAGTGGGAGGTAAGAGGGTTTGGAGACCGTACCCCGCCATGTAACAAACATTCATTTACCCAATGGCTGTGAGGTCCAAAGCCAGGGCACTCCACTTGTACTATTTCCTTCTATTCCGACAACTGACCTCTGAGGGAGGCATTGTGGTCCCATTAGACAGATGAAGAAACCGAGGCTCAGAAGAGTTGGTCATGTCCCTGATGGAGATGCAGCAGGGGGTGGCAGAGTCAGTCCAGTCTGCTCTCTGCCTCCCATTACAGGCCCTTAGGCTGGGCTGTGCAGAGCAATGGGCTATAGTTCTCAATCTGACTCTTGCTGGCTGTGTGGCTTAAGCGAGTTACCTGACCTCTCTGAGCTGCAGTTTCTCCATCTGTTGAAGAGTTATACCTAATTATGAGGGTGGTCATGAAACATAAAGTGGTACCATATGAAGATGTCTAAAACGGGACTAGGCATGGAGCAGATCATGTACATGGTTGCTTTCTTCCTCCTGCTTCAAGCTGATGTGGTTTTGTGGAGCTGACCGAATAATCAGTCTTACTCAGTTTGGGATTTTCAAGGTCTAGCAGAAAGCTGGGCATGGCATAGACATTTAATAAATATTTGTTGAATGAATGGGTACACAGCACCTGTATCTGCTGATGCTAGTCACCTAGATACTTAGAAACTTCTGAATGGATGGATTTGTGACTTTTCATCTGAATGTTGGATACCATCCTAGAATATAAGCAGTAAAAATGATCCAAAACATAGAAACATGAAATCAGTCTGGTCTTACTGGTGCAGATTCACTGGGAGAAATGTGTGAATCAGGGAAAGTCTGCACTGGGCTATATTGAAAGAAAAGTGATTTGTTATTTTCAAATAACTCCAGCCCTGTCCCCAGCTTTATTTATTTACCACCCATCCATCCATTCATCCAATCATTCAACAGAGGCCTAGAGGAGCTTTTAGGGCCTCCTTTAATAAACAAGGAAGAACGATTATCTGGAGCATGTCGATTATTTGCAGATAAATAGAAGCTTCCAAACTGCTTATGGGAGCTTGGAAACAGTTTTTTCTCAAGTGTTTTAGACATTCCTCCCATATCCTACATGCACAGTTTCTGTGCACCATCTCTGGAGAATCTTTATGTTAATTTACAGTCATGTTCTTATCTGCGAAGGCAGTGGAGAGGCTGGAAGCATCTGTCTGTTGTGTGTAAGTGCATCTGAAAGAGGAAGCACTAATGCAGGGGGAGTCTCATTCTTGAGGTTGAAAATGACCAAAAATGATATATGGACTTACAGGAGCAAGTGTGTGTTTTGCTTCTCTGTGTTTGTGCAATCACTTTGGTGATTTTCAATCTACCTATCCCTAGCAGTCCAGAATCTTTCTTCTAATTTGTTGGCTCCTTCTAATATTCCATGGATCAAAAAATGTAACAATGATAATAAAAGCCAAATTGAAACAAAAGAAAACTTGAGAGGTCAGCTTGTTAGAACTGTTTGTGAAGCAAGAGTTACAAGGATCTGAATGCGTTTGAGGGGACTTTCGGTGAGCACAGGACGTGACCTTTGGCACCTGGACTTTAGTTCGGTGCTGGCTATTGGGGGCTTACTCTACTTCCATGTTCTTTTTTTTAAAATTTTATTTAACTTTACAATATTGTATTGGTTTTCCCATGTATCAAAATGAATCTGCCACAGGTATACATGTGTTCCCCATCCTGATACTTCCGTGGTCTTGATTGCAAGCTGATTTCAGGATTGGTGAGACATTAGTGTGTGCGTGTCTTACGATGGCAATCTGGTGGCATCCCTCTGAGGCAGGGAAGTGGCTTCACTTTCCAGCGGAGGGGAGCGAGAGGGACGGTGGGCGTGTGGCTCTCCACGAGGCAGGGCCCTCAGGACCACGCTGAGTGAGATGGTGAGACGCTATGTTTGTTTGCAAACACCCACGCTGACTAACTCACCTATCATAATCTGGAAGCTGAGTTTTCTAGTACTTTGATCAGAGCTGCTGATTTCTTGATCTCTTGCAGAGAGCTTCTGGGAGATTCTGGTGTCAGAGAGGAGAACTCAGTTAGGACTCAGAGGTCAAACTTGCAGACCGGATCTAGCCCTGTGTGATTACTTAACTTCTCTGAATCCTGACTGTAAAGCATGCAGACTTTGGTTAAACCTGACATTTGCTGTAATCTCTCTAATAACCCGTGTATCTTGGATTTGCTCTGAGCTATGGAGCTGACCATCTACAGGACTGGTGAAAGTGGCTATGGAAGGACAGCCCATCTTTCTGGGGGGAAGATGGCTGGGGAGCTGGCTGTCCCCACAGCATCACGGCACTATGGCATTGTGACCACAAGGTGGCCTTACATCAGGGACTTCCTGCACTATCTCTTGGCATGTGCCTGGGGTTCCAGGAGGACTCAGATGGGACGGGAGGGGCATCAGTTCTTTAGGTCCATGCTTCATTCCCCTTGGCATCCCCATTCGTCTCTGTCTTTATCCTCCTCAGCCTCTCCCGGCTGGAGCCACCATCAGCAGGCACGTCCCGTTCTGCAGCCAATTCTGACCAAGGCAGGAAGTGGATGTGGAGCCTCAGCCTGCCACTGTGGGGAGGAGGGGGCTGGAATTTGGTCTCATGTTTTCAATCAGTAACAATCGTGCCTTGGTTAAACCTCAGAGGCGACGGTGCTACCACTGCTCAAAGCTGATAGTAAGTCGTGTTGCTCAGATGTGGGATCCAAAGGCTTAGGCACAACTTGCAGGCTCCTGGGCGCCTTCCTCCTGCTCTCCACTCTCCTTTGCTCAAATCCAAATGAGGACTGGGTGCGTCAGAGGCAGGCTGGCTGCCTGGACAGCACCCAACTTCCAGAATTTCTTATGCATCCCCATCCCCCATGGCATCAGCAGCCATTCCCAAATTCGCAATGGTTTGGTCTACTATTCCAGAGTCTGCCGCCTCTTCCTTGAGACTCAGCCTGAGGCTGGGGGATCTCCCCTAGCAGCCTGCTGCCTAGGGTCCCACTGGGGATGGACAGCACAGGGTCCCCCCAGTGCTTGGACTCTGCTGGTGTCTCCTCTTGTCTCAAGGGGGCCAGACCCTCAAGTGTCACCTGCAAGAACCACACCTGAGCTTGCTGGGCACGGCTGAGCATCCTCAGGAGTGACTCCAAGGAAGGAAAAATTAGTCCAGAGTCGGCACATTTGGTTCCATAAGCCTGCCTCTTTCATGCTTCTAGAAAACCAAGAGCAGACCAATAAAAGCCTTTTGACACAATGTCTAAGTTTGTGGAGGAACCATCCTGAGATGTGATTTAGACTTGGGAGGCCCGGGTCACCCTGAAATCTTGAGAGATATCAATGGACCTGCAGTGTAACTAATATCTGCTAAGCCACAACCTTGGCAAAGGTAATATGAGAAAGGTTGTAGAGATGGGAGCTTGTGGTGTCTAAAGAGCAGAACTGAAAATGGAGAAGCCACGGAGGGTATAGAATTTGTCAGGGTGTCTGCCCAGACGCTGGTGAACATTGATTGTAGACAACAGGTGCCGGACCCCAGACAGAGGGGAACAGGGGTTGCTGCAAACGGTCCTAGGAACGTGCACTGCCCGGCCTCAGATTCTCTGCTCCTAAGAGAAAGTCCCAGCCCTTGCTGGCCATAGGGAGTCCCCCCCACCCACCACCCGCTAGGGTTCACAGTGGGTAGATACCTGCTGGGCTGGCTTACCAGTCCAGATCCGCCTGAGTCTGCTGCTTGACTGAGAGAGCCAGGCTGAGTGCCCCTTTTCTGGATGTGTTGGGAAAACTGCTTCAGAGCACTGGAGGAGGACTCTTGTGGCCTGCCAAGTCCTCCGCTTATCTCTACCCTACAGGCAGAAGTGGCTCCCTACCTCCACTCCCTCAGGGGCCTGGCCTCAAACAGAGGGGACAGAACTGGGTGCAAATCCAGGAGGCCTCTTCACTCCCTGCCCAGTGCCTCCATCATCCCCATGTTATATGCCCTGGCCAGGCTACTGTTGCCCCCTCTCAGGAAAAGGCTCACAGGGGAGAGTCCCTCCAGTCGCCTGAGGCAACCCCAGGGGCCCAGGAGGAGAGATCTCAAAGCTTTAAGGGAAAGTCTGGGAGTTAAAGTGGGGCGAGGGAGGGACAGAAGCCCACTGAGTTTCCAGAAACCCCCGTGAGTCTCACCTACCCCCAGGGCCATGGGTGGGGCAGCAGTGCCCCCTGGTGGCTATCATGTCTGGACGCTCCTCTGTCCCCACCTCCGTGGCTTGGAGTCCCCCATTGTCCACAGTTCTTTCCTCCAGTCCTTTCATCCTTTCCCTTCACTTTTTTTGTTTGTTTGTTTTTGAACTCACCTTTTGCCTTTTGAAACGTCGCTACAGAAAACCGTCCTATAGGGAAAAGATGAATGAACTAAAAATAAGTCTTCAACAGCTGATACAGTACGTCGAGCTAGCACTATGGGCGGGGGTTGGGGGGGGGGGGTCACCGGGACGGGAAGAATATAGTTTTCATTGTACCATTTGTCTCTCAGATTTCCTCCATTCCACTCCGGCCCTGAGCAGCTGCACTGTCCTGCATGCGGCTCTGTGGTAGTTCTCTGTGGAGACCAACCTGGTGCCTTGTTTTCACTCCTCATTTTTACTCGCAGAGGCACCGTATTCCTGTGGGCGGAGGAGAGGGATGGCTTTGCTAGGAGGTGGGGAGAGTTGGGTCTCCAGCCTGTCTTTCCCCGATGTTCCCACCTCGTGCTGGTCATGACGATCTGACTTTCTTCAGTCTCAGGGCACGAGATCCCCAAGTGTGGCTGCCTCATTCCATAAGGTGGACACCTCGTCTTGGCCTCTGTAGGGTCCTGGCTTCTCACCGCTGGCCAGGGCAGCTGGAGGGACAATGAGGTGTGTGTGTGGAGGGGCGGATGTGCCCATTCTCAGGACAGGAGGCCCCTCTCCCAACCCAAATGGGCCCCAAGAAGGAGTTGTGCTGTGCTTAGTCACTCAGAAGTGTTCAACTCCTGTGACCCAGTGGACTGCAGCCCGCCACACTCCTCTGCCCATGGAATTCTCCCGACAAGAATATTGGGATGAGTTGCCATGTCTTCCTCCAGGGGATCTTCCCAATCCAGGGATCAAACCCAGGTCTCCCTCATTGCAGGTGGATTCTTAACTGTTTGAACCACCAGGGAAGCTCAGGAATACTGGGATGGGTAGCCTATCCCTTCTCGAGGGGAATTTACCAAGCCAGGAATCAAACTGGGGTCTCCTGAATTACAGGCGTAATTACAGATGAGCTACACAGGAAGCCCAAGAAGGGGTTAAAGGTATTGATAATAAAAGTCAGAGCGCTTTTATTTTCCTCAAAAGGAAATGCTGGAAATATTCAAATAAAAATGATGCTTATTATAGAGCATGAAACTCTCAGTCTGGGTTTCAGTCCCAACATGATTAAGCACCCACTTCCTGTGCCAGACCTTAATTTCCCCATCTGTACTGAGGCTGTAGTACTCCCTAAAGATCCCTTTTTGTGCTGAAGTTCTATGGTTCCAATTCCCTTGCTTTTGCACAGCCGGGCAGGCTAGGGTGCAGCTTTGATCTCTCCAGACTGGATCCTGTCCTAGCACCAACTCCCTCCCACCCACTCACATGGATTCTAGGCTTGCATTTTTGCTGGAGTAATATTTTTCTGGTGTTTATTTTTAAAAGGTCTGCATCTGTGGTGACCGTCTCCCATTTGGAAAATTAACTGCTTACAGATGTTGTGTGTGGCACAGCCTTCTCCCAGGCACTGAAACCACTGGGGCTTGGATTTCATTTCAAAAGGAAGAGGAGGGAAGCAAAGCTGCGTGTCTCTGATGTAGGTGGCAAAACTTCCTGACCTTCTATAAAATGCCCGAATGAGATTGACTTGGAGAAATTGAAGGGTGGAGAATTTCTTAAGGTTTAAGAACCCAAGTGTTAAAAAGCTCTCATTGAGATGGGTCATTTGTGGGATGTTTGTGGCTGTTGCTGCAGAGAAGGGAGGTTGGCTGCGTGGCTGCGGGTGAGCGAACCCCTTCTACCCCTGCACACACAGAGTGGGCTTCAGCCCTCACCCATCCGCGCAGCCATGGTAAGCTCTGACCAGTCCAGGCGGTAGCTTCCCTTCGGGTCCAGGATGGCTCTGATTGAGGTAAAGGGTGTCCCAGAGCAGAGACGCAGATCCTTTCCACTCCGGCGTCCTGAGCGCACTAATTGCTGCTCTATCCTCTACCGACCCCCAACCTTGGCTCACCTCCTTAGTTTCTGCTTCTCCTACCGGCTTCTTCCATGAGGATTCCACCTCCAGGCGTCACTCCAGCTCTTACCCCCACACAACAGAAAAGCACTCAGGCCTAAAAAGACATCTCGTGTGCTCCTGAGGGATCCCCATATAAAGCCTGTTTCTGTTTTCTTATTCACTGGCCACCCCCAACCCCCGCCTCCTCAGCAGTTTCCAAATCCAGACTCAGAAATGGAAACTAAGGAGGCGGGTTCTCAGCCGACACTTTGAGTGGGTGTTTGTAAGGGGTGTGTGTGTGTGGTGGGTGGTGGTGGATGGGGTGTGCATGCGGTGCTCGTATATGTTGTGTCTGTCTTGATTACGGTGAACACCGGGAGGCTGGTGTGTGTGTGTGTGTGTGTGTGTGTGTATTGTGCATGTGACATGCCATTTGCGCTGTGAGGAACAGATAGGGCAATAGCATCTCTCCCCAGCTGATGCTCACCTGGGACCAGATATCATTCTTAACCTGGATCTGTGACTGCTCCCTTGCTGCCACACTTCCCCTTCTTGGTTCAGTGATTTCTCTGGTCTCTGGCAGATTCCTGCTGCCTTTGCCCTGTGAGAGTGACAAAGAATAAGTGGAAGTTTGAAAAGGAAAGAACCTTAGAGCCTGTTTCTAAGTTATAATGAACCTAATCACTTTCAATATGAGAAAATCGAGGCCCAATCTGTGCAGGCTGTTTGCATAACCATTTCATGCCAGTTCCAAATCAGTAGATTTAAACATGGTAGTAAGTATTATGATGTGAGTCTGAGTGACCTCCTGGAGTTGGTGATGGACAGGGAGGCCTGGTGTGCTGCGATTCATGGGGTCGCAAAGAGTCGGACACAACTGAGTGACTGATCTGAGTAAGTATTATTTTGCATTTTTAGTAAGACTTTCTTTATGAGAGAGAATCCCCAAAACAACAAGAGGAGTATATGTAATATCCACTGTAGGCAGTTGGATGTGTGTTCAGAATATAAAGTTTTAGAAGACAAAATTCAAGTTAGATACAATTTTTTTAAAAAGAAAAAGTAACAGGCAAAATGTTATGCCACTTGTTTGAAATCCTTTAAAGTAAACCTGGGAAGAGTAAATTGAGTGTAAGTTAAATTGATGATTGGAGAATAGTATTGCCTCTTGGAACATGAAAACTATTAAGAAAAACAGTATTCAAGAACGTAAGTTGCTGCAAAGATTGATACCTGGTATGAATCTTTTTTTTTTTTACATTTATCATAAGGAGAAACATAATTCTTTTGCAAAGAAACAGCATGCAAATTTATCAGTCATATATATCATTTGGAGGAGTGATGTCTGGTACTAAGTGGGGAAAAAAGGGAGGAGAAAAGAGACAAAGGTCAAAGGGCACCAGTGAACAATTGGATCGTGTGCATTAGGGCTCCCTTTCAGCGGTTAGCTGGATGTGAGGGAAACCATCTGAGAGATACTCCTGACTGTCCAGGGTTTGCATATTAGCACCTCTGAGAAATCTCTAATATCATAAAATATCAAAACAAAAGACCCCGCTTTAGGCTCCAAATCTGGGATAAAGATGAAGATATTGATGGTTACTTCCCAGGTAATCATCCAGAGAGAGTCTTTTCCTACTGTGGGAGCACTCTGAAGACTTTGAAGGACTTCTCTGGTGGAAAATCATCATCACCTTGATGGGGAAACTGGTCAGACTACCTGGAGCTTTTAAGCTGCCCCACACCTCTCACAGGCACGGACCAGGACACACAGCTTATGCAAGCGTGGTGTCTTCCCTTCTTTTGGCCACCATCTGCTTTCTAGTTTATTTGTACTTGCCTCGCATGATGCCAAACAACTGGTTTGACTGGATTTTGTTTCAAAAGATGCCTCTGACCAATTTGGTGTCCTGTGGAGACAGAGCCCAGTGCTGAGACACATGGTTTGCTGAGGGAACAGATTTTTTTTTTTTCTTGGAGACGCATTTGAGTATTCCTGAATGAGGTATTTAATATGGCTGACCTGTAAGGATGTATTCTTAGTGGTTTCAGAGTAAGTCTGGAAAAATCAACAATCAGCTGAACCAAACCCAGACTTTCTGTAGTACTGGAGGTTTTCAGTTCAGTTGAGTTGCTCGGTCATGTCCGACTCTTCATGATCCCATGGACCACAGCATGCCAGGCCTCCCTGTCCATCACCAATTCCCGGAGTTTACTCAAACTCATCTCCATTGAGTCAGTGATGCCATCCAACCATCTCATCCTCTGTCGTCCCCTTCTCCTCCTGCCTTCAATCTTTCCCAGCATCAAGGTCTTTTCAAATGAGTCAGTTCTTTGCATCAGGTGGCCACAGTATTGGAGTTTCAGCTTTAACATCAGTCCTTCCAATGAACATTCAGGACTGATCTCCTTTAGGATGGCTTGGTTAGATCTCCTTGCAGTCCAAGGGACCCTCAAGAGTCTTCTCCAACACCACAGTTTAAAAGCATCAATTCTTTGGCACTCAGCTTTCTTTATAGTCCAACTCTCACATCCATACATGACTACTGGAGAAACCATAGCCTTGACTAGACGGACCTTTGTTGGCAAAGTAATGTCTCTGCTTTTTAATATGCTATCAAGGTTGGTCATAAGTTTTCTTCCAAGGAGTAAGCGTCTTAATTTTTAAGTAAGCGTTTTAATTTCATGGCTGCAATTGCCATCTGCAGTGATTTTGGAGCCTAAAAAAATAAAGTCAGCCACTGTTTCCACTTTTCCCTCATCTATTTGCCATGAAGTGATGAGACCTGATGCCATGATCTTAGTTTTCTGAATGTTGAGTTTTAAGCCAACTTTTTCACTCACTTCTTTCACTTTCATTGAGAGGCTCTTTAGTTCTTCTTCACTTTCTGCCATAAGGGTGGTGTCACCTGCATATCTGAGGTTATTGATATTTCTCCCAGCAATCTTGATTCTAGCTTGTGTTTCCTCCAGCCCAGCATTTCTCATGATGTACTCTGCATATAAGTTAAATAAGCAGAGTGACAATATACACCTTTGATGTACTCCTTTTCCTATTTGGAACCAGTCTGTTGTTCCATGTCCAGTTCTCACTGTTGCTTCCTCACCTGTATACAGATTTCTCAAGAGGCAGGTCAGGTGATCTGGTATTCCCATTTCTTTTAGAATTTTCCACAGTTTATTGTGATCCACACAGTCAAAGGCTTCGGCATAGTCAATAAATCAGAAATAGATGTTTTTCTGGAACTCTCTTGCTTTTTTGATGATCAAGCAGATGTTGGCAATTTGATCTCTGGTTCCTCTGCCTTTTCTAAATCCAGCTTGAACATCTGAAATTTCACGTTCACGTATTGCTGAAGTCTGGCTTGGAGAATTTTGAGCACTACTTTACTAGTGTGTGAGATGAGCGAATTGTGCAGTAGTTTGAGTATTTTTTGGCATTGACTTTCTTTGGGTGGAGGTTTAGTGATGGGTTCCAGAAGGGCATGGGCTATTGGAGCTTGCTAAGGCGATCCATGTCCCTTGCCTACCAGGTCAAGAGCAGTGACTTCAGAGCACAGGGGCTGAGAGAAGCCAGGTATTAGAGCAGAATGAGGGGCTGGTGGTCTTGGATATCTTGAGCATCAGTCTTTAGAGGCATCTAGACACTGGTGGACCACATCAGAAATAGTGCTCCTTAACTCAGTATAGTTCTCCCAATTCCAGTGTGTGGTGTGTCCTACAATTCAACTCATTTCTGGCACTATCTACTTGGCTACACTACCCACAGGTTGAGGGCTTAGTTCTACAAGACTGCGTCCCAACCCCCTTCAGATGCTAATTGAAGGTCTAGGTTGTCACCTGTGCTTCTGAACTACCAGCTATAGATTGCAGGTCCCACCAACCCTCTCCTTGGGTTTGATTAATTAGTCAGTACAGCTCACAGAACTCAGAGAAACACTTTACTTACTGGATTATTGATTGATTATAAAAGGACATAACTCAGGAACAGCCGGATGGAAGAGATACATAGAGCAGATATAGGGGAAGGGACACAGAGCTTCCATGTCCCCTATGAACCTGCCAGGCTCTTCTGTCCATGGGATTCTCCAGGCAAGAATACTTGGGGTGGGTTGCCGTGCCCTTCTCCAGGGGATCTTCCTGATGCAGGGATTGAAACTGAGTCTTTTACGTCTCTTGCATTGACAGGCGTGTTCTTTACCACTAGTATCACCTGAGAAGCCCCTTGAGCTTGGCACTGTCCTTGAATCTTCACCTGTTCACCTGCCCAGAAGCTCTCTGAACCCTATCTTTGGGTATTTATGGAGCTTTCATTAGGAGGCACAATTGATTAAACCATTAACTATTGGTGATTGAACTCAATCTCCAGCCCCTCTTTCCCTCCCCAGAGGTCAGGATAGTAGAACTAAAAGGTCAAATCCTCAAATCCCAAGGTTGGTTCCCATGCAACCAGTACCAACCTCAGGTGCTTTTGAAAAGTCACCTCATTAACAGAAACTGGTGTGGTTGAATGGGGTTTCTTATAAGTATTGAAGCGCCTTTATTGCTCTTATCACTTTGGAAATTCCAAGAGTTTTAGGAGCTCTGTACCAGGAACTGGGACCAAGACCAGAGATTTGTTTCTTATTATTAAATCACAATTTCACACTCAGGTTCCTACATAGGCAAATGTAATGTTTTCTTTGCCTGGCACTTTTTAAATTTTATTTTTTAAAGCAAAGTTGTCTAGAAGTCCTCTCCCAGGCTTTTTTGGGCTGTGCTGGGTCTTCATTGCTATGCAGGCTTTTTCTCTAGTTGTGGTGAGTTGGGGGCCACTCTTTGTTACAGCGCACAGGCTTCTCACTGTGGTGGCGTCTCTTCTTGCTGAGCTCCGGCTCTATGATGTGTGGGCACAGTAGTTGTGGTTCCCAGGCTCTAGGGCACAGGCTCAATAATTTGGTGCCCAGGTTTAGTTGTTCCACAGCATGTGGGATCTTCTTGGACCAGGAATGGAGCTCATGTCTCTTGCATTGGCAGGTGGATTTTTTGCCCTTGAACCACCAGGGAAGTCCTGCCTGTCACTTTAAACACTGAGCCTAAGCAGTGATGGTCGCTTCATGCTGCCTTTTACAGTTGTTATAATTCTGAGACAAGTTGGCCCAATATATTTGCTAATTACAAATGATTAACTTTATTATTGCAAGTTAAAAATGCTTTAATATTCAGTCCC
Organism: Tragelaphus eurycerus; assembly: GCA_935064755.1. Lineage (NCBI taxonomy): Eukaryota > Metazoa > Chordata > Mammalia > Artiodactyla > Bovidae > Tragelaphus > Tragelaphus eurycerus. Next base: position 11,832,223 of record CAKXYN010000016.1, read on the forward strand.
CACCACACACTCAATTTTTTGGTTTGGAGCATTACCTGAGATATATTTTTTGTCTTAATCTTCAATAAAGAGGTATAATGTTTTATATTAATTAAAATAAACATGTAACCAAATGTTCAGCAAATAATGAAAAGAATAACTGCAGTGTTTACTATGTGCCAGGTATTTTCTGTATGTCATTTCATAAATGGCCAACAACAGTGCTGTGAGGTGGGTAGGGTAATATTATTCCCATACTACAGAGGGGGAAATTAAGCTTCAGAAAGGATAAGTAACCTGACTTCAGGTCCTACAGCATTTAAGTGTCAGAGCTGGAAGGCCCATCCAGGAGGCAGGACTATAGGGTTCTAGTAATTAACCGGTCTGCTATACTGCTTCCAAACGTTAAAACAGACAATACCAGAACGTTGGTTTGTTGAGTACTCACACTGTTAGCCTGTCTGTCAGTCTTCATGTATTCCTTGGGCCGATGCCATTAGGTGGAAATGCAGAACCTTGGTGAAATGATAATATCTTGAGTGATACTGAAGAGTGAATGTTCTCAAGGCAAAGCAGGGCAGAGAGTCTGGCTGGGGATACGATGGGTTTTCTGGTGGATCCACAGACTCTCAGAAAGGGTGTCTTGAAGAAGGCTGTGTTAGGGTGAGGAGGGATGAAGCCAGGGCTCTCTGGAGCAAGATAAGAAAGTGCCTTTCTCCTGGGGAAGGTGAGGACGGGGGCTTGGGTGGAACTCAAGACTGCTGGGCCCAGGGAGGAGGACCCTGCACAGAAAGCCTCACTTGGGTAGGGGACTTAACTTTGGCACAGTGTGAGCTACAACTCCAGACTTTGCTCTCCAGCACCTTTCAGTTCAGTCAGTCAGTCAGTTCAGTCGCTCAGTCGTGTCTGACTCTTTGCGACCCCATGAATCACAGCACACCAGGCTTCCTTGTCCATCACCAACTCCTGGAGTTCACTCAAACTCACGTCCATCGAGTCAGTGATGCCATCCAGCCATCTCATCCTCTGGCGTCCCCTTGTCCTCCTGCCCCCAATCCCTCCCAGCATCAGAGTCTTTTCCAATGAGTCAACTCTTCCCATGAGGTGGCCAAAGTACTAGAGTTTCAGCTTTAGCATCATTCTTTCCAAAGAAATCCCAGGGCTGATCTCCTTTAGAATGGACTGGTTGGATCTCCTTGCAATCCAAGGGACTCTCAAGAGTCTTCTCCAACACCACAGTTCAAAAGCATCAGTTCTTTGGCGCTCAGCTTTCTTCACAGTCCAACTCTCATATCCATACATGACCACTGGAAAAACCATAGCCTTGACTAGACGGACCTTTGTTGGCAAAGTAATGTCTCTGTTTTTCAATATGCTATCCAGGTTGGTCATAACTTTTCTTTCAAGGAGTAGGCTGCAGTCACCATCTGCAGTGATTTTGGAGCCCAAAAATAGTCTGACACTGTTTCCACTGTGTCCCCATCAGGCTGCAGCAAATGCTTCTCCATTTGTCCTTCACTCTATGTCCTCAGAATGGAAGGTGGCTGTGTTTTGATAGGAGGAGGGTTTGGGGGCTGTGCTACCACCAATATTAGAGAAGAACACTGCTTCCAAGTGCAGGCAGGATTTTGGTGGCAGAAGCCCTTTGGTTGAAAAAACTAACTTGTGAAAACATTCATCTCAGATAGCATAAATGGTATTTTATAAAATAGCATTTCCCAGAACTACTAAGTACCTATTTTCTTACTTCTCTTTAATTTTCAGTTTCTGGTGCTAGATATATTCAGGAATTAGCCTGATATTAATATTTGCAATAATGGCAAATATTCAGTGTCTGAGGAACATTTGCAACCTAAAAAATCTTAGTTTTGTCTATGTGTACATCTAAATATAACACGTATGAGGCATAAGTCTTATTCTTTACATGAACATCAATCAGATAGACTTTGAATGCTGGAATTATAATCCTTTATTGAACTTTAAAAATAAAGAATGCTTTCTTTTTATAAAAAGGCTGCTGCTGCTAAGTCACTTCAGTCGTGTCCGACTCTGTGTGACCCCATAGACGGCAGCCCACGAGGGTCCCCCGTCCCTGGGATTCTCCAGGCAAGAACACTGGAGTGGGTTGCCATTTCCTTCTCCAATGCATGAAAGTGAAAAGTGAAAGGGAAGTCCCTCAGTCTTGCCCGACTCACAGCGACCCCATGGACTGGAGCCTATCAGGTTCCTCCATCCATGGGAATTTCCAGGCAAGAGTACTAGAGTGGGGTGCCATTCCCTTCTATATAATCAAATTAAATTCTCAGAAAATCAAATAAAAATGTCATCATTATTTAAAACTTTATATTCATAAATTATATTTGTATATATTTGTATTTTTGTATATTTGTATTTTAGTATTAATTTTAATGGTTATTATCAATATTAAAATATTATTAAAATAAATTTAAAGTATAGCTGAATATCATTTTACTTTTTCAGTTTTTTACATTTTTGATGAGATTTACTCAAATGAGGCAAATTTGAATAGAATCACATTTGATATTACTCTTCTTATCATTGAGAATGAATAGAATGAATACCAGTCAAGATTGTGATAAAAATATAAAATAAGAGAGTGAAACTTGGAAACTGAAAAGAACAGAAACAACAAAAGTGAACAGGCCTTTGTTGGACCATCCCGTATAGTTTATATACAGGATCTTACAACTTATTTACCTATTGAGGATTTAATCAGTGATCGAAACAATGGGAATAGAAAAGGGAATTATTAAAGAAAAGAGAGTTATTCATATCAAATTTATCGCTCAGAAGCCTTAGATGCAACTGTGACTGCCTAGGAGACACTGAGGGAATTAGCCCAATGGGAAGGGAATGATGAATGGAAATCTTGGGGGCTTTACTGCCCTTGTGGGAGGCTGGTTCTGGAAAACAGCCCAGCAGGTCTTCCTCACCACAGGAGACTATTTCCTCAAAACACACTCCCATTCAAATGAATGGCTGTGAATTTTGTTTGGCTGAACGTGGCAAGATAATGTAATATTTCATTTTCTACCAACATTCTTTCACACGGAGAAAGAAATTGCGGAAACTGGCTTTTATGTCTTAAGTTCTAAGATCATATTTTGTTCATTCTGGACAAATTACAATCAATCTTGAAAATTAGCTTTGGGTAAAGGATGTATTTATAGCCAGAAGAGGAAAATCACTTGTTCACACACACGAAATCATACAAGCCATTGTTCGAGGGCAAAAAATGGTGACTAAGCAGCAAACAATTAATAGTATTTAACAAAGATGAGAAAACACCAAGGCAGGACATCGGCATGATATTTTTAAAAGAAAAATATTTGTGTGTCAATATTTAGCCAAACAAAAATGTTGCTTTTTGTGGTAACAGCACAGTTTTTACAGAAAACAGTGGAAAGTTGTTTGAGTTTTATATGAATGATTTGAATTTTTTCTTCTAGAATGATCAAACATGAAAGAGATTAAAAAAGAATCTTGATTACCTATTTTATATACAGTAATTTTTATCTGTGAATCCCAAACTCCTAATTTATCTCTTCCCCTACCCCTTTTCCATATAATAACCACACGTGTTTTCTCGGTGACTGTGTTACTGTTTTGTAAATAAGCTCATTTGTGTCATATTTTGGATTCCACGTGTAGGTGATATACGGTATCTGTTGTTTTTTTTTCTGACTTATTTCACTTAGTAAGATAATCTCTGGGTTCATCCACATTGCTGCAATTATTTCATTCTTTTTTATGGCTGAGTAGTGTTCCACTGTGTATATATACACCACATCTTCTTTATTCATTCATCTGTCTACAGACATTCCGGTTGCTTCTGTGTCTTGGCTATCGTAAATTGTGCCGCTATAAACATTAGGGTACACGTATCTTTTCAAATTATAGTTTCTCTGGATACATACTCAGGAATAGAATTGCTAGATCATATGGAAACTATTTTTAGTTTTTTAAGAAACCTCTATACTATTTTCCACAGTGACTGCATCAATTTACATTCCCACCAACAGTATAGCAGACTTCCCTATTCTGCACACTCTCTCCATCATTTATTTGTAGACTTTTAAGTGACAGCCATTCTGACTGGTGTAAGGTCCCTCATTGAGGTTTTGATTTGCATTTATCTTATAATAAGCAATGTTGAGCAACTTTTTCATGTGCCTATTGGCTATCTGCATGTCTTCTTCAGAGAAATGTCTATTTAGGTCTTCTTTTTTATTTTTATTTTTGATTGGATTGTTTATTTATTTTTTGTTGTTGAGTTGTATGAAGCGTTTGAATATTTTGGAAATTAAGCCATTGTAAATTGCATCATTTGCAAATATTTTCTCCCATTTTCTGTAGGTTGTCTTTTCATTTTATTTCATATAATTTATGCAGCTTTTGGGGGGAAAAACGCTTTTCTTTAAACTTTTAAATGGTTCTTTAGAATTCCTTTAAAAGTGGAATAACCAAACTTTGGTTTAGGGCTTTGTTTCTGTAAATCTTTAATAACACTATTTACAGCGAATGAAAGTTCATAACAAATAACTGAAAGGTGAAAATTCAACATTAATTTAACTTCCCCACTGAAGACCAAGATTTCCTCTTTGTTTGAGGATCTTATATTGTTCTGCTTAATTCTACTAATGTAGTTTATATCTTGTCTAAATTAAATCTAGTTGCTTTAACAGTGTTTGATTAGAATCCCCATTGCAAAATAGCAGTATGATTCCAGTAAAATATAAGTGAATTCAAACAATGAAAACAAAAACATCTGCATGAAGGAGAAGATTCGTATAGAATAAAATCTGGAAACTTGTTTCCATAGGCTACTTTCCAGCCACTGTAATTTAAGGTATTATCTTGATCAGAGCAGTATTTGAACAATTAAACCAACATATTGCTATTTTCAGTTTTCTTTATAATAACCCAGGCCAGAAAAATTTAAAAAAAGTAGAAACTATGAAATCCTATTTTCTAGATATTGTAAGAGAAACCTAAAATGACTATATTAGTGATAGCAATTTGTTTAATGAAATGAAAATATTTATATTTCCAATGACAGCACTAATTTATCATGTTGGACCACATTACTGTTGTTTGAGCTTGGTCTGTAAAATTCATGATTCATTTCCAGTCTAAGAAATTTATTTGCAAATCCTTAGCAGAGTGTTTCTCCAAATTAAAGTTGCCAAATTTGTTATGACTATAAAACATTTGATTATAGCAACACAATTAGTGATTTGCTTAAATAAAGGACAAAACATAGATATTTTATGGAATAAACTTATAATAGTTATTTATAGTGTATTTTTTGTATATTACCCACCTAAACATTGTCAGCTCATCAAGGCATGCAAACAGACATGTGCAATGACTTATCTGTGATACTTTGCCAACTTTTAGCTTGGCACAAACCATAGCTTTGCACACATTTTTCAGTTTTGATGTTATGAAAGTTATATTTGTCAAAGAAGGAGGAAAGGACAGACAGTATTTAACAGTTTTTAGCTTGATTTATATCTTTTAAATGTTTAGACATATGGTATCATGGGTGGGCCAGTGCTGGGCTCCCTTCCAGGTGGATGCTCATGGAGCTTGGAGAAAAAGGTTTGGGAGCTCACACCTGGAGGGAAGATTAGGAAAAGAATTTGGGGTTGAACTGAGAATTCTTCCACATCTGAAGGTAGTGTAAGTCCAGTGCTCCATGGGCTGCAGATATGCGGGTCACAGGACAGCAGTTCTCAATCTCAGCTGCCCAGTAGAATCATCTGGGTAGCTTTAAAAATGCTGAGGCCTGGGCCCCACTCTCAAGAAAGCTTCTCATTGGAGGCCTGGGCATCATCAGCATTTATTTTATTTTTTTAATATAAATTTATTTATTTTAATTGGAGGCTAATTACTTTACAATATTGTAGTGGTTTTACAAGACATTGATATGAATCCGCCACTGGTGTACATGTGTTCCCCATCCTGAAAGTCCCTCCCTCCTCCCTCCCCGTCATCAGCATTTAAAAAAAAAAATCTCCCTAAGTGATTCTAACATGTAGTCAGGGTTGAGAATAGCTATCAGTGGCTTGGCTAGCAAACAATGGCCTGACAGGATTTAAAGAGCTTTGCTATGGCCAAATTTTGGTTACGTATGTCAAACCTGACAGACTGAGGGCCGAAGGAGAAGAGGGCAACAGAGGATGAGATGGTTGGATGGCATCAGTGACTCAATAGACATGAGTTTGAGCAAGCTCTGGGAGCTGGTGAAAGACAGGGAAGCCTGGTGTGCTGCAGTCCATGGGGTTGCATCGAGCTGGACATGACTGAGCGATTGAATAACAACAAACGTCAGACCTGGGTCAGGCTAAGGCTGGGCAGGTCTGAAACAAGAGGCTGTCATGAACAGAGACACAGTGAGTGAGTCTCAAGTTCACTCGTTCAATTGATGTTTATTCCACTTTCACAATATTTTAGGAACTGAGGATACATAAAGGGATAAAACATTAACTTCAAAATGGTGAACAGATGTGTAAACAAAATCAATAAAATATTACATATATTATAGTAAGTGTATATGTAGGGCAGAGCAGGGTACAGTTCCACGTAGGAAGGAAGGCTAGATGAGTGGGGTCTAAACTGAGTCTTGAAAGATGTGGGGTTATGGGCAGGGTGCTGGGGTGGGCCACCAGCAGCTTTTAAGGAGACTTCTTCACCTGGGCAGGATGGGAATCCCAGGTATGTTGAGAGCAGGGACAGGCCTTTGGGGACAGACTGAATAGGAGACACAAGAGTGTGGGAAGGCATCGTGAGGATGAGCAGCTGGCTTCTCTTTGTTTCAGAACCACTTTTAATGGACACTGGATGTGTTCTCTGAGCAGTATCTTAGAGAGTCTTCAAACTGGGATTATTGGAGGACTTTCCAAGAGGTTTGATGCCATGGGGAGGGAATCTCTTTCCACTAATCCTCTATTCAACTTCCACATGGAGAGTTTCTTTTGTGCGAGTGTGAAGTCTCACACAAGTCTAATTGTGAAAAGTCAGGATGACTTACATACCCCAAAGTAAATATATCAATTAGAATATATAAAGTGTTCCTAGGAAGGGAAGCATGTTTAAAATTACATCTCACATTACAAGGTCTTCCCACTTAGATATGTACGGTTCAGGACAATTTGTATCATTTCTCTTTCCAACTGAGAATGAGAAGATACTTAAATTAGTTTTGGTCATCAGTTATCTAAATTATATTTTAGAGGGACTTCCCTGCCAGCCTAGTGGTTAAGACTGCGTGTTTCCAAGGCAGGAGGCCCAGGTTCTGTCCCTGATTGGGGAACTAAGATCCTGCATGCCAAAAGCATGGCCAAAATATAAAAAAATATATTTTAGAAAAGCAACTAGATGTAACAACTTTTTAAGGACATGTTAATTCACCAGAAGCAGTCAGATCCTCAGTACAAAATATGTTATATATTGAAAATTACTATTCTTTCCTCACCTAGAGCTAAGTTCTTTTGCTTAGGAATCAATTTTCAGATCCTTAAGCTTCATGTGTATTTTCTCTGAAATTTCCTTGCTAAAAAGCAGGTGATTGAATCACCCTCTCAGCAGCTTCCAGTTCTTTCTCCTGTCCCACAGTCCCCTGCCAGGCTTTCTACAGGAAAACAGTGCTTCACACCCTTTCAGAATCTCCCCATTGGTATGCTTACTGCCCTAGATGTAACCTCAAAGGGATTATTTGAAACAACTCCAGGGACCTCCTTTAATGATTAATTAAAACCCATAAACCTGCATTCTGGTTTTGTATCTTAGACACATTTCTCTTGAAGGTAAATCATAGTGTTAGAAGAGGGTATTTGGACCTATTTTGTTATGTTTCAATTCTAATATGTTGCAGAGTGGGCAAGCTGGAGTGAGGGCAAAATTTGTTGAATGGTCACTCATGCTTCTTCCAATCCTAGATGATTGTCAAAGAGTAAATTCCATTTTCAAAAATTCTTAATTTATTTTATTTTTTTAAATCTAAATTTTATTTTATAGTTGATTTACAATGTTGTGTTAGTTTCAGAGGTACATAAAAGTGATTCAGTTACACATATAAAGAATGAGTCCCTTTTGAAGGAGGTTTCTAGAAGAGAGAAGCCAACAGAGCATGAAAAATATACTAAATTTTAAAAAATGGCTATTTTCAAATGTTTCACTAAAGCAGGTCCTTTCACTTATTTTCATACTCACTCTATGCCTCATGAGAAAATAGTCTACGTTTAACCAGTGGAAGCAGTTAGTGATGCTGATTCTTCTAGTCTTTTCTGGTATTACGAAATTATATATATATTTGAAACAAATATGTGGGTAAAACTTGTGTGATTTATTTCATATTATTATAAGTTAGTAAATAGAGTACTTAAAATCTATATTATCAAATCACCAACTGATTATACTTATTGCTTGCTTCATCTTATTAAATATTGAATATTTTCTGTTACTATTATTGAAAGTACCAAGTTATACGTTAGCTGCTAAACTGGTTAGATTTATTTTAGAGCGGTATATACCTTTCTCTGTCATTAAATGGACAGGAAAAATTTGAGAACAAGGTTTAATAAATTATTTATGAATTTTAACTGTGAAGTTAGTTTTTTTCCCAAAAACTGAACACCAGAGTTTGATGACATTCACATATATTGAAGGAATACTATTAGTTTTGATTATACATGTTGTCTCATAAAAAACAATTTTTGCTATCCATTACTCTCCATTATTACAAATTAAGAAAACAGAAATAGCACATTTATTTGACTGGTACTTAGCATAAGTCAGGTGAACTCAATATATGGGTCCAAAGCGTTGGCTCAAACATAAAAGGAATACAATGACTTGAAATTGTGTCATTAGAAATTATTATATTGGTAAAAGTATTTTAAGATGACAACTATTTCTATTTTCCTAAACCTTTTTTAGTATATTGACTTAAGCAAGGCAGTGCTAAGTGAATGAATAAAAGGTATACCTGCTAGCATTTGATAAGCCTTGGGAAGACATTTTTTCTATACTTTTCAAAAAACGAAAAAGCAAATGACTGTTGCAAGATAGCTGGTTTCTAGTTCTTTACTTTCAGTTGTATTGAGGAAGAAATTACTTGATTTGACACCTGCTGATCCCATCACTTCATGGCAAATAGATGGGGAAACAGTGGAAAGTGTCAGACTTTATTTTTTAGGCTCCAAAATCACTGCAGATGGTGACTGCAGCCATGAAATTAAAAGACGCTTACTCCTTGGAAGGAAAGTTATGACCAACCTAGATAGCATATTGTAAAGCAGAGACATTACTTTGCCAACAAAGGTCCATCTAGTCAGGCTATGGTTTTTCCAGTGGTCGTTCAGTCGTGTCCGACCCTCAGCAACACTATGGACTGCAGTTCCAGGCTCCTCCATTCGTGAGATTTTCCAGGCAAGAGCCCTGGAGTGGGGTGCCACTGCCTTCTCCTACCTCATCTATAAAGCGGGGTTAATAGACTCACCTTGCTGGGTTTCCGTGGCACCCAGTAAGGGCACCCACATCTTAGATTTTCCTAAGTTGTATGCTGCATCAGTGGTGACGAGTGCAGGACTTAACCACAAGTGTAGCTCAACAAATGCTGTTGACTACAGGTTACAGCAGGGAAGCAGCACGTGTTAGTGGAATATGGGGTCAGACAAACCCACATTCAGAACCTAGCTACACTCTTTATTACTTGTGCAAGTTAATTTCTTCCACCTCCCTTTCCTCGTCTGTAAAGTAGGGATAATTAGAGAGCGTGCCTCACAGACTGTTGTGAAAATTAAGAGGAAATGCACAGGTGGTCAGCCATGGTGAAATCACAGCTGCGATGACTGAACAGGCATGGGGAGAGCACTGAATGTGGATCAGGCGGCCAGGACCCAGGTTCCCAATCTGATAAATTGCCAGCCCTCTGACTTGGCCAAGTCACCTAAACCTCACCTTTCTGAGCCTCCATCTGTCATGTAGAGATGTTGATGCTTCATAGCTTCTGGGCCATTGTATAGTTCAGCTGAGGTTGTATATGGGAAAGTTTGATGTCCATGAAGCTCTAACTGAACATAAAACATGATTATATTCTGACCCACTGTTGCCTTAACTATCTGAGTCCCCGTGGGTTGTCAGAATCCTGGCTAAAGGCCCCTGAGGGTTCACATGCCTTTGCGTTTAGAAATTTCTTTTCATGAGGATCTACTGCCCTCTGGTGGATGTTATCACCATGTTGCAAAAAGCTTTCCTGAAGGCCTTACAAATAGCTGTGAAAACAAGAGAAGCGAAAAGTAAAGGAGAAAAGGAAAGATATAAGCATCTGAATGCAGAGTTCCAAAGAATGGCAAGAAGAGATAAGAAAGCCCTCCTCAGCGATCAATGCAAAGAAATAGAGGAAAACAACAGAATGGGAAAGACGAGAGATCTCTTCAAGAAAATTAGAGTTACCAAGGGAACATTTCATGCAAAAATGGGCTCAATAAAGGACAGACATGGGATGGACCTAACAGAAGCAGAAGATATTAAGAAGAGATGGCAAGAATACACAGAAGAACTGTACAAAAAGATCTTCATGACCCAGATAATCACGAGGCTGTGATCACTGACCTAGAGCCAGACATCCTGGAATGTGAAATCAAGTGGGCCTTAGAAAGCATCACTACGAACAAAGCTAGTGGAGGTGATGGAATTCCAGTTGAGCTATTCCAAATCCTGAAAGATGATGCTGTGAAAGTGCTGCACTCAATATGCCAGCAAATTTGGAAAACAGCAGTGGCCATGGGACTGGAAAAGGTCAGTTTTCATTCTAATCCCAAAGGAAGGCAATGCCAAAGAATGCTCAAACTACTGCACAATTACACTGATCTCACACGCTAGTAAGATCAGATCAGATCAGTCACTCAGTCGTGTCCGACTCTTTGCGACCCCATGAACTGCAGCACGCCAGGCCTCCCTGTCCATCACCAACTCCCGGAGGTCACTCAGACTCACATCCATCGAGTCAGTGATGCCATCCAGCCATCTCATCCTCTGTCGTCCCCTTCTCCTCCTGCCCCCAATCCCTCCCAGCATCAGAGTCTTCTCCAATGAGTCAACTCTTCACATGAGGTGGCCAAAACACTGGAGTTTCAGCTTTAGCATCATTCCTTCCAAAGAAATCCCAGGGCTGATCTCCTTCAGAATGGACTGGTTGGATCTCCTTGCAGTCCAAGGGACTCTCAAGAGTCTTCTCCAACACCACAGTTCAAAAGCATCGATTCTTCGGCGCTCAGCCTTCTTCACAGTCCAGCTCTCACATCCATACATGACCACAGGAAAGACCATAGCCTTGACTAGGCGAACCTTTGTTGGCAAAGTGATGTCTCTGTTTTGAATATGCTATCTAGGTTGGTCATAACTTTCCTTCCAAGGAGTAAGCGTCTTTTAATTTCATGGCTGCAGTCACCATCTGCAGTGATTTTGGAGCCCAGAAAAATAAAGTCTGACACACGCTAGTAAAGTAATGCTCAAAATTCCTCAAGCCAGGCTTCAGCAATACGTGAACCGTGAACTTCCTGATGTTCAAGCTGGTTTTAGAAAAGGCAGAAGAACCAGAGATCAAATTGCCAACATCCGCTGGATCATGGAAAAAGCAAGAGAGTTCCAGAAAAACATCTATTTCTGCTTTATTGACTATGCCAAAGCCTTTGACTGTGTGGATCACAATAAACTGTGCGAAATTCTGAAAGAGATGGGACTACCAGACCACCTGACCTGCCTCTTGAGAAATCTGTATGCAGGTCAGGAAGCAACAGTTAGAACTGGACATGGAACAACAGACTGGTTCCAAATAGGAAAAGGAGTACGTCAAGGCTGTATATTGTCACCCTGCTTATTTAACTCATATGCAGAGTACATCATGAGAAACGCTGGGCTGGAGGAAACACAAGTTGGAATCAAGATTGCTGGGAGAAATATCAATAACCTCAGATATGCAGATGACACCACCCTTATGGCAGAAAGTGAAGAGGAACTAAAAAGCCTCTTGATGAAAGTGAAAGAGGAGCATGAAAAAGTTGGCTTAAAACTCAACATTCAGAAAATGAAGATCATGGCATCAGGTCCCATCACTTTATGGCAAATAGATGGGGAAACAGTGAAAACAGTGTCAGACTTTATTTTTGGGGCTCCAAAATCACTGCAGATGGTGATTGCAGTCATGAAATTAAAAGACGCTTACTCCTTGGAAGGAAAGTTATGTTCAACCTAGATAGCATATTGAAAAGCAGAGACATTACTTTGCCAACAAAGTTCCGTCTAGTCAAGGCTATGGTTTTTCCTGTGGTCATGTATGGATGTGAGAGTTGGACTGTGAAGAAGGCTGAGTGCCGAAGAGTTGATGCTTTTGAACTGTGATGTTGGAGAAGACTCTTGAGAGTCCCTTGGACTGCAAGGAGATCCAACCGGTCCATTCTGAAGGAGATCAGCCCTGGGATTTCTTCGGAAGGAATGATGCTTAAGCTGAAACTCCAGTACTTTGGCCACCTCATGGAAAGAGTTGACTCATTGGAGAAGACTCTGATGCTGGGAGGGATTGGGGGCAGGAGGAGAAGGGGACAACAGAGGATGAGATGGCTGGATGGCATCACTGACTCGATGGACGTGAGTTTGAGTGAACTCCGGGAGATGGTGATGGACAGGGAGGCCTGGTGTGCTGCGATTCATGGGGTCACAAGAGTTGGACACGACTGAGCAACTGAATTGAACTGAACTGAAGATTATCCGCTGGCTTAGCTTGGGGCCTCTAGAGAAGCTACAGCTTTCGGGCTCTTCCCCACCTAGGACCAAGCCCCGCCTTCCTCCCTGCTCCCCACCACTGTAAGGACTGAGTCCCCAGCTCCTGGTATCTGAGCTGCAGAGCTGCTTTGGGGGCTGGAGGCCGCAGTATGTCTGGAAGTGTCCGCTGTGACTGGCTGGTCTGTGGCCTAACTTCTAGCCCAGGGTGAATGTGGACAAACTCACACAAGAGGGTGGAACCGTCCCCCAGTTTTCTTCTCAGTGAGAGAACTGGAGAAGCCCAGGCAGCCAAAACTCAGCCTGACGCTGGGTGGGAGAAAACTTCAGCTTCTGGGGAGAGACATTGTTAAACCACTAGAGATCTGGTGTCCAAGTGGAATTTCTTTAGAAAATCCCTTTGCAGAAGGTATTTTGACATATGAAGTGCTTAGATGTGTGGGTTGGGTTGCCTGGGTTCACATCCTGACTCCTCCAAGCCAAATGCTTCTCTAAACCTCTAAGGGAAGTGACCACCTTGCAGACAGAAGCAGGAAGGACGCTCTTTTGTGCATGAGGAGAAGGGATCTCTTCCTCTGAGCCTCACTTACTGAAGATGCTTGGCCTCTGGCAGCTCTCCCCTGCCTGCCTGCCCCCTTCCCTCCTCTCTCCCTCCACTCTTCAGCCCCTGGCAGTGGGCAGCAACAAGCTACAGTCAGCATCCCTGTGCCAGCACTGGTGAGGTGGACAGAAGTGGGGAGGAACCGGGGCTGCGGGCGGAAGCATCTGCTTAGAAGCCCACCACGAGCACAGATAAGAGGCAGTGTCAGTGGGCCTGCGGCTGCCAGGTCACCCTGGGAGGGTCACACTTTGTCCTCTGAAATGCCTGCTGCCCCCACAGCCGACATCCAGCACTTGGTGTATACTCTTGGCGGAATGAGACAGAGATCGGAGAACAGAAGCCCGCTTTGTGGAGGCAGCCTGCTGAGGCCTGCTTTCCCCAGAGGAAGAGACTGCCAGGTGCAAGCCTCCCATCACCCTGCGTCCCAGCTATTGATTAAACAACAACAATTATGGAAGTGTCCTGTGTTTTATTGCCAAAATGTTGACAAAGCCAAGGGTGGGAAAAGAAACTCAGAACCGAATAAAATCTCCCCACTCATAGATAATCAATGTCAATATTCAAAAATTATGTTTTATTTAAAGAAATGTAAGAATTGGAGTGTAAAAATGTAGAAAATGTAGAGAAAATATAGAATGTAGAGAATGTAGAATGTCAAAAACGGGAAAGAATGATAGAATGAAGACCCATGTTCCTTTCACTAGATTTAACAGTTATTACTACTTGCTACATTTCCTGCAGATCCTGTTCTCTATATTTTTTGTATGTAGAAATTGGAACATTTCACTTTCAAATATTTAGCAGGTATTTTGTAAAAGGAAAGAACTATACAGCCACAATGTCCTCATTACAGCAAAAAATTAACAATGTCACAATATCATCTAACCTACATTCTATATTGTACAAAATATAGTTATATTTTGTAACTGTACAAAAAAGATCTTCACGACCCAGATAATCATGATGGTGTGATCACTCACCTAGAGCCAGACATCCTGGAATGTGAAGTCAACTGGGCCTTAGAAAGCATCACTACTAACAAAGCTAGTGGAGGTGATGGAATTCCAGTTGAGCTCTTTCAAATCCTGAAAGATGAAGCTGTGAAAGTGCTGCACTCAATATGCCAGCAAATTTGGAAAACACAGCAGCAGCCACAGGACTGGAAAAAGTCAGCTTTCATTCCAATCCCAAAGGAAGGCAATGCCAAAGAATACTCAAACTACCACACAATTGCACTCATCTCACACACTAGTAAAGTAATGCTCAAAATTCTCCAAGCCAGGCTTCAGCAATACATGAACCGTGAACTTTCAGCTGTTCAAGCTAGTTTTAGAAAAGGCAGAGGAACAAGAGATCAAATTGCCAACATCCGCTGGATCATGGAAAAAGCAAGAGAGTTCCAGAAAAACATCTATTTCTGCTTTAATGACTATGCCAAGGCCTTTGGTTGTGTGGATCACAATAAACTGTGGAAAATTCTGAGAGATGGGAATACCAGACCACCTGATCTGCCTCTTGAGAAACCTATATGCAGGTGAGGAAGCAACAGTTAGAACTGGACGTGGAACAACAGACTGGTTCCGGATAGGAAAAGGAGTACGTCAAGACTGAATATTGTCACCCTGCTTATTTAACTGATATGCAGAGTACATCATGAGAAACGCTGGACTGGAAGAAGCACAAGCTGGAATCAAGATTGTCGGGAGAAATATCAATAACCTCAGATATGTAGATGACACCACCCTTATGGCAGAAAGTGAAGAGGAACTAAAAAGCCTCTTGATGAAAGTGAAAGAGGAGCATGAAAAAGTTGGCTTAAAGCTCAACATTCAGAAAACGAAAATCATGTCATCCGGTCCCATCACTTCATGGGAAATAGATGGGGAAACAATGGAAACCGTGTCAGACTTTATATTTTTGGGCTCCAAAAATCACTGCAGATGGTGACTGCAGCCATGAAATTAAAAGACACTTACTCCTTGGAAGGAAAGTTATGACCAACCTAGATAGCATATTGAAAAGCAGAGACATTACTTTGCCAACAGAGGTCCATCTAGTCAGGGCTATGGTTTTTCCAGTGGTTATGTATGGATGCGAGAGTTGGACTGTAAAGAAAGCTGAGCGCCAAAGAATTGATGGTTTTGAACTGTGGTGTTGGAGAAGACTCTTGAGAGTCCCTTGGACTGCAAGGAGATCCAACCAGTCCATTCTAAAGGAGATCAGCTCTGGGTGTTCTTTGGAAGGAACGATTCTAAAGCTGAAACTCCAGTACTTTGGCCACCTCATGCAAAGAGTTGACTCATTGGAGAAGACTCTGATGCTGGGAGGGATTGGGGGCAGGAGGAGAAGGGGACTACAGAGGATGAGATGGCTGGATGGCATCATCAACTCGATGGACGTGAGTTTGAGTGAACTCCCGGAGTTGGTGATGGACAGGGAGGCCTGGTGTGCTGCGATTCATGGGGTCACAAGAGTTGGACATGACTGAGCGACTGAACTGATCTGAACATTCTATATTCAAAGTTCTAAATTTCTCCAATTGCCTTCAAAATGTCTTTTAGATTTATATGTGTGTTTTAAATCTGAGCTCTAGTCAAGGTTTATGCATTGTGTTGAGTTGTTTTGTCTTTTTAGTATCTTTTCATCTAAAACAGCTTATCTTCTGTGCCTTAAATACTGAGTCATTAATACTGGTACTGACTTTCTTGAAGAGTCCAGACTGGTTGTGTTGTAGAATGTCTCACAGCTGACGTTGTCAGATTGTTTGCGCCTGAGATTCAGGTTAGACATTCTGGCAGGAATGTTTCACTGGTGATACTGTATTGCTTCTTCTTGCCTCACATCAAGAGGCTCCTGATGTCCGGTTATATCACTGCCTTTGGATGCTGCTTGTGCATCTGAGCATTACTTTACTAGCGTGTGAGATGAGTGCAATTGATGGACAGGGAGGCCTGATGTGCTGCGATTCATGGGGTCGCAAAGAGTCAGACACAACTGAGCGACTGATCTGATCTGATCTGATCTCTGCATCTGAATCACCTGGGGAGCTTCCTTCTAATACAGACTCTTGGGTTTCTCACCTGGAGTTTCAGTTTCATCAGTCTGTGGTTTGCTTAGCACATTGCATCATTGAAGACCTTCACAGGGATTCTGAGGGGTGGCCAGGTTGAAACCCGTGGGGGCACAACCTTCCAGTTTCTCTCTCTTTTGTGAATTGACACTGTCCGTCCACTCAGTGTGAAACCTCCCTCCCAAACCAACAGAACTGGAGTGGGGCTACCTATTCCCAGCCTCTTCCACCTCTGGGAGCATCATGGGAGATGACTCACTCCAGCCCTTTTGCCTCAAGACACAGACCCCAGAGCTGAGATGGATCTTCTCTTTACTCTGGGTATGGATGGTGGTGGGTCTGAGTAGGGTTGGGGCCAGTGTCAAGATCCCTAGAAGGAACATTTTCTGGGCATATGCATAACCTATCTCTTGGGGTGAGAAGGAGGAGCTTATGTGATCTGAGCCCCTGAATTTTCTTCCCATGTCTGGAATGACATTTCTGGAAAGATCAGACTGATTTTGAGATTAGGAATTTGAAGATACTCAACATTCCCTCTTCCTATTGCAACAGATTAGCTAGTGACAATTCTTATTCCCCCAACTTTGTGTACACACACACACAGACACACACACACACACACACACACACTATACACAATGAAAAAGTGCAGAGTAGAATGGCAGGGGAGGAGCTGCAGGGGGATGAAGACAGAAGCCAGCAAGTGTGACAGCAATCTCTAGGTATAAGAATCTAGCTGATCAACCGAGGGTTAAACCATGGGGGTGACAAAAGGCCGATGGCTGTGCTAGGCTGTGAAGCCTAAGTCAGGCAGAATTTGGGGGCTGGCTGTGTCCCGGTCAGGTTCTTCCCTGGGTACCATGTACTGTAACCACTCAGAAGGCTTATACTCAGCAACAGAGCACACAAAGCTGCAGTGAACAGGTGAATGTGTGAGCAGCTGGAGGAAGCTGTGGTCCCAGGGAGCTGCGAACTTAGATGCAGGCAGCAGAGCGGACCAGGTTCAGCCTCATCCCTAAAGCATCACTCTGTCTCCACCTGGAGGCTATGGAGGGCAGTGGCTGGCTGGAACCCCAGAGAATCCTGGCAGAGAAACCACTTCTAAGCCTCCTTAGGATCAACAGTCTACCTGCCTGGTGCTTCTGAACTGGGAGCAGGAGGCAGCTCATGGGGCCAAGTCGGCTGGAGGAGCCACATCTGGCCAGGAGTGGAGCATGAGGCCCTGCGATGGAGGGGTTGAGAAGGAGGAGGAGGAAGATGTGATTCTTTATTGCATTCCTGTAGCTCCTAACTCCCCACATCTGCCCCTCCTGTCTCTTATCCAAGGCTGGCGGCACAGCACCCCTAAGGTGCATGGATGCCTTTGGAAATATTGCAGTCCAAGAAGAAAGTTCAGAATATACAACTTTGTCACATATTCACATATATGCATTCACATGCGCACACAACATCCCTTGAAGCTCAGTCAGTAAAGAGTCTGACTGTAATACAGGAGACCTGGGTTCTATCCCTGGGTTTGGAAGATCCCCTGGAGAAGGAAATGGCAACCCACTCCAGTATTCTTGTCTGGAGAATCCCATGGATAGAGGAGCCTGGCAGGCTACAGTCTATAGGGTCACAAGAGTCAGACATGGCTGAGTGACTAAGTGTGCACAAGCGCCCGTGCGCACACATCACTATGAAGTTGCTCAGTTGTGTCCGACTCTTTGCAACCCCATGGACTGTAGCCTGCCAGGCTTCTCCCTCCATGGGATTTTTCAGGCAAGAGTACTGGAGTGGGTTGCCATTTCTTTCTCCAGGGGATCTTCCCAACCCAGGGATCGAACCCGGGTCTCCTGAATCGTAGGCAGACGCTTTACCCTCTGAGCCACCAGGGAAGCCCATGGGCAAACATGTGCATATATGAGTTAAGACTCAGGGCCAAGGCAGGTCCGGTCCCTGCTCTGCTATTTACTAGCTGTGTGACCTTGGACAAGTTGCTTTTCCTCTCTGGGCTACAGCTGCCTTCTCTGTGAGAGTGAATTGAGGTGGTTTCTGAGATCAGAGAATGTCAGAGATGGAAGAAAAGGTAGGAATCATCATCCATCAAGTCATTTTACAGATGCACAATCAGAGAGTAGAAGGAGCTCCCGAGGACTAGATTGGGAAAGGAAGTGACTTATCCTGGGGCACTTGTAGTCACGGACCCTACCCCAAGGAGCTAGGAGACTATCTGCTCAGAAATCTCTTTAGTCTCATCCCATTTCAAACTTCTCCAAAACCAAACTGGGGAGGAAGAAGATGGTGGACAAGCAGAAGATGGTGGAGAAGTGGGAACACGTGAGGTGAGAAATCCAGCACGGGTCATTTGAAGAGTGTAATGGTAGGAGGCATGAGGTCGTGGGTGTGGGTAGGCTGTCTCTGAGGTTAGGAGACTACCGAAGAGAAAGTCCCTGTGTGTGTGTGTGTGTGTGTGTGTGTGTGTGTGTGTTTGTAGGCAGTATTTAGGTACCAAGGGGTGTAACTGTGAGGTTGCACAAGTGGCTGGTCATGCTATGTTTCAAATTGCTTGAGGTCAAAGTTGCAACTTCAAAAAGAATTTTGTTAACAACCTGAAGGAATTGAGTCCACATTTTTGGTTTGTGGTATGTTTCCTCTCTGAGCCATCTAGCTCAAATAGGAAGGTTTTTCTAGAAGTTCCCTGAGTGGGTTCCATGGGCGTGTTATTGTATTTCATGGAGGGATTGGGGTGGGGAATGTTTGGAAAATCCTGAAACTGACCAAGATAAGGAGGTTTCTTTCCTAAATGTGGGCCTTAGAGCCTTAGAGCTTTGTGAACCTCCAGGTGGACCTGGTATTCAGCATCCATCACACTGCTGGACCATGAATCCTTCCTCCTTGGGCTTAGAATTTCAGGAGGCTAGAATTTTATGGATCACCTTTTAGGAAACACTTTAAACCCTGGAAATTTTTAAGTCATAATGATAAAGGCAAAAAAGGACTTTCTTATTGTTGGTATGAAAAACTTGACTCATGCAATTGATTTTAAATAACATTTAAAAAGGCTATATTCAAAGATGATTTTAATTAAAGACTTTGATTTTTTTTTCAATGATTCATAACACTTGTGGTGAGATAGCACAGGACTTGTTCCTTCCATTCTTCTGATTGAGTGGTTTTATGCTTGGTGTCTATTCTTTAACTTGGAAATTTAACATACATGTGTAACTTAAATTCTCAGGTTAATATTTGTTCTCTTCTGCCCCGACAACTCATGGACTTGAGCATGTTTTAACTCCAGGCTTCCCTCCTCACCTGTAGGCCACCGTGGTCCAACATCTTTGTTCTGTCGTACGTTTGGAAGCCCCTCAATTAGACATTATGACCATTGTTTTATACATCGGTGTTTGCATAGATTTGGTCATGTGTTAACAACTTTTCTTGCTTTCCTCATTTCTTCTTTCATCACAGACATTAAAGTTTTCTTACTGAGGGTTTATTGGTAACAAGCTCTGCTTTTCTTTATCTACAAATTTCTTTAAATCACTTTATTCTTAAAAGAGAGTTTTGTTTGGTATTAAATCTAGGTTGATGGTTATTATCTTCCAAGTTTATTTCCTTCATCTATTAGATGTGGACAGTAAATATCTTCCTTAACGACTACATCAAGAGGCTCTTGGGAGGACCATATGGTATACCGATTAGAAAGCTTTAAACAATAAATGTCAGATGTTCTGTTTGTCCTCTGCTCCATGAGAAAACTTTGGAAGTTGTGTAAGACAAAGCTAACTTTCTCAGTGAGCAAGCTCTTTGCCAGCATGTCCTTGTTCAGTGTTTCTCAACTTTCATTGTTGTCTTTGTAAGGAGACTTCTTAGGTATTTTCCCCTAATTACTTCTCTCCCATACAGTGTAATCCTACAGATATATTGCATATCTATTATGTACTATATGTAAATCTGTGCTTTATACAGAAAAAGAGTGAACATTTTTTTGTCCCCCTCAAGCCAATCATGAACCAATTTTTGGTCCCTTTGGGGTCATATCATCTTCATAGATAATGCATGTCCCAGTGGCATTAGAAAATGAGCAGCATTTTTAAGTTTTTATTTATTTTTTTATAATATTTATTTGTTTAGCCGCTTCAGTCTTAGTTGCCTCGTGCGGGATCTTTCATAGCAGCACATGGATTCTCTAGTTGTGGCGCGTAAGCCCCCGAGCTTGCAGGCTTAGTTGCTCTGCCACGTGTGGGATCTTAATTCTCCCACTAGGGATGGAATCCGCGTTCCCTGCATTGCAAGGCAGATTCCTAACCACTGGACCACCGGGGAAGTCACTGAACAGCATTTTTAAGCCGCAACATTGCCTAAGCGTGAAAGGATCAGGCTTTGGAACTAGGTAGACCTGAGATTGAATCCCTGCTCTGGCACTGACTAGCTGTGTCACACTGGCGAGTTACTTAACGTCTCTCAGCATGTTTTAGTGCTGAAATATGGCAACTGTTATTAAATGAGCATTAGTATCAGACCTGGAACAGAGTAACTATTTAATACATATTAGTTATTAATGAATATTTCCAAATGAGTCTGCATTCCTTTACATTTTTTCAGTCATTTCATTATAAAAACAACACACACGTTTATATTTAGGCATTAAGGAAAAATAAGGTATCTAATTCCATCTCTCCCCCTCTCCAAGCCCAACCCCCTACACTGTGGGGGTTGGTGCCTGGCTCGGTGGCCCAGTGGGAATGAACTCTCCCTGAGGGGCCTGAGGGGGACTCTGGGGCTGGGAAGGCAGACAGAGGTCCTGGCAGACCTCTCAGGGCAGCTACGCAGAGGCCACTACCAAGGTCTAGTGGGAATTCCCCAAATGCCTGAAAGAAGTAGCCTGGAGAACTTTGCCTTTCTCTAGGAGAGTGGTTCTCAAAATGTGGTCCCTGAATTGACAGCATCAGCGTTACTGGAGAATTTATTAAAGCTTCGAATGTTTGGGCCCCCACCCAGATCTATCGAATCAGAAACTGTGGGTTTAGAGCCCAATTTGTATTATAACAAGCCCTCCAGGTAATTCTGAGGCCTCTCAGGTTGGCGAACCAAGCTCTGGAACAAGCGTTCCCTCCCACAGTGTCCCCTGGAGGGCAGGCTTGCAAAAGGTTTACTAAGGAAGGGGCTGGCAGAATTCCTCTTAAGGAGAAACAGGGGTTGGAAATTTTGAAGGCTTTGAGCCAGAAGTCGGCTGTGAATGCTGGAACATTCCTCAGAGACCTCTACCGTGGCTGGATTCTGTTCAAAAGAAGCCGTTACCAAGAGTTTGGTTTAGAGATTGAGCTGAACAGTACCACTGACAAAAATGTACAGGAGTGTGCCTGTGCTGAGAATCTTTTTCTGCAGAATATCACGTTTTTTTTTTTTTTTTTTCTACACAGAACTAGAATGTCAAGGCCATGCCAGCGTGTGGTTTTGGCAGAGTGTATGTTGTGTGTTTTGGCCTAAAGTGTTTCATGAGCCCAGGGTGAATTTTGTGCAGGTCAACCGGACCCAGTCAGAAGAATGTTCTAAGTGTACGTAATGTTCTAAGTGTACGTAATGTTCTAAGTGTACGTAATGTCTAAGTGTACTAAGGTAGTTGAGCCAGTAATAGACTTTAATTCCTCTGCTTTGTTCTTAAAAAGCAAAACAAAACAGTTGGATATAAGTTGCTTTCTTTCCACCAACTCTTAAACCTTGGGGAAGAAAGACTGGTCAGTTAGAAATTAGGCCAGGCCACATACAGCAGGAAGCCAAAAATGGCAGTCACTTAAACACATAAGATTTTTTTATTTTCTCACATCAAAGTCTAGTGGTAAGCAGTTCAAGGCCCATCGTTAGCCATCCTCAGTCATCTCACTCCACAGAGGAAGGAGGAAAGAGAGGGCAGAGGGAAAGAGGGGAAAACAAAAGGGGTCCAGGGCAGCCTTCACCGTGCCTCCCAGGAAGGGAAGGAACTCCCTCTTACACCTCTCTGGCAGAAAAATAGCTCCAAAGGCGTCTGGAAAATGTAGCTTTGTTCCCAAAGGCAATGATTCCCAACAGTAAATCATGGTTCTGTTCCTAAGGAAGAAAGTGGACTGCATAGTGGAGTAAGCAGATCATAGCCTGTGCCCTACTTGAGACTGCATCTATGGATGTACAGGATCTTCTAGAGGCTGAGGAGAGCACTATATATGGGCTGAGACTTGGCCACAGACTCAACATATCCCGAGACATAGTCCTGTTTCTCAGCTTCTTGCAGGATGGCAGCGAGGAGATTCCCGGCCTGAGCTGTGCTCCAGGAGCGTCTCCATCCATCTCCAAGGGGCTAGTGCCCAGTCTGGCCACTCCGTCTCATCATTCCCTGATAGCTTTGTTCGCAATGCTTGCATGCCCTCCTTCTTCCATTTATGTGTCCTGGATCGTCCCTCTCCTTCCTCTGTGTCTTAGACAGATGAAGAAACCGAGGCTCAGGGAAGGTAAGCAACTTTCTTGGCTGTAGAGCTACATTTTAGAACTGTGTCTCAGGGTCCCCTGTGTCCTGATGAGTACCTTCCTGCACTCCATTTTTTTTTCTCCTAACTGAGTCTGATCGCTTAGAAAAAGCTGGGCTGGGAACTCTGCCATGATTTCTGGAGAGGTTTCTTGGAATAACGGTGCATCTGACAAGAGAACGCTGGGTCTTTTCTGGTGTGCTGGTGGAAAGGTTGCAGTTAAACAAGTTCTGAGGGTTTGAGGGGCGTTAGTCCTGTGCAAAGTGTGCGAGGGACCTGGATGCAGTAGCAACGAGGACAGAGGTGCCGAGAAACCTTTAGCTTCAGGGAGGGGCCTTCTGGGAGAACCCCTTGGCCAGTTCCACTGAAGGTTAAAGTCATCACCAGCCCTTTCCAACCCTATGTGCATACCTGCTCCAGATCCTTTCCTCACTGGAAGGACTCGCATCCCACAGCTTGCTGGATAGAGTGGCTTGGGAGAAGTCCAGAGCAATTGTGATTGTAAGGATTTCATTTCCTGGTGACTTGAGTCTTTGAGCCTGGAGACTGCTCAGAGTCTGAATAATCAAAGCCTTGGGCCTTGAGGGAGACTCAACAGAATTTTGCTTTAAAAATTACAATGTGTGACAATAGGGGAATGGTTAAATGAATTCAGGTATGAAGGACTGTGCGGTAGTTAAAAAGAAACAGCGAAACAGGCATACAAAGATCTCTGAGATGTACTGTAAAGTGAAGAAAACAAGCTGTAGAATAAATGTTAGATTACAACAATAAAGAACTTTCTTCCAAATGCGTATATGTAAAACTGCACCAAACAGGTGCTTTGGGCTTCTGGCAAACCAGTAAGTGCCTTGAACCTTACAGGGTTGCTTTGTTAAATGAGATAAGATACAAGTGTACTTTGCAAAACTTAAGGTGTAAGGTAGAGGATACAAAACTATACTGTGCCATTGCGTCCTTGCCCTTGCTCCCAAAGTGAAAGTGGAATAGGAAAGAAGGAGAAAATGGAGAACTTGTTACACTGTTCTCAGCACTTCTCATGCATTGCTTGCATGCATCACAACTGTATGAAGTAGGTATTGATATCATTGTCATCTCCACTTCAGTTGAGAAACCAAAGGACTTTTAAGATAATTTCCATGGTCATCCAACTAGCAAGTTACAGTCATAACTTCAGCCTAGGTTCTGGCTCCAGAGCGCTGTCGGCTTTGATAACACGTTGCGTTACTGTGTTGTTGTTTAGCAGGAAAACCATGTCTGATTCTGCAACCCCATGGACTGTAGACCACCTGGTTCCTCTGTCCATAGGATTTCCCAGGCAGGAATACAGGATTAGGTTGCTATTTTGTTCTCCAGGGTATCTTCCCCACCCCGGGATGAAACCCGTGTCTCCTGCATCGGTAGGCGGATTCTTTACTGCTGAGCTACAGGGAACCCATTAAAGTACTATCAGATCAGATCAGTCGCTCAGTCGTGTCCGACTCTTTGCGACCCCATGAACTGCAGCACGCCAGGCCTCCCTATCCATCACCAGCTCTCGGAGGTCGTACTATATCTATATCAAAATAAAGTTTACCATTTCCTTCTTGAGGCAGTTTTGAGGAAATCAAGATTTGAACCTCCAAGAATGAGTATGTCAGACTGATTCTAACCCCTGCTACTGCTGCTAAGTCACTTCAGTCATGTCCGACTCTGTGCGACCCCATAGACGGCAGCCCACGAGGCTCCCCCATCCCTGGGATTCTCCAGGCAAGAACACTGGAGTGGGTTGCCATTTCCTTCTCCAATACATGAAAGTGAAAAGTGAAAGTGAAGTCGCTCAGTCATGTCTGACTCTTAGCGACCCCATGGACTGCAGCCTACCAGGCTTCTCCGTCCATGGGATTTTCCAGGCAAGAGTACTGGAGTGGGGTGCCATTGCCTTCTCCGATTCTAACCCCTATTGAGTACTTATTGTAGGCTTACACCGGGCATAGGAATAACAAGAGTTAACATTTTCTGAGCATTTGCTGTTTGCAAGACATTTTCGTTTTGCAAGTATTAATGCAAATACTTTAGGCAGGAGGTACTATTATCCCATTTAACAATTTAGAAACGTGCCGTGCCCAGAGTTTGAATAACTTGCCCAGTGCAAAGACCCTTAAAATCTGGTCTCTACCCTCAGGCCAATATGGGAGTAAAAAATGATGAAACAGTGCACCAAATGCTGTAATGTGATATTTACAAAGTTCCAAAGGCGCTCACAGAGGAGCAGTTCCTGCAAGGAGAGGATGTGACATTTTATGTGGGATCCTGAAAGGTCGAAGTGAGCGAGATTAGAGCAGGGGTGACTGCATGTGGAAGCCCTTGGGAATGCATGAGTGAAGCCTCAATCTAAAATTCTGGGTCAGAACCAAGCCAGGTGCCCACTGCAGCGCCTGCAAAGATATGTGGTGACCGCTGTTTGTGGCTGCTCTTCTGCAGATTTCCCAACCTACAGAACCGCACATCCCAGCGAGGTCGAGGGCTCAGCTTCTGCCCCCGGCTCGGGCCACAGAGAATCCCTCCTCACCCTGGACTACGTGAATGACAAGGCGAACTGCGCCACGGGTAGGCTCAAATGGTAAAGGACAGTCTGGGAAGGCATAGCGATGATTGGCGGATATGATAGGTAAAGGGACTATCCGGATTGGTTGCCGCCTTCTCCGCTGTAGGAGAGCCGGGCAGAGAATCTTCGTCTAGAGAATTTTTCAGGTAAAAACGTCTGGAGCCTTTTCTCCCCGCTAAAGACTCCAGTGGCGACTTCCCGTCAGGTGTACGTCACGTTACCTGTTTGGAAACCAGATGTCCCTTAAGAGAAATTATCCATTCTCCACGGCAGACAGCGCTGTGCGGTCAGTGGAGCTTCTGATTGGCTGCTGTGGGGTGGGGCGGGCTAGACCAGAGCCCGGGCTCCCCGGGGAGAAGCCCGGCTTCCCCGCCCTCTCCAGTCCACGGAGGATGGCGCCCCCAGGTGGTCTTTTGGAGCTGTTGCCTCCCGAAGTCCTTTCTTGGCTTGCTTGGTTCCCAGAGCCTTTTTAACCTAGAAAGAGAAAGACCTAGACTGGAATAGATACCAGCTAGGCACTTTCTCTTTTCACTTTCACGCATTGGAGAAGGAAATGGCAACCCACTCCAGTGTTCTTGCCTGGGGAATCCCAGGGACAGAGGAGCCTGGTGGGCTGCCGTCTATGGGGTCACACAGAGTCGAGCACGACTGAAGTGACTTAGCATAGCATAGCATAGGCTGGATGAAGAGAAGGCAATGGCAAGCCACTCCGGTACTCTTGCCTAGAAAATCCCATGGATGGAGGAGCCTGGTGGGCTGAATTCCATGGAGTCGCTACCAGTCGGTCACGACTGAGCGACTTTACTTTCACTTTTCACTTTCACACAATGGAGAAGGAAATGGCAGCCCACTCCAGTGTTCTTGCCTGGAGAATCCCAGGGACGGGGAAGCCTGGTGGGCTGCCATCTATGGGGTCGCACAGAGTCGGACACGACTGAAGCGACTTAGCAGCAGCAGCAGCAGGCTGGATGAGAGTGCAGACGCTCAGGGCTGACTTCCTGTGCTGGTTTCCAGCTTTACATTTAAGCCAGTTTCCTTTCTTTCCTGCCGGGGTCTCATCTATAAAATGGGCGTAATAATAATAACCTGCCTCAGAGGATTACTGGAAGTTTCAATTAATTGATATGCTTATAGGTCTCACAGTGGCAGGCACATGATAAGTACGTAATGAATGATAGCTGGTGGAGGTCTGTGAACTAGTTAGGAATGAGTGTTGTGGCCTTTGAAAGACTTGCCATTGATGGTCAGATTGCTCTCTCTCTGTCTCTGCTTTTCATCTGTAAGGGGGACTAAACAATAGCACCTACTTAATGAAACTGTGGATTAATTGAAATACCTAACATATAGTAGTTTATAAATGTTGTCTCCTATTATTATTATTATTCAACTATTATGATTACTCTTTCCCTTCTTTTGCCGAAAAGGTCACTTCAGCCTGAGTTGGCCCCTCTGAAAGAGGAATAGTAGTTTGCCTGGAATTAGAGTCTCTAAATCTGTGACACTCATATGTGTAAAGGCCACACTTGGAAAATCTCTACATCCCAGTCCTGCCCATCACGTCCATCATTCTTTTAGGCACTGTCGTCTTAAGCCCCAGCTGGTACCTGAGAAGAATCATTAAAATCATTAACATTATAATCATTAATTCTTTGGTACAGAATTGGTTTGTCAGATTATTTTTTATCTTCAAAGTTGACTCAGGTGTTGAACAGCATTTTGAGGGTGGGGAACACAGAATGACATGTGCTGATGGGGTAAGATAAGGTGCCATGGGTCTGAGAGTGAAGGACCTAAGTCAACATATCCCCTAGGGTGAGCCTGTGATGGACCAGTGATGGTGAAGTGTGTGGTGGTGGTTGGGCTGAGGGCAGCCTGGAATCCTTGTGAGTCATGGGACGAACACTGGACTGAGGCTCAGAGATTTGAACTCTGAGTGTAACTTCATCTCTCTGGTTGTGTGACTTTGGACAAGGCACTTAATATTTTCTGAGGATTGGCTTTATAGTTAGTAAAATAAAATTGAATTCTCTTGCTTGGTGCCTGGCACATAACAAGAAATCTATAAACACTAGTTATTGTTGTTTTTATTGTTATTAATTCACCTTCAAAAATATGTTAAGGATTATGGGAGAATGGGGTATATTAAGTTTTTTTTTTTTAATTATTTTAATGATTATTATTATTGGCTGGGCCACAGAGCATGTGGGATCTTAGTTGCCTGACCAGGGATTGAACCCATGTACTCTGCAGTGGAAGCACAGAGTCTTAACCACTGGACCACCGGGAAAATCCTATTGTTTTTGTCTTCCAAGAATCAGGGGTTCCAGTCAAGCAAGGGTGGTTTACCCTTTTTTTTTCCCCCCACTTCTTCCTTGTTATTTTTTTTCTGTCACTATTAAAAAATCTAGCCAGCAGGGAAGTCAAATAAGTAACCCAGTTCAATGAGGTATTCATAATTCCTTGGATGCCTCCCTCCCCTACAATAAAACTGACCACTCCCCATCAGCTGCCTCAGATACTCCCTTCCCTTTTGGCCTAGAAGATGGGGCTCTACCTACAGCTTAGGGCCTGTCCATGGTGGTGTCCATGTACCTCGGCAGCCCCAGAGCCCTGGAGCTCCTCTTTGGACGAGGAAAGCCCAAGAGTTGAGGTGGTACTTCTGAAAGCAGGTAGTATGGGAGGGGTGGGTAGGACAGTGACATCCTTTCGAGTTATACAACATTCCTTTTTGTGTGTGATTACTATATTCACTTTACTCTGGGATGTTATATCTCTCCCATTCTGAACATGTATGTAGAGCTGTTTCTCAGTTAAAAAGACAAAAGAGAATAGTGGGAAAATCTGGGGATTTTATATTGGGCAGACTTCCACTTGAATTTAGTCCTTTACTGTATGATCTTAGATCAGATCAGATCAGTCGCTCAGTCGTGTCCGACTCTTTGTGACCCCATGAACTGCAGCACGCCAGGCCTCCTTGTCCATCACCAACTCCCGGAGGTCACTCAGACTCACATCCATCGAGTCAGTGATGCCATCCAGCCATCTCATCCCTCTCTCGTCCCCTTCTCCTCCTGCCCCCAATCCCTCCCAGCATCAGAGTCTTCTCCAATAAGTCAACTCTTCGCATGAGGTGGCCAAAATACTGGAGTTTCAGCTTTAGCATCATTCCTTCCAAAGAAATCCCAGGGCTGATCTCCTTCAGAATGGACTGGTTGGATCTCCTTGCAGTCCAAGGGACTCTCAAGAGTCTTCTCCAACACCACAGTTCAAAAGCATCAATTCTTCAGCACTCAGCCTTCTTCACAGTCCAGCTCTCACATCCATACATGACCACAGGAAAGACCATAGCCTTGTTGCTTATTTTCATAGTTTTATTTTTTATACAGTGAGGGGTAATCAGAACATTACTCAGCAAAAATGAATGAAGTATTAACAAATGGAATAACATGGATTAATCTCAAAATAATCATGCTAGGTATAAGATGGCAGCCCCAAATAGTATACACTGTATGATCTTGTTTTTGTAAAATTGTAGAAAATGCGCACATTAGTCTATAGCATCAGAAAGCAAACCAGTGGTGTGAACTGGAAAGGAGTGGAGCAAGGGTAATAAAGGGTGCAAGGAAACTTTTGAAGGAGGGTTTTATAGGCGTGTATGTGTATCAAAACCTACTAAGTTGCACACTTTAAGTGCGGTTTGTTGTACGTCAGGTCCTCAGTGAACATCAAAATGAGGATAGTAAAGCCTATTCATAAATAGTTTTGATGTTTTAGTGAAAAAAAGCATGCTAACGTGCCAGGAATACCACAAGCAATCAATAAAGGGCTTTTCTATTCTCCCTCATTTTCACATATTTAAAAAAACAACAACAAAACATTAGCTTTAGCATCATATGTTTATATGACAAAGGCCTATAAGTGAGCACCAACACTTTAAGTAATAAAGGCTACAATTTTTTCCTGCCTTTTTTTGGGATAATGGAATATATATATATATATATATATATATATATATATATGGATAATATATTTATATAAAGATAAATATATATAAATATATATTTATATATATATTAAGGATTAAATGAGACAATCATGAGAGGAGCTTTGAGCAGTGCTGGGAATGTAGAACCATTCAATTTTTTTTGTTTTTTAACTATTATCAATCATTACAAATTTGAAGGATAGCACATAATGAGTGATCAGTAAATACTGGTTGTAATTACAGTTATTTTGTTTCTGGATTGGATGGACAGGAAAGACTTGCTAGAAGATCACTGAAGTTAATTTCAAAAAGGTTTGCCTTTCCTGAGACTCCTTGATGATGCTAGAGTTTTGTGCTCAGTTGCTCAGTCTTGTCCAATTCTTGGAGACCCCATGGATTATAGCCCACCAGGCTCCTCTGTCCATGGGATTTTCCAGGCAAGAATATTGGAGTGGGTAGCCATTTCCTTTGTATTTGGTGACAGATTGTGACAGGAACCATCTGGAAGAAATGTAGTTAATGTCCTTTTCAGCAATTTAATTACTCATCATGACTGTTAATAAGATAATATTGAAGGTTTCTGATTTATTAATGGTGGTCAGTGATTTAGTTGGGAATAAGTGGTTCCTAGTCCTAATGAAGTGGTATTAACTTTTGGGAAATAAATCTTTGCATTATATACAAGCAGCTCCTGAGAAACTTGTCAAAATGGAGATTTGTGAGGTTTACCTATGAAGATTTTGACTTGGTAACTCTGGGATGGGCTAGGAATTTGTATTTTATTATGCATACCCAGTTGGTTTTGATATAGATACGCTGTAAACCGTTCTGTGTGAAGCAGTTGAGAAAACATTTGGGACCTTGGACAGCTCCTGGTGCTGCTAGCTCAAGATTTTCAGGACACAGGACAGCTCCTGGCATCTCTGACTGCATACACAGTGGGAGATGAACTTCAGTTCTCTATGGGGCTTGCCCATTTTTCCTAGAGAATTGAAAAACCCAGGGTCTCTTAAGCCTGTACTTTGGGAAATGAAACGTTTTGACTCCTGGTGGCAAATAAGGGGATGAGGTACACGGTATACCCTGTAGAAGAAAATATTGTAAGTCCTTAACTTGGATATTTTGGGGCAATGGGGGCGCACGTAGCCTCCAGAGGATCTGAGACTCCTTAGAGCTTGTATACAAAATTGTGAGGATTGTGGCCATATATTAATATTTTAGTGGATGGGGGAAATTAACTTTGTCTCCATTTGAGGATGGAAATATTCTGGACCAACTAATTTGTATACTTTTACATACCACTTATGTACTTTGATAGACCTCTTAAGATTTGTGTGGGTGACTAGAGAATTTTAAGTTCCTCCTTGTTGTTCAAGTACTAGCAGCTATCTATATCACATTAACTATGACAACATCAGTAAAAACAAGCATGCAAACAATTCTTGAAGGCACCCAACTCTGATATCTCAAGTTGTAACTTGAAGTACTCTCAAGTGTTGTGATGAAGATCTGTTAAAGTTGGTACAGAATTGGATATATCTCATCTTGGCTAATCTGGAAACTTCATATTACTTAAATGCTATCTTACTATAGATTAATGTGGGAAATTAGGTCGTTTGGGTGATTAAGAAGGCTTTTCCCCCTATATATCATTTGATCTTTAAATGTTCTTATCCTTGATGGCTTTACACATATACAAGTCATTGGCTATGGAGTGTTGAGTTAGCTATTAGGGTTAGGGTTAGCAGAAAGTGAAGAGGGGCTAAAAAGCCTCTTGATGAAAGTGAAAGTGGAGAGTGAAAAGGTTGGCTTAAAGCTCAACATTCAGAAAACGAAGATCATGGCATCTGGTCCCATCACTTCATGGGAAATAGATGGGGAAACAGTGGAAACAGTGTCAGACTTTGTTTTTCTGGGCTCCAAAATCACTGCAGATGGTGACTGCAGCCATGAAATTAAAAGACGCTTACTCCTTGTAAGGAAAGTTATGACCAACCTAGATAGCATATTCAAAAGCAGAGACATTACTTTACCAACAAAGGTTCGCCTAGTCAAGGCTATGGTCTTTCCTGTGGTCATGTATGGATGTGAGAGCTGGACTGTGAAGAAGGGTGAGCGCCGAAGAATTGATGCTTTTGAACTGTGGTTTTGGAGAAGACTCTTGAGAGTCCCTTGGATTGCAAGGAGATCCAACCAGTCCATTCTGAAGGAGATCAATCCTGGAATTTCTTTAGAAGGAATGATGCTAAAGCTGAAACTCCAGTATTTTGGCCACCTCATGCGAAGAGTTGACTCATTGGAGAAGACTCTGATGCTGGGAGGGATTGAGGGCAGGAGGAGAAGGGGACGACAGAGGATGAGATGGCTGGATGGCATCACTGACTCGATGGATGCGAGTCTGAGTGACCTCCGGGAGCTGGTGATGGACAGGGAGGCCTGGCGTGCTGCGGTTCATGGGGTCGCAAAGAGTCGGACACGACTGAGCGACTGATCTGATCTGATCTGATCTGATTATTTGCAGTGGGTCAAACTGTTTCCTGCAGATAAGGTGATGGCTATTAATAGAATTTCACTTAAAATACATCCCCAAAGTTAACCCTTAATAGTCGGCAAACAATCTCACATTCATCATCTATAACCTATTTGGTGGTAGTCTGTAGTTTAATATTCTAATATATGTAAAGAGAAAGTCATTCTCTCAAAGGCCTAGTTGATTTGAATCGTCTGTCCTGAAAGGTGCTGTGTTTTTGAATATGAAGATGCTCTTGAGTCAGTGCCAATAAGATGAGAGCTATTCTAGTGGGAAAGCGGAGGCAGAGCTATGAGGATGCTCATCAGGTCCTCAGAGACTAAGGGCATTTGGTGGGGGCAGCTTGTGTCTCTGAGGAGTAATGAGATAGAAATTATTGACCGAAGGCTCTTAGCAGCTCAGCACACCTTCTGAATTATCTGTGCTAATTTTGGAGTAAAGATAACCCAGATAGTGTCTTTTCTTGGCTTCTGTGACGCCAGCTTCTCACGTTTGATTTGTTACCTCCAGTCTCACTGGATGCTCCCTTTTAATCTCTTAACTGGCTGTGTCTTCTCTGCTTGACCTCCACTTCTTTCCTGGGTCCTTTTCTCTAGCTATGCTGTCTCCCTGTGGGTTTCATTTAGTTCCATTATGGTAATACCATCTGCATGCCGATGACTCCAAAATGTTAGTCTCCAGTCTTGACCTTTCCTGGAGCTGCAGGCTCATAAATCAAACTGCCTACTTGATGTCATCCTGCCTCCCTGACTTGGATATCTATTGGCATCTTAAATGTAACAGGCCCACACTGTACTCTTTGTTCTCATCTTTTCCTTCTCCCTAAACTGTTCTCCAAGTTTCTTCTGTGAAAAATGGTATCACCTCTTCCCAGTTTTTAAAGATAAAAACCTGGGGGTTGTTCCACTCTTTTCCTCACTTGTCACATCCAGTTAGTTCCATCTCCAAGACACATCTCCAGTATATTCACTTCTTTCCGTTTCTACAACTATCAGCTTCAGGTTAAACAATCAATATTTCTCGTCTGGGCTGTCCCTCAGCTTTCTTTTTTGTTTTACTCTAATCCTTTCTCTAAGCAGCATCCAAAATAAATGATAAATTGAGTCATATCATCTCCCTTTGTAATACTTACCAATGACTTCTCATTGAATTTAGTATACAATTCAGACTTCCTTCTTTCCATGGCCTTTAAAACCCTACATGATGCCACATGGCCTTTAAAACCCTACATGATGCCATCATGTCCATTTCCCTAACTCACTTCCTTATATTCTCTCTTGCATCTTCTGCTCCAGTCACATCACCTCCTTTCAATTCCTTAAATACAGTGAGTTTATCCCTACCTCAAAGCCTTGGCCCGTATTTTTTCTTTCTGGAACACTCATATTCAAGAACTGTACATGACTGTCTCCTTCTCAATATCCAGGCTTCAGCTCCAATGTTATTTTCACAGAGAGGTCGTTTATTCATGACAGAGAGATCATTCACTTATTTTTCCTTCAGTCACTATCTCTCTGGTCTCCTGGCTTCATTTTCTTAGTATTTATCATGTACTGGGTACAAATTTTATGTCACATATTCAGATAAGCAAAAAAGTGGTAATTTACTGACTTTTATTGGACTTTTATTGGTATATGACTTTACCATCTGGTGGCTCAGATGGTAAAGAATTTGCCTGCAATGCACGAGACCTGGGTTCAATCCCTGGGTTGGGGAGATCCCCTGGAGGAGGGCATGGCAACCCACTCCAGTATTCTTGCCTGGGGAATCCCACGGACAGAGGAGCCTGGTGGACTATAGTTTATGGGGTTGCAAAGACTCAGACACAACTGAGTGATTAAGCACAGCACTGCACAGTAATAATCATAGTAAGCTAACTACTGTCACTGACAACCTTAAATTTCAATGGCTTAACCCAACAAAGTTGATTCCTGTGCATGGCACAGTCCCATGTAGGGTGGGAGATTATGGGAGTGGGGGTTGGAGAAGGGGTATCTGATCTTGTCCACTTTGACCTCTTTGGAGTGGCTGAAGGCTTCTGTCTCTGCTGCCATCAGTCACTGAGCTTGTCATGCTACTATGTCGTTGAGTCTGTCCATACCAGTCATCTAGCATCCTTTTTGTTCAAGGAAAGTTGCCTCTTTTGGTCCATCAGTGCTCTCTCAAACAGCTCTGTACCCTTCCTGAGATTAGGGAAAACCTTCTGATGCTCTTCTGCACCATTCTGTTCTGAAGGAGCCTGATGGGTATGGTGGGGGGTGGGGCGGCAGGTGGAGGGCAGCTGTACTGATTTTTTTCTGCATGAGCACGCCAGCCTCCATTTTGTTCTGCCGGGGATATTCCCCGCTTCAAGACATTTGAAGACATTCAATGTGAGACATTTCTTGAAGTTTTAAGAAATTCTCTGCTATTATTCCTGATGCTAAATTAGGGGGCTTCATCAACACCCAACTGAAATTTCCTTTCTGAGAGGGGTCAGGAGGAAAGGCCTCTATCTCAGGGACCATCACCAACAATTTTCTCTCTAGCTTTTGTCTACCAATTTTGAAGCTCTTCCCTTCAACTCCAAAAAGCTTTTGATCTCTCTGTGTGGCGAGAAGACCGACCATCTCAACTCTTCTCTTTCCAAACAGTGTTTACAAATAAATTCTATGCCCTCTTCTTCCAGGCTTTGTCTTCTTGCCATGCAAAGCCAAGCTTTTTGAAATGAAACAAAGCAAGACAATATAATACAAAGCTTTCTTCAAACATCTTGATTTTCAATACTATTGTCTCTTCTATGTATAAAAAAATCTACACGTATACTCAAAGCCACTGAGAACAGTGCCAGTGCAAAGGGACTGCTGCTTCCTAAAGGACATAAGGAATCAAAGGGTGGAGCTGAGTTGGGGTTGGCTGTGGAAACCTCAGTGAAGGTCTCAAAACATTACTTTCCACTACATCTTGTAGCTCTCTTCCCCTCAAGAAAATATCTCCGTTAAGAGCAAAAACCTTGACAATCTTGTTTACTTGGGGCCTAAAACTGCATGTGCAAAGCAAATATTTGTTACCTAAGCAATTTGGCTCAAATTGGAAAGTGGTAATGCACCTCTTGCAAGGCAGGAGACCTGGGTTCAGTCCCTGTGTTGGGAAGATCCCCTGGAGAAGGAAATGACAACCCCTTCCAGTATTATTGCCTGGAGAATTCCACGGACAGAGAAGCCTAGAGAGCTACAGTCTGTGGGGTTGCAAAGAGTCAGACACGACTGAGTGACTAACAAGCAATTTACTATGATTAATTAATTAATATTTGTTGAATGAATGGAAAAAAAGGCTTTGGTGTTTTTCTGAGCTTCAGTTTAGGTTAGAACTTCTGTCCACCCATCTCTTCTTTTTTTCTGTACTCCTTAAAATTATTTGAATGACCTTGAATTACCAACCTAATTGTGTTGACATGGGAGGAGGAGCTCTTAGCAGATCCTCTCTTTAGACTCAGTCATATAAATACTCCATAAACGGAATTCATGTCCTTTTCTGAACCACAGTTAGCAGGAGGGGCAGCTGGATTTCAAATACAGACCTTAAGAGAGTCCCTTCTAATGATAAGAACCAAAACAAAATGAGGTTTTTTTAATCCAAAAGTTAATGTAATTTAAGAAGATAGAATTAAAATATACCCATGCATTATTCTGTAACATATTTTCTTCATATTATTTTAACTTCTGTAGCATCAGACACAACTGAGTGACTTCACTTTCACTTTTCACTTTCATACATTGGAGAAGGAAATGGCAACCCACTCCAGTATTCTTGCCTGGAGAATCCCAGGGGCAGAGGAGCCTAGTGGGCTGCCGTCTATGGGGTTGCACAGAGTCGGACACGACTGAAGTGACTTAGCAGCAGCAGCAGCAGCAGCGTGAAAATAGTTTGGGCATGGCAGTTATCTTACACAGATCAGAATGACTTAATAAAATGCCATTATGTATCATTTAAAGGAAGTAAGTGCTTTACAAAGTTTGGAGGGAGAAAAAGGAACGAAATCCACTTCTTTTGAGGCTAAGATTTCACTCCCTAGTCACAAGCAGACCCTAATATGCAGCTCTCTCCCTTCTCCAAGGCCTGCCTCCTAAAGGGCCTTACACGTGTCCAGCCTTCCCAGGCCAGCCAGCCATTGCCATTTCTCCATCACTTTGGCCATGCGATTCCCTCATCCACTCTTCTACTCTAGGACTCAGCCTCAATTCCACCTGCTCTTTGAAACCCTACTTCTTCCTCCCCATCATAGTCAACTGTTCTTTTTCCAATAGCATGCTTTTTATACCTCTGTTTAACATGTATTTCATTATCCCTTGAGTTCCAGTAGGTTAGAGCCATGTGGTTCTCTCTTACCGGCCTGCAAGCCTTTTGAAGAAACTCCATTCACCGTGCTCCCTATAGCACTGTGCACTCCACGGGTGCTTGGTTATCAACGCGGTCACTGAACTGATGCTGAGCTGTCGCATTCCGGGCACCGTCTAGGCCCCTTATATAGCTAGATAAACAAAGTTCTCTATTTGTGACTGAACAAAAGTTGATTTTTTTTCCCTTTTCCATTTTTTTGAAGCTATCTTTTTTAAAAAAACTTTTTATTTTGTATTGGCGTATAGCTGATTAACAAACAATGTTGTGATAGTTTCAGGTGAATAGGATAACAGGAGAACTCCACTTTCCCATGTTGTCAGAAGGATCAAATGGGATGAAATGTAGAGCATGGTGGCTGGTAAGTAGTAACCAATCAATAAACAAAGGCTATTATTTTTTTTACTTAAAAAAAAACTTTTTATTTTATGTTGAAGTATAGTCGGATACGACTGAGCGACTTCACTTTCACTTTTCACTTTCATGCATTGGAGAAGGAAATGGCAACCCACTCTAGTGTTCTTGCTTGGAGAATCCCAGGGACGGGGGAGCCTGGTGGGCTGCTGTCTATGGGGTCACACAGAGTTGGACACGACTGAAGTGACTTAGCATAGCATAGCATAGCATAGCAGATTAATAATGTTGTGATAGTTTCAGGTGGACAGCAAAGAAACTCAGTCATACACAAACCTGTATCCATTCTCCCCACAAATCCCCTCTCAACCAGGCTGCCATTTGACATTGAGCAGAGTTCCCTAAGCCATACAGTAGGTCCTTGTTGGTTATCCATTTAAAGTATAGCACCGTGTACATGTCCATCCCCAATTCCCTGACTGTCCGGTCCCCCCATCTTTCCCCACAGCAACCATGAGTTTCTTCTCT
Source organism: Tragelaphus eurycerus (assembly GCA_935064755.1). Lineage (NCBI taxonomy): Eukaryota > Metazoa > Chordata > Mammalia > Artiodactyla > Bovidae > Tragelaphus > Tragelaphus eurycerus. Next base: position 11,869,523 of record CAKXYN010000016.1, read on the forward strand.
AAGCCTGTGAGTCTCTTTCTGTTTTGTAAGTTCATTTATATCATTTTTACAAAAGTCAATTTTGCACCATTATTTTCAATTAAACAGACAGGTTTTACTTCAATAGTGCAAGATATTTTTTTTTTTTGAATTTTATATGCTGGACTTACACAGATGAATTTACCGTTTGATTATATGTCAAAAAGTAAATTCATCTGTGTAAGTCCAGCATATAAAAATTAAGCGACTTAGCAGCAGCAGCAGTAGCATCCCTAGATATATTTGGGGCTTCTCAGGTGACACTTGTGGTAAAGAACCCACTTGCCAATACAGCAGACTCAAGAGACACGGGTTTGATCCCTGGGTCAGGAAGATCCCCTGGAGAAGGGAATGGCTACCCACTCCAGTATTCTTGCCTGGAGAATCCCATGGACAGAGGAGTCTGGTCCTCTGAGCTATAGTCCATGGGGTCACAGAGTTGGAAACGTGGAGCAAATTTCTGCCCTGTACTCACTGTTCAGAAATGAGGTGAATCCTTTATGCACATGAACACATAGAGACACTTCTTCCAATTTGGTGGAAGGGGGTAGGGGTGTAAATTTGCATCTATGTTCACCCTCTGCTATCTTAGTTTGAATTGCTTTATCAGGCAGAGTCCCTTTGGTTATTCATTGGTTACATATTTATTGAATACCTTCTATGCATAATACTCTTCTTATTTTCTATATTTGCTCTTGGCATAATCTAGCATGAACCATCCACTTTTGAAGGGATTAATTTCTTGCCAAATACAGCCATACATCGACTATGTCAACTTCTTAATTAAGAAATTGCCAGTTGCCAAAAAGGACAATCCCTGAAATCTCAGTGGTTGAGCCAGTAGGAGTTATTCACATAAGCGCACTTCAGTACAGGTATTTTGTGTAGTGGTTCAGGGACCCAGGCTTTTTCCATTTTGCGGCTCTGCTATTTCTTTGGGTTTCAGAGTCCTTTGCCATGAGGGCAGGGCAGAAGCTGTGTATAATGTTTTTATAGGCCAGGCCTCCCAGGTGGCTCGCGTGGTTAAGAATCTGCCTGCCAGTGCAGGAGATGCAAGAGGGTTAGATCCCTGGGTCGGGAAGATGCCCTGGAGAAGGAAATGGCAACTCACTCCAGTATTCTTGATTGGAGAATTCCATAGACAGAGGAGCCTGGTGGGCTACAGTCCATGGGGTTGCAAAGAGTTGGGCTTGACTGAAGTCGGCCATGCTTGCTCTCTTGAACAATAGTAGATCATAGCTCACAATCCACTGTCTAGAAATCCATCACATGGCTTCACTAAGAGGCAAGGGGGAGTGTGATAGAGAATATAGTCTCTGAGCAACCACTTCCTCAAAACAACTCTAGCCGTATGGACTGGGGCATAAATACTTAGTCTCTTCTGTTATCCAGGGTGAAAGGTGAAGCCAGTGAGGTCTGTCTTCTCAGATCCAAGCTTCTGGTCTCTGTTCCTCTTGTCTCCCTCCATGATCCTCCTTTCACTTCCTCCCAGTCCCTGTAGGTGCCCAGTCATCTGTCCTTCATCTGAAACTACTCTTAGGAAGGAAGTGATGGTTCTACTAAAGTCTCAGTGACAGGCGAGGCTCCATCTAAGGCTGCTTGCATTTTAACAGAAGAAAGCCTCTGTTTGATATAAGTAAAAAAATATGAGGCTCTAATAAGGGAATCTGAAGGCATGTGAGGTATTTTTGGGGAACAATAAGCACGCAGTCCCTAAAATTAAACCACATGTTAGATCTAACCGTGTCTTTCTATGCAACCCCCCAAAACCACAGGGCTCTGAAGCTTGGGATAGGTTTCTTTATTCTTTCATTTAATTTGGAAACTTTCCATAAAGACAGGCTGTGATGGGCTAAATTGTGTACCCACCCCCTGCCTTAATGCATATGTTAGAGTTCTGACTCTAGGTATCCAGAATGTGACAGTTTGGAGATAGGGTCTTAAGAGATGATTACATTAAAATGAGGGTGCTAGGGGGTGTTCTGGTTATAATCCAGACTCACTGGTGTCACTGCAAGAATGGGGGAAGCAGGACACACAGAGAGCCCACAGGGTGCGTGCTCAGAGAAAATACTTCATGAGGACACAGTAAGAGGGCAGCCGCCAGCAAGTTGGAAAGACAGGGCTCAGAAGACTCTTAGCTGGCCGAGACCTTGATCTTGGACTTCAGTCTCTAGAACTGTGAGAAATGTTTCTGTTGTTTGAAAGCCACCCAATATGGGGGCTTCCCTCGTGGCTCCATGATAAAGAATCCGCCTGCCAGTGCAGGAGACACTATTTTGATCCTTTGTCCAGGGAGATCCCATATGCCGAGGAGCAGCTAAGCCTGTGTGCCACAGCTAAGAGCCGGTGCTCTAGAGCCCGGGAACTGCAACTACGGAGCCCATGGGCTGCAACTACTGAAGCCCGTGTGCCATAAAGCCCGTGCTCTGCAACAAGAGAATACACTGCAATTAGAAGTACTGCAACTAGAGAAAAGCTGTGCAGCAATGAAGACCCAGCACAACCAAAAATAAATACATGATTTAAAAATTGTTTAAAAAAAGGATTTAAAGCCACTTGATCTGAGCTATGTTATTATGGCAACCTGAGAAAACCAGTACATGGATTCCCCCATTTTGTACATGGATCAGTGTTTTTAAGTGTGATAGGCAGCTAGGAGGAGGTTTGGGAGCAAGGATCCGTGGCTACAAAATAAGCACAGATGAGCCAAAAAGCGTAATAACCGAGAGTGAATGGATTCCATGTTTCCTTGAGAAGTCCAGGATGTAATCTGTTGGATAGTCTCCAGAATAGTGAACTGGTGGTGTCAGCTCTGAATTAATGACTCTAAAACATGCTCAGATAAATTTGTGCTTATTTCCATTTGTGTTTCTATGGACTGATTTAAGTTACATGCAAGTAATGGAAGATTCCTGCAAAATGCTTTAACACATGGAAAAGAGAAATTCTGGATAAATATTAATCAAAAACCTCTTGCTCTTGTTGTTCAATTGCTCAGTCATGTCTGACTCTTCTGACCCCATGGGCTGTAGCACACAAGGCTTCCCTTTTCTTCACCATCTCCTGGGGCTTGCTCAAACCCGTGTCCACCGAGTCGATGATGCCATCCAACCGTCTCATTCTCTGTCGCCCCCTTCTCCTCCTGCCCTCAATCTTTCCCAGCATCAAGTTCTTTTCCAGTGAGTTGGCTCTTCGCATGAGGTGGCCAAAGCATTGGAGCTTCAGCTTCAGCATCAGTACCCAGCTAGCAATATGTAATTGGCTGACTCAAAGTTAAGGTGGCACTGTGGTCAGCACAGTCAGTCTGGATCCTTGAACTGCCTTTTTTTTCTGCCTAAGTAGGGATAGCCTCCAGTCTTTGTTCCTTCTTGCTTCTGACACTCAGCAATTGCCAACGTATTTTTTTAGCACCCAGAACTGAGTTCAGGGCTTGAAAATGCCCGAGGGCCTGCCAATGCTGGGTTGGCCAAGTGTTTCTCCTTTCTTGCAGACACATCAGTGGCTCTGGGGCCTTTTCCAGGAAACAGTGTTCAAGAATTCAAACCCAATCACAAATCCCCTGTGGGTGAACAGGAGAAAGCAGGCATCTGGCATCCAGAGATAGGAAACAGAAGCGACATTGTGCTGTCAAGTTGCTTTCTACAGTGCTTTGTTAGAATTCAGTTCTCTTTATCTTAAGAACCAGTCATGAGCTGCTTAATTTGAGATTTTTGGAAAGCAAATCATCCTTTTGGCAAAAAGGGGGAAAACGTGTCCGCCATCTGGCTAAATCAAAGGCATCAGTACTGGGGAGGGAGCTTGTGCATGGAAAGGTGGCAGTGTAGGGGGGAGGAAGAGCCCTGAACTGGGGTTCTAGTTCACCACCCTGCCACCAGCTGCTGACATGTCCTGGCTAATCACTTAACCTTGTATTTTCTTCACCTGTTGGAACAGCGTGAGTCTCGGTGGTGGTGAGCCATTAGGAGACTTTGCTGCTGCTGCTGCTGCTGCTAAGTCGCTTCAGTTGTGTCTGACTCTGTGCGACCCCATAGACAGAAGCCCACCAGGCTCTCCCATCACTGTGATTCTCCAGGCAAGAACACTGGAGTGGGTTGCCATTTCCTTCTCCAATGCATGAAGGTGAAAAGTGAAAGTGAAGTCGCTCAGTCATGTCTGATTCCTGGCGACTCCATGGACTGCAGCCTACCAGGCTCCTCTGTCCACGGGATTTTCCAGGCAAGAGTACTGGAGTGGGGTGCCATTGGCTTCTCCGGAGACTTTGCTAACCCCATGTAAACTGTTTGCCACGACTTATTTGCAAAGGGCCTAAGACAAAAAGGCTTCTTTTCTGTCCGTAGCTGGGATTCCAGCATTTATAGACATGTCTGATGGATTAATGTGTGTGCACGTGTGTCTGACTGAAGTCCTAGTCTAGGGGATTGAGGGAAGCCACTGTGAGAGAACCCAGCATAGGGGGCTGGGCAAGGAGAACTTGATTTTAAAATGAGACATGAGTGTCTGGGGACAATATGGCAGCCGAATCTTGAGTTCATCTAGACCCAGCCATCCTACCACAAAGGGGTTTTGTTGGTGAATTTTTAAGTGCTGTATTGGGACGTCCCTGGTGGTTCAACGGTTACGAATCTGCCTGTCAGTACAGGGGACAAGGGTTTGATCCCTGGTCTGGGAACTAGGATTCCACATGTCTCAGGGCAGCTATGCCCATGAGCCACAACTACTGAAGCCTTTGCATCCTAGAGCTCATGCACTGCAACAAGAAGGGCCGCCACAGTGAGAGGCCTGCACACTGCAGCTAGAGAAAGCATGCAGACAGCAGTGAAGGGCCAGTGGACCCAAGGTAAACAAATCAATAAAGTGCTGTATCAATAAACACTTGCTGGGGACGCTTCCTCCCACAGCCAGGTGTGACACAGAAGGAACAATACCCTTCTCATTTTGGAAGAAGGGTGTGCTCTTCCAAGGTGCAGGGCCAAATCTTAAGTCCCATGGCACCATCATAGGATGGGAACCATGGCAGTGGCCATGACCACAGAGCTAGGTCATGATAACATATAAGCATCCTGAAAATTACAGGGAAAACTTGAAGGAGGGTAACCAATACAAGGTAAGACTCCCTGTCAACAGAAAGAGGCTTGGAGTTTTTGAAGTTTCAGTTCAGTTCAGTCACTCAGTCTTGTCCAACTCTTTGTGACCCCATGGACTGCAGCATGCCAGGCTTCCCTGTCTGTCACCAACTCCCCGAGTTCACTCAGACTCATGTCCTTCACAGCAGTGATGCCATCCAACCATCTCATCCTCTGTCATCCCCTTCTCCTCCTGCCTTCAATCTTTCCCAGCATCAGGGTCTTTTCCCAAGAGTTGGTTCTTCACATCAGGTGGCCAAAGTACTGGAGTTTCAGCTTCAGCATGAGTCCTTCCAATGAATATTCAGGACTGATTTCCTTTCAGACTGACTGGTTGGATCTCCTTGCAGCCCAAGGGACTCTCAAGAGTCTTCTCTGACTCCAGAGTTCAAAAGCATCAATACTTCAGTGGGCAGCTTTCTTTATAGTCCAACTCTCACATCCATACATGACTACTGGAAAAATCATAGCTTTCACTAGACAGACCTTTGTTGGCAAAGTAATGTCTCTGCTTTTTCATATGCTGTCTAGGTTGGTCATAGCTTTTCTTCAAAGGAGCAAGTGTCTTTTAATTTCATGGCTGCAGTCACCATCTGCAGAGATTTTGGACTCCCCCACCACCCCAAATAAAGTTTCTCACTGTTTCCATTGTTTCCCCATCTATTTGCCATGAAGTGATGGGACCAGATGGCATGATCTTAGTTTTCTGAATGTTGAGTTTTAAGCCAACTTTTTCATTCTCCTCTTTCACTTGCATCAAGAGGCTCTTTAGTTCTTCTTCACTTTCTGCCATAAGGGAGGTGTCATCTGTGTATCTGAGGTTATTGATATTTCTCCTGGCAATCTTGATTCTAGCTTCTGTTTCATCCAACTCAGCATTTCTCATGATGTACTCTACATATAAGTTAAATAAGCAGGGTGACAATGTACAGCCTTGAGGTACTCCCTTCCCGATTTGGAACCAGTCTGTTGTTCCATGTCCAGTTCTAACTGTTGCTTCTTGACCTGCATACAGATTTCTCAGGAGGCAGGTCAGGTGGTCTGGTATTCCAATTTCTTTAAGAATTTTCCACAGTTTATTGTGATCCACACAGTCAAAGGCTTTGACGTAGTCAATAAAGCAAAAGTAGATGTTTTTCTGAAACTCTTTTGCTTTTTTGATAATCCAGCAGATATTGACAATTTGATCTCTGGTTCCTTTGCCTTTTCTAAATCCAGCTTGAACATCTGGAAGTTCACAGTTCATGTACTGTTGAAGCCTGGCTTGGAGAATTTTGAGCATTACTTTACTAGTGTGTGAGATGAGTGCAATTGTGTGGTAGTTTGAATAGTCTTTGGCATTGGGACTTCTTTGGCATTGGAATTTCTTTGGGATTAAGTTTAGGTGGATTAAAACATTCAGTTTCCATGTAACGAGATGTGTTGGAAACATGATTTTTGAACTCAATTCTAGATCTCATCTTCAGTATTTCTCAGAACCTGAGGACAATCCAAAGAATTCCTCACAATGATCACAATAATAGAGAGAACAATCATTTGCTGAGGCACTTGCCCTGTGCCCGGTGCTGTGCTGAGTGACAGTCACAGTGAGTCTGAAGGGTGGGTGGCAGTACATCCAGTTTAAGATGAAGAATCTGGAGAGAAGTTCATTTCTCAGACTCAGATAGTGAGCACTGGTATTCAGATGTGTCTGCTCCCAGATCTTATGCTCTCTCTGCTCTACCACAGCACAGTGAGAAATGCTTTAGAATGACCTTTTCACCATGTTTGACTGGATGCTCAGAAGTTGTGGCCATTCCCAGACAGCTACCATGTCAGAACCCTGAGCTGAGAATCTCAGTGACAGAGATGAGCCAGGGTAAGCCACCGCACAACCTTGCCATCATCTGTGAGGCCACACTGCGGGCTCTGTGGCACTGCCCTGGGGCAGGGGGCCAGCGGAAGTGCCCCCACTGAGTTACAGTTCTGAGCATTTTTGTCAACATGACTGGACTTGAGTGAAGTGGTGAAATGGAAAGAAAATAATCGCAGTGACAATGACAAGACTAACACCTAGCGTTTATCCAATGTCGTTACTGCTGAGAATTGAGCAAAGCACCGTCTCAGTCTCCCTTTTAATTCTTACACCTTCATGAGTTGATTGCTAATATCATTATTTTAAAATTGAGGAAACAGAGGCTCAGGGAGATTAAGCCAGGTTGTTTGATGCTAAAGTGCATAAGTGGAAGGCAGACCCAGACCTGACCCAGGTGAGTGGAACTCCAAAGGCTTGGTGCAGAAACACTGTCACGAGCATTTCACTAGAACTCCTTTGCTTGGTGCCCTCTTTCCCCCGCTCTGCCCCCTTCACCCACATCTCCCCCTTTCTCTACATGTGGGACTTTCCCCCTCACCCCTGAAAGACCACTGGGCTCTAGGGAAACTTTAACTCTTTCCTCCCTAGTTACAACCCTGTGGGAGGCACTGTTTTCAGTTGCTTGCACTTTAGAGCTGCGGAGGGAAAAGTTGAGATATGTTGGTATTAAAATGTTTTTGCTATCATCACTGTTTATATTTACTCATACAGTATTTGGTCACAGAAAAAAAAAACAGGTGATTTTTTTGTAACCCCAAGAGGAGCTGAACAGCTTTTATCTTGGTTGATTTAACTATAAGCTCAGTGAAGTCATTGTGGGTTAAATATTACAAAATGCAATTTCCTACAGCAAATAAACAATGATTGGTAAATGTAATTTCCTACAATTGGCAGTTCAGTGAGTTTTATAGTTAGAGTTTCAAGGTTAGAGGTTGTATAATAATTAACCATTATAGTTAATACCAAAAGCCCACAAGACACCTTTGTGTACGAACTACTGAATTTTATGGTGACATATAGAAAAAGTATAAATCTGACAAAAAAGCATTCTCTCCCTCCAACCTAGCTTATGTTTGTATTTTTAGTGGCTTCAAGTTAAGTGACTGGTAAATATTTTCCAGTTCTTTCCTTATCTATGTAACAAAGTGTAATTATTAGCTCTGTACAGAGTATCCTCAAAGTCTCATGTCAACTTCTTAATCTACCATCTATTAAAAAATTTGTGGCCTTTAGAAAACATTTTATTTTTATTTTCTCCCCAGCTTGTTGAGATATAGTTAACACATAATTTTGTGTAACCTTAAGGTTTGCAACATGATGATTTGATATATTTATATTAATATATTATAAAATGATTACCACAATCAAGGTTAGTTAACCCCTCCATCACCTCAAATAATTACCTTTTATTGTGGTAAGAACATTTCAGATCTACTCTTTTAGCAATGTTCAAGTACATAATACAGTATTGTTAATTTAAGTCACCAAGTTGGACCTTGGGTCCCCAGAGCTTTAAATTTAGTCAGTGGTTAATTAAAGAACTTAGAGTCTTTAATTTTTATTTCTGTAGTGTAAATTTAAAAGACATTTTTACTTGCTTCTTGTTGAGAAACAATAACTTTGATCCCCACATAAAGGAGTTTTGAGAGTTACCCAAGGAGAAGTATTATCATTTTTCTGTGGCATGACAGGGAGTGACTTTTCTTATGGTTTCTGAAATCATGATATCCAGAGGTCCTTCCTGATGCTGGCCCAGCAGGTCATGCAGTATGAGTACTGTGTTCTCAAAGCTTCAACACTGTGAACAGAGAGCACTGGTGACCATGTGCAGAGGTTGGGAACATCAGTGATGGTGTGCATCGGGGTTGCCATAAGCTTGTGTGAGCCAGAACATGAAGCAGAGGGGACTACTGAGTCCCAGGAGAGTGCCCATACAGGCTTGTGTTTCTTGATACTTTACTCCTTTAATATATTCTGTAAAAAACTATATTGATTGTGTGATCTAGACACTTTGCTAGTATTATGGATATAAAAGTAAGTATCCTCAAGTGATTTACAGTTTAATGGGAAAAATAGATAATTATTAATAAGTGAGCAGTTATGAAAAGGTGTGCTAAATGTCATGATACAGAAAGTTTATGATATTGGGAGAACAAGGCAGGGGCATTCAAGCCTCATCAAATGAAGGTCAGGAAGTAGCATTATCTGAGGTCTGATGAATGAGAAGAGGGTTGCCCGTTGAGGGAGGAGTTGAGAGATGAGGGTTCCTTACAGTGAGTTCTTGTCTGAAGTCCTAAGAGCAAAAGATAATGTGGTTGTAGCTGTTGGGTGTGACATAGGGAAGGGAGGAGGAGATTAGGCTGGAGAGACAGGTTGGGCCCCATCAGAGGCCATGGTAATGTTAGACTTCATTTGAAAGATGCTGAAAAATTACCGAAGGGTTTTAAGATAGAAAATAGTGTGGTGAGAGTCACATTTTAGAAAATCTCAGTAAGACTCAGGTCTTGAAAAACTGGATTGGAAGGGGCACAGTTAGGGGCAGAGAAACCAGTTAGGAAGCGACTGCAGATTTCCAGTTGATAGATGTTGGGGGTCTGTTCTAAGGCACTGTCATTGGCAATGAAGATTGAGAAGGTGAAAGAGATGTGGTGAGAAATTTAATGTGGTTGTGAGGAAGGAGAAGAGCCGAGGGTGGCTGGTGTGTGCAAGTGTTGAATACATATTCAAGAGCAAGTTTGAGGCAGGAGGATGATAGTTCAGTTTTGGACTTGCTGAATTTGGGTCCTAGTGGGACAAGTGGGATTGTTGAGTAGGAGGTGGGTTCATGGGTCTGGAGCTTGAGAGAGTGGTGTGGGCAGGTGAGATAAATGGTAACTACAGTAATGGGAGAGTGTATGAAGGGAAAAAGAGAAGTGAGTCTAAGGAATGAGCATTCGGGTGACAGGCAGAAGAAGAGGAAGGTCCTGTGATTAGCGTGTAGGAGGAAAGCCACGAGAGCCTGGGCAGTGGTAAAGAGTGTTCAGTAAGGGAGAGGTTAACAGTATCAAATGATAAGGATGACTCAACTAAAATAAGGAGTGAGGAGTGCCGGTAAGAGTCAGCACAGAGGTAGACATTGGCATCTTTGGGAAGAGCAGTTAAAGTGCAGTGATGGGCCAGATGCCAGATTCTTTTGGGATGACAAGTGGAAAGAAGAAGAGGAAATGGAGGCAGGGAGTGTAAGCACACTCCTTCAGGAGGAGAAGGACTATATTCTGAAGAGGCCACAGGGCTAAAGGCGCATATTTTACCTCTTAATAGGAAGCAGCCAGTAGATGAGAAAGTTTGAAGATGTAGGAAAGAAATGGGATAATCAATAAAATGAAGTGAAGGTGGGTGGTATCCAGAAACCAAGGGGTGGGGCTGGTCTAAAGCAAGGCTGACCTTGGTACAGTGGGTATGAAGGAGGCAGATATGAATACACATGTGAGCATTTTGCAGATGTGGGAGCCAGAAGTTGTGAAATGCAAGTGAGAGTGGTAGTCTTTGGTAGTTTTCTACTTGTGGGTTAACGTTAAAGAGCATACCTTGTTATTTCTTTTCATGCAGTTCATGAAATAGTCAGAGATGCTATCCATGAGCTTTCTTATGATGCTTATCTTTTGTTGCTTTTGTTGTTGAAGCAGATTCTCCTGATCAAGAAAATGAGGTGGGAGAACTCTGTAAGCAATAACCCCTTAGTACTAAGTGAAAAAAGTTAAGGGTCTTGGCAAATCCGGGGATTACGGCAGTTAATACATGGCCATCCAGGCTGGCTGGCCCTTCTTTGGCTGCCAGCTTAGTTTAACACCTGCCAGGATGTCAGTCATATGGGCTAAACTAGACTGCAGCCACTGACACTCTCCTAACCTTCTACCATTCAGCTTTAGCCAGAACATCTTAAAGATCAATTAAGACAATACTTTTCACAGCTTTGTGAAAATTGTGGATAATTAGAAATATAATGACATTAGATGATTATGTGAGGCAATATAAAGTGATAGAAAACAATTATATAGAAATTACTTGAGAAAATGTTTTCCAGAGAGTCTGTATCATTTTGCTTTTTCAGTAGCAGTGTATGAATGATCCAGTTTCTCTAAAGTCTTATCAGCATTGGATGTTGTTACTATTTCTTATTTTAGTCATTCTGATAGGTGTGTAAATATATCTACTGCTGCCGCTAAGTCGCTTCAGTCGTGTCCGACTCTGTGCGACCCCATAGACGGCAGCCTACCAGACTGCCCCGTCCCCGGGATTCTCCAGGCAAGAACACTGGAGTGGGTTGCCATTTCCTTCTCCAATGCATGAAAGTGAAAAGTGAAAGTGAAGTTGCTCAGTCGTGTCCGAATCTTAGCAGCCCCGTGGACTGCAGCCTTCCAGGCTCCTCCGTCCATGGGATTTCCCAGGCAAGAGTACTGGAGTGGGGTGCCACTGCCTTCTCTGTCCTTAGTGGCTAGTGATGTGAAATCCTTTTGTGTGCCTATTTGCCATCTGTATGTTTTCCTTGGTGAAATATCTATTCAAGTCTTTTTTTTTTAATTTAAATTTATTTATTTTACTTGGAGGCTAATTACTTTACAATATTGTATTGGTTTTACCTTTTCTTTGTTTTTTAATTGGATTATTTATTTCTTTAGAGTTACAGTTGAGAGTTTTTTTTTGTATATTCTAGATACTAGTCCTTTGCTGGATGTGTGGTTTGCAAATATTTTCTCCCAGAATGTAGCTTGTCTTTTCCTCCTCTTAAAGAGTTTTTTGTTGAGTAAGCTTAAAAATTTTGATGAAGCCTAATTTATTGACTTTTTTTTCCTTTTATGGATTCTGCTTTTGAAATCAAGTCGGAGCATTCTTTGCCTAACTCTGGATCCTGAAGATTTTCTCTTAAGTTTTCTTTCTAATGTTTATAGTTTCATGATTTATGTTTAAGTTTGTGATCCATTTTAAATCAATTTGTATAAGATATAAGTCTTTGGTCAGGGTTCTTTTTTTTTTTTTGGACCTATGAATGTTCAATTTCTCCAGCACTATTTGTTGGATTCTTTTTGCTCCTTTTCATAAATCAGTTGGGCATATTTGTATGGGTCTATTTGTGCATATTCTTGCCTTGAGAACCCCATGAACAGTATGAAAAGGCAAAATGATGGGGTTCTGAAAGAGAAACTCCCCAGGGCAGTGGGGGCCCAATATGCTACTGGAGATCAGTGGAGAAATAACTCCAGAAAGAATGAAGGGATGGAGCCAAAGCAAAAAGAATACCCAGCTGTGGATGTGTCTGGTGATAGAAGCAAGGTCCGATGCTGTAAAGAGCAATATTGCATAGGAACCTGGAATGTCAGGTCTGATCTGATCTGATCTCATTTGTGCATGTTTTACTCAATTCCATTGATCTGTGTGTTTCTATCTCCACTAGTTCCATTCAGTCTTGATTATGGTAGCTATATAATAAGCCTCAAAGATGAGTAGATGGATTCCTACCACTTTATTTTCTTTCTCAAAATGTTCTGTCTATTCCAACACTTTGTCTTTCTGTATACATTTTAAGAATAATGTTTTCTATAGACACAAAAATATCTTTCTCGGGTTTTGATAGTAATTAAAACTGTATGTCAATCTGGGGTAAATGAACAACTACGTAGAGTCCTACAATCCTTGACCATGTATGTCTCCCTATTTATTTAGATCTCCTTTGGTTTCTGTCATCAACATTATATAGGTTCCAGCATAGAAGTGTGGTACATGTTTTGGAAGATTTATACCTAAGTATTTCATTTTTGAGTGACTGTAAATGGTATTGTATTTTAAATTTTGTTTTCACATGTCCATTGCTAGCATGTAGAAATACAGTCAATTTTTGTAGAAAAAATTATATTACTTTTTTGCTAGTTATATTTCGCTACTTTTTTGCTAATTATATTACTACATTGCTTATATTGTATCCTGTAACCTTCCTGAACTTGAGGAGATAGTTTGTCAGTTTTTTTTTTTTTTGATTTTCTATATAGATAATTATGTCACTGTAAGATAGGGATGGTATTATTTCTTTCTTTCTGATCCATATACCTTTTACTTTATTTTCTTGCCATGATATATTGGCTAGAACTTCTTTAAGTGTATTAGCTATAAGTGTATTGTAGGTGTTCTCTATCAAGCTTGGGAAGACCTTCTCTATACCTATTTTTCTGAGAGTGTTTTTTTTAAGTCATGAATGGGTGTTGACTTTTGTCCAGTATTTTTCTTTGTTCACAAATATAATCATATATTTTTTCTTTTTTAGCCTGTTGATATGGTAGATTACATTGATTGATTTTAGAATATTGAATCAGCTTCCATCCCTGGGATAAACCCCACTCGATCATAGTCTGTAAGTTTTCATATTATTGAATTCCATTTGCCAATATTGTGTTTGTAGATATTTATCTATAATTTTCCTTCTTTTTTTGAATACTGTCGTTGTCTGGTTTTGGTTTCAGGGTGATACTAGCTTCATAAAATGAATTGTAAAGTGTTCCTTTCTCTTCTGTTTTCTGGAAGAGGATGTATAAAATTGATGTTAATTCTTAATTAAGCATTTGGTAGAAGTTTCCAGTGAAATCATCTAGGTCTGTATTTGTTCTTTATTATTTCCTCTTCTGCTTGATTTGGGCTAATTTTTTCTAATACATGCATTTAGTACTATCAAATTCTCTCAGCTCTGCCTTTGTTCTGTCTCACAAATTTTGTCATATTGTATTTTCATGCCTGCTCAAATATAGTTTTTCATTTTCCATGACATTTTCTCTTTGACCTATTAATAATTTACCAGTGTGTTGTTTAGTTTCCAAGTGTTTTGAGATTTTCTTGTTATATTGGATATTGATTTCTAGTTTAATTCCATTTGGGTCACAGAACAGACTCTATATGATTTTAATTCTTTTAAATTTGTTGAAGTTCATTTTATGAGCCAGGATAAGGTCTATTTTGGCATATGTTCTGTGGACACTAGAGAGGGATGTGTATTCTGCTGCTGTTGGGTAGGGTGTTCTATAAATGTTGATTATATTGTTGGTTAATGATAATGTTGACTTCTTATTTATCCTTGCTGATTTTTTGTCGAGATGTACTAGCAATTATTGATTGAGGGATGTTGAAGTCTCTAGATATACTTGAGGAATTGTCTATTTCTGCAAAAACTCTATCAGTTTTTGTTTTACATATTTGGCAGCTGTGTTGTTTGGTATGTTTACATTTAGAATTGCTATATTTTATTGGTTGATTGATCCTTTTGGCAAATAGATGGGACAACAGTGGAAACAGTGGCTGACTTTATTTTTCTGGGCTCCAAAATCACTGCAGATAGTAACTGCAGACATGAAATTAAAAGACGTTTACTCCTTGGAAGGCAAGTTCTGACCAACCTAGACAGCATATTAAAAAGCAGACACATTGTTTGTCAGCAAAGGTCCATCTAGTCAAGGCTATGGTTTTTCCAGTGGTCATGTATGGATGTGAGAGTTGGACTATAAAGAAAGCTGAGTGCTGAAGAATTGATGCTTTTGAACTGTGGTGTTGGAGAAGACTCTTGAGAGTCCCTTGGACTGCAAGGAGATCCAATCAGTCCATCCTAAAGGAAATCAGTCCTGGGTGTTCATTGGAAGGACTGATGTTGAAGCTGAAACTCCAATACTTTGGCCACCTGATGCAAAGAACTGACTCATTGGAAAAGACTCTGATGCTGGGAAAGATTGAGGGCAGAAGGAGAAGAGGACGACAGAGGATGAGATGATTGGATGGCATCACCGACTCAATGGACATGGGTTTGGGCGGACTCTGGGAGTTGGTGATAGACAGGGAGGCCTGGCATGCTGCAGATCATGGGGTTGCAAAGAGTAGGACACAACTGAGCAACTGAACTGAACTGAAACATTGTATAATGTCCCTGTCTGACTTTGGTAATTTTTTGCTTTGAAATCAGCTTTATCTGATATCAAAACAGCCACTCCATCTTTCTTTTGATTAGTATTTTGCATGTGTTGCCCTAAAGGTCCAGGAACAAGTAAGGAGAATGAAAGCAAAACACGAAATCTGGTGCAGTGGGCCAGGGGACCTGCAGCTTCTATTGGACTCAGGTGCAGAGTCCACTCTGAGTCCAGCTTTTATTCCTGATTGCAGACTACAAAGCTTTCTTTGATCTATCTTTTCCAAGACACTACATTGACAGAGTCCAGATATCCTTGTTTTTACCCCAGGCCATTCCGTTCTGGGATACTCTTGGGAACAATCAGCAAGTCTGTAGGCAGTGCTCATACCTAACGCCAACCCGGTGTTCCAAGGTCCATGCTTTCATGATCCCAGTCATACTCCCTTGTGGATCTGGCCTTGGGGTCTGTAACAAGGCTATGATTCTAAGAAAAACATTAAAAATAATCATCAACACAGTTTCTTGATATATGCTATTTTTCTAAGTGCTATTTCTATGAAATTTCTCAAGGCTGTGAAAGTGCATCATTAGAAATTCCCACTACATGCATGATGTATTTTTCCCATCCTTTGACTTTCAGCCTTTTACTTTCAATCATACTGTTTATATTTAATGTAATTATCATTATGCTACATTTAAATCTGTCATTTTTTCTTTTGCTTTCTGTTCTGTCTCTGTGTTTAAAAAAAATTTTTTTTTTTTTTGTTATTTCTTCCTGCCTTCCTGTGGGTTATTTGAACATTTTGTAGAATTCCATTTTGATTTACCTATAGTGACCTTAAGTGTTTCTCTCTGTAGAGTGTTTTTTAGTGTAGTTTAGGTATGATGTCACACACACACACACACACACACACACACACATATATCTTATAATAGTCTGCTGATGTCATCATTTTGCCGGTTTTGCATGAGGTATAAAATCATGCCTTTATGCCCCCTTCTCCCCCTGTTTATAATGAAATGAAAGTTGCGGGTTAGTCACTCAGTCATGTCTGACTCTTTGCGACCCCGTGGACTGTAGCCTGTCAGGTTCCTCTGTCCATGGAATTCTCCAGGCAAGAATACTGGAGTGGGTAGTCACTTCCTTCTCCAGGGGATCTTCCTGACCCAGGGATTGAAGCTGGGTCTCCTGCATTGCAGGTGGACTCTTTGCTGTCTAAGCCACCAGGGAAGCCCTATTTAGAATAAAGATGTCTTAAGTATTTCCTCTGTATACATTTAGAACCATATCAGACAGTATTATAATTTCTGCTTCAACTGTCAAATATAACTTAGAAGACTCAAAAGTAGAAGGAAAGAGGTTGCATTTACCTATATTTTTGCTTACTATGTTCTTTCAAAGGGTGTTTCTTCACCCCTTTGGAGAAGGACAAGGTGAAAAACACGTAACTCATCAAAGACAGTGACTAAACCTGAAATAATTTTTTTCTTGGAAGCTGCCATTTCCCTCAGGAACTCTCACTGGATCATGTAATTCATGTTTTTATATGCTGTGTGGGGATTTGGCTTTCTGTTTATGGAGTTTGGATAAATACAGCCAGGCTATGCACTTAGCTAGTGTCTCAGCAGGCGCCAGAGAGACAAGTTCATCAAATGTAAATTAACATGTATAATCTAAACATACTTCCAGTAACTGATTTAATATGTGCTCTGTTGACAAAGAATTCTCTCAGGTAATAACTATTGAATGCTTGGGAACAGAAATATAAACCCCAGCTAAAAATGCAGCTCCTGTCTCTTTGAGCAAAGAGACAAAGTGGTGTTTGCTATTTCTTTTAAAAACTCTGGATGATTAGCTAACTAGATACACTAAACATAAAAATGGTATGATCTCCTTTAGTTGAATTCTTATTAAAGAGAAGTTTGTTTAAGAATATAAAATGAGTATATTAGTTCATTTTAGGATAATTATATGTAGTTATCATATATGCATTGAAATATATTTCAATAAATGAACTCACTTCTTTTGAATAATTGGCTCAGTGCTATAGAGAAACCCTGGAGAAGGAAATGGAAAGCCACTCTAGTACTCTTGCCTGGAAAATCCCACGGACAAAGAAGTCTGGCAGGTTACAGATCATTGGGTTGCAAAGAGTTGGACACGACTTAATGACTAAACAATAGAGAAACCCAGTCTATTTACCTATTTATTTATTATCAAGATGTAATTGATATGACATTGTATTAGTTTTAGGTGTACAACATAATTATTTGATATATGTATATATTCAAAATATATATTCCTTGTGGCAAGAACTTTTGCCATCTACAGTCTTAGTAAATTTCAGTTATGCAATACAAAAGTGTTCACTATAGTCACCATGATGAGTATTTTATCTTCAGGACATATTTATAGAAATTGTCTTGGCACCCCACTCCAGTACTCTTGCCTGGAAAACCCCATGGACGGAGGAGCCTTGTGGGCTGCAGTCCATGGGGTCGCACAGAGTCGGACACGACTGAGCGACTTCACTTTCACTTTTCACTTTCATGCATTGGAGAAGGAAATGGCAACCCACTCCACTGTTCTTGCCTGGAGAATCCCAGGGACAGGGGAGCCTGGTGGGCTGCCATCCATCCATCGCACAGAGTCGGACATGACTGAAGTGTCTTAGCAGCAGCAGCAGCAGCAATAACTAAAAATGTTTAAAGTATGGAATATATGAATGGATGTACAGTGTTTATACTTTGAAGAACTAATAATTAATGATTAAGACTACTAACCTAGACAGCATATTAAAAAGCAGAGACATTACTTTGCCAACAAAGGTCCATCTAGTCAAGGCTATGGTTTTTCCAGTGGTCATCTATGGATGGTTTCTATAAAGAAAGCTGAGTGCTGAAGAATTGGTGCTTTTGAACTGTGATGTTGGAGAAGATTCTTGAGAGTCCCTTCGACTGCAAGGAGATCCAACCAGTCCATCCTAAAGGAAACCAGTCCTGAATATTCATTGGAAGGACTGCTGTTGAAGCTGAAACTCCAATACTTTGTCCACCTGATGTGAAGGGCTGACTCATTTGAAAAGACCCTGATGCTGAGAAAGATTGAAGGCGGGAAGAGGAGGTACGACAGAGGATGAGATGGTTGGATGGTATCACTGACTCAATGGACATGAGTTTGAGTAAACTCCGAGAATTGGTGATGAGCAGGAAGGCCTGGCATGCTGCAGTCCATGGGGTCACAAAGAGTCAGACATGACTGAACGACTGAACTGAACTGAACTGAAGGCTACCAGTGAGAAATCCTGACACATTGGCTTTAAGGAAAAGACAAGACAATTGTCATTGTTAGGCTCAATGTTGACATGCAAGGTAGTGTCTCAAATACTATTATTTTGTTACTCACAGTAATATTTTCATTTATCATGTTAGTGCCATTAATTTGTCAGGAAAGCCTTTCTTTTTATAGTTAGAGCAAAATCACATGTATACCTGTGGTAGATTCATTTTGATATATGGCAAAACCAATACAATATTGTAAAGTTAAATAAAATAAAATTAAATAAAAAAAAATCAAAACTCAAATTAGAGTATATTGAATCAAAGCCTCTCAACAGTGGCATGATTGACATTTTGGGTTGGGTGATTCTTTATCTTGGGGGCTGCCCTGTACAATGCAGAGTGTTTAATAGTGTCCTCTACCTACTGGATTCCAGTATCAACCACTCCTGCCCATCCCTCCTCTCATCCCGGGAGTGACAAATAAGACTGTATGCAGGCATTGCTAAACACTCTTTGGGGACAAATTTGCTTCTGTTTGAGGACCACTGGTCTAAACTATTGGCAAACTCAAAATAGTGCAGTTAGAATGTAGAACATCTATTCTACAATGGACATGAAGGGAAAGGTGTCTTTAATTCAGTCGGTGATGTCTAAATAGAACACATTTGACAGCTTCTGGGGATCTCCACTTTCATGCTCATCCAAGGACTGAATTTGGGTGATCCTAGCAGACTATTTGGTTTACATACACTTCCACTGTCCTCTTTTCCCTGGCTTGGTTTTGTAGATTATCTGTCTGGTTCATGATAACTCAGAGCAGAGTGTACCCTGTTGTATTCAACATAACAGTTCAAAGATGTCTGTGTTGGCTACATACATTGTTTGATTTAATTACTCTGGCTTTGAATAAAGAGTTTGGCCTTCTTCTTTCTGAATAAACGCTTTATTGACCTTTTCCTTGTAGCTCTTCATCACCATAATGACACACTCACTAATTTCAAAAAGACTAATTGCCCTCTAAAGGCTAATAATTTCAATAAACTGTTTTGATCGAGGTAGGATTTGTAAGTCTTTGCCAGTTGGGCTAATTGTTCATTCAAAGCTTTTAATTGTTCCCTGACAAATTTATTTTTAAGAAGCATCTGAACTATCCTTTCTTTTGCTCATTAGGTGGTTGGCAGCTTCCCAAAGTAAGCAGGGCTTGACATCTGGTATGTGGTACGTACTACACTGGAGATTTTTGCCATCTCTTTGATATTACTCCTTGTTCCCTTTACTTCTTTAGGCCAAGGTTTGTTCCTCTTGGGATGCTCCTTGATTTTTAACCTAGGCCAGTAACACAACTTCAGGAACCCAAGTGAGGCTTAGGGCAGTGAAAGCCATCAACTTTTGTTTTTGCTGGGTCTAGTTGAATCATTTTGATGTAGACTAAGAAAATTACCAAAAAAAAAAAGAAAATGACCAGTGTGGGACATGTTCAGTCAAAGGTTTGAGTGCATAGAGGGTGCTTCAGAGGAGATGCTTTGGTCTGTCTGGGACTGAGGGGCTTTCTAAAACATGATGCTTTCATTCCTAAAGTCAGGAAGGTCCCAAGCAAGTTGGAATGTGTTGGTCATCCTAGGAACACTACTGTAATCCTGGTGTCTTAGGATTTAGCAGTCTGCAAACCAACATATGACCACATCATCATCAATGCTTGAAAAATGATAGCTCTGAGCCCCTACATCATGACTGCAAGAAGTTAGTCCCTTGAATGTCTCCCAGATTTTTCTAGGAGTCTTCAGAGAGTGATTCATATATTCTGAGAATTGAGGGCTCCTCTCTCTCTCCTCAGCTTTTGTTTTCTCTCTCTTTTTCCCTTCCTTAACTTTTAAGCAGTGCCCTGCAGCCTGAAAACTGCCTACAGAAGTACCTCCATACTGCCACTGTTGCAAGTGTCTGAATAAGTGATCAAACCCCTGACCTGGTTTTTCTGCCACTTTGCTGTGGATAGTTTTCTCCCAAGGGCGGCCCCAAATCCTTCAGGCTAGTCACAGCCCCCTGGGTGTGACAGGTCCTTTAGTTCTTGGGTTTCCTCCTCTTTTCTCCAATCATCTCCCCACCCCAGCTCCTTTCCTTCTATTATATTTTCTTCCCACCTGTGCTTGTTCTCAGATATTCCTGAACCTATAAAATGGAGAATCACAACCCCCAACCACACCCCTCCATGCAACACCAGTCCACGCACTGGAGGTGGGTAGGGTGGGATCTTGGTCTCCCTCATCGCACTCATTCACAAGCTTCTTTTCTGCTCAGACAAGTTGCTGGGAGGATTTTCCAACCTGACCAAGAGTTTCCTCTAAATCTCTAATTGTCTAATTAAAACAATTGTAGGCTATCTCTAGCCCCTGTGGTTGTATGGCTCAAGTCAGAGAACTTATATTCAGACCCAGAGTTACCAGAAAGCCAGCTGGATAAGCAGCAGGCGGTCAGAGACACTGTCCATGAGCTGCGTCAATGCTGAGTGTCTATGAGCACTGGTGAGTTTCAAAGCACTGAATTAGGGCTGGTAGTAGTGACTCTCATTTCCCCACTAACCACTCCCATCCTAACTTGAATCATTTCATCCTCTGAAAGGATGGAAAACAAACTACTCATTAGAAGGATTTTGGCTACAAATAGGCAATGGCACCCCACTCCAGTACTCTTGTCTGGAAAATCCCATGGACGGAGGAGCCTGGTGGGCTGCAGTCCATGGGGTCTCAAAGAGTCGGACGCGACTGAGCAGCTTCACTTTCACTTTTCACTTTCATGCATTGGAGAAGGAAATGGCAACCCACTCCAGTGTTCTTGCCTGGAGAATCCCAGGGACGGGGGAGCCTGGTGGGCTGCCATCTATGGGGTCACACAGAGTTGGACACAACTGAAGCGACTTAGCAGCAGCAGCAGCAAAAATTCTGATTCAACCTGGCTCAAACCAATTGAACGTTTATTATAGTATAGAACAGTGAATCCATAAGAAGGATGAGCTTCAGAGTTGAGTGACTCTGGCTCAGAAATATCAACAAGGAGCCAGGTCATCTCCATATCTGCAATAGATAACCCATGCATTGTTTCATCTTTGGACTAAGGAATAGTGAGCGATTTGAACCATAATCAGGAAAAAGTCAAAGCAGAGGTTTTCAATCGGTTATGTTTTGGGTTCTCAGGCTGTAAAAATCAGTGAAGTCAGGGGAGAGGAAAGACATGTTTAAGGATAATGCTGTGTGCTTGGAATTCTCCACAGATCAGATCAGATCAGTCGCTCAGTCGTGTCCGACTCTTTGCGACCCCATGAACCGCAGCACGCCAGGCCTCCCTGTCCATCACCAACTCCCGGAGGTCACTCAGACTCGCATCCATCGAGTCAGTGATGCCATCCAGCCATCTCATCCTCTGTCGTCCCCTTCTCCTCCTGCCCTCAATCCCTCCCAGCATCAGAGTCTTCTCCAATGAGTCAACTCTTCGCATGAGGTGGCCAGAATACTGGAGCTTCAGCTTTAGCATCATTCCTTCCAAAGAAATTCCAGGATTGATCTCCTTCAGAATGGACTGGTTGGATCTTCTTGCAGTCCAAGGGACTCTCAAGAGTCTTCTCCAACACCACAGTTCAAAAGCATCAATTCTGCGGCGCTCAGCCTTCTTCACAGTCCAGCTCTCACATCCATACATGACCACAGGAAAGACCATAGCCTTGACTAGGCGAACCTTTGTTGGTAAAGTAATGTCTCTGCTTTTGAATATGCTATCTAGGTTGGTCATAACTTTCCTTCCAAGGAGCAAGCGTCTTTTAATTTCATGGCTGCAGTCACCATCTGCAGTGATTTTGGAGCCCAGAAAAACAAAGTCTGACACTGTTTCCACTGTTTCCCCATCTATTTCCCATGCAGTGATGGGACCAGATGCCATGATCTTCATTTTCTGAATGTTGAGCTTTAAGCCAACCTTTTCACTCTCCACTTTCACTTTCATCAAGAGGCTTTTAGTTCCTCTTCACTTTCTGCCATAAGAGTCGTGTCATCTGCATATCTGAGGTTATTGATATTTCTCCCGGCAATCTTGATTCCAACTTGTGTTTCTTCCAGTCCAGCATTTCTCATGATGTACTCTGCATATAAGTTAAATAAACATGGTGACAAAATGCAGCCTTGACGTACTCCTTTTCCTATTTGGAACCAGTCTGTTGTTCCATGACCAGTTCTAACTGTTGCTTCCTGTCCTGCATACAGATTTCTTAAGAGGCAGATCAGGTGGTCTGGTATTCCCATCTCTTTCAGAATTTTCCATAGTTTATTGTGATCCACACAGTCAAAGGCTTTGGCATAGTCAATAAAGCAGAAATAGATGTTTTTCTGGAACTCTCTTGCTTTTTCCATGATCCAGCGGATGTTGGCAATTTGATCTCTGGTTCCTCTGCCTTTTCTAAAACCAGCTTGAACATCAGGACGTTCACGGTTCACATATTGCTAAGCTTGGCTTGGAGAATTTTGAGCATTACTTTACTAGCGTGTGAGATGAGTGCAATTGTTCGGTAGTTTGAGCACTCCTTGGCATTGCCTTTCTTTGGGATTGGGATGAAAACTGACCTTTTCCAATCTTGTGGCCACTGCTGAGTTTTCCAAATTTGCTGGCATACTGAGTGCAGCACTTTCACAGCATCATCTTTCAGGACTTGGAATAGCTCCACTGGAATTCCATCACCTCCACTAGCTTTGTTCGTAGTGATGCTTTCTAAGGCCCATTTGACTTCACATTCCAAGATGTCTGGCTCTAGGTCAGTGATCACAACATCATGATTATCTAGGTCTTGAAGCTCTTTTTTTATACAGTTCTTCTGTGTATTCCTGCCACCTCTTCTTAATATCTTCTGCTTCTGTTAGGTCCACACCATCTCTGTCCTTTATCGTGCCCATCTTTGCATGAAATGTTCCTTTGGTATCTCTGATTTTCTTGAAGAGATCCCTAATCTTTCCCATTCTGTTGTTTTCCTCTATTTCTTTGCATTGATCACTGAAGAAGGCTTTCTTATCTCTTCTTGCTATTCTTTGGAACTCTGCACTCCACAGATACTTTTAATTATCGACCAGAAAATAGACATATGGCCACATCTAGCTGCAGGGGAGACTAAAATTTCTGAAACTGTGGCTACTGAGGATGAGTAGATGTCTCTGTCCCAAGGATTAAATAAGTGAGTGTTTGTAAAGCAATTAGCACAGTGGCTTGCACAGAGTAGACACTCAGTGTGAACTATTGTTTCTACCTTTTAGTTAACATCAGGAGCAGACAATATCAAAGGGAGGATGGGGTGAGGGTGGCAAGTGAGCCCTGTGCTACTTGTTAAAAAATTGTTTTATTGAAGGATAGTGGATTTACAGTATTGTGTTAATTTCTACTATAGCGCAAAGTGACTCATTTATATGTATACATTCTTCTTCATATTCTTTTCTGCTATGGTTTATCTTAGGATACTGATTATAGTTCTCTGTGCTATACAGTAGGACTTCATTGTGTATCCATTGTATGTATAATAGTTTGCATCTGCTAATTCCAAACTCCCACCCCGTCTCTCCTTTACTCCTCCCTAGCAGTCCTGTGCTATTTTTAAAGTGAGAGAAGCTTCTTCTACACTTCTTGTGATGGAGGTATGGAAAGGAAGTAAGTTTGGCCAGAGATGGGAGGTTTACAGTTGCTCTTTTTAGGTTTCTGTCTTGAAAATTGGTGTTTTAGAGATACATAGTCAAAATGGAAATGTGCTAAATCGGGCACAGGGGAAAAACGGTGTAAATAAGACTGAAATGTGTTCTAGGGTCTTAAAGAACTTTTATGTATATTTACATAGTGACCTGGGAATGTTTTTCTACTAAAAATTCTGAGAGAGAATTAGATAATACGTATGAAGGGCTTTAAACTCTTAGGAGGAATGGAGCTATGCAAATCTAAAGGCTGGGCATTATTAATAACGATGGTAGTTTTAATATATGTCATACACTTTGCCCTTCAAAAGACTGGGATTTAATGCACACAAGGCAAGGTGGTGGAAACATGAGTTCCCAGTGGGGTAACCCGCCCTTTCCCAGTGATTAGTGCATCTCCTTTATCTGGGGCAAAATGGAGGATTAGCGGCCACTTAGTTATCTCACTGTTCGATCACTGGGCCAGAAACACTCCCCTTTTCTCTGCTTCTTTTTATCCTCTTTGCTTCTCCTCTACCAGCAGGAAAGAGTACATGTCCCTTTAAGCCCCAATTTCCTTTTTTCTTCCTTTCAAATCCTTTGAGGAGTTCTGGCTCTTGCTAGAGACCTAACTTCGACTAGAAAAGGCAGTATTTTCTTAGGGCTCCTGTTTTTCTTCTTTGAAAATGGAGCAACAGAGCCTGTCCCTGGTGTATGCTCAGAACTAGGACTCTGATCATGCGAGGGGTGGAGGGGAGAACGTTGAATCTGGAGATAGAATAAGTGTTTCCTGCTTATTGGTGCAGTAATTTTGGGTAAGCCATGCTATGAAAGTGCTTCGGCATCCACAAGGGGCTATACAAAATCATCTTACAGGGAAAAGTGGGTTCCAGCTGGCCAGGCAAGTGGAGATATAGGAACACACTGTAATTGATCCTACTTACAAATGCCAGAGCTTGTTTCTTTCTGCAAGTGGTTTTCCCTTCTTCAGGAGTAAGGATGTTTCACAATCATCCCTTTATTTAACACTTCCATCAGATATTTTTTTGTGCACCTATGAAGTGTAGGGTACAACACGGAGCACTGGGTACAACAATCCCTGGCCTAGAGGAACATGGTCACGTGGGGGAGACAGGTAACAAACAAGTGAACAGTTAGATTTGTAATTCCAGCTTGTGATGTGCTATGAAGGGAACCGACAGGGCTGTGGTTGAGGAC
The DNA here is from genome assembly GCA_935064755.1 of Tragelaphus eurycerus. NCBI lineage: Eukaryota > Metazoa > Chordata > Mammalia > Artiodactyla > Bovidae > Tragelaphus > Tragelaphus eurycerus. The sequence goes on from CAKXYN010000016.1 coordinate 11,894,630, forward strand.
CCTGGGATGTGGGATGAAGGGAGCTCTGCTGGCTCTTTCTAGGATGTGGTTCTCTGAGCTGGAAGGAACCCTGGGCATCATTGGTCTTTCCTCTCATCCTTGGTTGGACCTCTGTATAAGGATCCCAGAATCGGGAGAGCTAATCTTGTTTTAGAAGAGCTGCCCTCAACACCAGTCTTCCCAGGCTTAACACCAGCTCAAGATGGTATAGATTCTGCCTGCAATGCAGGACACCCTGGTTTGAGCCCTGGGTCAGGAAGATGCCCTGGAGAAGGAAATGGCAACCCACTCCAGTACTCTTGCCTGGAGAATCCCATGGACAGAGGACCCTGGCGGGCTACAGTCCATAGGGTTGCAAAGAGTCGGACACGACTGGAGCGACTTATCACACATGCACAACCATTGTCCCATTGCCTCCTGTCTGGGGCTGAGAACATGCTGCTTCCTTGTCCCCTCCCTGGGATCTGCCACCTCAGTGTTTCCCATCACCTGTGTCTCCCCCACAACAGAGGAGAGAGACTCCTATCTCACCAGGGAAGAGTCCTGTCTCATCTTGCCTAAGCTCCACCCTCTGGAGCCACCGAGCCAGCTTCTGGGATGCCAGCTCCCAGGCCTTCAGGCTGAGTCAATCAATGCCAGAAACAGTTGTTTTGGAGCGGCCTAGTGTTTTTTTCAATCAGGAGGCTGATGAAGTCTGCTTCCTGCTCATGCTCGCCTCCCTGGGACAACTTGGCACCGTCTGAGGTGGCCCACTCAGCACCCCCTTTCTGGACTAGCCGTCCTCCAGGAAGCCAGCTGGAAGCTTGTTGGCATTTATTACCTTTTTCAGCTTTAAAAACTCTGCCCACTGAAATGGACTGAGTAATAACCATGAAGTAGATCCGGGCAGTGACATCTGAATAGAAATGAAAATAAAACGTTAAGTGGCAGGTGTTTATGTGATCTTGCTACTCTGGGGGTCTAATTGATCCAGTTTTGGTTGGCAAAGAGGAGGACCCCTTGAGAGGCCCTGTGGTGTTCTGAGCTGGGTGGACACCCTGGGCTGGATGTCACAATATTTGGACTCTGTTCTTAACCAGATGGAGACTTTAGGTAAATTGCTTCACCTCTCTGGTCTCAGTTCCCTTAATTGTGAAATGAGTATGGGCTGGATGACTTACCTAGCCCTGCCTACATCAAATAAAGTAATTTCATATAGCATTTTCAGATACAGTCATTGAAAACAATGCTTTCCAGTCTCTGTTCTTTTTTTCCCCCTTCCTTTCCTTCTTTCTTTAAATAAAGAGTGGCCAGGAAAGGGAAATCAGAGGTTAGTTCTCTGCTAGTGAGATACCATGTGACTCCACAGTTTTTATAGGTTGGTGACTTAAATTCTTTGTCTGAAACTGATGTATGATTTCTGCACAACTGAAAGCCTTGCCTTGATCCTCCCAATCTGGCCTCTGGCCTTTTCTGCACTGGCGTATGCTCAGTTGTATCCCACTTTTTATGACCCCATGGTCTGTAGCCTTCCAGGCTCCTCTGTCCATGGAATTTTCCAGGCAAGAATACTAGAGTGGGTTGCCATTTCCTACAACTTTGGTGGGTTCAGGAAAGTGATCCAGTTATTTCCCCAGTCACCATCAGACAAGAAGGGAAGCCAGGCATCAGTGGGCAAGCCAGACTGGTGGCCAGGAATTGGAATTGTTGGCTTCTGTGTAGCTGGCACATGTGCTTAGCACCACCTTCTTCAGATGCTCTTCCAGCTCTGTCCTGCTCTGTGTCTCTTCCCTGCCAGCCTGGAAGGAGGGAAGGAGAGGAAGGTCGGGGTCCTTATTTGTGCTCCCCAGGGCTTTGGCAGCTGGTCTAGTCCAGGACTGTGCCTTTCCACACTCTGGCCCTCTCTGTGCGTGAAAACACTGTTCTACTACTGATCCCTTTGGTTCCAGGGATTAATTCATGCGATGGTTTCCTGCTGGGTGCATTTCTTCTCTTAATCCTGCTCAGGTTTCTACAAATACTCCCATGTCAGGTAAATTCTGTTTCTTGTCAAGTCCCTAACTGTTATGACATCCAAAGAGAACATAAAAAGTGACCAGGAATTAAGATAGTATTCATCTGTGCTTCTTGACTATGGTTGAACTTTAGGCTCTCCAAGGAAGTTTAAAAAAGCACTGAGCTTGGGTTCTATCCTTAGAGATTCAGATTTAATGGTCCATCGTAGAACCTAGGATTGATATTTTTAAAATATGTACAGCCTGAGTATGAATCAACCAATACCATTGGTTGGTATTAATTGTTGGGGTTGGGGAAATCAATATCTTTTCCCTGAGAATCAGAATTATTTCCTTGGTTATAATGGAACAGATTATACATTGTATAATTGTTGTATACATTGGTTACAGATGTTCACTCTTTTTCTTTTCAAGTTTTTATGATATACAATTTCATACCTCCACAAAAGTAGGGGGAGGAGAGAAATCAATATGCATGTACCCATCACCCAGATTCATCAGTTATCAAGTCATGGCCCAGATGATGTATCATTTTATGTATCGTTCAGAAAACAAAGATCATGACATCTGGTCCCATCACTTCATGGGAAATAAAAGGGGAAACAGTGGAAACAGTGTCAGACTTTGTTTTTCTGGGCTCCAAAATCACTGCAGATGGTGACTGCAGCCATGAAATTAAAAGACGCTTACTCCTTGGAAGGAAAGTTATGACCAACCCAGATAGCATATTCAAAAGCAGAGACATTACTTTGCCAACAAAGGTTCACCTAGTCAAGGCTATGGTCTTTCCTGTGGTCATATATGGATGTGAGAGCTGGACTGTGAAGAAGGCTGAGTGCCGAAGAATTGATGCTTTTGAACTGTGGTGTTGGAGAAGACTCTTGAGAGTCCCTTGGACTGCAAGGAGAGCCAACCAGTCCATTGTGAAGGAGATCAGCCCTGGGATTTCTTTGGAAGGAATGATGCTAAAGCTGAAACTCCAGTATTTTGGCCACCTCATGTGAAGAGTTGACTCATTGGAGAAGACTCTGATGCTGGGAGGGATTGGGGGCAGGAGAAGGGGATGACAGAGAATGAGATGGCTGGATGGCATCACTGACTCGATGGATGTGAGTCTGAGTGACCTCTGGGAGTTGGTGATGGATAGGGAGGCCTGGTATGATGCGATTCATGGGGTCGCAAAGAATCGGACACGACTGAGTGACTGATCTGATCTGATGTGTGTGTTTAAAGATGGCTACTTGTTTTTTGCACATTTTTGAGTCTTTGTCTTTTTATTGTTGATTTGTAGAAATTATTTACAAGTGCTAAATACAAGATTTTTTTTGTAGTTATTTGATCACATATGTATGCTGAAAATAGTTTTGTACATACATACAATGACTTGTCTTCTTTTTCTTAGTAGTGTCTATTTGTTCCAGCAACATTTTAAAAAAGAAGATCCTCTTCACCTTCTAAATTGGCTTGGTAAAATTCATTTGTTGAAATTGATTTGCTTTATGTGTGTGCTTATTTCTGTATTCTTTATTCTGCTCCATTTTACCAATTTGTCTTACCCTGCTCAATACCATACTGTATTGATTACTATGGCAAGGATAGCAAGGAGATCAAATTAGTAGACCCTCCCCCTGGGGTTGGGGGTGAGAGAGAGGTAGTGAAACCATTCTATATGATACAGTTTTCACTTTCATGCAGTGGAGAAGGAAATGGCAACCCGCTCCAGTGTTCTTGCCTGGAGAATCCCAGGGACGGGGGGAGCCTGGTGGGCTCTCGTCTATGGGGTCGCACAGAGTCAGACATGACTGAAGCGACTTAGCAGCAGCAGCAAAGGAAATCAACCCTGGATGTTCATTGGAAAGACTGATGCTGAACAACAACAGCTTTATTGTTGGTGTTTAGTTGGTAAGTTGTGTCCAACTCTTTTGCTTCCCCATATAGTGCAGTGCCCCAGACTCCTCTGTCCATGGGCTTTCCCAGGCAAAAATACTGGAGTGGGTTGCCATTCCCTCCTCCAGGGGATCTTCCTGACCCAGGGTTTGAACCCAAGTCTCCTGCATTGCTGGCAGTTACTTTATCACTGAGCCACCTGAGAAGCCCTTAGCAGCATTTCTGGCCTCTATTTACTAGATGTTGGTAGCAGCTGTCATCCCTTGTGATAATCAGAGATGCTCCAGACATTGCCAAATGTCTTCTGGGGTCAAAATTGCTACTAGCTGAGAACCACTGTCCTAAGGTGTTAGGGATAAGCTATCACATGACTGCATTTCAAAGCTCTTTGAGACACTTCCTTTCTGTGTGGTTTTGTCATCAACCTGGTACATACTCAGATCCATTTGGTTAATTTTGCTTTGGAATCTTAACTTGGCTTTAATTTTTAATGTGGTTTATAATTGTATAAAATATTTATATGGGTTTGAGGTCAAATGTATAAAACAAAATATAGTTGCAGAAATCTAGCTGCTAATTCTATATCTTCCACCTAGGTTTTTATGTACTGTGATTAAATAACCATGAAGAAAAAGTTTGTTTTGTTCCTCAGCTGTAGGTTGGTTGTTTCTTCCTCGGTCTTCCTCTCCTTCCCTCCCTTTCTTCCTTCTCCTTGTATTCCTTTTCTTCACCTCTCCTCCTTTGATTATTTTTTCCCTTTCAGTTTTATTATTCAGCTTTATTGAGATATAATTGATATACAGCACTTTATCCATTTAAAGTGTACAGCATAATGATTTGACTTACATACATCATGAAGTGATCACCACAATACATTTAGTGAATGTACCTCATCTCATATAATTACAAGAGAAAAAAATTACTTTTCTTTATGAGGTGCACTCTTAGAATTTACTTAACCGTTTTCATATATAACGTGCAGCAATGTTAATTATATTTATCATGTTGATGTTGCATCTCTAGTACTTATTTATCTTATAACTGGAAGTTTGTACCTTTTGACCACCTTCATTGTATTCTCCCACCCCCTACTCCCTACCTCTAGAACCACAAATCTGTTCTCTTTTTCTGTGAGTTTGTTTGTTTCAAAGTATAATCTACCTACAACACTATATTAGTTCTTGGTGCACAATATAGTGTTTTGATATCTCTATACATCTTAAAGTGATCACCATTCTTTTTTTAATATAAAAAGGTCACTCTTTAAAAAAATTTAATTAGAGGATAATTACAATATTGTGATGACTTCTGTCACACATCAACATGAATTGGCCACAGGTATACACATGTACCCTGCCCCCGTCCTGCACCCCTCTCCCCCTTCCCTCCCCACCCCATCTGTCAAGGTTGTCACAGAGCCCTGGGCTTTGGGTTCCCTGCGTCATACATCAAACTCCCACTGACTATCTATTTTCCATATGGTAATGCATATGTTTCAATGCTATTCTCTCAAATCATCCCACCCTCTCACTTCCCCCACTGTGTCCAAAAGTCTATTCTTTATGTTGTTGTCTCCTTGCTGCCCTGCAAATTTGCCCTGCAAATCATTACTATCTTTCTAGATTCCATATATATGCATTAATATATTTGTCTTTCTGACTTACTTCACTCTGTATAATAGGAAAAGGGCACTCTTAATAGGACAGAGGAGAGGATGCACCAGTGTGTCATCCAGTGTACATCCAATACATATGCCAACCTAGAGTGTGTGTGTGTATCTGTGTGTGTTTGAATGACTTGACGCACACTGTAGTTGCGTCAACTAGACTCTCTAGTTGCCTTCCTCATTTTTTCAGCAGTTGTCTATGTCACTCAGGGTTCCAGTAGGAAACAGATGCCTTGCAAACGGGGTAATCGAGAAGACCTTAGTAGAAGCACTCCTTGTAGTGGCGTGGGCAGGGTTGCTGCTGCTGCTGCTAAGTCGCTTCAGTCGTGTCCGACTCTGTGCAACCCCATAGATGGCCGCCCACCAGGCTCCCCCGTCCCTGGGATTCTCCAGGCAAGAACACTGGAGTGGGTTGCCATTTCCTTCTCCAATGCATGCAAGTGAAAAGTGAAAGTGAAGTCGCTTAGTCGTGTCCGACTCTTAGTGACCCCATGGACTGCAGCCTACCAGGCTCCTCCATCCATGGGATTTTCCAGGCAAGAGTATTGGAGTGGGGTGCCATTGCCTTCTTGGGAAACCAATAAGGGATGGGGCATCATGCCAGGGCTAGGAGCCTAGGAGCCATTCTATGTGTGGCCTGGGGAGCAAGGGAGGCAGTGGTTGTGGGCGCCCAGAGAGGGTGACTTTATGGAGAGGGTTGCCTTTGTTAGCTGTGCGCACCAAGCTCAGTTGACTTGGTAGGGAGGGATTTTAAAGGTAGGTAGGTAGCTAGATGATTTTAAAATCTGATTTTCTTTTCTTCTTTCCTTGTAATACCCAAATGATGCTTCTTAATGTCTGGCTCTAACTGAAGCCAAAGGGCAAGGGAATGCACTGATACAGCATATACTTAAACTCCTGCTGCAAAGAGGTGGATGGAGAAAGGTAGAGAGTAGATTTGAAGGGTAAATGGGAAATAATCAGCACACTACTTGTTTCAACTGCTTTTATGGAGGAAGGAAATCAGCATCTATGGAGCAGTAGCCATCCACTAGGCTCAGTGCCAGACACTTTACTCATCCCATTCCTGTAATATTGATACACCGTTCCTTGTTCCTATGCCTCAGGGGGAGAAGTGGGATTCAAAATCTGTGCCATCTCATTTCACAGCTGTTCTGTGCATTCCACCATGATGACCCTAGTAACACATGCTTGGGGACCCAAACAGGGAAGGAGAACTTCTGCTGCCTTCTGTGAACATTCTGTCCTACAGCAGAGAATGAAAAAATGGGGGAGAGGTGGCTTACTCGAGGATGATGTCTTCTGTGCATTGAGGGACAACATAGGGCTGATAAAAACTTGCTGCAAAAGAGGGGAACTGGATAAAAGGGCAATTGACTGCTTATCAATGGTTAGCATGTTCATCACAGTCTGTCTTTGGGAAGTGAATCATTTCCTGGGCCTTTTTTCATGGGTTCTTATCTGGTATTCATGGAGCCTTGAGGATTTATGGATGGAAACGTATTCCAATATAATTGGTTCCTTTGTGATATAATGTAGTTTACATGTGCACTTATAGACTTCACTGACTGATGTAGACATCCCACCATACAAAAGATTGATGACCCCAACGTGACAACGAATTCAACATTGGTTAGTAATAGAGGACTTCAGTTCTAATGAGAATATGATTAGAAGCCCTGCATCCCTTGTATAGGGTGTGCTCAGTCGTGTCCGACTCTTTGTGACTTTATGGACTATAGTCCACCAGGCTCCTCTGTCCATGGGATTCTCCAGGCAAGAATACTGGAGTGGGTTGTCATTCCCTTCTCCAGGGAATCTTCCTGGCCATGGGATTGAACCTGTGTCTTCTGCATCTGGCCACAAGCTAGAGACAGATTTCCTCCTCTGTAAAATGATGTGGTCGGGTTCCATGAGTACCTAAGGTTCATTCTGGCTATGACACTGTTAATCTATGAAGCTGAAGGTGAAAAATGTGACCATGAAGATAAATGAGAACACAGTGTTGGTTGGTTTGAAGGAATAATAAAGAGATTTTACCACAGATAAAATTTTGCATTTATTAAATTAACTTAATTACTTACCATTGCTAAATGCAAAAGGAACTATTGTTTTCCTGAAGACTGAACGCAATATCTGACTAATTCATGTGGATAGGAAAGGTACTTTGTCATTTTTAGCATGACCACTGGGTGGCGCAATGGCTCCACATTGTTAGTAAAAACTATTCTGCATTTTTAGGTGAAGTACTCTTGCCTGGAAAATCCCATGGACAGAGAAGCCTGGTGGGCGGCAGTCCATGGGGTCGCACAGAATCGGACACAACTGAAGCGACTTAGCAGCAGCAGCAGCAGCAGGTTTTCAGGGAGGCTGCTGAACCTGCAGCTTCTTAAGGAGAAATATACAATGGTCATAACCAGGAAGGACTTCAAGAATTATCTAATTCAACCCCTTTTATTTTATTTTAATTGCACTATTTTATTTTATTTAATTTATGTGGCATATAAATATATTTTAACTGTAAGAGAATTAAGTTTTATATTGATATATGCCCCTCTTCCCCTGTTCCTTCCTGGAGGTATGCTCATACTCTGCCCTAGAGAAAACTCATCGTTAACCCTTTGGGGTATTTCTTTAAGGTCCTTCTTTTGTACTATACACATAGGTATATGTGCAGTCTTTTCTTAATAAACATTCATGCAACATCCTGATTTTGTAAATGAAGAAAGACATACGGTAGGTTTGGAGCCAATATTGTTTTGTGGGAAGAGCCTGTGCTTTAAATGCACACAGACTTCTTAGGTTTTATATTTTGATCTTGCAACTCTTAATAGTTAACCAACCTTGGCCAAGCTATTTAGTGCTCACTTTAGGCCCTCATCTTGCAAACTGTTCAGGTGGACTAAAAATGATGAATACATACAAATGCTCCTAGCTCAGCTGGCCTGGATGTGAGTATTAGTTTCCTTCTCTATCACTCTTTGCCATGTTCACACAAGTCAATAGTGAAGAGCACAGTTTCCTCCATCCATTGAAGGATGTGAATACATGGGTACGTGTATAATCATCAGTTCAGTTGCTCAGTTGTGTCTGACTCTTTGTGACTTTGTGGACTGCAGCATGCATATACAGCTTAATGACCTGATGACCTATCCATAGGAATCCTGCTGTTGCCAAAGCCTTCCCTGACCACTGTGTCCCTCTTCTATCCAGGTTTGGGAAGGACTGTATCTGAGGGCTGGAAGGAAATGCCAGGGGTGCAGAATGGCACAGGAATTCAGACAGGCTCAATGGACTGGGGTTCAAGTTCAGATTCAGCTCAGGTCTGTAATGTGCAAAACTCCTAATGTTCTCTGTGCCCGAGTTTCTTTATCTTTAAAACCAGAAAGATGAATTTGGACTCTGATGAATTTGGACTCTGTTAGAGATGATACTAGTGAGAAGGTAAATAACCCACATAGCCCGTGATGCTTTCCTTTTTGCCTTGTTTTCCACAAAGCTCAGAGCCAGATCAAATGTGAATTGAAACCATTTTCCTTGCCCCCAGGTTTCTGGGCAAGTACCTTCCATTGCATGGTTTTATGTTGATTATTATTTTAATGTGTGAATTGTGGATCAGTAAAGGCAAGGATGAGGAGATGAGCTGGACTTCCTGCTAATGCAGGCATGTGGGGATACCATGGGCAGGCAGGGATTCTTACCTCCTTTAAAATATTTCACTCTTGGTTTTGCATAACAATTCCTGATAGTTCATTTGGCCATTTTTAGAAAATGTTTTCAGATAAGTTTGAAAATAGTCATTTAAAAATAAGATCTCAGGGGCTTTCCTGGTGGTCCAGTGACTAAGACTCTGTACTCTCAACGCAGGGGTCCTGGGTTCGATCTCTGATTAGAGAACTAGGTCTCACGTGCTGCAACTAAGAGTTCACACGCCACAACCAAAGATCCTGCAGGCCTCAGTGATCAAAGATCTCACCTGCTGCAACTAAGATCCAGCATAGCCAAATAAATAAACACTAAATAAATAAATATGACCGCAGATCTTATTTGAAACTCACAACGCTCTCTGAGACTTGATCACAAGCATCAGGCTCACAGGACATTAGTTGAACCTTGTTTTGTAAAAACAACACAACCTTAAAAACATTAAAAAAAAAAAAAAAAAAAGCCTAGAATAACAACGTATCCATTTCAGTTAAGAAAGTCCTGAAAAGTGAAGTGGGCTTTAGAGGAAACTGAATCAGGCAGCACAGGTCTTGAGAGCAACTTGGCAGGGTTTTGGGTTTGTTTCACCCCCAGGCTGACTGAGCCCCATCAGATGGGTCCCCACACTCCCTGTTTCTGCCTGGTTCTGAGCTGCTCGCTAAGTGACAGCTCTTTCCCCTGTGAATATGAGTCTCACTTACATGGTTCTGCTCAGGAGGACAGAGGGGCTGTGGAACCCACTTTGGAGATCAGAATCGGTGTTGCTGAGGCCCCTTGTTCTGCCCCATCCCTAAACTGGGAAAGGTCTCTCTCCTTGGTTCATTTCCTGCCTAAATTGACCAAAGAATCCAGCGAGGTTCCTGGGGTGGGGTCCTGGAGCTCCCCAAAGGGATCACCTCAGGGACTCCCTGGGTCCCTGATTGTAGGACTCCTGGATGGTGCTTCTGAGATACAGAAGGATCTGTTCTGCAATTAAGGAGAAAGGAGGAAGACATAGACTTCAGAGCAAATCTTTCAACCACTCTGCAAAGCAACTCCATCACTGTGAATTCTGGAATGAGCTTGCTGTGGGTGAACAGGAGTGGCCGCTGCCAGTTTGCAGGTTTCCTCTCATTCCAGGCAGGTGAGGGGGGCGGGGGAAGCAGCTTCAGGCTTTGGGTTTTCAACAAATCTCCTGATCTGATGTAAAGGTTGAGTTTTCAGTGAAGAGGAGATAAGTGTTTTGATGACACAAGAAGAGCTATAGGAGAATTCCCTTATAGCCCAGTAGAAGGGATGGGAAATAAGCTTGCTGGCCTTCCTTGATGAGCTTCTGTTTTTTTTTTTTCCTGAGTTAGAGACAGGGACAGGCTATAGTCAAGGCTGTGAGCTACGCTACTACTAATTTTAATTAAATAGAATTTCCTCTCATTTCTATATGAATTGCTATTGATGGTATTTTTCAGCACCTTCCTTGCCAGTGGTCTCCCATTGGAGAGTCTTGTCTAAGTAGAACTGTACCTAAGCCATTCAGGCCCAAGCTGCCCGGCATTAAGCAGAAGAAAGCCTGCTTGCAACAGGGGTGTTTCAGTGGTTGCTATCTTGCCTCCTCAGGAAACTGGGCAGCTTTTTCAAAACGCAAAGTCAGCTAGGTTGGTGCAGTGCTGAGATTCGATTAAGAAAGCTTTGCTTTTCCATTCTGTCTTTCAATGAAATGATTTTCAAAATCTTAACAGTTTCGATGCCAAAGGAGAAGGAACAAAGCCGAAGTTGACGGGGAACCAAATAATTTTCCAAAAACAGGGGCTATTTTCACAATGAAAGGGAAGATCGGTTTTGAATTGCTGCACTGGGGACAAAGTGGTGGGCTTGGGGCTTTGAGTGTGAAGTGTGCAGAGGACCCTGGCACTTGGAAGGAGCCAGATGTTCTGCAAGGTCCATTCAGCTCAGCTAAACTTGTCAGTCCCGCACCAGGGCTTCTTCCCTATGACTCCAGACCTCTGACTTGCTTTTCTTAGAGTGCTTACTTTAGAAAACCTTCAATCGTAAATTCTTTCTCTGCCCCTTTGAGAGGTAAATCTTCTCCCAGCCTCTCGCCAGGGTTCTAACCCAGGAATGTCTTTCTCAAGGACCTGGGAGTCACTCCTTTGAAATGAATCATCAGGAAACTTGGCCATGATTGTCTCCCAGTCTGTGTGGGCAGGTAGGAATCATAACGTCCATAGGCACCAATTAGCAAACACAGATGGATGGCCTGATTACATTGACCAACCTCTCTGCTAACTTCCCCTAGTACTTTTCCACCACCTCATCCCGGCACTTAGCAACTCTCCTGCTTGCCTTTTTGTTCAGCCTCTTTCCCCTCTTGCTGCAAGAGTCTTGAATAAAATCTTCCTTGCCTGTTTAACTCTGTCTAGTGCAATTTTCTTTGGCACTGTTCAATCTAAACCCTCTTTCTGAGACTCTGCAGTCAAGGCCACTCTCTGTGGAGGAACCTCTTCTCAGATGGAACCGCCCTGGAGATGCCCCGCTCCCTACTTTCATTTCCGGTTGGAGGAACCTCCTTCCGGTCCCTCTGGTTGCGGTCTGTAATCCCAAAGGTGCTCCTATCAGTATTTCCTTAGCAGAGAGGACATGGGGAAAGGAAAAGAAAGCCAGCATTTGGTGCTCCTTGGGTCTGTTCTCGTTTTCCACAGTGGTCTCTCTGTTTTGTAATTTTCTTGAAAAAAAACAAACAAACAAACAAACAAAAAACGAAACTTCTTTTAGGGAATTCGCTGGCATCCCAGTGGTTAGGACTCAGTGCGGGGGTGTGGGGTTTAATTTCTGGTGGGGGAACTAAAATCCCACAAACCATGAGGTGTGGCCAAAAAATTTGTAATTCTTGGATGGGGAATAAATTAGAAATGTGCTCATTGGTCTGAGAGAGAACATCACTTGAGTGGCTGTGTTGGGATTCGAGGACTGAATATTTTGCTGGCTTTACTTAGAGAAATGTGTGGGCCACGTGGGGTCCATGTCCCACTGAGCGAGGTGCTGTAGCGCCTGGACTCAGGAATATGCCTGCTGCTGCTAAGTCACTTCAGTTGTGTCCAACTCTGTGTGACCGCATAGACGGCAGCCCACCAGGCTCCCCCGTCCCTGAGATTCTCCACACAAGAACACTGGAGTGGGTTGCCATTGCCTTCTCCAAGGAATGTGCCTACCTGGGCTCATTCTCCCTCCACTACTTGATGTGTGACCACGGGCGAGTTGCCCACATAACGCCTGTGCCTCAGTTTCCTCACCTATAAAATCTGGGCCCATCCTAGGGTTGTCATGAGGGTTACATGCTTACTTGTGAAATGCTTGGTACTGTGTACAGCATAAAGTAAACTTCCAATAAATGCTTAGGCATAATCATTGTGACAAGTGCATTATTTTTTTCTCCTGAAAGGAAGCACATGCAGTTGTTACCAAATAATCTTTGGGGAGAAACAGAGTAGGGAAGGAGATACTGCCTTTTGATTTTGTACTTTCTTGTACTGTTTCAACTTTTTACCCTTTACTTCTTTTATTTAAAGATTTTGATTACACATTTTTATGCTTTTGGTAAATTAAGTGAAATAGCCCATTGACAGTATGGGAAGCAATACTGGTCTAGAAACAGGGCTTCAATAAATCTATGCCATTTCAGAGTAAAATTTAGACATTTTAAATTTTAAAAAATGAAAAGTAAACATGTGAAACAAATGCTAGTTATTGCAAGTCCCTTCTCTTAAGTCCATTTGATTTGATTGACTTAAATTTACATAGTAACCCACCAGCATCACTGCTGGGAAAATACTTAATGTGTTTCAGAGATGAACTGCCATGCCTGGTGGCCCCATGATGTATTTTTGGGTGGAGGAAAACAATGTATTGTTTCAAACCTAATAACAGAATTTCTGCCAGAGTGGAATTGGCCTTTAGGAAAATTTACTGTTATCTTCCTTAGATATGAGGGCATGCTTCCCTCTGCCTTCCTGTACCCACTGGCTGAATCATAAACCAAGAGAGATGGAAACTCCTTTTTTTTTTTTTTTTTCCAGAAGCTGGAACCATGTTAGATTCCCACAGGCAGCGGAGAAAGGAGGAGGTGAGGTGCTCAGGATAGAGAAAAGCGAGAAAGTTGACCAGGGAGAGGTTCTTGGAGGAATGGTCCAGGGGGACTTTGGAATGAGGGTGTGTTTTCTTTTTTAAATACATTCTTATTTGCTTGCACCCGGTTGTGGCTGTGGCATGCAGGATCTTTGATCTTTGTGGCAGCACTTGGGATCTTTAGTTGTGGCATGACAGCTCTTAGTTGTGGCATATGGGATCTAGTTCCCCAACCAGGGATCAAACCTGCATGCAGGAGTGTTGAGTCTTCCTTGGACCACCAAGGAAGTCCCTGGAACGAGGGTGTCTGATTTGAAGTTATCCGCTTTGCAGCGGTGTCCCCCACAATCACTGTTCCATGTAACTGCTCTTGTATAAGGGTTTTGGGGAAATGAAGGAAAGAAACTAGAGAGTAAAGAAAAGAACAACCTTAAGAGGTCTGACTCAACTGAGATAATTATTCAGGGGGATGGAAAAATACAAACCTAGAGGAAATAATGAAACCTCTTTGAGAGATATTGGGAATGTTTGGTTTCCCACTGTGTGGGGCCAAGGAGGGTATAGCCATTTCTTCTAGTAGCATGGCAGGAACTTTCAATTGTCCACCAACATCTGCTCTTGCTTTTAACCCAGAACTCCCTTAGTGTCATCACGGCACATGACAACCCTACTCAAGACTGCATTTGTTTTGCAGCTGGTTAAGTCCCGTTGACCAGGCTTCTTGCCAATGGAAGACAAACAGAATGGGCAAACATATAATTTCCATCTTACTCCCTTGATGGAGAATGACCTAACTCTCATCTCCTCTTTTCCTCCTTCCATGACCTAGAACATGGCAGTAGCAGTAAGTCCGTTCAACCACAAAGATAAGGACAGTGTCTAAGAGTCTTGTCATAGCCTATGATTGCAGGACCTCCCTTTCTAGAATTCTGATTCAGTAGGGTTGAGGATATACATTTCTAACAAGCTCTTGGGTGATGCTGATAGTGCTGGTCCAGGGGCCACAGAGGATGGGAGAACAGCTAAGTAGGAGCCTGGGTCCCTGATGTTCTTGTGGAGCAGAGTCACCTAAGCCACTGAGTTATGTCTGGACTGCTATGGTAAGAGTCCAGTGAACTGCTGCCTTTTTGGAGCCACAGTGTTTTGGTATCTCTCTCCTTTTAAAGCAGTTGTACTTGTATCTTAATACAAATATTAAAGGTAAGGGTAATGTTGTATGGCTGGAGGACTTGGGGATACTGGGCTCCTGGCTCTTAAGTTCAACATGGGTGATTTTTATTTGGAAAAGTAATAAAACAAAGGTAATTACTTGTTTAATGACATAATGACTTCTTTTATGAGAGTATAACAGGTAGGCAGTGGACTGAAAACATTCTTTCCACATCTGCATCATTGCTTATTTTCTTGCCTTGGGAAAAATGTAAACCCTTTTATGCCCTTGTGTTCTCATTTAAGTAGGGCATGCAATTTCAGTGCTGTTGTTCAAAGGGAGTTACGTTGTCTTAGAAGTCATTGGAAAGTCAAGCATTTCCTTTTATGTACTAGTTAACATGAACATAAGGATAATGGTTCAGTTCAGTTCAGTCACTCAGTTGTGTCCGACTTTGTGACTTCATGGACTGCAGAATGCCAGGCTTCCCTGTCCATCACTAACTCCCAGAGCTTGCTCAAACTCATGTCCATTGAGTCAGTGATGCCATCCAACCAGCTCATCCTCTGTCATCCCCTTCTCCTTCTGCCTTCAATCTTTCTTAGCATCAGGGTCTTTTCCAATGAGTCGTTTCTTCGCATCAGGTGACCAAAGTTTTGGTAGCAATAATAATGACCTTTGCTGAATGCTTACTAGGTACCAGGTACTATGTACTCTCTATGCATTATGTCATTTATTCTTACAGTGACCCTTTGAAGAAGCATGACTATAATGTCCATTTTGCAGATGAAATTGAGGCTTGTGCTGTCTGTCTGTGTGTGTTAGTTGATCAATTGTGTTCAACTCCTTGTGGTCCCGTGTACTGCAGCCTGCCAGCCTCCTCTGTCCATGGAATTTTCCAGGCAAGAATACTGGAGTGGGTTGCTATTCTCTACTCCAGGGGATTTTCTTGACCCAGGGATCAAATGCATGTCTCTTGCAAGGGCTCAAATAACAGGTCAGATTCTATTCCACGTTTGCCAGATCCTAAAGTCCATGAGCTTAACCTTGGCAATATTCTCTCCCTCCCTGGTGAAAGACCGTTCTCAGATGGTTTTCAGGCTCAGTGTATCAGGCTTAACATTTGTTACCAATTGGGTTATAGTTAGTGTATATATATTTTCAAATGCAGATATTTTATTATTTCTTCTTTGAGCAGTGGCACCTACCTTGCACAGACTGCTCTGGCTTTAGGAAACTGCTGTGGGAACTGATAGTTGGAAGTGAGAAAAGGGCATGGAGTTTAAATAAGTGTATCTGGATGAATAATCCACCTTGCAGCATAGTAGAGAGTGGCATAACATTGTAAATCAACTATACTCCAATTAAAGAAAAATTCACACTTGTGTCTCGATACATTAAAAAGAAAGAAAAAGTGACAAATGGTTTTGTGTTGCCTGGTTTTAAGGCTGTGAGAATTTGCAGCTATGCAAGGTGTGGGATTCCAATACAGTGTTGGGCTTAGTAAGTAATCACTCAGATATACAGATGACACCACCCTTATGGCAGAAAGTGAAGAGGAACTAAAAAGCCTCTTGATGAAAGTGAAAGAGGAGAGTGAAAAAGTTGGCTTAAATCTCAACATTCAGAAAACGAATCACTGCAGATGGTGACTGCAGCCATGAAGTTAAAAGACGCTTACTCCTTGGAAGAAAAGTTATGACCAACCTAGATAGCATATTGAAAAGCAGAGACATTACTTTGCCAACAAAGGTTTGCCTAGTCAGGCTATGGTTTTTCCTGTGGTCATGTATGGATGTGAGAGTTGGACTGTGAAGGACGCTGAGCGCCGAAGAATTGATGCTTTTGAACTGTGGTGTTGGAGAAGACTCTTCAGAGTCCCTTGGACTGCAAGGAGATCCAACCAGTCCATTGTGAAGGAGATCAGCCCTGGGATTTCTTTGGAAGGAATGATGCTAAAGCTGAAGCTCCAGTACTTTGGCCACCTCATGTGAAGAGTTGACTCATTGGAAAAGACTCTGATGCTGGGAGGGATTGGGGACAAGAGGAGAAGGGGACGACAGAGGATGAGATGGCTGGATGGCATCACTGACTTGATGGACATGAGTCTGAGTGAACTCTGGGAGATGGTGATGAACAGGGTTGGCCTGGCATGCTGCGATTCATGGGGTCGCAAAGAGTCGGACATGACTGAGCAACTGAACCGAACTGAACTGTCTATGGGGGCAACAGTGAGGGGCCACTTTTGACAGCAATTTCAGGCAGGGAGCATGGTAGTATTCCAAATCATATGCCTCTGGAGCAAAACCAGACTCCAACAAACACAGGCCAGACTGAATGGGAAGCTTTCACCACCATCAGTACAAATCCGTACATGTCTATGGAGGTTCCTCTTGGTTCTGGGCTTGTGGCTGCTTCTTAGAATTGATACTCTCTTCTTGGTATTCTCCTCAGCCTCCTGTCATTGCTTCAAAATTTGGCTGCTCTTTCCCCCATTTTTCCCTTAGTCTGTCTATATCATAGTAAAACAATTATTGAATTAATTCATCAACACTCCATTAATTGATTAATTCCATTCTTACTTTAACAGGATTATTAGGATCAGGCATTGCCAAGAGCAGAGTATGTCTTTAACTATACATAGACCCTAGGGATGAACAGATTTTTGCATGATTTCAAAACTGTGAATCATTGTTCCTAAATGCGTTGATTAATCATTTGTGATAACTGTAGGCCCATAACATCCTGTCTTTGACTTAATTCTGTTCTGTATATTTCAAGGCCTTGGTGTGGGGATAAGTAAACATTTTCAGGGCCAGATAGTAAATATTTTTGAGACCATATGGTCTCTGTTGTCCCTATTTAACTTAGGTGTTGTAGTGGGAAAGTAGCCACACACAATGGGTAAACAAATGAACATGGCTGTGTTCCAATAAAACTTTATTGTAGCAAGTGGTGGGACAGATGTGGCCCATGGGTTATATATTTGCCTACCCCTGATTTAGATGAAGGTAACAATTTATTCAGTGAACACTGAAGAGGACTTACAGCTGCTGAGAAAAGTTAGGGGAGGAAGAAGTAGCTGAATGGACAGGGAAGCCTGGCATGCTACAATCCATGGGGTTGCAAAGAGTCAGAGTGACTGAACTGAACTGAAGTAGTTGAACCATAGTTTATAGGACCAAGATTAAAGCCTTGACTTTCTGGCCTCTACTTAAGATAACAAGATTAAATATGATAGGTTCAAAAGATGACCTTGAGTATATAGGATGGGAGTCAACTTGCTAGGAGGGAATTTGCATGAAAAATTCCTGAGCTGCTACTTTGCCTTAAAGTGGGAGGCCTTGCCTGCTTTAGCCTTTAGGCCTGGTGACTCAGAGAGCAAAGCGTCTGCCTGCAATGCAGGAGACCTGGGTTCAATCCCTGGGTCAGGAAGATCCCCTGGAGAAGGAAATGGCAACCCACTCCAGTACACTTGCCTGGGAAAATCCCATGGACAGAGAAGCCTGGTAGACTACAGTCCATGGGATTGCAAAGAGTCAGACACGACTGAGTGACATCACTTTGCCTGCTAAAAGAGATGACCACCGTGGGCCGTATTGAAGGTTGACCGAGTGTAGATCAGTGATGTTGCAGTCCTGCTGGGTTGTTTGTGGGTCATATCACACCTGGAGTGGGGCTGCAATTTGGATTCCTCATTTTTGAGGGTCTATTGATAAAGTGCATCTGTTAATTTTTTTATTTTTAAAAACTACTTATTTGACTGAGCCGAGTCTTAGTTGCAGCATGGGGGATCTTTAGTGGTGGCATGTGAACAATTCATTGTAGCATGTGGGATCTAGTTCCCTGACCAGGAATCGAACAGGGGAATCCCCTACATTGGGAGTGAGGAGTCTTAGCTGGACCACCAGGGAAGTGGATCTGAAGAGGGGAACCAAGATTATTAGGGACCAGGACATCATTGTCTATGGGGAATTGTGAACTGAACTGGTTGTCTTTAGTCAGGAAAGGAGTAGGACTTGTATTTGGCTTAAGGGCCGTGGCACTTGCACACAGCAGCCACACAATCAGTACTTAACTGAACAATGTGCAGAGAGGTTACAAGAAGGGACTGTCAAGCCTGGGATAAAGACAAACTTTCTAGCAGCCAGAGTTGTCTGTCAATGCAAAGGCCACTTTGGTTACTTCCAAGCCTATAGAAAGTGCCAGGCACCACAGTGTTACTAGGAGGCACTAACATTTCCCTGTGTAGAAGGGAAACCAAATTTTTTGATATTCTAACAAAATGGGCTTTAAACAAAGATAAAAGTGAGTGAGGCCAGATGGGTGATTTTTATTGTTTGTAAAATCCAATAAAAATATTCTCTGTAGTGTACAGTGTCTTGGCTGAGCAGGCATTCAAGTATTGAGGGGAATAATAAACGTTATTTTGAACAAATTGCTTGTATCATTCAATAGGGAAGAGGGAGAGACAATAACGTAAGTACTTGCAGATTTGCCAGGTGGTCAATGCCATGTGGAATCGTTACCAAGCCTTTCAAGGATGGAGGGCGATTCAGAAATGTGGAGCTTTATTAGGGGCTCTAAAAGAATGGTGAAGTCCTCCCTGGTACAGAACAAACTGTCTTTCTAGTCTGTTATCCTCTAGGTCAACTTGTGGAGCATTTGCTGTGTGGCAAGAATAGGTCTACACATAGTGTGTATTGATTTGTGTATCTTGCTTACAGCAGCAGTTCTTAACCAATGGTGACTTTGCCCTCACAGGGGCCATTTGGTAATATCTGGAAATGTTTTGGTCTTCGTATCTGAGGGAGGGGGCTGGAATCCAGGGATTGGAGGCCAGGGATGGTGTTGTATACTCTGGAATGCACAGGACGGCTCTTTACAACATCGAAATTATCTAGGCCCAAATGCTAATAATGTTGACATTGAGACACATTGTTTTATTAGGACAGCAGCTGCTGGTATCATACCCCTTTAACAGACAGAGAAACTCAGGAGCTAAGTGACTAGTCCAAGGTCCTCCAGAGCTAGAAAACTGTATACACTGTTCTGTCTTGCCTATTTGTTTATTTAGTGATTTTATAATGTGTGTAGCCTCTAGGAAGTACTATGTTTGTGGTTGGTTCTTGGAACCAGCATGAAAATGGGCTATTTTCATTTTCAACTTTATAGTTAAGAGATATAAAAATTCTTAGCAAGTGACTCAGTTCTCTCCTGATGAGTTTGTTTAGAAAAGTCAGACCAAAGGGCCTGGGAGGCTCTAGAGACCTGGGAAGAGAGGGCACAATCCACTATTTTCCTCATTGTCTATGGTGCCCTTTTAGTGGGAGATGGCAGAAAAGTTACCTGTGTAGGGAAGTTCAGGTGATCAGCACCTGCTCATGAGAGCTGCCAGGGAAACCCTTCCATTTGTGACTTAAGAAATAGATAAAAATTCTTTTTTTTTTCCCTTCTTGCTGTGGTCCCCAATCCTGACACGACTCCCTGGCCAGGGATATGACTTTCTTCTATAAGTAGCTTGAAGCGATAAAGTGTCCTAAGGTGCAGATGTGTTATCTGGAAGGGCTAACCTAAAGTAAGTTTCTACATTTGTTCTAGATATCCCTCAGAATTCTTAGGAAAGGACAGAGGACAGGGGATTTCAGTGGAGAGAAAAGAAAAAGGGAAAGACAAGCATCATTTACTACAGAGGAAGTGTTCCCAAGGCTGGGGCTTCAGAAGGAATGAACATGGAACCATTTGCTTACTGAATTGGTAGGAAACTGCTCCTGTCTTCTTTCTCCATCTACAGTTCTCCTGCTGCTTTGGCTCCTTCTAGAGGCAGTCTCAGAGACTATGTATGCGATGTACATAGAGTGTGTGATTGACCTTTGAGACACTGGTACCCAGTGCAGAGCATGGCATGATTTTATCCATGCATCCATCCAACTGGTCTTTAATGAGTGCTTTGCACAGATCCCAGTTCCTGAATTCCAAAGGCTTAAAATCATGTCTAGGAACCAGGTAAGTAAAATGAAGGCTTCATAGTATGGAGAGTGCTTAGACCAAAGTGTACACGGGGGGCTTTGGGGCTTCTAGGTCAGACTTGGGTGGGGAGTGATTAGGGAAGGTCTCCTGGAGTAGAAGTTTCTTGAGTTGATTTTCAAAGGCTCAGATTTAGTTAGCTAGTAAAAGAAGTGATGGAAATTATCTCACCCCAATGGAATAGCATGTTCCAGGGTACAGAAAAGCAAACCTTGGAAGTGAAAGAGAATTATGAGGTTCAGCCATGTGAGTGTGGGGGAAGGATGGGAATGAGCCAGGGATGTGGGCAGTAGCCACGTCAATAAGAACCTTTGTGCCACACTAAGGGCTTTGAACGTGGACCTGAAAGCCACTGAGGGCTGACATTGCGCTTTCAAAAGTGCCCTCTGGCAGCTGCCAGCAGAGTGCGTTGGAGAGGGGCCAGACTGGCAGTAGGAAATGGCACTGTGAGCTTTTGTTACATTTTAGTGCGGAAAAGCACAGAGCACTGAGTTCATGACTCAACAGGAGCAGTGGCTAGGAAGGGACTGATTTGAGAAATACTCTGAAGCAGAATCTGCATGGTTGGTGAGTGCTTCTCTGAGGATGACAGGAGTGCACTTTCTAACTCCCTCTGAAGTTGGGTGTTGCCTTGTGACTTGCTTTGGCTAGTGAAATATGAATGGAAGTGCTTTTATGGTGTCTTATCAGAGATTGTGCTGAAATGAAATTGTTGATAAAAATTTTTTAAATGAAACATTTAGCAGAATAGGAGATCAAACCAGTCAATCCCAAAGGATATAAACCCTGAAGATTCATTGAAAGGACTGATGCTGAAGCTCCAATACTCTGGTCACCTGATCTGAAGAGCCGGCTCATTGGAAAAGACCCTGATGCTGGGAAAGACTGAGGGTAGGAGGGAAAGGGGCAACAGGATGAGATGTTGGATGGCATCACTGACTCAGTGGACATGAGTTTGGACAGCTCATGGGAGATAGTGAAGGACAGGGAAGCCTGGTGGGCTGTACGTAGTTCACGGGGTCACAAAGAGTTGGACACGACTTAGAGACTAAACAACAACAAGGAAATAAAAACAACCCAGGAACAGAGGTCTTATGTTTAAATGCTCTGCAACCAGAAGACAAGAATGAAAAAGAATGAACCCTTGTGGTTTTGTTTTTCTATGGATTTTTTAGCATTTACCTCCTGTATTTGTCTAAATCTTAACTGGAGATACTCTGCAGTACAAAGTCACACACATACACATATTCTCTTTCCCTTCAAGCCAGGATATAATGTTCTAAAAGCTTTCAAAGAGAATAGGACTGGAACTTCCCTGGTGGTCCAGTGACTAAGACTCTGAGTTCCCAGTGCAGGGGGACTGGTTCAATCCCTGGTCGTGGAACTAGATCCCACATGCCATAACATAAAGTTCACATGCTGCAACTAAAAATCGTGTGTGGTGCAACTAAAGAGCCCGCATGTAGCAATGAAGATTGAAGATTCCAAGTGCTGCAACTAAGACTTTGTGCAGCCGAGTACGTAAATATTTAGAAAAAGAGAGAGACTAAGACAGTTTCACTTGGGTGTGGGTCTCCAGTGATGAAGGGGCATATACTAAATGATCAAAGTTGTTGACTTCTAGTGTTTCTTCTCTCCCAGTGGTTCAAGGTGTGGCCCTGCAGTCAACTCTACAGCATTCATGTTCTAATGAATGAGGACTGACTTTATTTGCATCTTTCCTTTTTTCTATCCCACATGATTGTTCCCCCCACCCCCTCCCAGTCACATCGTTGCTAACTGGACTGCTGTGGCAGAGAAAGAAGATCTGGCTGAATCAATTTGATTTACCTGTTCCCCAGAACTGGTGGAAGAGACTGAAAAATGACCTGGAGAACAGTCTCCACATTAAAAAAATTCAGATTATTCTCTTCCTTAGCTGGAAAGAGCAATGTGGTGAGTTTTGACTTCCCAAGTAGTTATTCCGTAAGTTGTGGAATATGTCATCTTGAACCTACTGCTTGAGAAGTGCTGTAGAGCTTTTGATGGCCCATAAAATGAGATGAGTCTTCATGGTGCAGGGAGAGGCTGTCTGGGATGCCTGGTCTGGTAGGAAAGAAAGAAAACAAAGAAAGTCCCTCAGTCATGTCCAACTCTTTGTGACTCCACGGACTATAGCCTGCCAGGCTCCACTGTCTATGGGATTCTCCAGGCAAGAATACTAGAGTGGGTTGCCCTGCCCTTCTCCAGGGGATCTTCCCAACCCAGGGGCTGAATCTGCGTCTCCTGCATTGGCAGGTGGATTCTTTAACACCAGTGCCACCTGGGCTTCCTGGTAGGAAAGGGTCTTTGCAAAAATTCTCTCCTGCCGTCCTTTCTTACCAACTGCTAAGATTTAAACTCACCAGCAGGCAGAGAGGTAAGCTCTGGAAGTCTCATTCATTACCGAGATTCAAAGGTCCCAAAATAACCACAAAGAAATGAGATTCCTTCTTCAGATTGCCAGAGGAGGAAGTGAATGATCTGTGACTCGGCGGTATCTCTTTCAGTTAATCATGGCTGACTCTTCACTGCAGGCAATCCCTATTTATCATTATGAAACGGGGAAGAAAAATGATATATGTGACATGGAAGGGAGGGAAATAGGCTGCATATTTCTACATAGGGTTGCTGAGACAGGAGTCCTGAGTTTTTAAGATGTAGCACCTGCACGCAAAAGGCAGGAATGACAAATGTGTCTGAATCATTGGTTAACAAAGCTGGCCTCGCTTGGCTGATGGCCATCTGGTGGTCTCTGCCCCTTCTCATCTGTTTCACAGGTTCACTGCCTGTAGGGAAACACACTTAGCTTAGAACCCTGTTCCGGTCTTGCCTAATGCTTTGATAAATCACAAGAACCTTGGAATCAGCAGAAGGTGACTAGCAGAAATCTCTTTTCTGCCCTCTGTCCTGCATCTGAGTTCCCTGGAGAGCTGGCTCCACATTGGCTAGACTAAGACAGGAATGTTCTTTCCCAACAAGGTGGGAAACAGGGAATGCAGCTCTGAATTTCAAATGAGCAGGGTCCCCTGGCCTATCATGTCTACTTTAACAAGCCCTAGGAAAACAAACAAGACAATTGTGCTCATTTCTGGGAACCCTCATAATACTTGGCAGAAAAATTCTTTCTTGGTGGCCCTGCATGAAAGTATGTGTCCTTGGTTCTTTTGACAAGGCATTATTCTATGTCTTTAAATATAACTGTCATTACAGTTTCGTTGTTGTTTTTCAGCCGCTAAGTCACGTCTGACTCTTTGCAATCCCATGAACTGTAGCACGCCAGCCTTCCCTGTCCTTCACTATCTCCCAGAGTTTGCTCAAACTCATGTCCATCGAGTCAGTGATGCTATCCAACCATTTCATCCTCAGTTGACCCCTTTACCTCCTGCCCTCAGTCTTTCCCAGCATCAGGATCTTTTCCAGTAAGTCAGCTCTTCACATCAGGTGGGCAAAGTATTGGAGCTTCAGCTTCAGCATCAGTCTTTCCAATGAATATTCAGGGTTGATTTCCTTTAGAGTTGATAGAACCCGAGGCAATAATTAAAGAGTATATATGTTTGTGACTTGTGATCCCGACCAGTGGTCTTTCCCTTTGTAACCTGACTTTTGGGTGATGGAGGAGGTCTCTTTGTGATCTGTAGCAGCCACTGTGAGCCTCGTCTTGCCTCCACTGTGGTTCTCCAGTGGGTTGATCTCACTCCTCGTGGCTATGGCTGTGGTCCATTTACTGCTGTGTTATATGCAGTTGGTCCTCTCTGTGTTTGGTTTTCACATCTGCAAATTCAGTCGACTTCAGTTTCAACTGCAGTTGGTTGAATCTGTGGATGTGAAACTTAAGAATATGGAGGCCCAATTATATTCATTGTATTCCTCCATTTTATGTAAGTGACTTGAGCATCCATGGATTTTTGGCCTCCTTGGGGGCTCCTGGAACCAATTCCCCATATTTGGGAGGACTAAGGGAGGACTGTGAATCCTTTGCGGAGGTGGTTGGTTTGAGGATATTCAAGATGAATCACCAATGGTTAAGTCCCAATGGCAAAATTATAAAGATGTCAGTGGAAATGGAAAAGAATCAATAGACTTGAGGACTGAATGACTTTCTGTCATTTGTGGAACTGGAGTTCTATGTAGGTAAACTAAGGAGGAGCCTAGTTGTGTAAAAAAGGTAAGAAGAGAAAATAAAGAAAGGGGAGGTCAGAAGAGGAAACTCAGGGGAAGGAGATTATTTGAGGCACGGTGGAAAAGGTGATTTCTGACCTAAAATGGCTGTAGAATTGGTGAGTTGGCAAAGAAGGCAGTCAGTTTTGGGGGTCTGTTTGGTAGGCAGTTGGAAATTTTAGAAGGAACTGAGATTCAGAAGTGAGGTCAGTACCAGTGAGATAGGTTTAAAAGTATTTCGTGTTGATATGGTAATAGTTAGGCCCAAGGGAGTAGATAGGATTGCACAGAGACAACTATGCATGGAAAAGGACATATTGATAGCCTATGGTGGACAGTGTTGGATTTGTGATTTCCAAAGAAGATTTAACTTTGGGACCAGGGACTCAAGAGCTTTTGCATCAGATCACATCAGATCAGATCAGTCGCTCAGTCGTGTCTGACTCTTTGGGACCCCATGAATTGCAGCACGCCAGGCCTCCCTGTCCATCACCAACTCCTGGAGTTCACTCAGACTCACATCCATTGAGCCAGTGATGCCATCCAGCCATCTCATCCTCTGTCGTCCCCTTCTCCTCCTGCCCCCAATCCCTCCCAGCATCAGAGTCTTCTCCAATGAGTCAACTCTTCCCATGAGGTGGCCAAAATACTGGAGTTTCAGCTTTAGCATCATTCCTTCCAAAGAAATCCCAGGGCTGATCTTCAGAATGGACTGGTTGGATCTCCTTGCAGTCCAAGGGACTCTCAAGAGTCTTCTCCAACACCACAGTTCAAAAGCATCAATTCTTTGGTGCTCAGCCTTCTTCACAGTCCAACTCTCACATCCATACATGACCACAGGAAAGACCATAGCCTTGACTAGACGAACCTTTGTTGGCAAAGTGATGTCTCTGCTTTTGAATATGCTATCTAGGTTGGTCATAACTTTCCTTCCAAGGAGCAAGCGTCTTTTAATTTCATGGCTGCAATCACCATCTGCAGTGATTTTGGAGCCCAGAAAAATAAAGTCTGACACTGTTTCCACTGTTTCTCCCTCTATTTCCCATGAAGTGATGGGACCAGATGCCATGATCTTCGTTTTCTGAATGTTGAGCTTTAAGCCAACCTTTTCACTCTCCACTTTCACTTTCATCAAGAGGCTTTTTAGCCCCTCTTCACTTTCTGCCATAAGGGTGGTATCATCTGCATATCTGAGGTTATTGATATTTCTCCCAGGAATCTTGATTCCAACTTCTGTTTCTTCCAGTCCAGCATTTCTCATGATGTACTCTGCATATAGGTTAAATAAACATGGTGACAATATGCAGCCTTGACATACTCCTTTTCCTATTTGGAACCAGTCTGTTGTTCCATGACCACTTCTAACTGTTGCTTCCTGACCTGCATACAGATTTCTCAAGAGGCAGATCAGGTGGTCTGGTATTCCAATCTCTTTCAGAATTTTCCACAGTTTATTGTGATCTACACAGTCAAAGGCTTTGGCATAGTCAATAAAGCAGAAATAGATGTTTTTCTGGAACTCTCTTGCTTTTTCGATGATCCAGCGGATGTTGGCAATTTGATCTCTGGTTCCTCTGCCTTTTCTAAATCCAGCTTGAACATCAGGAAGTTCACGGTTCACATATTGCTGAAGCCTGGCTTGGAGAATTTTGAGCATTACTTTACTAGCGTGTGAGATGAGTGCAATTGTGCAGTAGTTTGAGCACTCTTTGGCATTGCCTTTCTTTGGGATTCAGATGAAAACTGACCTTTTCCAATCTTGTGGCCACTGCTGAGTTTTCCAGATTTGCTGGCATATTGAGTGCAGCACTTTCACAGCATCATCTTTCAGGATTTGGAATAGCTCCACTGGAATTCCATCACCTCCACTAGCTTTGTTCGTAGTGATGCTTTCTAAGGCCCACTTGACTTCACATTCCAGGATGCCTGGCTCTAGGTCAGTGATCACACCATCATGATTATATGGGTCGTGAAGCTCTTTTTTGTACAGTTCTTCTGTGTATTCTTGCCACCTCTTCTTAATATCTTCTGCTTCTGTTCAGATCAGATCAGATCAGTCGCTCAGTCGTGTCCGACTCTTTTCAACCCCATGAACTGCAGCACGCCAGGCCTCCCTATCCATCACCAGCTCTCGGAGGTCACTCAGACTCACATTCATCGAATCAGTGATGCCATCCAGCCATCTCATCCTCTGTCGTCCCCTTCTTCTCCTGCCCTCAATCCCTTCCAGCATCAGAGTCTTCTCCAATGAGTCAACTCTTCGCATGAGGTGGCCAAAATACTGGAGTTTCAGCTTTAGCATCATTCCTTCCAAAGAAATCCCAGGGCTGATCTCCTTCAGAATGGACTGGTTGGATCTCCTTGCAGTCCAAGGGACTCTCAAGAGTCTTCTCCAACACCACAGTTCAAAAGCATCAATTCTTTGGTGCTCAGCCTTCTTCACAGTCCAGCTCTCACATCCATACATGACCACAGGAAAGACCATAGCCTTGACTAGGCGAACCTTTGTTGGCAAAGTGATGTCTCTGCTTTTGAATATGCTATCTAGGTTGGTCATAACTTTCCTTCCAAGGAGCAAGCGTCTTTTAATTTCATGGCTGCATCACCATCTGCAGGGATTTTGGAGCCCAGAAAAATAAAGTCTGATACTGTTTCCACTGTTTCTCCATCTATTTCCCATGCAGTGATGGGACCAGATGCCATGATCTTCATTTTCTGAATGTTGAGCTTTAAGCCAACCTTTTCACTTTCCACTTTCACCTTCATCAAGAGGCTTTTTAGTTCCTCTTCACTTTCTGCCATAAGGGTGGTATCATCTGCATATCTGAGGTTATTGATATTTCTCCCGGCAATCTTGATTCCAGCTTGTGTTTCTTCCAGTCCAGCGTTTCTCATGATGTACTCTGCATATAAGTTAAATAAACATGGTGACAATATACAGCCTTGACATACTCCTTTTCCTATTTGGAACCAGTCTGTTGTTCCATGACCACTTCTAACTGTTGCTTCCTGACCTGCATACAGATTTCTCAAGAGGCAGATCAGGTGGTCTGGTATTCCAATCTCTTTCAGAATTTTCCACAGTTTATTGTGATCTACACAGTCAAAGGCTTTGGCATAGTCAATAAAGCAGAAATAGATGTTTTTCTGGAACTCTCTTGCTTTTTCGATGATCCAGCGGATGTTGGCAATTTGATCTCTGGTTCCTCTGCCTTTTCTAAATCCAGCTTGAACATCAGGAA
Organism: Tragelaphus eurycerus; assembly: GCA_935064755.1. Taxonomy (NCBI): domain Eukaryota; kingdom Metazoa; phylum Chordata; class Mammalia; order Artiodactyla; family Bovidae; genus Tragelaphus; species Tragelaphus eurycerus. Next base: position 11,922,578 of record CAKXYN010000016.1, read on the forward strand.
GTTCACGGTTCACATATTGCTGAAGCCTGGCTTGGAGAATTTTGAGCATTACTTTACCAGCGTGTGAGTGCTTCTGTTAGGTCCATACAATTTCTGTCCTTTATCGAGCCCATCTTCGCATGAAATGTTCCTTTGGTATCTCTGATTTTCTTGAAGAGATCCCTAGTCTTTCCCATTCTGTGGTTTTCCTCTATTTCTTTGCATTGATTGCTGAAGAAGGCTTTCTTATCTCTTCTTGTTAATCTTTGGAACTCTGCATTCAGATGTTTATATCTTTATTAAGGGATGAAAAGGAACAGAAAAAGCTTCTGATATAGACATTGGAGGGGTGATGGAGAGTGCCCCCTTGCTAGTGTTAGCAAGGGAGTTATATACTTTTTTAATTACAGTAAATCAAAAGAGTGTCTCAAGGTTGTAAAAACCCTACCAGATCCACTCTCATAATATACATTCTAAGGTATCAGGATTAGTCAAATGTTTTTCAGGAAGGTGAAGCTGTCCTCAAGCAGGATACATTGTTGTTATATAACCCCTAGTACAGAGCTTGAACTGAGTTGTTTGTTGTGTAATCATCAGTTCTGGGCTTAAAGGAAAAAACATTTTATGTGATTAAGGAATGTAGAGAAAAAAAAAAAAAAAAAAGTTTGTCCTTTCCTCCTCCTTGAGAATTCCAGACCCCTGTCTCCTCCTCGAGAACCCCAGACCCCTTTCTCCTCCTCAGGGAACCCTGGGCTTCTTATCAACCTGCCTAGAAATTGACTCTCTCATCCAACCTACCCCCCTACCCCTGCTGCCTCTTTTTAGGAGAATTATGTTGCCAAGGGAAAGGGCCGTAGTTCTTATTCCATTACTACTTCCTGCTGTGATGGGGCATTGTCCCTAAATTGTTGAGGCAACATATTCTCCTCCTAACCCTCATATTCAGGGTCTCTGATCCAGGGGCCCCAGGTAATAGTTGGAGGAGTATGTGGCCCTTGTAGGAGGCTGAACAACCATTTGTAACTTAAAAGCTTTCAAATGGTTAGAAACAAATCCAGTTACACAGTTACAGATGCAGGGAGCAAACAGTAAAAACAGAACAATTAGAATTATTACGATTAAGATAGTTTTCCACCATGCTGCTGCTGCTGCTAAGTCGCTTCAGTCGTGTCTCTGTGCGATCCCATAGACGGCAGCCCACCAGGCTCCACCGTCCCTGGGATACTTCAGGCAAGAACACTGGAGTGGGTTGCCATTTCCTTCTCCAATGCGTGAAAGTGAAAAGTGAAAGTGAAGTCGCTCAGTCATGTCTGACTTTTAGCGACCCCATGGACTGCAGCCTACCAGGCTTCTCCGTCCATGGATTTTCCAGGCAGGAGTACTGGAGTGGGGTGCCATTGCCTTCTCCGAAGTGAGGTGACTGAGGCTTCAGGAGAATCCATAGCCTGAATCATCTTGTTCATGTGTTTAATAAAGTAAGTAACATTAGTACTCATATTGAGTATGAATAATGGCACAAGTTCCTCCTTGTGCAGCCATTAGAATGTCTAAGGCCAATCTGTTTTGTAAAACCACCTTTCTAATTTGTATTTGTTCAGCATTAAGGGCTGAAAGTTAGAGCATCAACTCATAGCATAACATCTGGTTTGTAGTTCCCATAGAGGGAATGAATATTAAGCCCGATAATCATACAAGTGAAATACATATCTTGCCCAGTGAGTTTTAAGGTGTGGCAGATTAGTAGGCTTCTCTGGAAGTTCTGAAAATATGAAGCCAAGAGTAAAAGCTAGACCGAGGGTGTGTCTACCTATCCAGCTAGGGGAAAGTCATGCCTATAGGTAAGAGCCACATATCCAGTAGATCCCGTTTAGTGCAAGCAAGCATGACTGAGGGATCCAGTCCCAGTCGGTGCCTGGCCAGGCAAAAGGAGTACCTGAACTGGAACTGGAAAACACGGGAATGATTATATTGCGTATTTCTTGAGGCAAAAATCCCAATTGTTTCTAATCATTATAATTAAGTTGTCGGCTAACTTCTGGGGATGGCTCTATTTGTTCCCTGTATATGGGAGCATTAGATAGTAGGCGTCCCTTTTTGGGAGTTAGCCATATGACCTCATCCCATATTTGATAAACATCAGGTAGAAAACCACCAGATCTAGACCCATCTACCTTCTTATGTGCAGCAAAACAGTCATTAAACCAAGATAATGTATAATCAAAGCTGAAAGTCACATTATGTCCATAGTTAAGGTACAATATGCTATACCAGTCCATCTTAGGATTGTTAGATGTCATCACAGAGTTGAAGAAAATCCTTTCCTTGAAGCAGAAAATCCATCATGGGAAGTCTTCAATTGATGAGGAGAGGAGTGCTCCAGAGACCCAGCAGTTAGACTGATTGTGGAATGCAGCATAGGAATGAGTCCAGGACAGGAAGGTGCTGTTCTGAAGGTCAAACGACAGACTCAGGACTTGTGGAGTTAGCAGAAGCAAGCCCATCTAGATTCTCAGGCCCATCTCGGTTCCTGGCTCAAACAGCGGCTTGTTTGGCACAGGCTGGGTCAGGAGTTAACCTCTTGGTAATGTCTGTTGAAAAGCTAAAAGCTGAGTCACATAGTTACTTTTAAGGCTTCAGGATCTATGACAATATCTGTGCACAAAAACAGTCTGTCATAGAAACAGCCCCTTCTGCTTAGGGGCAGTCTGAGCCCTCATTAAAGCTATGGGTAAAACTTTAAACCAACTGTCTTGTGTTTTCTGAGTTAGCTTACGCAGATGTCTCTTAATAACGTCATTAGCTTTTTTCCACCTTTCGCAAAGATTGGGGTCTTCAGGAACAGTGTAAGTGATATTCTATTCCTAGAGCTTTCGTCACCCCTTGAGTTAACACAGCTTTAAAGGTGGAGCATTATTGCTCTGAACTTAAGAGCTTAAGATCTCACTTACATCATGAGAAGTCAGTACGGTAAGATTTTGCCCATTTATTAACCTCTGGCTTTACTGGATACTGTTTTTGATGTGAAAATAGATGAGGGTCATTGAGCTTGATAAAGACAGGAACAGCATTTTGTGCTCAACCCACAGATTTTCCATCAGTCCACACTCTAGGATTTACAGTTTGTTCCATTAAAAAGAGCTGGTTCCATATTCATGAAAACAGAGGCCTGGGCCTTGTTCGGTATATCGCTCCCCAGAAGGGGTGAGGGAGACTATAGCATGATTAGAAACTTGTGAGAAAACAGCACAGAGTCCCAGTTGCCACTTAAAGGATGACTGACATAATAATATTTGGATTATCCAGACAATCCTGTTACAGTAGTGGATTGGGAGGGAAGTGGGCCAGGGGCTTCGGTGAGCACAGAGAATGTTGCCCCAGTGTCCAAAAGAAATCGACTAGTTGACCTCCCCCCCCCCCCACAGTTATTAATACCTGGGGTTCCTCAGGTGTAATTAGGACGGGAACTTGTGTAGGGACCCCCGGGCACATTCAGTCCAGATTGTCTTGAGAGTCTGACCCCTGGGGTCTATATCTCAGAGGGCAGTCTCTTCTCCAGTATGGTCCTTTGCAGATCAGACCTGGAGCTGGGGGCGGCGTGGGGGTGGGGGGGTGGCTTAGATGCCAGAGGGCAATCCCACTTGAGATGTCCCTCCTTTCTACAGTAATAACAAGTCCATCCCTTCTCACCTGGGTTCCTCTGGGCATTTTTCCTCAGGCTGTTTCAGAGCAGATCTAACAGCCATTGTTGGGGCTTCAGTCTTTTGCCTGGTTCTTTTTTGCCTCTTATTTTCCTCTTTATATTCTCTACCACAATATACCGTCTGAGCCAGCTGTAACAGTTTTTCAAAAGACTGATTTGGTCCAAACGCCTGTTTTTGTAACTTACAGCAGGTATCTGGAGGTGACTGAGTGAGAAATATATCTTTTAAGATCATTCCTCCTTCTGCACTTTCAAGAACGACATCAGTAAGTTTATGAAGAGCCTCCCGTAGTCTATACTAGGAGTTTATCAGGAGTTTCCTTCTCTCCCTGTTCGATGTCAGCAAACTTAGCATAGTTTAAAGTCTTAGCATGTGCTTGCTTGAGTCCTTCAAGAATACATCTGACAAAGTGGCTCTTTATAGGAACTACTTGGCTCCTAGTAGGAAGGAGGGCTAGTTCCCTCTTTCCCCTTATCTCACGTTCAAGCCATTCATCTCCAAAAGTAGTAGCTTCCCCCAAAACTCGAGTTCTTGAGTCAGGAGTCAGCATTTGTCTCAAGACATGCATTGCTGCTGCTGCTGCTAAGTCACTTCAGTCATGTCCGACTCTGTGCGACCCCATAGACGGCAGCAAGACATGCATTACATCTCTCCAAGTAAGGTCATAAAGTAAAGTTAGTCCCGTAAAGGCTTCTATGTACTTTTTGGATCCTCTCGATAGTCTCCACTGCAGTTGGTGAAGTGAAGTGAAATTGCTCAGTCATGTTCGACTCTTTGCGACTCCTTGGACTGTAGCCTATCAGGCTCCTCCATCCATGGGATTTTCCAGGCAAGAGTGCTGGAGTGGATTGCCATTTCCTTCTCCAGGGGATCTTCCCAACCCAGGAATCAAAGCCGGGTCTCCCACATTGCAGGCAGACGCTTTACCATCTGAGCCACCAGGGACCTGCTGAGACTGAGGCAACCCCTCCTGGAAGGGTGCCCTGATTCTCAGCCTTTTCAGTTGGGAACCCCAGATACAGGGGCAAAGTAAGAGGACAGGAGGGAGCTGAAGGTTTCACACGCAAATCTGCACCCTTAGGACATAAGTCTGACATGTCTTGCAGAGAGATAAAGAGCAACACATATGGCACTTCTACCCATTTCTCTTGTTTTCTACCAAACCGGTCTAGTTGTAAAACTGTATTGTAATTAAGAGATCCTTCAACAGGCCAGCGTTCCCCATCTTCCAAAGGATACTGTGTCCATTAAGTATTACAGAAGAAGGTCAGGCGTGCCTTTTTAAATTCAGGCGTCTCTTTTTAAAAAACTTGTCCTAGTTTTTTAAACATATTTTAAAGGAGTGGTTCTGGAACTGCTAGCTCCCATCTGTAAGAAAGAAAAAAGTGGCGTCCACAGCCATAGCTTTTTTCGACCAGAAGCATCCTTCCCTGCTCTAGATGGGGGTGTAGACAGACTCTCCACCGAAGCTTTCCTTCTCTGGTCAGACTTAGTCTGTCTCTTACCAATGCAGGTGTCTTACTCGTCCCTCCTGGTTCTACCACTGAGGCAGGGTGGAGATGCACCAGGGGTAGACCTGATGGCATCCCAGATTGATTTAGTTCCATACCACCAAGACCTTTGTTTGATTTGCCCTTTTCTCTGATGCCACCCAGAGTGTAACAGAGTAGCTTTCCTGGAATGTTTCCCAAGCTAGGACTACTAGAGGAAGCATCCATCTTACCTGTGCCCATGCTCATTCCTGAGTACAGTCCTGACCTCAGTAGAAGCAGTGAGTCATTGACACATCACTATAGCAAAAGAGGTGGTAGAGGGTTGGCTAGCAAGGAAAAAGTGATTTTTGTCCTCAAGCTACTAGGACCAATCTTTGCAGTTCATTTCCACAGATTCCACAAAAGAATATCTAAGGAGTTGAGACAAAAACCATCAGAGAGCCTCCTCTGGTCCAGTAAGAGCTAGTGCTACTAAAGGAAGAAGCCTGCTGTAATTCTAATCTGAACAGATCCTGCAATTCCCATTCTGTGTCCTCAAAAACCTCATGGTCACCAGCAGTGCTTCTATCCATATAGATAGGAGGCACAGCCATGACAAAGACTCATTTTCAGGTCGCTGGCCCCTGAGGCAGGCAGCCAAGCTAGTAAACTCTAGCCTGAGAGACGTTCCTGGAGCTAGAGTTCCACCTTGCTGCATACGTGCTCCTAGTAACTTTCTAGCAAGGCTTGCCTAATCTAGTAAGGCTAAGCACTTCCATACAGGGCGGTCTAAGTAAAAGTACACAATAACAGCATGGATCACAAGTCCCTTCAAAGTCTATGATCTGAGAGATTAGGTTAGTAGTTCTAATTCCCTACGTAATTATGAAGTGGTCAAAGAGACCAGGAAAAGCTGACTGCAAAAGGAAAGTTCGGTCCACATCCTTTGCCCATTTTTGGCTGCTCCCCTCGCAGGGATGTTGGGTATCTTGGCATTGGCAGGTCGGATAAAACCCCGATAAGGCTCCCCTTTTTGGGGCTGCCTTCAGTCATTATGAGGCCCTGTGAAACCGCAGAGCAGGGCTCAATGCACGCTTCACACAGGGCGTGTCATTCATTCACATAAGCACACCGTAGAGTTAGTAAAGTAAAGCAGAAAATGTGTGTACTGAGAAAGCAGAGAGGCTAGAGCTCTGAGTGTTCTTACATTGTTCTGAAGATCCTGGACGAGCCCCCAAGATGATAGCTTACAGTGAACGGTGTTGGATTCGTATTCTCTGAAGAAGATTTAACTTCGGGACCAGGGACCAAGCTTGATTACTCAAGAGCTTTTGTGTAGCAGAATTTTTAAGGTATGAAAAGGAACAGAAAAAGCTTCTGACATAGACATCGGAAAGGTGACGGAGAGTGCCCCCCTTGATAGTGTTAGCAACGGAGTTATACACTTTTTAAATTAGTTATTACAATAAATCAAAAGAGTGTCTCAAGGTTGTAAAAATCCTACCAGATCCACTCCCATAATATACATTCTAAGATATCAGGATTAGTCAGAAGGTTTTCAGGAAGGAGAAGCTGTCCTCAAGCAGGATACATTGTTATTATATTATCCCCGCTGCTGCTGCTGCTGCTGCCAAGTTCCTTCAGTCGTGTCCGACTCTGTGCGACCCCATAGATGGCAGCCCACCAGGCTCCACCGTCCCTGGGGTTCTCTAGGCAAGACTACTGGAGTGGGTTGCCATTTCCTTCTCCAATGCATAAAAGTGAAAAGTGAAAGTGAAGTCGCTCAGCCGTGTCCAACTCTAGCGACCCCATGGACTGCAGCCTACCAGGCTCCTCTGTCCATGGGATTTTCCAGGCAAGAGTACTGGAGTGGGGTGATATTGTCCCTAGTACAGAGTTTAATGGAGAAGGAAGTGGCAGCCCACTCCAGTGTTCTTGCCTGAAGAATTCCCATGGACAGAGGAACCTGGCGGGCTACAGTCCATGCGGTGGTGGAGAGTCAGACATGACTAAGCAACTAACACACACACAGAGTTTAAACTGAGTTATTTGTTGTGCAATCATCAGTTCTGGGCTTAAAGAAAAAAATATATTTTATGTGACTAAGACTAAGGAATGTAGAGAAGAAAAAAAAAAGTTTGTCCTTCCCTCTTCCTCGAGAACCCCAGACTTCTTTCTCCTTCTCTGGGAACCCTGGACTTCTTATCAACCTGCCTAGGAATTGACTATCTCAATATGAAATATTTACATTTGAGGACTGGGAGGAGAAAGGCGCCCGGGCCATGGAGACTGAGAAGGAACAGTAGAAAAAGGAGGATGTGAGGATGCAGAGGGGGAAAAAAACAGTTTAAGGAGAGGATAGCTAACTAAGTATTGCAGAGGGGTCAAATAGGAGGAGGACTAAGATGACCTTAGTATTTCTAGTGTTTCCACCTAGAAACATATTGGAGATATCTTTTCAGTGAAGTACTTGATCTGGAAGCATCATTCTTGGGAACTGAGAGGTGAACAAGTGATGGAGAATGGTGAGTAGCAAATGGTGTTTGTGTATGATGTTGATGGGTGGAGGGAGAGTTGTTTGATGTGAGGATGCATGGAAAAGGCATCTTTGATGTGTCTGCTAAGTTGGGTCTGACTCTTTTGTGACCCCATGGATTATAGCCTGCCAGTCTCCTCTGTCTATGGGGTTTCCCAGGCAAGAATACTGGAGTGGGTTGCCGTTTCCTTCTCCAGGGGATCTTCCTGACCCAGGGACTGAACCCTCAGTCTCTTGCATTGGCAGGTGGATTCTTTACCCCTAACCATATGGGAAGCCCAAAGGCCTCTTACCCTAAGGGATAAAGAGAAGAGATGAACATTCAAGAGAGGGTGAGGGGCTGCTTAATGTGACAAAAATCCAGGAGGAGGCATGAAGAATAGGAAACAGTTCTTTTGTTTTGCCAGGCAAAGGGGGCCACAGCAGGCTAATGCTAAGATTCTGTCCTGACCGGGAGGGAGTAGTGAGGAGCTTTATGGTAATGGTTCAAAGAGGAGGGTGTGATCAGTTCGTGGACATTCTTCTGATTGGTTGGTGGTGAGGTGAGTGTGAGTCGGCATCTTTCTGGTTCTAACCAGTCTGGTGTCTACTTGCTTGTGGGCAGTGTACAGATAACTTCTTTCACCTGGTGGAAGTTTCAGAATCTGCAAAACAGCTCAAAAATATCGCTATATATATAATGTATCCCTTGAGAGGGAACCAGGACCCTGCCCCGAGGCTGCATTATTGGTTTTTGGTTTTTTGACTGCCCTTGTCTGCACATCCCTTCCCTTCCCTGATTTGAACCTTTGCTATTCAGGGAAGGTCCTGGAGGCTGAATGAAACCTGTGTGTGTGTTAATTGCTCACTAGTGTCAAACTCTTTGTGATCCCATGGACTGTAGCTCACCAGGCTCCTCTGTTCATGGAATTCTTCAGGTGAGAATACTGACGTGGATGGCTATTCCCTTCTCCAGGGGATCTTCCCAACCCAGGGATTGAACCCAGGTCTCCTGCATTGCAGGCAGATTCTTTACCATCTAAGCCACCAGGGAAGCCTGAATGAAGCCTATTTCCTACAAACAAGAAAGGGTTGAGGGTGGGAGACACAGAAAGATTTGTGTCCAGGAGCCCCACAGGGTTTTACTCAGTTTCAAACCAAAGCCTTGGGATTGCTGTTAGCACAGAAGGGAAGTTGGGATTCGGCCTCCCTGCAGACTAGAGAGAGTCCAGAAGAGCAGATGAAGGAATGAAGTTACTTTGAGATGAAAGCAGGGGGAGGTGAGGGAGAGAACGTTAAGTTTTTCAGTGAAGTAGGAGGCTCAGAAACAAGGGGATGGGGTATTTGAAGATTCGAGTAGGCTGGATTGAAATTGCTGCCATATGGAGCAGGATAGACAGTTAATAAGGATGAATAAAAGGATTAGTGAGCAGCTGAGGCGGAATAACAGAGATTTATAATGGAGCTGGTCAGCTGGCTTTTACAATTTTTGACAGCTTGGGAACAGGAGTGGATAAAATGGATGATTAGGTTTGCCCAGGGCTAGAAATTGGCAAGATTAGAGAGACTGTAGTTTGGGATAGATCTGGGGAGAGGACTTCAAGGTGTTTCTCTGTATCTATTGGGTTGGCCCAGAAGTTCAACTTTTGGGCGAACCCAATATATTTAAAAACATCCCCCAGGATGGGTCACTGAGAGAGGTCTCAGAATCTTGAATGGTACAGCACAGATGAGCTTGCTAGCTCTCTTTCACTTGAGAACTTCTCCAAGAAGTTCTTCCTGGTAGGGTACCTTTCAAAGGTGCGATTTCATGGGAAGGAATGAGGAAAAATGAAGAGCCCTGCTAAGAGGGTTAGGATAGTATTGAAAATCAGACACATTGAGAACCCTGGAACTGCAGAAGTCTCCCAGATGGAGTGGGCAGCTCCTTGGCCTGTAATCTCTGTCAAGAACTGCATCATGTAATCCTTTCTCTGAGGCTGTGAATTAAACACAGAAAACTCAGATGCATGCCCCAGGTTGTCTGGTTTGGGAGTAAAAAACTGGGAATAGAACTGCCTTATGATCCAGCAATCCCACTGCTGGGCATACACACTGAGGAAACCAGAATTGAAAGAGACATGTGTACCCCAATGTTCATTGCAGCACTGTTTACAATAGCCAGGACATGGAAGCAACCTAGATGTCCATCAGCAGATGAATGGATAAGCAAGCTGTGGTACATATACACAATGGAGTATTACTTAGCCATTAAAAAGAATGCATTTGAGTCCGTTCTAATGAGGTGGATGAAACTGGAGCCTTTTATACAGAGTGAAGTAAGCCAGAAAGAAAAACACCAATACAGTATACTAACGCATATATATGGAATTTAGAAAGATGGTAACAATAACCCTGTATACGAGATAGCAAAAGAGACACTCATGTATGGAACAGTCTTTTGGACTCTGTGGGAGAGGGAGAGGGTGGGATGATTTGGGAGAATGGCATTGAAATATGTATAATATCATATATTAGACGAGTCACCAGTCCAAGTTCGATGTACGATACTGGATGCTTGGGGCTGGTGCACTGGGACGACCCAGAGGGATGGTATGGGGAGGGAGGAGGGAGGGGGGTTCAAGATGGGGAACACGTGTATACCTGTGGCAGATTCATTTTGATGTATGGCGAAACCAATACAATATTGTAAAGTTAAATAAAATAAAATTTAAAAAAAGAAAAAAAAAAAAAAAGAAAATGAGCCAGGATTCCAGCCGAGGTTTTTAGGACATCAAAGAGCACGAAACAGTCACTGCCCCCACACCATCCTCTTCCTTCAAACTATCAAAGGTTCCAGGAGGAGAAGTCTCTGGTTGGTCTTGAAGAGGTTTTGGACCATTAGACCCTTCCTGTCCTCTGCTCATCAGGGTGCAGATTCTCCAACACAGTAAGCATGGAGAGGAGTAGAGCTACCCTTCTGTAAAGTGGGTCCAGTAACCAGGGAGGTGATTGTTTCTGGTATGGTGTAAATTCCTCATGACTCATTTTTTTGGAGAATGCTTCTTCAAGTTGGCTTTTCAGCACTCTTCCCATAAGCTTGGCAATTTGTGTCTAAACATGTTTAAGAATGTTCTGAAGTGTCTCTTGTTTACTTAATTCCACCTTCTGTTTGTCTCTTGCTGGAAGCAGAATGGGTTAGAATTTGAGTAAGAGAAGGACATCTTATTCACTTGCCTTCTGGGGGGAATCTGATAGAAGGCGCTATGCACTGTGTCCCTGGCAGTGACAAAAGGCCTCAGAGAGGGAAAATGTGGTGGCGTCCGACAATGAATGAGCCGAAGATCCTCAGAAAGGATGTATCCTGAGGGACCATGGGAGCCGAGGAGAGCTGTGTGCACAAGTAGTGTGGGGAACAGGAGCCTGAAGACAAATGTAGGCCCAAAGGCTGCAGTTAGAGGCTTGTATGCCTTAAAAAAACAAAAACCGTGCCCCTGGGGCTGTGCTATGCTCAGGCAAGGCAGTGTTTTAGAAGATGAATAGCTGGCCTCCTTTCATTTCTGAACTTTATTTTGCTCAGACCTGGGAATGGAGGCAAACAGCGTGAAGCAGACTCCCAGCCCCTACTGTTGGTTAGTTTTTTAAGCTTCCTATTGTGGTAAGCAGCCCCCAATGATCTCCACCTACTGGTATTCAGGAGTGTGGGCTGGACCTAGTGATGTGCTTCTAACAACTCCCCACTTCTTTCTTACACCATTGACTTGTTTTGTTTTTTATTGTATTATTCTTATGAACGTGCCATGATATCTCCTGTCTTAAAAAAGGAATCTTCTCTTGAGTCCACTTTCTCCACCAGCTGCCACTTCATTTCTGTGCACCTGCTGTAACAAAAATCCTAGAAAGTGATATCCATACTCACTGTCTCTAATTCCTTGCCTCCTGATTTCTCTTCATTCTACTTAGTGGGGCTTTTTCTCAAATCCTTGCGTAGAAATGGCCCTTATCAAAGTCACCTATGACTTCTGTGTTGTTATACCCTGTAGCTACTGTCAGTTTTCATCTTTCCTTGAACTCTTAACATTTGGCACGTTTGTTCACTCCTTGCTCTCGGATACACTTTCCTGCTTGGCTTTCAGTGTACCATCCTCTCCTGGCCATTCTTCCTTGGCTTCCTTTGCTGGTTCCTTTTCTTCTCTCAAATCTCATTATGTGGGAGTATTCTAAGGGCTCAGTCCTTGAGCCTCCTGTTTTTCTCTCCATATTCAATTCCTTGCTGATCTCATCCAGTCCCATGTCTATGAATGCCATCTATATACCAGTGATTCCAAAATTGATATGTCCAGTTCAGATTTTTATACTCCAGATTCTCATGTCCATCTGTCTACTTGGTGTCTACACTTGGATGCCTAATTATCTTCTTAAACGGAATCTGTTCAAAACTGAGTTCCTGTTCCCCTGATTGTGGCCAAACCTGTAACAGGTATAGCCTTACCCATCTTGGTTGATAGCAATCCATTATTCCATTACCTAAGCCCCCCAAATTAGCATTAGACTCTTCCTCCTCTCACATTCCGTTTTAAAGAGTCAGGAAATCCTGAATCCCGTTGGCATTATCTTCTTTTTTTTTTGAGTTGAAGTATAGTTGATTTACAATATTGTTTTAGTTTTAAGAGTACAGCAAAGTGATCCAGTTACATATGTATTTTTAGATTATTTTCCATTATAGGTTATTATAAGATATTGCATATAATTCCCTGTTTATCTATTTCATGTAGTTTCTGTTAATCCCAAACTCCTAATTTTTCCCTTCTTCACTCCCTTTCTCCTTTAGGAACCATAAGTTTGTTTTCTATGAGTTTGTTTCTGTTTTGTATATAGATTCATTTGTATTTTTTTTTTTTTAGATTCTACATGTAAGTGAAATCATAGAATATCTGCCTGACTTCACTAAGTATAATATTTTCTAGGTCGATTCATGTTATTGCAAATGGGAGTGTTTCATTCTTTTTTATGACTGACTCTTGCCTGGAAAATCCCATGGATGGAGGAGCCTGGTGGGCTGCAGTCCACGGGGTCGCTAAGAGTCAGACACGACTGAGCGACTTCACTTTCACTTTTCACTTTCATGCACTGGAGAAGGAAATGGCAACCCACTCCAGTGTTCTTGCCTGGAGAATCCCAGGGATGGGGGAGCCTGGTGGGCTGCCGTCTATGCGGTCATACAGAGTCGGACACGACTGAAGCAACTTAGCAGCAGCAGCAGCAGCAGTATTCCATTGTGTGTATATATATATATACACACACACACCACATCTTAAGCCATTTGTCTATTGATGGGCACTTAGGTTGTTTCCATGTCTTGACTTTTGTAGATAACTCTGCAATGAACATAGGGGTGCATGTATTTTTTCAAATTATAATTTTGTCTGGGCAGGTACCCAGGAGTGAGATTGCTGGATGATGCAGTACCTCTATTTTTAGTTTTTCTTAAAGGACCTCCATACTGCAACACACAGTGGTGCACCAACTTACATTTCCACCAAAAGTGTAGGGGGTTCCCCTTTTCCCACTCTCTGTCTAGCATTGTTATTTGTAGACTTTTTCATGATGGCCTTTCTGACAGGGGTGAGATGAAACCTCTCAGTGACTTTGCCTTGCGTTCTCTAATAGTCAGGTAGAGCATCTTTTCATGTGCTTGATTATCTGTATGTCTTCTTCTGATATTGAGTTGTATGAGCCTATTGGCCTTATCTTTAGGGTCTATCCAGAATGTGACCACCTTTCACCAGCTCCTCTGCTTTCATCTCTTGCATGGGGCTCCTTGTTTCTACCCCTACTTCTCTACAGTCTATTTCCGATATGACAGCCAGATAGATACTTTGGAGAGATTATTCACCTCATTCTTAAAATATCCCCAAAGCTCCCACCTGTTTCACATATATGTCCTTTAAGTGGCCTGCATGATCTGATTCCTGTCACTTCTATGATCCTGACTGTGTTACAAAACTCCTCTAAGTGATGGTTTCCTCATGTGAAAAGTGGGGACGAGTATAATTCTTAGCTTATAGGATTGTTATTAGGATTAAATAATTGTTATTTATAAAAAATTGTTATTAGGATTGTTATTAGGATTAAATAATACATGTAACAGTAAAAAATGGAAATAACTATTACCATTATCAGTGATTTTTAAATAACATTAAGTTTAATGCCCTTAGCTTGGACTATGAGTTCATTTACATCTTTTCCTAGTCTTTCCCTATACTGTATTTCTCATGGTTCTCCCTTCTCTGCTTCTCAGTTTTCTTCCTTGTAAAATTTGTAAAATGGAGTTAAGTTCTGTCCTTGCTCACAGGGATGAACATAAAAGTCTTCTTACTGAAGAAGGGGTTGTAAAAATATAAGATATTATCATCCTGTTCCCATGGACTTAAAATGTTCCTCTTTCTTGTATCTGCACTAATAACAACAAGGTGCTTTTCCTTCAAATGATTTACCTGGGAAATCCTCCTCTACAAAAAAACCCATGTTGGTTGCTCTGGCAACATCAAAAAGGGAATTGGCACCCAAACAAACTGTTTAAGTACTGCCCCTGTGCAGATGGGTATTTGATTTGATACCTTAGAAAACAGCAAAGACCCTTGCTTCTCCTCCTTGTGATACTGTTTGTCCTTGAAAATTCTGTTTGATTAATTGATGTTCTAGCAGAATAGAAATGACACTCCCTCTGTATTCTTCTTGGTGTCTAAAGTTGCTGGGGCTTGTTTCTCTCATTTAATTGAAATGCTTCCCACACAAAAGAAATGAAATCAGCTTGTGGGATTTCCAGAGAATAGTCATTCACTCATAGGCCTAGAGCACAATCATCTCAGTGCCAATTGTGACACAAAAGGGAAACGTGTCATTATACAATTATCTTCTAAAAAATGTGGTATAATATTTGAATTCAGTAGATGGTTGGGTCTGTGGAGATGAAAGACATTGTCCTAGAACTTTGTGGATGGGCCTCTGGCTCATCTGCTTGAGGTGCCCTCTGTGGTTCCTATATGAAGCCTCTACTCCTTTTTATCCTGCTTCTGCATCTTTGTCCATCAGGGTTGTCTGTATTGTTGGAGCTGGACAACTTAGGTCAGGGGAGGAAGAGGGAAGAGGTCCTGAAAAGAAGTGAGACTCAGCCATTTATAGGGATCACCCAGACTATTGTCTTATTAGTTCTCTGCAGCCATGAAATTAAAAGACGCTTGCTCCTTGGAAGAAAAGTTATGGTCAACCTAGACAGCATATTAAAAAGCAGAGACATTACTTTGCCAACAAAGGTCTGTCTAGTCAAAGCTATGGTTTTTGCAGTAGTCATGACAGATGTGAGAGTTGGATTATAAAGAAAGCTGAGTGTCGAAGAATTGATGCTTTTGAACTGTGGTGTTGGAGAAGACTCTTGAGAGTCCCTTGGACTGCAAGGAGATCTAACCAGTCCATCCTGAAGGAAATCAGTCCTGAATATTCATTGGAAGGACTGATGTTGAAGCTGAAACTGCAATACTTTGGCCACCTGATGCAAAGAACTGACTCATGTGAAAAGACCCTGATGCCGGGGAAGATTGAAGGCAGGAGGAGAATGGCATAGTAGAGGATGAGATGGTTGGATGGCATCACCTCCTCAGTGGACATGAGTTTAAGCAAGCTCCGGGGGTTGGTGATGGACAGGGAAGCCTGGTGTGCTACAGTCCATGGGGTCGCAAAGAGTCGGACACATCTGAGCAACTGAACTGAACTGATGTCAAATTTGAATAGAAGTCTAGGGTATGAACAACAAAAATAAAAATCTGGTTCAACGAACAGAGGTAACAGAACATCATCAAATACTTTAAGGTAAAGTTGATCCCTATTATATGTAGTAATTGATTAATTGTTACTGTGTGTATTGTATTTGGCTTCCCTGGTGGCTCAGTGGTAAAGAATCTGCTTACCAACACAGAAGATACAAGTTCAATCCCTGGGTTGGGAAGATCCCCTGAAGAAGAAAATGGCAACCCACTCCAGTATTCTTGCCTGGAGAATCCCATGGACAGAAGAGCCTGGTGAGCTACAGTCCATGGGGTTGCAAAAGAGTCGAGCATGACTTTGCAACCAAACAGCAACAACAAAAAAGGTATTAGGACAGAAATTTAACTTAGCAATCTATTTGAGGGGCCTGGGTACTCTGGAGAGCATTATGCGCAGTGATGTAGTATAGTAGGAGAAGCGTGACCTCCACACTCCAGCTTCATCACACCAGCTGCGAGTCTTTGGGATAGATGTTGAACTTCTCTGTGCCTCAGTTTCATCTTCTGCAAAGTGAATGATGTGATAATAATACTTCGTAGAGTTGTTGTGAGGGTTAAGTGAAATAATGAATGTGAAATGAATTGGAATGGAGTTAGATTATTTGACCTTACATGCTTTCTGGACCACAGAGGGGTGAGATGCATATAATAAGACCATGATAATGTGATTCCTTCCCCCTAGGTATAGCATGAAAGAAAGTAGACAAATAATATAATGCAAATGACTGAGTGACTTCACTTTCACTTTTCATTTTCATGCATTGGAGAAGGAAATGGCAACCCACTCCAGTGTTCTTGCCTGGAGAATCCCAGGGACGGAGGAGCCTGGTGGGCTGCCGTCTATGGGGTCGCACAGAGTCGGACACGACTGAAGCGACTTAGCAGCAGCAGCAGCAATGCAAATGATTAAAAGTGCTATAAAGCAAAATGACTAGGAAAACAAAGAAATGAGGTGAATTTTCACTTAGGAGAAATCTGGATGCTTTGGGGAAGGTAGAATGAGTAGATGGAAGGAGAGGTAGAAGGACTTTCTAGGTGGAGGAGGAAGCAAAAACCAGTGCCTGGGGTCTGGAGAACACAGGCTATGTAGGGTAACCTTATTAGTGTGGTTTTCCAGGAATAGTCTGTCTGAGAGAGTGTTGGAAAGAAGTCTAGAGTCCAGTTAGGTTGAGACTGAATGCTGGGTGAATAGTTTGGGTTTTATTGCATTAAAAAATTGGGAGCCATTGAAGTGTTTTATTTGTTGTTCTTAGCAGGTGAGTGACAATGAGGTTCTGTGCTTTAGAAAGATGATTCTGGCTCTAGTACATCTGAGGAGTGATAGGGAGGGAGACTGCAATATTCTACAGGACAAATGATGAGGTTGGATGCAGGGGAGGAAGCAGATATGGGAGCTATTGCTGAGGAAGAATCAGCAGAATTTGGCAACTTATCAGATGTAATGACTAAGATTCTGATAGGCCAAGCTTAGATTAGCTTTGAAGTGACTTGGGAGCCTGAATGATCCAGAAGATGGACAGACTAGGGACCTGTGGTGGTTAAATGACTAATTCGTTTCACTTCTGGGTCAGTGGTGGGAAAGGTTAGCGGAAACTGGGTGAAACAGAAAACTGTCACCGGCCCCAGCCCCCTGGATCTGTAACTCTGGACCAGGGTTGGGGAGGCGTGGCGCTCATGCTGTCTAACTACTCTGGGAGATGAAATATCAGTTTCCAGCCCTCCCATTTCTGTCCAAGGTAGGAATCAAGTTCTGGCCCTGTTCAGTCTTCCCCTTGCTCTCCAGAAGCCTGTCTAAGCCCAGAGCTTTGCCCAGCCTTGAGTGGTCTGTGAGCGAGTTGGCTCGGACAGTCGACGGGAGGATGATTCTTTGGGTGTCTGTTGCAGTGCCAGCCCCAGAGACCCGGCCCCAGGGCCACCACCAACGTCAGGGGGCAGGCACACCTGTCAGCCAGGAGTTGGCATATAGAACTCAAAGAAGTAAAATTTTTTTGATTATTATTCTTTTCTCCTTTGGTTCCACTTACCATCATTATCTCATTCTTCAATAAGAACTTCTTGAATGTCTGCCATGCTTAGGGTGAGAACATCATTCTAATAGGAACCAGACAGTGCCCTCAAGGACCTTACATTAGACTTTTATGCGCTTGATACCTTTTCCTGTTAATAGAAAAAGAAGTGCCCTGGGAAAGTTAACAGTTGACCACTGGCATTATTTCTGGCTAGAGTCTGCCGTCTGTTAATTAGTCTCCCTTATTTTACAAATAAGAAACAGGCTCAGAGAGGAGGCCAGGCTCAAGGCAAAACTGGGTTTAGAACCCATGTTTTCTAGCTATGTCTTTTGAAATTCCTCTTTGTCTCTGTGAAGGTGAAAACCTCAGAATAACTTATCACAGAAATATATTTAGCATAAAATTTCTTTCTTTAGAGGGGGGTGTCAAGGATTGGTGATGCTAAGTTTGTTTAATTTATTTTATTTTTGAAATATTTTAATTGATTTTCAATAAAATTGTATTGTACATATATAAGATATACAATGTGATATTTTAATACATATATATGAAATGATTATCATGACCAATTAAAATATTTGTCACTCCCATAGTTACCTTTTTCTGTGTGTGTGTGTAGTGAGAACATAAGAGATCTACTCTCTTAGCAAAATTTAAGTATGTAATGCATTATTATTAACTACTGTTGCTATGCTTTACAGTAGGTTTCTAAAACATGCTCATCTTTTAACTGAGAAGTTTGAACCCTTTGATCAATATCTCCCGTTTTCACCCACATCTAGCCTCTGGTAACCTCCATTCTAGTCTCTGTTTCTATGAGTTTAACTTTTGTTTTTCTTGGATTCCTAGTATAAGTGAGACTATGCAGTATTTGTCTTTCTCTGTCTATTTCACTTAATGCAATGTCCTCCAGGCTCATCCATGTTGTCCCAAATGGCACAATTTCCTTCTTTTTTAAAGGCTGAATAATATTTTACCCTGTGTACCATATTTTATTTATTCATCTATCAATACAACTTCAGTTGTTTCCAGATCTTGGCTATTGTGAGTAATGCTGTAATGAACAGGGGAGTACAGAAATCCCTTTGAGGTCGTGTTTTCATTTCTTTTGGATATATACCCAGACATAAGATAGCTGGATCATACGGATGTTTCACTTTTTGAGGAATCTCCACGTTGTTTTCTGTGATGACTGTAGGAATTTACATTCCCACCAACAATGCCCAAGGATTCCATTTCTCTGCATTCTCTCTAACCCTCATCTTTTGACTTCTTAATCATAGCTGTCTCAGTGAGTGCAAAGTGCTGTCTCATTGTGGTTTTGACTTTCCTAGCATAAGTTCTTGCTTCTCACTCCCCCTCAATGCACATGGCACGAACAAGACAGAAGTATGAGTTGAAACAGATGAGAAGAGGGGAGCAGTACATTGTGTGGGTGAAGTGGAAATAGTAGAGAATGGCACTGGATGCAAAGACCCACCCCAGATATGCCACTGAAGCTTGCTGATGGTATCTAGAAGGATGTGGGCTAAGAAAATGGTTAACTCTGCGAGTGACGGTGGTAGAAGAACTATCCTGCATGTTTGTCTTTTGCTTGTCTGTAATCGTTAATTTTCCTGGACTAAACATGTTTTGTTTTGTTGTTTCACTACTTTACATCCCAGGTGGCTCAAAATCCACCTGCCAGTGCAGGAGACATGAGAGACAAGGGTGTGATCCCTGGGTTGGGAAGATCCCCTGGAGGAGGGAATGGCAACTCCTTCAAGTATGCTTGTCTGGGGAATCCCATGGGCAGAGGAGCCTGGCAGGCTACAGTGCATGAGGTTGCAAACATACATGCAGTCAAATCAATCAATCACTCTGCATCCACTTTTTCTCTGAGAGAGTGCCTCTCCCCCTGAATCTCAGTTCGTGCACTTTGGGTAGGAGTCACCTCCACCCCTAACTGGCAGCACTGAGGTAAGCATGGATTCAAGCAGGCCATCATATTCGTGGTCACATTCATTGTTTCTGAGATGGACTTGTCCTATTGAGAGCCAGTAAAAATGAAATAGGACATCTTCTGTAACTTCGAGAAGAGAGTCAAGCTCTCTTGATATTGTACTTGAACATGAATACTCTCACTAGGCCCCTCTGTGGGGATGTGAAATACCTCCCTAAAGTTAAAAATTATTAGGCACAAGTTGATAGTTTTGTGAGTTCTATGAAAGAGGATGAGGGAAAATTGAAATCATATTCTGTGAGACAGGCTGAATAACTTCTCAAGTGGAAAATGAGCATTTTCTCTTCGAGTGGATTTCAATATCCAAATACCTGGGCAATCCTGGAATGCCCTCAGGGAGCTGGACCAGGGCCTAGACTGTGTTTTAAAGAGATAGTACAAATCCCATTTTCCAGTGAGTCTGTCACATAAACTCTGGCACACATTCTTTATTAAGATTGTTCAATGGAGATGCAGGTTTTTAGTGTATAGGAAATCAGGTCTGTGCCTTCGGGCAGTTTCAGTGTTGTTTTTTGGGGAAAATATTATGAATTCAAAACTATCTAGTGAGAAAATTTTAATCCTGGAGAAAAGGAGAACCCTGGAATAGCTGAACTTTTCTCTTCAACCCAGATTGCTTCCTGTATCTCTTTTTCATCTTGGTGTTCTTACAGTGCTCAGGTGCCATGGAACCTCCTAGAACCCAAATTATAATCTTGAAATGCCAGTTTTTATTAAAAGAAACTCAAATTCTTAAGGAAGTGATTAGCTTTAACTCAAGGTCAGCATCTCAACTTAGGTTCTCTAGGAGCAGAGCTGAGAAAGGGATTCTGGTGCTTGTGATTCATCAAGAGGCTGCCCTTTAGGAAAATCTATGAGGGAGAGAGTGAATTAGGATAAGGAAGGGGAAGAACTGAAAAGTCTCAGGTAAAGTCTGATCCATTTTGTGTGTGGAGGGAGAAGGGCTCTGGGACACAGATCACATGCAGTATCAAAAGACGAGCGCCAGCCTTGGGTACCCCTGAATCAGGCAGTGGATTGATGTACACTGTGTGTGGGAGGGCCCATAGTCTGTGTTAGGTGACTCCTATCAGCCAAGGATCAAATTGCCAACATCCGCTGGATCATGGAAAAAGCAAGAGAGTTCCAGAAAAACATCTATTTCTGCTTTATTGACTATGCCAAAGCCTTTGACTGTGTGGATCACAATAAACTATGGAAAATTCTGAAAGAGATGGGAATACCAGACCACCTGATCTGCCTCTTAAGAAATCTGTATGCAGGTCAGGAAGCAACAGTTAGAACTGGTCATGGAACAACAGACTGGTTCCAAATAGGAAAAGGAGTACGTCAAGGCTGCATATTGTCACCATGTTTATTTAACTTATATGCAGAGTACATCATGAGAAATGCTGGACTGGAAGAAACACAAGTTGGAATCAAGATTCCTGGGAGAAATATCAATAACCTCAGATATGCAGATGACACCACTCTTATGGCAGAAAGTGAAGAGGGGCTAAAAAGCCTCTTGATGAAAGTGAAAGTGGAGAGTGAAAAGGTTGGCTTAAAGCTCAACATTCAGAAAACGAAGATCATGGCATCTGGTCCCATCACTGCATGGGAAATAGATGGGGAAACAGTGGAAACAGTGTCAGACTTTGTTTTTCTGGGCTCCAAAATCACTGCAGATGGTGACTGCAGTCATGAAATTAAAAGACGCTTACTCCTTGGAAGGAAAGTTATGACCAACCTAGATAGCATATTCAAAAGCAGAGACATTACTTTACCAACAAAGGTTCGCCTAGTCAAGGCTATGGTCTTTCCTGTGGTCATGTATGGATGTGAGAGCTGGACTGTGAGGAAGGCTGAACGCCGAAGAATTGATGCTTTTGAACTGTGGTGTTGGAGAAGACTCTTGAGAGTCCCTTGGACTGCAAGGAGATCCAACCAGTCCATTCTGAAGGAGATCAATCCTGGAATTTCTTTAGAAGGAATGATGCTGAGGCTGAAACTCCAGTATTTTGGCCACCTCATGCGAAGAGTTGACTCATTGGAGAAGACTCTGATGCTGAGTGGGATTGAGGGCAGGAGGAGAAGGGGACGACAGAGGATGAGATGGCTGGATGGCATCACTGACTCGATGGATGCGAGTCTGAGTGACCTCCGGGAGCTGGTGATGGACAGGGAGGCCTGGCGTGCTGCGGTTCATGGGGTCGCAAAGAGTCGGACACGACTGAGCGACTGATCTGATCTGATCTGATCTGATCAGCCAAGGACAGTTCTCAGGAGAAGTAGGGTAGCTGTCAGTCATTAGTAGCTGTGCTTATCAACACAGGATGCTAAAACAGAGTACCATAGACTGAGCACCTGATAAACAACAGATATTTATATTTCATAGTTCTGGAGGCTGGATGTCCAAGATCAAAGTGCCAGCATAGTTGAATGCTGTTGAGAATCCTCTTCTGATTGCACACTGCTGATTTCTCACTGTATCCTTACATGGCAGAGAGCAGACAGAGAAAGCAAGCTCTCTCATTCCTTTCATGCTCAGTCATACCTGATGCTTAGTGACCCCACGGACTGTAGCCCACCAGACTCCTCCGTCCATGAGATTTTTCAGGCAAGAATACTGGAGCGGTTTGCCATGACCTCCTCCAGGGCACATTCCTTTTATAAGGGCATTAATCCCACTCATGAGCACTTTCATGACCTTATCTAATCCTCATTTCTCCCCACAGACTGTACTTCTTAATATCATTACACTGGGGATAGGATTTCAACATATGAATATTAGGGGGACACAAAACTTTCAGTTCCTAATAGCAGCCAACACTAACTTCAGCTGTGTGATGCTGTAATAATATAATAGTGTGCACTCAGTTGTGTCTGACTCCTTGTGACCCCATGGACTGTAGCCTACCAGACTCCTCTGTTCATGGGATTTCCCAAGCAAGAATACTTGCTATTTCCTCCTGCAGGGGATCTTCCCACCCCAGGGATCAAACCCTCATGTCTTGCATCTCTTGCATTGGCAGCAGATTCTATACAAATAGTGCTACCTGGGAAGCCCATGGGATGGCTATTGTTGTTGTTGTTCAGTCACCCAGTTGTGTCCAGCTCCTTGTGAGCCCATGGACTACAGCATGCCAGGCCTCCCTTTCCCTCACCATCTCCCAAACTTTGCCCAAGTTCATGTCCATTGCATGGGTGATGCCATCCAGCAGTCTCATCCTCTGATGTCCTCTTCTCCTTCTGTCCTCAATCTTTCCCAGCATGAGGGACTTTTCCAATGAGTTGGCTGTTCGCATCAGGTGGCCAAAGTATTGGAACTTCAGCTTCAGCATCAGTCCTTCCAATGAGTATTCAGGGTTGATTTCCCTTATGATTGACTGGTTTGATCTCCTTGCTGTCCACGGGACTCTCAAGAGTCTTCTCCAGCACCACAGTTTGAAGGTATCAATTCTTTGGTGCTCTGCCTTCTTTAGAGTCCAGCTCTCACAACCATATGTGACCACTGGGAAGACAATAGCCTTGACTCTAAGGATCTTTGTTGGCAGAGTGATGTCTCTGCTTTTCGACACACTCTCTAGATTTGTCATAACTTTCCTACCAACAAGTATGACTCATATGACTGCAGTCACCGTCCACATTGATTTTAGAGCCCAAGTAGAGGAAATCTGTCACTGCTTCTACCTTTTCCCCTTCTATTTGCCATGAAGTGATGGGGCTGGATGCCATTATCTTAGATTTTTAATATTTATTCTTGAGCTGGCTCTTTCACTTTCTTCCTTCACTCTCATCAAGAGGTTCTTCATTTCCTCTTCACTTTCTGCTGTTAGAGTGATAGAGTTAGAGTGATCTACTGTTAGATCTGTATATCTAAGGTTGTTGATGTTTCTTCTGCCTCCCTTGATATCAGCTTGTAACTCATGCAGGCCGGCATTTCTCATGATGTGCTCAGCATATAAATTAAATAAATAGGGTGACAACAGACAGCCCTGTCATACTCCTTTCTCAATCCTGAACCAATCAGTTGTTTCTTACAGGGTTCTACCTGTTGCTTCTTGACCTGCAAACAGGTTTCTCAGGAGACAGGTAAGATGGTCTGGTATTCCCATCTCTATGAGAGCTTTCCACAGTTTATTATGATCCACACAGTCAAAGGCTTTAGTGTAGTCAGTGAAACAAAGGTAGATGTTTTACTGGAATTCCCTTGCTTTCTCTATGATACAGTGAATGTTGGCAATTTGATCTCTGGTTCCTCTGCCTTTTCTAAACGCAGCTTGGATGTCTGGAAGTTCTTGGTTCACGTAATGCTAAAGCCTACTGTGCAAGATTTTAAGCATGACCTTACTAGCATGGGAGTTGAGTGCAATTGTCTGATGCTTTGAACATCTTTTAGTACTGCCCTTCTTGGGAACTGGGATGAGGATTGATCTTTTCCAGTCCTGTGGCCACTGCTGGGTCTTCCAGATTTGCTGACATATTGAGTGCAGCAGTTTGATAGCATCGTCTTTTAGGGTTTTGAATAGCTCTACTGGAATTCCATAGCATCCACTAGCTTTATAGACAGCAGTGCTTCCTAATGCCCACTTGACTTCATAGCCATATAAAAGAGATCTGGATGGGGCACCAAGAGCATCTCCTCAAGTTAGGAGATATACAGTATGAACTTAGACCAACTTGAATGTAAAGCAAGGAAGTTAATGAAACTTACTGCTTTTGTGCTAAAAGAACTCAGGAATCCACTTAAACAGGCTTCCACTAGCCAAAATGAGATGAGTTTCAAACATATAAAATGTTAAAAACCTTGAGTTTATAAAGATTAAACAACAACAACAAATTAGTAACTATTATTAGTCACCTTGTATATAAAGGGAAAGAACCAAGCATCTTTCCTGCCCTTCCCTGAAGAAATGTATTCAGGTAACCAAATAGTTGATAAATAAAGTTCTTCTTTTAAGAATAATTCCAGATAACAAATTGAGAACGTCCCATCACTTCATGGGAAATAGATGGGGAAACAGTGGAAACAGTGTCAGACTTTATTTTTGGGCTCCAAAATCACTGCAGATGGTAACTGCAGCCATGAAATTAAAAGATGCTTACTCCTTGGAGGGAAAGTTATGACCAACCTAGATAGCATATTCAAAAGCAGAGACATTACTTTGCTGGCAAAGGTCTGTCTAGTCAAGGCTATGGTTTTTCCAGTGGTCATGTAAGGATGTGAAAGTTGGACTGTGAAGAAAGCTGAGCACCGAAGAATTGATGCTTTTGAACTGTGGTGTTGAAGAAGACTCTTCAGAGTTCCTTGGACTGCAAGGAGATCCAACCAGTCCATCCTAAAAGAAATCAGTCCTGAATATTCACTGGAAGGACTGATGTTGAAGGTGAAACTGCAATACTTTGGCCACCTGATGGGAAGAGCTGACTCATTTGAAAAGACTCTGATGCTGGGAGGGATTAGGGGCAGGAGGAAAAGGGGACGGCAGAGGATGAGATGGCTGGATGGCATCACTGACTCGATGGATGTGAGTCTGAGTGACCTCCGGGAGTTGGTGATGGATGGGGAGGCCTGGCGTGCTGCAATTCATGGGGTCACAAATTGGACACGACTGAGCGACTGATCTGAACTGAACTGAAGAGAATATTGCTACTTTCCACTCCTAATAATATAATGAATCCATTGAAGAGATGATTATGGCTAAACCATTAAATGGAAAGCTGATAGGAAATCCATAAGATATGGGGAAACAATTAATATATGGGGAAAGCCACAACTGATGGATCAGATTGAAAATAGCTAAACCCACTGGCCAATCATAGTGACACAGACAGACATCATGTGCCTGTTGATACTGTGTAGTAGAAAGCACACCTGCTACCTGCTAAGTCGCTTCAGTCGTGTCCGACTCTGTGCGACCCCATAGACAGCAGCCCACTAGGCTCCTCTGTCCCTGGGATTCTCCAGGCAAGAATACTGGAGTGGGTTGTCATTTCCTTCTCCAATGCATGAAAGTGAAAAGTGAAAGTGAAGTCGCTCAGTCGTGTCCGACTCTTAGCGACCCCATGGATGAGCCTACCAGGCTCCTCCGTCCATGGGATTTTCCAGGCAAGAGTACTGGGGTGGGGTGCCATTACAGCAACCCATATAAAATATACTTGCTGCTCTACCTCAGATCTGGGCTTCCCTGGTAGCTCAGAGGTTAAAATGTCTGCCTGCAATGAGGGAGAACTGGGTTCGATCCCTGGGTTGGGAAGATCCCCTGGAGAAGGAAATGGCAACCCACTCCAGTATTCTTGCCTGGAGAATCTCGTGGACGGAGGAGCCTGGTGGGCTACAGTCCATGGGGTCGCAAAGAGTTGGACACAACTTCACTTTCACTTTTCTACCTCAGATCTGACTCAAATCTAATCAAACCTCTGGATTCAACTATCAGTTTACAGAAAATACAAGGGACAGAGAGCCATATTAAATGATATTAATAGATTAGCAAAATCTGGAAAGAAGAGAATTCCACAGGACAAATGATCTTGTTTCTTTAATAAATGCATTTTTAAAGGAAAATAACAGAGGAAAGCAGAACATATAGGGTAAAAGATTTTAGAGTCTTTCTAGATGGCACAGTAGTAATGAATATGCCGGCCAATGTAGGAAACGCAAGAGATGCAGGCTCGATCCCTGGGTCAGGAAGATTCCCCTAGAGTAGGAAATGGCAACCCACTCCAGCATTCTTGCCTGGAAAATTCCATGAACAGAGGAGCCTGGCAGGCTACAGTCTATGGAGCTACAAAGGGTCAGACATGACTGAGCAGAGAATAGAACAACCAAATGAAATGTGTGCACCTTATCTGGTTCCTAATTTGAGAAAATCAACTATAACACTACCACCAACAAAAAACATTTATGGGACAATTGGGGAAATTTTAATATTTCCTGGATATTTAATTTATTAATAGTAAGGATTAACAAATTTTGATTTGTGATGATTATAGTTTTCTTAGGGAAAAAGTAGTTGTATATTAGAGATCGGTACTGAAATATTTATAGATAAAATGATGTATCTTGAGATTTGCTTCACAGTAACCCAAGGTAAGAGATATAAATGGAACAAGGCTAAAAACTGACAATATTGGAACTGGGTGAAATATACCTTGAGATTTATAATATTATTATTTTAATTTAGTGTATGTTTGGAATAGTCCATTTTTAAATAAATGAAAATAGATTCCAAAAGGATTATAGTTTTAAATGTGAAAAGCAAAACAGTAAAATTTCTAGAAGATATAATAGAGTATGAATATATGATTTTCAAACAAAAAAAGAAAACACTAACTACGTAAACTATAAAAAAAGAAAAGAGAGCACTAACCATATAAAATTAGGATTCTTTGCTCATTAAAATAAACCATTAGGGAAAATGCAATGGCAAGCCATTGAGTAGGAAAATATATTTGAAACATATATTATTAACAAATGATTCATATTGACATAAAACAAAATATTCCTACAAGTCAATAAATAAAAATACTATATATAATTAATACAAATCAATAAAGAAAAAAAAGAAAAAACAATTCAAAAGAAACTGGACAAAGATTTGAATAGGACTTTTTCAAAAAAGGATATCCAGTGTCTAGTAAAGAAGAAAAGTTGCTCAACCTCATTAGTCAAGTAAGAAATGTGAATTTAAATCATAATGGTTAATTTCTTTTATCTTTTTTGGTGGTGATTTAAGTCCTATGGGTTTTGTGTGAACAACTAATAATTTATTCAGAGCTTTTTAAATAAAGTCACTCATGCGACTGATTCATTTTTCTCTTAGAAATTGAGAAATTGCATAATGCAGTATTTTTACACACCTACCTACTAGAAATTTGTCGTTGTTGTTTAGTCACTAAATCATGGCTGACTCTTTTGCGACCCCATGGACTGTAGCCTGCCAGACTCCTCTGTCCATGGGGGATTCTCCAAGCAAGAATACTGGAGTGAGTAGCCTATCCCTTCTCCAGCGGATCTTCCTGACCTAGGAATAGAACCAGGATTTCCTGCATTGCAGGCGGATTCTTTACCAGCTGAGCTACCAGGGAAGCCCCTGAACATTGATAATTCTTAGCAAAACTGTGAAACAACTGGAACTTTCATGTGCTGCAAGTGGGAAGTATAAATGGGTGCAGGCACCTTAGAAAATTGACAGTGTCTGTGAAAGGTCGATATATACGTACACCCTTCTGACCTGGCAGTTTCACTTCCAGCTATATACACCCAACTGCAATGTGTATAAATGTGCACAGAATGTTCAAGAATATTCACAGCAAACTTACTCTTAATCAGAATCAAAGCAGAAAACAACTCTCAAATCCATCAATAGTAGAATGAATAAATAAATTGTGGTACATAATACTACATACTAATAAGTAAGGAAATAATTTTTTATCTTTTTTACATAAAAGCAATAAGACCATAGTTTTTCAAACCTCTACTGAATATTAGTGGATTAGTAATTTACTGGAAGACATTATATATACCCACAAACAATCGCATGACAAAAAATATCCTTTGGGCAACCACACAAAGAAACTAGAACAAAGCCTTTTATTCACTGTAATTTCATCCCTCTGGTTGGGTCCTTTTTATAGGACTTAAAGGTACTTAAAGCAGAAATGGTTTCTTCTTCATCATCATCATTCTTTCTTTTTTATGTCTCCTTGTGCTCAAAAGATTTTGAAAGTAGTAAGCAGAGATTTCCCTTCTCTTATGGTTGTAGAAAGAATTTACTTACTGAGCAGAGGCTCTGTATTTTATTTTCTGGAGCTCCCTCCCCTGCCCCAGTCTGTTAACAGCTGCTCACTAAGGACAATGCTGCTGCTGCTGCTGCTGCTGCTAAGTCGCTTCAGTCGTGTCCGACTCTGTGCGACCCCATAGACGGAAGCTCACCAGGCTCCCCTGTCCCTGGGATTCTCCAGGCAAGAACACTGGAGTGGGTTGCCATTTCCTTCTCCAATGCATGAAAGTGAAAAGTGA
The DNA here is from genome assembly GCA_935064755.1 of Tragelaphus eurycerus. Lineage (NCBI taxonomy): Eukaryota > Metazoa > Chordata > Mammalia > Artiodactyla > Bovidae > Tragelaphus > Tragelaphus eurycerus. The sequence goes on from CAKXYN010000016.1 coordinate 11,951,062, forward strand.
AAGTGAAGTGGCTCAGTCGTGTCCGACTCTTAGCGACCCCATGGACTGGAGCCTACCAGGCTCCTCCGTCCATGGGATTTTCCAGGCAAAAGTACTGGGGTGGAGTGCCATTGCCTTCCCCGACTAAGGACAATAGGAATTTGTATTTTGCCATTCTTTGTGGGGAAATTTCAGGAAGGCAGATAGAACTGAGATATTTCAAGCCAGTTCTCAGACACCTACTTGTCTAATATAACCTATTTTAATATTTTATTCCCATACTTCCAATGTCCTCTTAGGTCTCCCCACTAAAGGGAATCCTAGCACTTATCATTTAGCGAAGAGATTATTTATTTAGGGTCTGCTAAGGTCCAGGAGGGCTTCACAGGTGGCTCAAGTGGTACAGAATCCATCTGCCAATGCAGGAGATGCAGGAGATGTGGGTTTGATCCATGGTTTGAGAATATCTGCTGGAAAAGGAAACACAACCCTCTCCAGTGTTCTTGCTGGGAAAATCCCACGGACAGAGGAGCCTGGTGAGCTACATGGGGTTTCAAAGAATCAGACACGACTGAACCACTGAGCACTGAAGGTCTATGAAGGCTGAAATCAATCATGTCTGTTTCATCCACTGCTGGCTCCTCAGTACCCAGTGAAATATCTCATATGCAGTAGGTGCTAAACTATTTGTTGAATGAAGTCAGGTTTAATGGAATTACCCCCACCTCCCCAAATCAGGCCAGTTTTATGCTGAAGTTCATAATGAATTTATTCTTATTCCCTATACAAGTCTAAGAAGCTTGCTTGCCTGGTTTCCAAATTTACAACTGATCAAAAGTCAAATTCAAATATAAATCACATATTTATATCTATATCCATGTCTATATTTCAGGTATCGGTGGGAAGAGAAATTCCTAGAATTAATACAATCTTGGAAAGAAATCTCTCCTACTATACAAAACCTGTTGACTTGGTTATATTTCTGTGTTGCGATGTCAAGCATCTATAGTTTTCACTGTCTTATTATTTCATGCTCATTGTTGAGGATAAACCCTCAACATCAATAAGCTTCTGCTAATTCCAACAGTGAAGACCTCAGGATATATTCTCTTCACCATCCCTAACATCAGTATTACCTCTTTCTAAGAATCACAAGCCCGACTCCAGGTCTACTGATCAGAGTCTGCATTTTATCAAGACCCTCAGATGATGCATATTTACAGTAGAATCTGAGAAGCATTGCTGGAGACCATCATGAACACTTTTTAAAAAATGTTTCTCTTTGATGCAGACCATTTTTAAAGTCTTTATTGAATTTGGTACAATATTGCTCCTGTTGTTTGTGTTTTGGTTTTTTGGCCGTGAAGCATGTGGGGTCTTAGCTCTCCCAAACTGGCAGCCCCTGTATTGGAAGTTGAAGTCTTAACCACTGGACTGCCAGGGAGGTCCCTAATGAACACTCTTGATGAGGTTAAAGTTACTGCATGTTGGACAAGCCCATTTCATCTTAGCAGATTCTTAGAGGAATGATACTGAGCTAAAACCTGACTTTTTATTACTTCCCGTTTGTTCCTGGTTTCACATCCAGGGCTGTATGTCCATTTCATTTTTTTCCATGACAATTCTTTGAAGATCTCAAGGCAGCCTACCGTCCCTGAGGGTTTTCCAGGCCAGTGTCTCTTAGAATTTATGTCAGGGATTATCAGTTTTGTAAAATGTTTTGTGGAAACAAATGGTTCACTGCTACATCAATTGCAACTGTGTGTGATTTTGGAAGCTTTATTTGAAGTTCTGAGAAGTAAAGAAAACATTAATTTGGCTTAATCCATTTTTTCCCAACCTAATTTGTTCAGGAAAACTTTCCTACTCATATAACAAGTAGCAGCATCGTCAAGATTTGAAGAAGGAATTTTGGGAAATATGGTTGTCAGCTGGAGCCTCTTCAGCTGCTCTGTGGCAGGCTGAATAATAGTTATCTAGGTTCAAAGGTCAAAGGTTATCTAGGTCAAATTCCTTAAATCCACAAGTGTTATCTATATGGTAAAAGGGACTTTGCAGATCTGATTAATGATCTTGATATGGGGAGATTATACTGGAGTATCTTGGTGGACCCTAGATGTAATCATAAGCATCTTTACAAGAGGGAGGCAGAGGGAGATTTGAGGATAGATATAGGTAGATTTCCCGGGGAAGGCGATGGCACCCCACCCCAGTACTTTTGCCTGGAAAATCCCATGGACGGAGGATCCTGGTAGGCTCCAGTCCATGGGGTCGCTAAGAGTTGGACACGACTGAGCGACTTCACTTTCATGCATTGGGGAAGGAAATGGCAACCCACTCCACTGTTCTTGCCTGGAGAATCCCAGGGACGGGGAGCCTGGTGGGCTTCCTTCTATGGGGTCGCACAGAGTCGGACACGACTGAAGCGACTTAGCAGTAGCAGTATAGGTAGATTTCCACAATGGAAGCAGGAGATTGGAGTGATATGAGGAAAAGATCCCTAGCCAAGGAACGAGGTAGGCCTCCAGTAGCTAGAAAAGACAAAGAAATGGATTCTCCCATAGAGACTTTGGAAGGTACTAGTCATGCTGACACTGTTGCCTTAGTCCAGTGAACGGTTTGGACTTCAGCTCTCCAGAATGGTGGAAGAATGTACATTTGTATTGGGTTAAGCCACTGTTTGTAATTTGTTATAGTGCATAGGAAACTAACACGCTCATCATATCACTGCCTGCTCAAACCCTGCAATGACCCAAGAAAAATCCAAGCTCCTCAGTGTGACCTACAAATCTGTACCCAATTCCACAAACCCTTCGGCCTGAGCCCTACTGATTTCTCTTGTCCATAGTGTTTAAATTGCACTGCTCTTCTTTCTCGGAGAAGGCAATGGCACCCCACTCTAGTACTCTTGCCTGGAAAATCCTATGGACGGAGGAGCCTGGTAGGCTGCAGTCCATGGGGTCTCTGAGGGTTGGACACGACTGAGTGACTTCACTTTCACTTTTCATTTTCATGCATTGAAGAAGGAAATGGCAACCCACTCCAGTGTTCTTGCCTGGAGAATCCCAGAGACGGGGAGCCTGGTGGGCTGTCATCTATGGGATCACATAGAGTCGGACACGACTGAAGTGATTTAGCAGCAGCAGCTCTTCTTTCTGTTACTTGAATCTGCCAAATTCAATCCTGTGTCATGGCCTTGCACTGCTAAACCCTCTGATGCAATAGTTGACCTACGTATTATCTGTTCTTCCACTGCTCTGAGAAGAGAGCCTGCACATAGACAGCACTCAGAAGACATTGGTTATTGAATGTATAGATGGATAATTGAACATGAATGTGGTTTTGACTTTCTTCGCCATCCTGATTGCTTCCTTTGAATTATGTTCTGGCTGGTTTATGTCTTTAAAATTATGATTCCCAGGGCTGACTCCAATAGTACAGACCTGATCTGATCATTGCCAGGCAAAGCTGAGATATTTCTTGAAAGCTTTAGAGAGCTTATATTTCATATTTTTGTGTCTGAATTATTTTATAATACATTTTTTAAAAAAGGAGCAAAGTCTGAACCTGTTTTTAAAAACTCAGATGGTATTAACACTGACGTCTTCCCCAGACATCCTGTCTAAAGTTGTAAACTACCTTTCACCAACATTCCCTGTCTCCTTTTCTGCTGGATTCTTAATATGCACCCCTAGGCCCCTACGTATTTTGCTTATTTTTCTTATTTAGTGTCTGACTCCACTAGAAAATGAATTTTATGTTGATTACGAGTTTGCTATTTTTAAAAAACTGCTGTATTCCCAGTGCCTGAAGACAGTAGCTCAGAGTAGATGGTCAATAAATGCTTATGAAGTGAATGAACAAGTGAGTTAACCAACCAATTGCATTTATCCAGTCAAATATTGGCTAGAAATTATTTTCAAACTTATTATTCTTTTAAATTATTTCTAGAAAGAAAGACGTTTAAGAAAATTCATTTTCTCTTTCCCCCAGATTGTATTTCTTCTGTTTCCCCTGCTGTTCTGTGTTGCTAATTAATGGAACGTGAGTGGAGGAGTCAGGCCTCCTTCCCACGTCTGCTCCATTAAACCTCTCTAACCTAATTCTCTCTCCTCTTTACCCTTATGGCTGTGACATCGATGCCAGGATGACATGGAATGCCATGTGTTGAGGCTGGCAGAGTCTCTATCAGTCTGGGACCCTGTGCAGTTTTATGGAACCAAATAGGAAATGCTTTGAATTGCTTATATGAGGGAGAAACTAGACTCATTGCATGTGAGAGTGTTATACATCTTTGGGTATATTTGAGGCAATAGGCAGTCTACCCTAACAAACAAATATGCACAAATAAATAGTCTTCACCTATTAAAGCAATTAACACGCAAAAAAGGCTAAGACAGATGAAGGATAGTATTTTCATTATCATCTTTATTTTTCCTGCATCCTATCTTTGAGGTCTGTGCTTACACATGACAGTTTGAGGAATGGGTTACTGGATAACTAGGTCACCCCTAAAGGATATCCTTAAAACCATTTATTCTTTCTTTGAGGTGGCAGGAAGCAATATCCCTGTTTTAGCATTTCTCTCACATCAGGGTGATTTATGGAGGCCTCTGAATTCTTGAGATTGCAGCAATGTTTGGCCGTTACCCAGGTGCCAATACATAGTCTTTAAAGAATCAACCATCTTGCAGTTCCCCTCACATGCACCCTTATTAGCAAAGGCCTTTGTAAGCACTGTGAACCCTAGACACCTTTGGTGAAAGATCAAATCGATAATCTGGTGTGTTCAGCAAACATATATAGAGGAGGTTGGAAGCAGAATGAATGATGCCCATTATATTTGACACATGGATTCTTCACAACAGTATTGCACATACATGCAATGTATAATCCATGCATGTTCAGTTGCTTCAGCTGTGTCTGACTCTTTGTGACCCAATGGACCATAGCCTGGCAGTCTCCTCTATCCATGGGAGATTCCCAGCAAGAATACTGGAGTGGGTTGCTATTTCCTCCTCTGGGGACTTTCCCCACCCCGGGGTTGAACCCGTGTCTCCTGCATCTCCTGCATGGCAGGCAGATTCTTTACCTGCTGAGCCACTGGGGAAGCCTGTATAATCCATACTTCAGAATATATTTATGTCTTTCCCATTATTTGTCTTCTACAATATCTCATCAGGTGGGTTGGCACATATTATAGTTCCCAGTTTGTAGGAGGAACTGAGCTTTAGAGGCATTAAGGAGAGCACCCTTATTTCGGGGTAACAAGCTGCCATGGAAGAAATGGGCAACATCATTAGATGATGCTGAACTGGCATGACATGCATGAACATCTCCCTTCACTGGGAAGAGGAATAGGACTAGGGTCAAAGTCGGGATGAGATGGATTGGCTCTAGAGGGATGTGAACATCCTGAAATCACAAATGGCCTTTATGTGTGCCTGTGTGCACTGTATTAGAAACAGTCCATGGCCTTCAGCAAACTTTTGAAGGGACTGCTGCTGCTGCTAAGTTGCTTCAGTTGTGTCCGACTCTGTGTGACCCCATAGACGGCAGCCCACCAGGCTTCCCCGTCCCTGGGATTCTCCAGGCAAGAACATTGGAGTGAGTTGCCATTTCCTTCTCCAGTGCATGAAAGTGAAAAGTGACAGTGAAGTTGCTCAGTCGTTTGACTCTTAGCGACCCCATGGACTGCAACTCACCAGGCTCCTCTGTCCATGGGATTTTCCAGGCAAGAGTACTGGAGTGGGGTGCCATCGCTTTCTCCATTGAAGGGACTACACACCCTCAAGTGGTTAAGAACCACTGTACAGGTGTTCTATAGCTGTAAATTGTCTTGTGTTCTGCAGAAGCAATTGATATCCAAAGCCTTGCTATTGGAAAATAGTGCTTTTGTATAAGAGGAAAGGGCCATAGAATCTTCTCAGGCAGAATTTATATCTGTGTTATGGATATTTACTTTACAGCAGAAACAATATGAGTACCCATCCCCATAATCCCAGAGAATTCCTTTGGCTCCGCAGGATCAGATTTACTATTTTGCCAAAAAATAATAAAGACAAGCTTGCCATTTTTAGAAGAAAATGCTTAGCATTAACAAAATCCTGCAGATCCATCCTAGGTAAGGTGTATGAGGCTCAGAAAGCTTTTATTTTGTACATTGATGTTTATACAGAGGAAAGGCTGGCTTACCAAGTTCCTGGAGGAAGTCACAGCTGCTGGGATATCAGATGAAGGAAATAGGGACTCAGGCTGTTATTTTATAAGCATTTCTTTGCTTAGAATTTCAGAGGGGTTGTCAAGGTCATGCTCACCACTCTGACTATAAACATGCCTGTCCTAGGGACAGTTTACACATTTTTCTGAACAAGGTGCTTAGCAAAGCATAGACCAGGAATGAAACCATCACCCTGGGAGGGTACTATGCTCAGGGCACAGGGCCTACTGAGGGACAAAGTGTGGGGAAAAGGAGAAATAGCTCTTAGAGTTGTCCTAAAATTGGGGTCATTATAAACCTCACTTTTTTTGTCTTGAAATTAAACATTAAGCTTGCTTGGTCACCAAGGGCAAACCCTGAAGGCAGTTGCTGGCACCAGCTGGTTGTTTGGTATTTTGGCCCTAGGAGCTGACTCTAGGGGAGTTCCTTTTCATAGCTTGGAAGTGAAGTAACTAAATTCTCAGCACAGTGTTGACTTGGGGAGATCATTTTGGTTTGCACAATTTGGAGTTCTGAGCACAGCATGTAATCGGAGTGGCAGTGATGAGGTGAGGAACACGAGGAGGCTGCCTATTCTTATTGACTCTCTCATCTGCTTGTTTTAGTGAGACTACAATGTCCTAGATCCGATCTCATGATTGCTGGCAACGTGGTGAATGGATCAGGTTTTCCCCCTTAGGATGTAGAAATATGTTCAAGAAACTGAAATGAAATGGAAAACACGAAGAGCCTATCTTCTTTCTATTCCTCCCTTCTTCCTTCACTCTTTTTTAAATTTAAATTTGGCCATGCTGGGTCTTAGTAGCAGCGTGGGAAATCTTGGTTGCAGCATGCAAACTATTAGTTGCAACGTGTGAGATCTAGTTCCCTGACCAGGGCTGCAACCCCAGCCCTCTGTATTGGGAGCGTAGCCACTGGACCACCAGGAAAGGCCCTCTTCCTTCGCTCTTTACCTACTGATTGTAATAATGGTCATCTCAGCATTCATCTCTTTGCCTTTCTAGAACTTAACCGTGTTTCAGCTACAAATAGATTACTGTGACACTGCAGGCAGGCCTGAGCTCTACCCGTTTTCTGAGTCTTGAGCTCTGTTGTTGGCCAGGTTCTTGCATGTTTTGCTGCTGCTTAAAGGAAAGAGATTGGGATTAAAAATCCATTTGCCCATAGAAGATAGGAATGTATGCATGTTTATTCATATGAACATTGCAATAAGGATTTACTGCAATGGAGTAACGGAGAAGGCAATGGCACCCCACTCCAGTACTCTTGCCTGGAAAATCCCATGGACAGAGGAGCCTGGTGGACTGCAGTCCATGGGGTTGCTAAGAGTCGGACACGACTGAGCAACTTCACTTTCAATTTTCACTTTTCACTTTCATGCATTGGAGAAGGAAATGGCAACCCACTCCAGTGTTCTTGCTTGGAGAATCCCAGGGATGGGGCAGCTTGATGGGCTGCTGTCTATGGGGCCGCACAGAGTCGGACATGACTGAAGTGACTTAGCAGCAGCAGCAGCAATGGAATAAATGGAGACCCTGGAAAGAGCATAGAGGAGACCCTGTGGTGGAATCAGTTATGGAGACCCTGGAGACACTGTCTGTGGGCTCATTCTTTAGTTAGAGGACATGGATTCTAGTCTCAAATAACCTCTCCCCACCCCATGCTAGCTGATGTGGCTTTGGCCAATTCAGTTAAGCTTTTTAAGCCTCAATTTCTTTTGTGTTTAAACGTATTTAAAATAGAGCGCCCTATTGTGTAATTATCAAGACCAGATGAGGTAATGCCTTATTCAAACATAAGATGGTGTTTCAGTCAGGAGAGTTTAGGTTATGTTGTCGTACCAAACATTCTTGGAATTTCAGTTGCTGAAAGTAATAACTTTTTTTTTTTTTTCCCTCACAGTTCATGTCCGGAATGGGTTGGATGGTTGGCAGGGGGACTCTTCTCTGAAGTTTCTCAGCGAGCAAGCTGATAAAGATTCCATCTTCTTGTGTTGCTACTGTCTCCATGTGCAATGACCATGTGCTTCCACGATTAGTGCACTGGGGAAGAACACTAGAGAGTCGAACACTGGCAATTACGTACATAGCCTGGAAGTGCCATTCAGTTCTGCTCACATTTCATTGGCCAAAAATATGGTCTTATGTAACTTTAGAGGAGATAGCAGTGTCATCGAATAAGAACCTACTGAACTTTAGTAATGCCAAAAGCATAAGTGGTTTTGTGGAGTTTTGTTGGTCCTAAGATATGCCCTTTCTCTCCTCATTTTAGTATCTCTGAAGTTAAGATGCATTTAACAAAGAATATCATCTAATAATCACCAGAAGCCATTCTTTCAAATTCTACCTCTGAAACCAGAATGCAGTTGACAACTGGTGGTATCCTGGATTTGATGATAATATGGCATTATTGCTATTCTTTCCAAGTGCTTGGCCTTCCATGATCCAGAGGGACCATGACTGGGTGGGGCCTATAATCGCAGCAGTGCTAGATAGTGACCTAATTACTATTGTGAGATGTAGGCTAAGCCCTTTCTCTCAGTTCATTCACTCAGTCGTGTCCGACTCTTTGCAACCCCTTGGACTGCATGCAGCACACCAGGCTTCCCTGTCCATCACCAGCTCCTGGACCTTGCTCGAACTCACGTCATCAAATCAGTGATGCCATCCGACCATTTCATCCTCTGTCATCCCCTTCTCCTCCTGCCTTCAGTCTTTCCCAGCATCAGGGTCTTTTCCAATGAGTCAATTCTTCATATCAGGTGGCCAAAGTATTGCAGTTTCAGCTTCACCATCAGTCCTTCCAATGAATATTCAGGACTGATTTCCTTTAGGATGGACTGGTTGGATCTCCTTGCTGTCCAAGGAACTCTCAAGAGTCTTCTCCAAGACCACAGTTCAAAAACATCAATTCTTTGGCTCTCAGCTTTGTTTATGGTCCAACTCTCACATCCATACATGACTACTGGAAAAACCATAGCTTTGACTAGATGGACCTTTGTCGGCAAAGTAATATCTCTGCTTTTAAATGTCATAACTTTTCTTCCAAGGAACAAGCATCTTTTAAATTTCATGACTGCAGTCACCATCTGCAGTGATTTTGGAGCCCAAGAAAATAAAGTCTGTCACTGTTTCCATTGTTTCCCCATCTATTTGCCATGAAGTGATGGGACTGGATGCAATGATATTCACTTTTTGAATGTGGAGTTTTAAGCCAGCTTTTTCACTCTCTTTCACTTTCACCAAGAGGCTCTTTATCCTGTTCCTTTCATGGCCTTCCAGGTCATTGCCTTGAAACACCAGTAATTGTCTTCTCTCTCATTCCTGGTTTCTTCATCTGTGGACTCCTAGAGTGTTTGCTCTGCACACCCGTTCACTCAGATGATGATGGCTGGTTAGAAGCAGGAGGAGAGACTGAGGATTGTGCAGGCTGGGTAGGGGCTTGAAGGGGAGTAGGGAATAGAAGGGAGCATGAGGTATATCTTAACCTGAAACCATCTGAGGGCTGAAGTAGGAAGAAGAAAGCACAGGTTTTCTCCATGGCTTCTTCTCAAATTTTGTGGGTTTCCTGGCCTCTGGCTCAGACATCATAATACTTTATGCATATCTCTGCAAATAACATCATTTTTGGCAAGAAGATTGAGATTAACCTTCCACACTATTCTCATTTGCAGCCCAGGCAACCTGTCATGTACAATTTAGTATTTAAATCCTCTCAATTATGGCCAAGATAATGACCTTTATGGGGATTAATGGCTGGGTAACAACATGTCCTTTTGGGGAGCTTCATGGCAACACATCTAAGTTAGACCCACTTCTTGGGTGTTCGTATCTGCTTAGAGACCACCTGGGCCTGACCCTGGGGCCAGAGAGCCTTCTTCTGTCAGGCTATGGTTGCCATTGGAGAGTTTGGGGTAATGTTCTTATTCAGAGCCTCCTTGGCTTGTGTTCTTACTCAGATTTCCTAAGTATTGACACTTCTTTTCCTCTCATCTCTGCTTTTAACTTGATTCACATGTTCAAGTTTTGTTGGAGGCTACCTTCAAATACCATTACATTTATGAGTCAGTCCCTGGTGACTGCTGGGTCTCTACACGACCCTGTGCTTTACCAGCTCCTTCCCTACTCCACGTGCCCTGTGTGCTCCCAGAGAGCTGCATCTCAGGCTTTGCTTCAACCCTGTTCCTGGCCTCAGGCTGCTGCCAGGTCCTAGCCTTGTCTTGTTGACTCCAGCTGGTTTTGCTCTAGCTTCTTGCTGCTGCTGCTCCTTGAGGATGTAGAAAGTACCCCCCTCCCCCCAAAAAAGGGCACAGAAGCCCTGCTGCTGCATTTCCAGCCTTGCTGCCTCCACCTGATCCTGCCGTTGTGCTCCACCCCTCCTCTCAGTGGAGACAGTCCTACCCTGGCTCAGTCAATAACAAGCCTCCATGGTCATGGGGGCTGTTAACCATCTTGTTCCCTTTCTCATTCTTTTTTTTTTTTAATTAAAAATATTTCTTTTATTATGTTACAGTATAGTTGATTTACAATGTTGTGTTAGTTTCAGGTGTATAGCAAAGTGATTCAATTATACCTATACATATATCTATTCTTTTTCAGATTCTTTTCCCATATAGGTCATTACAGAGTATTGAGTAGAGTTCCTTGTGTTATACAGTAGGTCCTTGTTGATTATCTAATTTATATATAATAGTGGGTTTACATTAGTCCCAACCTCCTGCACCTTTCCCCTTTGATAACCATAAGTTTGTTTTCTAAGTCTGCAAGTCTCTTTCTGTTTTTTAAAATAAGTTCATTTGTATCATTTTTTTGGTAATTTCACATTTAAATGATATCATATGATATTTGTATTGATAATGTCTAATAACTGTCACAACATAGTCATCCATGTTGCTACAAATAGCATGATTTCATTCTTTTTCATGATTGAGTAATATTCCATTGTATACATGTACTGTAACTTCTGTATCCATTCATCTGGCATTGGATTTTTAGGCTGTTTCCATGCCTTGGCTATTGTAACTAGTGCTGCTATGAATATTGGCGTGCATGTATTTTTTTCAAATTAGAATTTTCTCCAGGTGTATGCCCAGGAGTAGGATTGCTGGATCATATGGTAGTTCTACTTTTAGTTTCTTTCTTTATTTTTTTTTAAAAATTTATTTATTTTAATTCTCTCTAGTGGTTATACCAATTTACATTCTCACTAACAGTGTAGGAGGGTTCCCTTTTCTCCATACCCTCTGTAGCATTTATTGTTTGTAGACTTTCTGATAATCCCTTTTCTCATTCTAACCTGTCTCTTTTCAATGGACACTTGATTGATGTTACAGAAACGTTAGCATTGGACAGCACTGGGCTCAAATATTGGTACTACCACTTATTTTACCAGAGTTGGCTTCCCTAACCATGAAAATTGAGTATGTTGTTGTTTAGTTGTTAAGTCATGTTGGACTCTTTTGTGTTCCCATGGACTATAGCCCACCAGATCATATGTCCATGGGATTTCCCAGGCAAGGATACTGGAGTGGGGTGCCATTTTCTTCTCCATGGGATATTCCTGACCCAGGGATTGAACTTGCATCTCCTGCATTGGCAGGCAGGTTCTGTATCACTCAACCACTAGGGAAGCCCCAGAATTGAATATCAGTTCAGTTCAATTCAGGCACTCAGTTGTATCTAACTCTTTGAGACCCCATGAACTGCAGCACACCAGACTTTCCTGTCCATCACCAACTCCCAGAGCCCACTCAAACTCATGTCCATTGAGTCGGTGATACCATCCAACCATCTCATCCTCTGTCATCCCCTTCTCCTCCTGCCTTCAATCCTTCCCAGCATCAGGGTCTTTTCTAATGAGTCAGTTCTTCGCATCAGGTGGCCAAAGTATTGGAGTTTCAGCTTCAGCATCAGCCTTTCCAATGAATATTCAGCACTGATTTCCTTTAGGATGGACTGGTTGGATCTCCTTGCAGTCCAAGGGACTCTCAAGAGTCTTCTCCAACACCACAGTTCCAAAGCATCAATTCTTTGGCACTCAGCTTTCTTTATGGTCCAACTCTCATATCCATACATGACTACTGGAAAAACCTTATTTTCCAATTGAGTATAGCAATACCCAATTAAGCACTCAGTATACAGTTGTTCATGAACACTGACTATTAGCCTGTTATTAGTATAGGAAGTGGGATAACTGTGGTTAGATTCACAGAGTTTAGGGCCAAACAGACTTGAGTTTTAACCTTTGCCTTACTGCTTAACCAATGTCAGTTTCAGTTTCTGACTCCCAGCCTGGTGCTCTTGCCGTTTCTTTGGGCTGTCTCTCCATAGTTTACTTTTCATGTTGGTAGATGGGGACTGAGCCAACGCCTTGGACAGACTATTGTAAACTGCTAGATCTAAATAAAGAGGTGTTTATTATTGCAAGGAGGAGGACATACAAGTAATTGATGATCTCAGTCCATCCTCTTAACAGAAGAATACTGGCTCTCTGTGGCTCTGGGACTTCTCAGTTTTCCTTGGCTCAGATTGTGTTTTGGAGAAGAGCTAGTGCCAGGGTCAAAACTGACTTCTTATTGACCAAGAGTGATGGAAAAATTAATAAGGTGCTTGGAAGAAAATGTGCCCTTTGTTTCTGGACAAAGAAAGCAGGAAGAACCACCATTTGATTGGGCTAGGCTAGAAGGAATGAACTCATAGGACTTAGGAAATTTGTAACCAGATTGTCTCTTTGCCTGGCAAGCAAGCCAGTGACTTAGCAGTTTTCTCAAGTCAGCAGAAGGAGAAAGGCCGAGAATGTCAGAGATCAAGCCTCTGAAGGGAGCAGGTTATCTTTTTGGGAGATTTGACAGTAGTTAGGCTAGAGATAGGTTTAACATGGATAATTGAAATTCACATATAATCCTAAGCAGCAGCAGTGATTGCCTTGATTTTATCTTGTTCCATTCTTCTGCCTACCTTGAGGGAAGCTGCAAATAAACTTTGGAGGATGAGCTTAAAGATGAGCTGGCAAAGCAGAAGAGGGGAGCTAGTTAACCAGAGCCCTGGGATTTGAGCTGGAAGAGCAGCAGGTGCCTGCCAGAGGCACCGGGACAGCTCATACCCCTCCCTCCAGGCCCCAAACATGCAAAGGCTAATTTCTCCTTGGTTATTTGGGTCAGATGGGTTCCCAGACACACAGGACTTGTATACCTATTGTCCACCTTTTGAGGATTGTAGAAATACATTTTTCCATTGGAACACTCAAATTTCTGAAGTGTGCTGCTTTAACTGCAGCATAACATGAATTATGTTTGGGGTGGGCTGGGGAGCATTGCCTCTTAAGAGCTTTTCTGTGAGCTCCTTTTAGAAGAAAAGAAATCACTGTTCAATCATCTTTTTGAAAAACTCTGCATATCCATTTATCCCAAGTGTATGAAATCTCCCTCCATCTCAGATTCCAATTTAGTCCTCTAAGAAATTCTGATAGCTCCAAATTTGTAACTCTCAAACCTTGTTCTTAAAAATAGTTCTATAATTTCTCTACAACATGATAGAATTTGCAGAAATTCTGGTTGTGTTTCTTGGCTTTCCCCAAAGGCCTTTCTTCACCAGGGGATGCACTATAGAGAGTGAGGGCTGCATGATGATAGAGAGGGCCATCCCCAGAGTGCTCCAGGAGCAACGGAAGAAGAAATACCTGCCAAATGCACAAAAAGAAATAGGACAAGAACTCCGGGTTAGAAACTCACAGTGCTCAGTCCCAAGGGGCTGGGAACTTGCTGTTCAGATGATCTCACTGTGAAAGTTTCAGAGACTCAAGGGGGTTTATTAATAGTTGGGGCACTGAAACCTCTGTTGCTTGTAGCAGTGACCTTTACAATAGCAGGTTTGTCTTTTAAAATATCTAGAACTTGTGCTTAATGTTCTTTACTGATTTAAACCAGGCAAGGGAGCAGTAAATCAGATTATCATCATCCTCAGGAAGGAGAGCAACCTGGAATGTTAATTTTCCAGCTGAGGTTACTGGAAATTTCTTTTCTGTTTATTTATTAAAGGGAGAGAATTAAAAAAGGAGGAAAGCCAAAGGTAAGAGGTTTTTTTTTTTTTTTTTATTCAGAGAAGCATGTATTCCAGGTTTCCATTCTTGACACTTGGTGAGTTATTAATTTCTTGTCTCTTGTATTTACCTTAAAGTTATAAAGATCCAGAGAATCTCTTTCAGTGGAACAAGAGATTTTGTCCCTGTATGGCATATGGACCCTGGGGATTCGTAAAGGGCTATTAGCCACCTATAATCAGAGAAGAGGTTTCTAGATGGCAGATCAAATGTAAGATCACTGTGTTTCATAGCTACTTAACTGTGACTGTATTAGAAAATGCCTTAATTGGTTTATTTTTTTTTAAGTAACATATGGGGTTTTGGCAGATACGTTTGCCTTTTCCCTCTTTAATTGTAAATGTGGAATATTCTTGCCATTCAGTAGGGCTAGTAGATATTTTCCCTTTCCCAGGTAGTTTATGGTTGGAGTTTACCCTTTGTGTCATAATTGTCTGTATGTACAGTGTGATACATACTCTATGAACTCGATCTTCTCAGAACCATGAGAGCTGAGCAGCTTCTCTGGTGGTGAGGGTACATCAGGGCGGAGACCTGCTCTGGGAAAGGGTCTGGAGTTGGGTGCCAGAGAGACCCAGACTCAATCTGGCACTGCTGCTCGCTCACTCTGTGGTCTTAAAGCCCATGAGCACTCGGAGCTTCAGCTTCTCACTTTTATGCATGGAATAGTGGCATTGACCTTGAAGAATGGTTGTAAAGTTGGATGTGTATGTTTATGAAGTGCCCAGTGTGGTATCTGACTGGTTAGTCTTGGATTTCATGGCTGTAGAGTTGGCCCAATCCAACAATAAAAGTCCTGCTAAATCTCCCCAGTGACCTGATTTTGTGAAACTGCTGATTGAAGCTGGAGGGAAGAAAAATAAGTCTATTATGAATGGAGCGATCATGAACTCAGAATTCCAAGTCCCCTCACAGAACCTAAAGTATCAACTTCAGCTCCCTTTTGTGGGAAATGCTGTAGGAGTTTTAAACACAGGCTCTGAAGCTTTCCCTGGAGTCACAAGAATTGTAGGCTAATTACAGTGTCAGAGGAGTGCCTCATGAGTAATGGCTGCATTCTCTAATGACTCTTGGGATAATTAATCAGCATAACTTAGTGAGCCTTCCATGGCCTTCTTTTCTCAACAGTGACAACTTGATTAGTTTGGACATAGAATAATAGTTTGGTACTTAAACAGCACTGGCTTCATAATGCTCATTTTCATGATTCTAATTTTCTTCCTCTTGAATTTTTTTGAAACTTTTAATTATTTAAAAACCTGAAAATTCCTTTAAAAAATTCATAGAGCATCTTGAGGCTCTAGTTTTGATCATTTATGTGCTATCATTAATGGATAAAATTTTATTCCTCATAGAGGGGACACAGCTGTGCAACAGCTATCGAATTCTATTTCTTACTGCTGGGTTCTTCCTGGGCTTAAATATTTGAGGCAGAGCCAGTAAGTGCATTTTATCAAACTGATAACAGGGGCAGATTTATGTAGAGAAGAGAGCACTGGACTGGGGCTTTCCCTGTCTTTGCCCTGAAAATCCTATATCCTAGGAAACCTCTCAGTCTTAGGTCAACAGAGACATCTTGCCCAGGCTGTTCTGATTGTGGAAGTTTCATGTCCAGAGAAACTTAGGAAAACTAAAGATTTGAGTTCTAGTCCTTGCTCTGCTGCCACATAGCCATGTGACCCTGGCCAAGTCACTTCGTTGAAAAAATTGAGGGATTGGATCATATAACCCCACAAATGCCTATTAGGAGTGCCCCTTTGACTTAAAAGGCAGCTTATTATTGGAATTTACCCTTTGTGTTATTATTCAAGGTTTTCCTTTCTTCTAAGAAACCAGTTTCCAGTTTGTTTTGAAAGGCCCTATAAGTAAATTCAGGCTCTGAATTGGGTAAACTTGTTCAGAATGCTTCTGGGTCAAATCAGGTATGGAGGTAGTTGATGCTGATGATATTGTGGTCCTGAAGTAAGCAGGTACTGCTCTTGTCGATGTTATAAACCAAACACCCAGCACAAGTATCCTACATTTCATGACCAGGGAGGAAATCGGCTGTGATTTTCTGTTTTAGCTAACATGTAGTCATTCTGCACTAGTGAGGTTGAAGCCTTGGTTGTAACTCTACAACCAAGCCTATTTATAAGTTGGAATAAATATTTCCAAACCAAGATCAACCATGTGCACAGAGCTGGGGTGACACTGATGGTTTTGGGGCACTTAGAATGGGGGGTGTTGTTCACAGTGGACCAATGATCACTTGATGTGAAAATAACTTCCCAATTGCCCATCATGTGCTTGGGATCCAGACACAAATAAGACTTGGCCCTGCCCTCCAGAAGCACTTTGTCTTGTGAGGGATGTGGAATAGTAATTAATTATTAAATACAATATGGAAAGTCCTGTAATGGAAGCATAAGCAGAATGATATCGGGGAGTGAGGAGGAAGCAATTGACTCCAGTATTCTGCTGAATATGGCTGTGGCACCCCCATTCCTAGTCTGCTGGCTCATGCATGTGTCTCCATAGCCCAAAGTGTGGGACCAAGATGACCTGAAGTTGTGTTTTTTTTTCTTTGAATAGGATAGAATGTCATCATTATGATTATTACTGTTCAAGGCAAAAAGTAAAGATAATAAGAATGATTTGAGTTTCCATTGAGTTTTCCTGAAATTTCATATCTAACTTCCTTCCATTAAGCTTTTCAACTTAATAGCTGATGAAACAGTATGTGTGCACATTATAAATATGTCCTTTTAAAATCTAATTACTCCCTGTAATGGGAGATAGCAAAGAAATTTGGCTTCTGTCATTTTGAACTGTTGTTCAGCTTTTAAATAACAGTAAAATAATGACTCCAACATGAATTTCCTAGTTAAATGAGCCTCAGTGTAGTCCCATGGTTAATAGTGTAGTAATTATTGGAATAAAGTGCTATAGGATACTTGATTTTATATCTTACATTAAGGTAAACTTGACTTTTGTGTTTAATAATGAGAAGTTTGAAACTTTAGAGAGTGCTTTTCCCCCTAGTAACAGGGAGCATTTCATTTATTTTTTGATTTCTCTTCATAACATCCTTGAAAGAAGGGATGAAGAGGTATTGCACTGTATGTTTTGTAGACTAGGAAATTGCAGCCTTGCCCAATGATGTACAGCTGATTAAGGAAAAGCCTTTTCTCTGCTCGCATGTCTCCTCACCTAATGTCCTCACAGCAGGTTGTGCTGTTTTGCTGTGATCTTCAAGATATCTCAGGAAGTCACATTTTCTGATGAAAAAGTTCACTTGCGCTTGTGGAAACTTAAAACCCCATGGGGGCCACTCCTCCAGGTGTCAGTATAGCTGAGATTATACTATTTTGAAAATTTTATAGCAGCATTCTTCAGGTCTTCACTCCCAACAGCTAAGGTTCTGGAGGAGTCAGACTCCTTTCTTTAAAATAGAATGTTTGTATATGTACTCTTTTTAATGGCTGAGTAATACTCCATTGTATACACAATGGAGTATTACTCAGCCATTAAAAAGAATACATTTGAATCAGTTCTAAGGAGGTGGATGGAACTGGAGCCTATTATACAGAGTGAAGTAAACCAGAAACAAAAACACAAATACAGTATACTGACACATATATATGGAATTTAGAAAGATGGTAAAAATAACTCTATTTACGAGACAGCAAAAGAGACACTGATATATAGAACAGACTTTTGGACTCTGGGACCGGGAGAGGGTGGGATGATTGGGGAGAATAGCATTGAAATATGTATAATATCATATCTGAAATGAGTGAGTCCAGGTATGATGCCCTATAATGGAAGCCTGGGATTAGAGCACTGGGATGACCTGGAGGGAGGGTGTGGGAAGGGGGAGGGAGGAGGGTTCAGGATGGGGAACACGTGTATACTGGTGGCGGATCCATCTCGATGTATAGTAAAAGCAATACAATATTGTAAAGTTAAGCAAAAAATAAAATAAAATATTAAAAAAAAAATAAAATAGAAGGTTTGAATTCAAACCAGGTTTCATGGTGCAAGAGTACTTGTTGCAACAGAACTCCAGCACATGTTATTAAGGCTGGATATAGCCAGGAAGCCCCGTGCTAAACAGTGAGCTGGGTGTGACAGCTGAGAAGTGGTGGGAAGAATTGGCCAGAGACTATGGGACCTGGGTCTTTGTGCTGACTCTATCATAAATTTGCTGAGTGATATTGGGCCTCAGGGTCCTACCTGTTTGTAAAGTGAAGGAGCTACATTGTATAGTCCAATAGTGTAACTATTTAAATTAATTAATTTAATGAAGATAAAAATTTAGTTCTTCTGTTGCCCTAGCCATATCTTGAGTGGTTGATTGCTAAGTCGCTTCAGTCGTGTCCAACTCTGTGCGACCCCATAGATGGCAGCCCACCAGGCTCCCCTGTCCCTGGGATTCTCCAGGCAAGAACACTGGAGTGGGTTGCCATTTCCTTCTCCAATGCATATATGTAACTGGTGGCTGCCTTAATGGACAGTGTAGACGTAATACATTTCCATCACTGCAGAAAGCTCTATTGGAGAGCCCCAAGTTGGATTGTATCAATGGCTTCCCAAATATGTTTTGGTAAGTCTTCAAAATTTTGTAGAAGTTCCTTAGAGGCTCTGAGAAGAGTAAGGGAGAGCCTAGCAAGCAACTGGAGCTCCGAGCATCCACCCTGTCTTCATTTTCACCTGCTTTAGATCCAACGGCTGTAGTAATTTTGAAACACCACTGAATTTAGGTTCTTTTATCAATATATAACTGGTCTATCTCCACTCTGTTCACCATTATAACTCTAGAGGAAGAGGGGGGAAAGAACAGGGCAAATGTTCTGCTGCTAAGTCGCTTCAGTCATGTCCGACTCTGTGTGACCCCACAGACGGCAGCCCACCAGGCTCCGCCGTCCCTGGGACTCTCCAGGCAAGAACACTGGAGTGGGTTGCCATTTCCTTCTCCAATGCATGAAAGTGAAAAGTGAAAGTGAAGTCGCCGAGTCGTGTCTGACTCTTTGCGACCCCATGGACTGTAGCCCACCAGGCTCCTCTGTCCATGGGATTTTCCAGGCAATAGTACTGGAGTGGGTTGGAAAGAACAGGGCAAATGTTCTAATCAAATAGAAAGGGAAAGAAAGAAAACCTGTCCCATCCAGCCTGAGGAGCTGTGGGAAGCAGAAGGGGAATTGGTGAATGGGAAGCAAGGCGCATATGTTCGGTTCCTCCTCACTGGCTGAAGAACTGTGATGGGGGACTGAGTTGGTAGTTGAGGAGAGCTGAGCTTTTGATGCTGTTCCCATTCAAAGCCCTGGGAGGTGTCCTTGAGGTGTGACCATTGTAAGCTGGTGTTGTCATTTGGTGATAATGAGAACCTGACCTTAGCTCCTGAATGGACCAGAAGTTGGCTCCTTTCTTTAGGGAGCCTGGCTGGGAAGCTTGCTGGAAGTGGGAGTGGGTGGTGTGGTGTAGGTGGTCATGTTGCTAAGGCTGCAGGATAGGAGTTTAGGGTCAAGGAATCACTGCTAAACTTTAGGGGTGCAGCAGGTCTGGTAGGAGCTGAGGTGGGGCCAAGAGAGAAGGGGGATCCTGGCCCTGGCCAGATCGAGAAAGAATAGCTTGTGAATTAAGGATGTCTGCTGTAGACTGGCAGTTGTGGAAGCCAGTGGAAACCTGGGTGGGGTTGTGAGGTTGAGCAACCATACTTCATGTGGACCTGACCAGTAGACACCCAAGAACTAGCATGAGGTGTTGGTGGATGGCGAGGGCTAACTGGTCTCCATCCCAACCTCCAATGTCACAAAACCCCATATACTTCCTGTACACCCAGACACCTCCTGGGGAGGACCTGGGATGGGCAGAAAACCAGAAAGGCCAAGTCAGTCAAAATGAGACTAAGTTAACTCAGTTAGTTGGAGAAGGAAATGACAACCCACTCCAATATTCTTGCCTGGAGAATCCCAGGGACGGGGGGAGCCTGGTGGGCTGCCGTCCATGGGGTCACACAGAGTCGGACACGACTGAAGTGACTTAGCAGTAACTCAGTTAGTAAGTCAGTCAGTTCAGTCACTCAGTCGTGTCCGACTCTTTGCGACCCCATGGACTGCAGCACACCAGGCCTCCCTGTCCATCACCAACTCCCAGAGTTTACACAAACTCATGTCCATTGAGTCGGTGATGCCATCCAGCCATCTCATCCTCTGTCGTCCCCTTCTCCTCCTGCCCTCAATCTTTCCCAGCATCAGGGTCTTTTCAAATGAGTCAGCTCTTCCCATCAGGTGGCTAAAGTGTTGCAGTTTCAGCTTCAACATTAGTCCTTCCAGTGAATATTCAGGACTGATTTTTTTTTAGGATGGACTGGTTGGATCTCCTTGCAGTCCAAGGAACTCTGAAGAGTCTTCTCCAACACTACAGTTCAAAAGCATCAATTCTTCGGTGCTCAGCTTTGTTTATAGTCCAACTCTCACATCCATACCTGACCACTGGAAAAAAACATAGCCTTGATGACATGGACATTTGTTGGCAAAGTAATGTCTCTGCTTTTTAATATGCTGTCTAGGTTGGTCATAACTTTCCTTTCAAGGAGTAAGTGTCTTTTAATTTCATGGCTGCAGTCACCATCTGCAGTGATTTTGGAACCCTAAAAAATAAAGTCTGCCACTGTTTCCACTGTTTTCCCATCTATTTGTCATGAAGTGATGGGACCGGATGCTGCTTTCTGCCATTAGTGTGGTGTCATCTGCATATCTGAGGTTATTGATATTTCTCCCGGCAATCTTGATTTCAGCTTGTGCTTCATCCAGCACAGCATTTCTCATGATGTACTCTGCCTATAAGTTAAATGAGCAGGGTGACAATATACAGCCTTGACGTACTCCTTTTCTTATTTGGAACCAGTGTGTTCTTCTATGTCCAGTTATAACTGTTGCTTCTTGACCTGCATACAGATTTCTCAGGAGGCAGGTCAGATGGTCTAGTATTACCATCTCTTTCAGAGTTTTCCACAGTTTGTTGTGACCAACACACAGTCAAAGGCTTTGGCATAGTCAATAAAGCAGAAATAGATGTTTTTCTGGAACTCTCTTGTTTTTTGGTGATCCAATGGATATTGGCAATTTGATCTGTGGTCCCTCTGCCTTTTCTTTTTTTTTTTTTTAATTAAATTTTATTTTGCTTAACTTTACAATATTGTAATGCTTTTGCCATACAACGAGATGGATCCGCCACAAGTATACACGTGCTTCCCATCCAGAACCCTCCTCCCTCCTCCCTCCCCATACCATTCCTCTGGATCATCCCAGTGCACCAGCCCCAGGCATCCGTTATCAGGCATCGAACCTGGACTGGCGACTCGTTTCAGATATGATATTATACATACTTCAATGCTATTCTCCCAAATCATCCCACCCTCTCCCGTTCCCAGAGTCCAAAAGTCTGTTCTATACATCAGTGTCTCTTTTGCTGTCTCGTAAACAGGGTTATTGTTACCATCTTTCTAAATTCCATATATATGCGTTAGTATACTGTATTTGTGTTTTTCTTTCTGGCTTACTTCACTCTGTATAATAGGCTCCAGTTCCATCCACCTCCTTAGAACTGATTCAAATGTATTCTTTTTAATGGCTGAGTAATATTCCATTGTGTATATGTACCACAGCTTGCTTATCCATTCATCTGTGGATGGACATCTAGGTTGTTTCCAAGTCCTGGCTATTGTAAACAGTGCTGCTATGAACATTGGTATACACGTGTCTCTTTCAATTCTGGTTTTCTCAGTGTGTATGCCCAGCAGTGGGATTGCTGGATCATAAGGCAGTTCTATTCCCAGTTTTTTGAGGAATCTCCATACTGTTCTCCATAGTGGCTGTACTAGTTTGCATTCCCACCAACAGTGTAAGAGGGTTCCCTTTTCTCCACACCCTCTCCAGCATTTATTGCTTGTGGACTTTTGGATCGCAGCCATTCTGACTGACGTGAAATGGTACCTCATAGTGGTTTTGATTTGCATTCCTCTGCCTTTTCTAAATCCAGCTTGAACACCTGGAAGTTCACGGTTCAGGTACTGTTGAAGCCTGGCTTGGAGAATTTTGAGTATTACTTTACTAGCATGTGAGATGAGTGCAATTATGCAGTAGTTTGAGCCTTCTTTGGCATTGCCCTTTTTTGGGAATGGAATGAAAACTGATCTTTTCCAGTCCTGTGGCCACTGCTGAGTTTTCCAAATTTGCTGGCATATTGAGTGCAGCACTTTCATAGCATCCTTTTAAGGGTTTGAAATAGCTCAACTGGAATTCTATCACCTCCACTAGCTTTGTTCGTAGTGGTGCTTCCTAAGGCCCACTTGACCTCACATTCCAGGATGTTTGGCTCTAGGTGAGTGATCACACCATCATGATTATCTGGGTCGTAAACTTATATGCATTTGTTCATTTCTTCATTTCTCTGCCCTGTCTAAGCAATGTGGTGTCAGGACTTTGGGGGTGGCTTTGTTGATCTGAGATCTTTTAAAAATCAGCTCCATTACAAAAAATGTTAAAAAGTTCTATTTTGCAATGAGTGTAGTGTCAGTAAGTTTTTTACTCTAAACCTTAATTGTTGGCCTTCAATTAAGCATTTGGAAAAAAAGAATCACTTACTAAAATAACATTGAAACTCATTGGATAAGATGACCTCTACAGTTTACTTTCTCTGAATCTTTATGATTATTTTATTCTAAGATGCTCAGAAAGCAGTATAGCCACCACACACCATATCAACCAGTCAGCCAGCAAGTGTTCTGAGTAGGGGTCCTGGGAGATGATATACTGCTTATGATTGTATATGTGTATAGATTAAGCCTTGATGCAAAATGTATTTCTTACTGTATTTCATGGTCAAAGAAGTTAGACAATGCTTGTCTAGATGGGGAGAGAAGATATATACACCCGTAACTGGAGCTTTCCTAGATTTCACCCTCTGTGGGTAATTGGTTACATCAGCAATGCCAGCTGAAAATTCTGTCATCTTTTGACATAGAATATTGGGTTTAAGGCCCTTGTGAGGCCCAAATGTGGTCCTTGACCTTGAATTTTCCCACTGAATTTCCCCTTTTCAAGCATTTTCTTTTTGTATATGTATTGTTTAAGAGATTTATATTACTTGCAACCGAAAGTGCCTTTAAAAAGATAAGAAGGGAGATCTTGGGAGCAGGGAGAAACTTTGAAAAGCTTGCATGAAGGGCTAACGCCCCTGAGAGTGGAAATGAAAGCCAGTCTCCTCTTCATCTCATTTGAGATGCTCTGAATCCAGCCTCGAGTTTGCCACCATATTTTCCTTTGTCCTCATCACACCCTCTGGGCTCCTCTTCATTGTTTCCATATGTCTCACCAGTTCCCACCATCTCACCCTCCAGTTTATATTAATTCCTCTACTTTGTCCAATTTCTGCTTCCTTTTCAAAGGTCACCTCCAAATTCTGAATTTCTCAGGGAGGCAGCACTGATGTTGGTTCAAATACGATTTCTGCCAGTTACTAGCTTTGCAATTTTGGGCAAATTGCATAAATTATGTGCCCTGGATTGCTCATCTGTGAAGGGGGTGGGGAATAATAGCATCTACCTGTTAGGACTGGTCTGAAGATTAGGTGCTTGTAACAGCGGCTGGCATGGTGAACACAATTTTCTGTCGTCAGTTCTGCATTTCCCTTGTCACTGTTAATTGCCCCTTTCTCCCTCACTACTTGGTTCTAAGCTTGTCCCGTTTATTTATTAGTACTGTAGCCCCTCTGTCTGTAATTTCCCATTTTCACAGAATCCAGCTACTTCCCTTTTTGGTAACTAAGATGGTATTGGCTTAGTTTCAGTCTTTGACTCTTCTCTCCTTGTCCATGGTTTCACACAGATTCGCAGCTCTGGGGTCTGATCATACCTGCAGGTTCTCTCAGTGTCTTAGAATTAATTAATCTGGGCCTTGAACAAATGTAAAGCAGGATCTTCTCATTCATTCTCTGCTTCCCTTCTTTATTGACAATGTATGCTCTGCTCTGCAGAGTCAGCATCATTTTCTTAGCAGCAAAGAGGAAAGCAAAATAGAATTTGAGTAATTCTGCCTACTCCCTGTGACTGAGTACCATTATATTTTCTGGCTCTGAGGTTGCACCTATTCCCTTCTCGTACATAAATTAAAAGTGCCTTTATGGCTGTCTCTGTCTTTCTGTTCAGGCTTCTCTTATACTCTATGCATCTGAATCATGCAGCTGAAACTGCAACACGCCTGTGCTTCCTCCAGGACTTGTCTGCCTGAGTCTAGCTTTGTCTCTTTAACTCCTACCAATGGATGTATGTGCTTCGGCTTCTGTATTTTGCTTGGTTCTAGATCTGTTTCGTTTTCGTTTGATTTGTTACCCTGACCTTCTTTGTTCATTAGTCCAGGGTTCAGATGCCTTGTCTCCCTTGGAAGTGTGTCCTGATTCAGAACTTTGGTCCTCATATGGCCTGGGTTTCTTGGGGAAATAGAAATAAACTGAATCTTGGAATGTGGTGGGTGGTATATTAAACACTGTGTTAATGAGGTTAAGACCATACAAAGTTCTAAACCTGATCTTTGGGCTCTGTTGACTGTGATTTGAGCCTTTCTTTAGGGAAAAGTTGTTGGTCTCTGTCTTTTTGAAATCAGGAACTTACTGCTTTCTGAGGCTATAAATTTCATGTCACAGAAAGTGTTTAAACGAAGAGCAGATTTCTATTTAGGTTATTGAAATAAGATTGATGGGAGATGAGAGCCAGAAGGCCACTGGATTCTCTGCTTTACAGAAGATTGACCTTGAGGATACCTTTTCCCTTTAAAAACTTGTCTTGGTGCCTAGCCCAGCACCCAGGACAGATTGGACTTAGAGTGGATGCTTGTTGTAGGGTGTATGTTGTCCCACGTTTAAAGGTCCAGGCCTTCTGTGCCAGGCTCACTTCCCATTTGAGGCTCCAGATATACTAGACTGTTTCCACTCCCTTAACTATGTATGTTCTCTCTTACTTCCTTCTCTTTGAACATATAACTTCATGTTCTTGGAGTTTGTCCCCTCGCTTCTCCCCCTGCCCCCCTCCGCTTTACACCTGACTCTTTTTTTTAAATTTTTAATTAGAGGATATTTGCTTTACAATGTTGTATGGGTTTCTGCTGTACAACGATGTGAATTAGCTATAAGTATACATATATTACATATATCCGGGCTTCCCAGATGGCACTAGTGGTAAAGAATCTGCCTGCCAGTGCAGGAGATATAAGAGACACGGGTTTGAGCCTTTGGTCAGGAAGATCCCCTGGAGGAGGGCATGGGAACCCACTCCAATATTCTTGCCTGGAGAATTCCTGTGGACAGAGGAGCCTGGCAGGCTACAGTCCATGGGGGTCACAGAGTCAGACATGACTGAACCACCTTAGCACACACGCACATACATATACCCCCTCCCTCGTGAGCCTCTCTCCCACACTCCAGCCCCACCATCCACCCATCTGGGTTGTCACGGAGCACAGAGCAGAGCTCCCTGTGCTCTACAGCTGCTTCCCACTAGCTATCCGTTTTGCACATGGTAGTGAATATATTTCAATGCTAGTCTCTCAATTCATCTCACCCTCTCTTTCCTCTACTGTGTCCATAAGTCCTTTCTCTACATCTGTGTTTCTGTTCCTGTCTGGCTAACTCTTAACTTGACCTTGGGACAGTCTGGCTTTGGTGTCTCTTAGTGTCGTCCACCACATGCTGGGCTTACCTTGTGGACTCACAGGACTCACATCATGGTGCTGTAATCCTCTCCTATTCTCTCTCCCATATGACATGTCCCTCTTTCTGGGGCCCAGGGACTGCATCTAATGCCTTTTCATTTCTCTGAGTGTCCATCACAGTGCCTGGCAGACTAGGAGTCTCATCAGTGGTTGCCAAGTGAGTTGTGACTGTGGTTTCCTGGTCTTGCAGACCAAACACGTTTCTGTTGCTTGATTTATTTCTGTCTCTGATCCTTCCTTTGTGGGGCTGAATTAGAAAGAACTTTGAAAGGAAAACATAAGTGATGGTATAAGAAAAATTGTCTTAGTGTATTGGAGACACCAAACCACCCAGCATTTCTTTCTCAGTCAATATGTGCAAGAGAGAGAGAAATTGAGCTGTGCTGGGCAATCCTTATCTGCTTTTTAGTGTGACTTGGCAGAATTAAATTATTCTTTCCCTTGCACTTCAGGGAGTAGGTGGATGCCTTAAAATTCAAACCAGTACTTTGGGATATCAAAGCTGGACAAATTTTTGTCCAAACAGATAGTTAGTGGATGGAATAATCACTCAGTGGGCACTGGGACTTTCTCTGGGCATCAGTTTAATTACCAAAATTTGTTATAAAGCTGTGCTTTGGCTTCTTTAATGCATTTGCATATCATTTCTGAATCAAATTTATGAAAATGTATTGGGGTGGTAAGTATTTAAAAAACTTTAGGGAATAAGTCAGAATTGAAAGTTCCAAACAAACGTAATTATTATTGCGTGCATGTTGTGTTCAAAACTTTGGCCCTCCTGGGAAGAGGCTGACTTCACAGAATAGGCTGACTTCCTATTAATTAAAGGAAAAACAAATGTGCTGACAGAGTAGTTCTCACCTCTCCTTGGGCTGACCTTGGGAGACTCACTTTAGCTTTCTGGACCTCAGTTTCTCAGATGAAAAGTTAGGGATTTGTTCGTCTTCAGAATCTCTCCAGGTTTTAAAATCTGTAAATAAGGTACATCTGCTTTTCTTCTTTCTGAGGATCTGCACCTGAATAGTAACTTTGTGGCTGAAATGATAAACTTCTTAAACATAATTTATGCAATGAATGTTTATTGAACACTTACTTTGTGCTGGCCCCTGAGTTTATAACAAATCTCTGTTCCTGAGTCTTGAAGAGGGCTTGGCAAACTTTTTCTCTGAAGGGCCAGGTAGTAAATATTTCTGGGGGCTACCCTGGTGGCTCAGATTGTAAAGAACCTGTCTGCAATGCAGGAGACCCAGGTTCTATCCCTGGGATGGAAAGATCCCCTGGAGAAGGGAATGGCAATCCACTCCAGTATTCTTGCCTGGAGAATTCCATGGACAGAGAAGCCTCGCAGGCTACAGTCCGTGGAGTCACTGAGTCAGACACTACTGAGTGACTAAAACTAAGTAAGTATTTTTGGCTTTTCAGACCAGTGTCTGTCACAACTATTCAAATTTGCCTTAGAAGTGGGAAGGTAGCCTCTGGCAATATGCAAATGAGAGGGTGTGACTTTGTAAATAATCTCCTTATTTACTAAAAAAATGGGATGATGGGCTTGATTTGTCCTGTGGGCCAGTTTGTAGATTTCTGATTTATGAAGGTAAAGGTATTCAGTAAATACAAAAACAAATAGATTTCTCTGAGATAGAAGATTTTGCACAAGCTATGTATTTCCTGTTCCATGGAAGTTAAACGTTCTAGTTTTTAAAAAAACTTTGACTTTAATAAGAAACAAAAAACAAGGAAAACAGTGAGTGTCAGCACATAATTAATCACCACAATGGGGTGCAGGTTTTGCCATGCTAGAATTTAGGGCAATTTATCTGAATCAGGTTGAGGATCAGGGCAACCATGACCTGTCCTAAACCGCATGGTGACGGGCAGCTGAGAATGTACAGATTTGCACAGAAATTGGTCACCTTGAAATGACTATTAAATGTATGGCATTTGGTGACATATAATTGATCAATAATATTCTTACAATTTCTGCTTTGCTCCTGTTCAATCAATCTTAGTTTATAAAAACTTTCTGTAATTGGAAAATGAGTCAGAACCAAGAAAACAAGTTTCATCATTTAAAAGTACATTTCGGGAAACTCGAAAGGCATCACTTATTTGTCACCGATGCAGAGAACAAAAAGGAAAAAAAAAAAGGTTCATTTGCTTTGTGGTGCCAGGTTTCCTAAAAAAATAACATAAATTTAACAATACTCCTTTGTGCAAAAGTGTATTTGCAGACCTGTCCAGGAGACTTAGATTAGCAAAGAAAACAGTTCTACTATGCAGAGGTGATTTTGCTGCCGTGAAGTATACTGGTGATATTGCCTTACTCCGCAGTCAGTTTTAGGTCTTTGCCTTTGTGGCAAGTTGGTCTGGTGCAGAGGGAGGCTAGCGTGTCCTTGGCCATGCTTTTCTATGTGGCCTTTCCCTTAACTTTGTCTGCATCAGCCCTACTGGGCAGATGGAGAAAAAAATTATGACCCTATCAGTGATGTCTCTGGACAAAGGGCAAGTGCCATTTAGCCCCTCCGTGGACAGAGCCCTAGCAAGCAGATACATAATAATATTTCACACCAAGAGAATTAGCAGCAGGAGTTTTAGATGCATGGGAAAGGCAGATAGTTAGAGCCCTTCATCATATACAGACCCATGTAATATACTTGTGTTGTCCTTTCCTTTGGCTCCAGTGGTCAACAGTAGGCTACCCAAGGATGCTTAGCAGCTTGTTCAAGAATCCTTAGGTAAAGAGGGAAAGAAATGGATATTTATTGATTGTCTACTATGAGGGCATTTTATGTACTGAATCTCACTTAATCTTTAAACTGTGGTTGGAATTATTATACCATTTGCCTTAGTAGGAAATCAGAGCTCAGAGAAGCTAAGGAGGTTAAATGACTTGCTCCAAGTCATGTTCCCAATAACTAACTGACCACGGATTTAACTATCACCTGGACTTCAAAACCTCTTTCTACTCTATGTTATTTCAAAATGGTTTGATCAGAAATAGTCAACTAATTTTGCTAGCAGTTCAAAGAGAAAAATAGAATTGCGTTCCTGGTACATGTTGATATCTAGTGCAATGCCTTCCATTCATAGGCAGGGAAGGTAAGGGCCCCATGAGTGGTTCTCAACCTTGGAGATACATTTAGGGAACTTGAAAAAACTACTGGAGTTTTGTCTCCTTCCCAGTGATTCTGATTTGCTTGTCCTGGGTTGTGACTTGGGCACGGATTAAAAAAAAAAGGAATATAATTGCATTACAATTAGTAATTGCATTACAATTAGTTTCTCTTGTACAATGAAGTGAATCAACCATATGTACACATACCTCCCCTCCCTCTGGGACCACCCTCCCTCACCTGCCCCCCGTCCCACCCAGCTAGGTCATCACAGGGCTCCCTGTGCTATGCTACGATCCCCACTAGCCATCTGTTTTACACACGGTAGTATATACATGTCAATCCTAATTTCCAAATTCATCCCACATCTCTGCTCCCCTCCTCACACTGACATGTCTGTTCTTTGCTTCTATTCCTGCCCTGCAAATAAGTTCATTTGTACCATTATTTTGGGATTCTGCATATATGTGTTAATAGACAATATTTGTTTTTCTTTTTCTGACTTACTTCACTCTGTATGACAAGATCTAGTTTCATCCATGTCTCTACAAATGATGCTATTTTGTTCCTTTTAGTGGCTGAGTAATATTCCATCATGTATACACACTACCACTTCTGCCTCCATTCATCTGTTATTGGATATTCAGGTTGTTTCCATGTCCTGGCTATTATAAATAGTGCTACAGTGAACACTGGGGTGCATAATTCCTTCTGAATTATGATTTTTCTCTGGGTATATGCCTAGTGGGATTGCTGGGTCATTTGATAGTTCTATGTTTAGTAGTTCCATGAGATGTTTGTATATTTTGGAGATTAAATAAAAGCTACCCAGGTGATTTGAATGTAAAGCTAACTAGGATTGAGAGCCACTGGCCTAGACAGGCTGTATTATATGACATGATAAGGTGGACATCATTTGAATGTGGTTCATGAGGGACTTAAATATATACATATATACTATATATATATATATATATTTTTTTTTTTTTTTTTGGTCTGAGACAGAAAAGAGATAATATTTGGAGTTTCTGGTTACAGCAGCTTTTTGTCCAAATCACAGCAAATTTTATGGCCTAATATGAATTGCACTGGTGGTTTGACACCCTCCCAGACTGTGTCCCTTAGGGACCTATAGTGTATGGTTTTAAAGGATTTTAACTGTGAACTTGGGATTTAACATTTAGGATTTTATCTTTAGAAGAAAGTGTGATACTCCAACAACAAAAATGAAGGAATGTACAATTTCAGAAAGGTCAAGAATAAATAATACCAAGCTTGGAAATAATTTTCCTTGATTTTTAATTCTGGAAGAAAATTTGAATTTAATAGAATGTAAGTGTGGATGGAGTCTTGGTGTAAGGACAGAGGGGAAAGTCTTATGTGAATTCTGAGACCTTAAGCAAAACCTGATATATGATTCTCATTTTGTGGCTTTGTTCAGCTCTTTTCCACCAGCTCAGCTGGAAGAGATAATAGCTATGGAAACAAGCAAACAAATTGTCCTTGGACTGGTGGCAGAGACTGGTGCTTTTCAGGAAGGGTGGGTTTTAGTTAGGGAGCCAGTGATGTGGCAGTTTGTAGTTTGCAAAGCATATTTACATATATCCTGTTATAGAGTGATTGTAAAGTAGCCCCATTTGTTCAGTTTTTCGTGTATATGTGTCCTGTGAAATGTGATTTTAGAGTCTACCCCGAAACCCTTGAATTCAGGCTGGTCTTATGGTTTAGTTAGCTAACAGAATGTGGTGTAAGTAATGTGCCAGTTCTGTCCCTAGGACACAAGAGAATTTTGTTGCTTTCTCTGTCTCTGTAATGGGAACAAATCTGGACTTGGCTGTTGGAAATGAGAGGCCACAGGGAACAGTCTAGTT
Organism: Tragelaphus eurycerus; assembly: GCA_935064755.1. Taxonomy (NCBI): domain Eukaryota; kingdom Metazoa; phylum Chordata; class Mammalia; order Artiodactyla; family Bovidae; genus Tragelaphus; species Tragelaphus eurycerus. The sequence goes on from CAKXYN010000016.1 coordinate 11,982,092, forward strand.
ATCCCAGTGATGCCATGCTGATCACCAAAGCCCAGTGCCAAGCACATGCTCAGACCATTAAAACTGTCCCATCAAGTCCAGCCAAGATCAGAAGAATGCCTAGCCTTCTCCCAGGAGAAATAACAAATTAAGTTATTGTGGCATTATGCAGCAGAGACTAACACAACATTGTAAAGCATATGTATCCTAATTTTTTTTTTTTTTAAAAGACAACAGATATACATCCTCAGATGTAAGGGATGTGGGTTCGATCCCTGGGTTGGGAAGATCCCCTGGAGGAGGGCATGGCCACCCACTCTTGTCTGGAGAATCCCCATGGACATAGGAGCCTGGCTGGCTATAGTCCATTGGGTCACAAAGAGTCAAATACAACTGAAGCAACTGCTGAAGTGACTTATAACACACGCACACACCCTCATGTGACTGTAGAAAGGATTATAATGATCCCTTTGTAGATGAAGAGATTGAGGTTCTGAGAGGTTACATTTCGAAGATATCCCTCCATTGTAAGAAGGGTGGAGGCGTTCAAAGTATACACAGGCTTTCAAACCAGGGAATCCCTGGTTCTGATATCTACTAGTTGTAAAACTTTGGGATGATTAAGTTTTCTCAGTTTGTTTCTCTGTCTCTGAAGTGGGATTAACAGGATCTTGCTTATAAAGTTGCAGTGAGGATTAAAGAAGATAATCTGTAATCTGTGTAAAGGGTGAGTTTGTTGTAAATTCTTTGTAAGCTGTAGCTTGTTATGATGATGATGGTAATGGTGATGAGAACTATTCAATATTACGTAGTCAGAAGGGGTCCTGGACATGAATGAGGTCTCTTATTTCCTAATTCAACAGAGTTTCTGTCTCCTTGCCCCCAACCTCCCTTTCATTTTCTCCTCTGTATTTCTCTTTCCTGTTGTCATCTCCTCTTATATGTTCTAAGAACTTGTTTTATGTTTCCAAGCCTCTATCAGCTCTACCGTATTTTTAAAAGTCTTGCTTTGTCCTTAAAGTGTCTTCTCCTCACCTTGTAGAAAACTTATTTACCCTCAACAACAATTTTTATGTTTTGCGTAGCTCTCAACGGCCCATCTCTGTGTATTTGAGAATACAGTTTTATTCTTGCATTTCCACTTTATTGCAATAAAATTAACTCCTTGGAATAAACATTTTAGTCCTTGTTTTAAATGTTATGTCTGTTTGTTTCTTATTTCTCCACATTCGGATGATTTCTCCTCTAGAAACCAGTGAGTGAAGATGCTGTGCAGGACATGGCCCACATTTGTAGGTGGGCAGTGAACACCACTGACTTGTGGGTTAACTATAGGAGCAAAGCTGTGCGGCAGAAAAACAGTGCATCTCAGAGTCCCATTGTCTAAAATCCTGGAGAGAAAGGAAATATATATCAAGATTATTTGTGGAAACAATTATTCAGTACCGCTGGCTTCATCAGAATGTCTTTTAGCTAAAATTTGGAAGCCTACTATTAATCAAGTTGCCTTGGGAAAGACCACTACTTCCCTGAGGATCCCCATTTTAGCATCGAAAAGCAGATGTTTTGCTAGCTAAGAAACAAGCACTTTTTAACAGCAACGTGCAGAGTTTAGTCAGCAAGAAACACCAAGTTTAATTTATGGTCATGGCTGTATTTTGCCCTCTTGGAATTATTAACTCCAATGATGCAAACAAGAACTAATCTCTAGGCTTCTGAGGTTGCTGGTCATTTTATTTTAAATGAAGGTTTTCTATCATTTCTAATTTTAACCTGGCTTAACTGTTAAAAATCTGATGATTCAACCTGTGGTATTCTGGGTGCCTATGTATATATGTGTGTATACCATCTAATTATGGTCTAATTATATACCCAGATTTAAAAAATCAGTAATTTTGGATCTTTAAGCATAACTTTTGAAAACCCTACCTCTGGATGTATGGCTTACTACACTCATCATACTTTCATTGTTTATATCCATTTCTATATATGAATTACCTTGGAAATCTCCTTCGGTGGCAAAACTGAATGTTATTTTGAGTTAAAAAATGACTTAAATAGAATATTCTAGATTTATTTAAGAAAGTGATGGCTAGTAAAACAATCTATTTGAAGAAAGAGAAATAAAGCACTGATTTAGGTTGTAGTTTAAGATTAATTTTTTGGTTGTTTTTGTTTTTTGCCTTTCATACATAATTGTTAAACAAAGGATACCACTGACATAGAGTTGGAAATGTGACTTGGTACATAATCACTTTTTTTTTTTAATAGCAGAAAGATTTAAACGTGCGTGAAATGTTGCGATCTGATCCTTGGTTGGTATGTGGCTATAATTTCAGCTTTATACTGAATATTGGAGTCCTTAAGGCATTTCATTAGACAGTCATGGTCTCACTGTTGGAAACCTTCCAGTGAGGGGGTACTTACTACTTGAAGAGGCAGCATCCATTATGGCATCACACATTTTGTTATAAAGGTTGTAATTACCTACTCAATTCCATTCTCCACAAAGCACTGTTACTAATTTGGACACAGAAACAGAACTGATTCAAAATCTGAAAGTAGGCCCAGTGGTAGGAATTCAAGGTGGTTTTGTGCCCACCATTCATAGTCCTGTTGCTCTTTGTACCTCCTCCCTTCTGCTAAGTGGACATCAATAGAGTCGGCATACATTTCAGTTTTTTTCTGGTATGTTCCTATTAACCTAGAACTCAGCAGTATAGCTGGACATATAGAGTGCTGTTCTCTGAATTTAACCACAAATAGGAGTTGAAAGTGAGGTGGCAGTTCTCTCTGTGGTTGGGCTTGAAACGGTACTAGACAAGTTTGGTGTATCCAGAACTTTGTTTTCCTCAGCTTTTAAAAAACTGTTTCCTGAGATGAGCAAGCTATAGATTCAGAGGTTTATTTATCTCTCAGAATGTCAATAGTAAAGCCCTTTTTTGCGAGGGTTGGGGGGAGTGCCAACTATTCATGAGATTTCTTCATAAGGCTAAAAAAAAAGTATAAATGGGTTCTAGGGGTAGCTCTCTGAACTACTTTTAGAAGTTAAAGAAGGAAATCTTAGTACCTTACCATTGTATAATTTAACCTTTTTTCTTTGTGTTAGAGACTTGCTAGGTATTAATAAATCCCATTTCCTTTTCCTGGGCACACAGAAAGGCTAAATTTACCGTCATCCTTTGCATTTGGTTTTGGGCCAAGTACCTGGGTTTTGTTCAGTGAAATATGGCTGGGAGTAATGTGTGCTATTTGTAGGCCTAGTCGTAAAATCTTCCACGCTTGTCTTTCCCTTTCTGGGAAAGGCCATGTGTTGGAGATGATAATATCAAAAGCTACAAGGGGACAATCTCTGAGTCATTTAGTTCAGTTCTTAATTATTCCATAATTATTTCTTACATCAAAGCCATTATCATTTTATTTATGCAATTAAAACTTAAAGACTCTCCTTATTTCTTTACCTTATTACATAGGTATTTTAATTTTGTAAGTGAAACAGGAAATAAAAAACATGGGAAGTTGGCAATTTTTAAAAAAATGACATAATTCTAAAAGAAATGACTTTTTATATTTGAGATAGAGGATTGGGGAAAAAACTAAAAAAATTTAATGTTCAAAGGTTGGATAAATGAAATACTGACAAATTGCCTTTCAAAGATAATTTTGATTTGAATGTTTCTAAAACTTGATTATATGCTCCGGTATTAAAATCCATGCTTTTTTTTTCCAAATGCTAAAGCAAATGATTCCTGAAGGGTCCACTTTGTTTTTCAGTATAGCTTAAAATTGAAAGGAAAATATTAGTGCAGTAAAGCATGTACTACTGTAATAGAATTTTCCCCTCCATTTACTGTAGTGGCAGTGCTTGAATGGAGTGGTATGAAGGCCATATATGATATATTATTTTTATACATCTTAATAAAAATATCATACATTTTTTCACCAGCTTTTTTCAAGATTGATGTATCCTGATCAATATGACACGAATCTTATTGAGAAATCACAGGCAAGATACAAGATAAACACACTTTCAATTTAAAGTACAGTTTCTCCTGGTAAAGAGTTGGCAATGACTAATCTGTAGGAACCTTAATTACTCAATAGAAACCATGTACTAGCCTGGGATGGCACCAGGCTTCCTGCTCATCCACGTCCATCTGCCCACTAGGTTGATGCCTCTACTTCATAATATGCTAATATCCTCCTCCACATCTCCACTTTGGAAGCATTCTTTGAATATTCTCCTTAAAAAATAGTTTGTTTATTTATCTATGTTCGACCGTGCTGGGTCTTCGTTGCTGTGTGGACTTTTCTTTGGTTGCAGCGAGTGGGGGCTGCTCCTTGGTGGTGTGTGTGGGCATCTCATTGGGGTGGCTTTTCTTACAGGCTCTAGGGCTTTGGTAGTTGTAGCATGTGAGCTCAGTGGTTTCGGTTCTTGGGCTCTAGAGCACAGGCTCAATAGCTGTGGTACACAGGCTTAGGTGCTCCACGTCATGTGGGATCTTCCCTACCAGGGATCGAATACCACTGAGGCACCAGGGAAGCCTCTGAATATTCTCATTTTTGCAGCTGCTATGCAGTTGCTTATTTATTTATTTTTTTGGTGAGCATGTCTAGAGCTTAATTAACCTTTATTACTTTGAAATCTGTATCCATGCTTAAGTTTAATTTATGTCTTTCTGCTTTTGAATTTTCAGAGATGCACATTTGGATAACAATGGGAGCATTTAGGAAAATCAAATAATTATCCCAGCTTGACCACTACGAAGTTGCATAATTGCTAGCAAATTATTCTACTTCTCTGAATCTCTATTTTACTGCCGGGAACTGACAGCAATTACCACTATTTACCTCCAAGTAGATTATTCATTTTGATATTTGTCTTTTAAAATGGTAGAAAAGAGGATTATGGCTGATAAGAAGACTATAAAAAAGACAATGTGATGTGGAGCTTTGGATCAGGCAAGCTGGGTGTGAATATAGGCTCTATCATTTATTGGTTTAAAATCTCAGGCAAGTTATTTAACCTCCAGGCCTGTTTCTTCAAATATGGAATAGGATAATCTTACCATGATCATAGGATTGTTATGAGGACGAAATAAAATGCCTAGCACACAAGTGGTCTATAGGAAGAGCTCGATAAATATTTGTTAACTCAATAAATTAGATGTAAAACTTAAATTCTCCTGCAAACGGCATAGAGCTGTGTGGAGAGTGACACGACCCTATAAATAGACCACCCTATAAACAGTTATCTCTTTGTTGATCCAGGGTGATTCATATTTATGGTGAATAAAGAACTCTGATTTAATTCTATCATTTCACTGTCATTAAGAGCGGAGAAAGAAAGAAGGAAAGGATCTTTTGATTAGTATAATTACAAGAAACCCAGAAGTCAGAAGTCCTGCCAAGTCATTTTCTGCTCCAAACCTGCTGATAGAATTCATTCTGTTTGGAATAAAATCTGAAGTCTTTTCTGTGGACTACAAGTCCCTGTAAAATGGATGGTGGGTTAGCTTCTTCTCTCTCCTCCTTACTCCCTCTAATCCAGTTCCACATGTCTTCTTGCTGATTTGGACCACTGATCTCATTCCCATCTGAAGCCCTTTACCATCCCCTTCATGGAACATCTTTCCCCCTTTTCTGGGATTTTTGTGTAGCTGAATGATTTCCATCATTCAGTGATTCCTTTAGGATCACTTCCTCAGTAAGAATAAGATAGTCTAAGATAGTCCCTTCCTCGACCAACCCTGTTACCTTCTATCCCATGAATCTGCATATTTTTCCTATACAATAATAAATATATCAGACAGCACTGATCATCTTCTAACATTGTCTTACGTATAGATTCCTTGTTGTTTAGTCACTAAGTTGTGTCCGACACTTTGCGACCCCATGGACTGCAGACCACCAGGCTCCTCTGTTGATGGCATTTCCCAGGCAAGAATACTAGAGTGGGTTGCCATTTCTTCCTCCAGGGGATCTTCCCAACCCAGGGATTGAACCTGCATCTCCTGCATTGCAAGTGGATTCTTTACCACTGAGCCACCAGAGAAGCATAAGATTTCTTTACTTATTTATTATTTGTCTCTCTCACTGAAATATAAACATCTGAGAGTGCAGAGGATATTGTTTTGCTCATTGCTATTCCTTGTCTCTAGAACAGAGCTCAGTACAACAGGTCCTCAAAAATATTTGTTTCAGCAATGCATTTACTGTATGGATTGACCTTCTTACTATTTTGACAATATTATTTACTATTGACTTGTGTTTTAATGCTTTCTCATTAAAGCATTAAAAGGTTCAAATCTTATGGACTCAGAGGTAGAAACACTTAACTAGCTGCAATTGAGAGCTTAATGAAGGAAGATACTTTTAGAAATACTGAATTTCCTGTTGGTTAAGAGAATGGGCTTATAGAAGGGAGGTGTTGACTTGGGACTCAAGATCACTTTAGGTGCCAAGAGCCATCAGCAAATTGGAAAGGTCATGATGATTTTTACCACAGAACTAAGGATGCTGTGACAGGCTGTGGGACAGAGAGAAGAGTAATTCTGCTAGTCATTTTAAGAGTGAAGACTGGAGACTAGGATGAACTAGAGTAAGAAATGGTGAATATATATATTTAAAATGTTCATTCATTCATTCATTTGGCTGCCACCGGGTCTTATTTGTGGCATGCAGGATCTTCAGTTGGGGCATGTGGGATCTAGTTCCCTGACCAGGGATCGAACTTGGGACCCCTACAGTGGAAGCATAGAGTTTTTACCACTGGACCACCAGGGAAATCCCTTGGTAAATATGTTTTGTTCATGAAAGCTGTGGGCAGATCTGCCCACAATGATCTCCAATGCCATCATGCTGATCCATAGAGTGGCCTTGTGATCCTCTCCTGTGGGTGGACATTGTCTGCCTATATTCTTTCCTCTTTCCACCCTTGTGCCCGTCCATCCCTATTTTTTTTCTAAAACCTTTATCTGTGATCATGTTATTTTCTTCTTTTATGATATTTTATTATTTAATTTTAAATTTGTTTAAACATTTCAAATTCTCGGCAAAGTAACGTATGCCCAAGGTAATTCAAATCATATAGAAGAGGTTCTGATTCTCTTCTATAAAGAGCAACTGGTTCCCACCCCATGTGTCACTTTCCCTGGCTTGTTTCCTTGAGGCCAACTCCTTTATTTATATTTTCCAGTCCTTCTGATGTTTAAGGTCAAAACTCTAAAGCAGTCCTGTCTAACAGAAATGTAATGTTATTTAGAAATATAAATTCTAAATTATCTAGTAGCCACATTAAAAAAGCAAAAGCACACATATAAAGCTGATTTTAGGAACATATTTAACCCAGTATATCCAAAGTATTATCACTTCAACATGTAATTGTTTTATTAATGAGATATTTTACATTTTTATATTATTTTCAAAATTGGTGGTGTAAATTATACCTAGAGCATAAGTTGTGGTGTAACTTATACCTCAAGTTGCGTTAGACACATTTTAAGTGCTTAGTCTGGAGAAGGAAATGGTAAGCTACTCCAATATTCTTGCTTGGAGAATCCCACGGACAGAGGAGCCTGGTGGGCTATGGTCCATAGGGTTGCAAAGAGTTGGACACGACTAAAGTGACTTGGCAGGCATGCAAGTGCTCAACGGCCGCACATGGCTGGTGGCTGCTATATTGAACACTGATGCTCCAGATAATGTATACTCAATAGTATTTTTTGATTTATAATATATAGTACATATTTATTTTTATGATATATATAATTGCTCTTTGATTTGAAAGATAAAGTTGCTTAAACACTACTTGTTTCTCCTCTTCTCTTCCTAATGTTTATGAATACACACACACACAAACATACAGTTGTGTATCTGTATATATGTATGTAATTAATACTTATAATTTCAAGTCTTTTATTTGTTATCCTTTATAAATTTAAGTACTACGTAAATTTCTGGTTCTTCAGCTTCAGTAACATCTCAGTTATATCTCTTGACCCCTCACCTTCTACCGCATTCTGCACATTTCTGTCCTTTCTCTTGGCTCCATCTTTTGCCAGCCACTCTTCAGTAGAGCCCAGTTTGTAAATATTTACAACTGATTCTGCAACTGGGTGTTTTAATCCTGCTGGAAAATTATATAGTCAGGGAGGGAATCTCTGTGTACTTTTGATTAACATTGATGGAGATATAGGCCACCATCTGAGAGCTGAAAAGGCATTCCCTTTCTGTAGGCCAATAAATTATGTAGTAATGGTTTTTGATAATGGAATGAAGTATCAAATGTGAGTTTGAATTGGGACTTTTATTATTTTATGAGGCCATTCTTCGAGGTTAAATATAGTAAGGAAATAGATTCACATTTGACATGTAAATGATTGTTCCTCCTGCTGAAGACAGCTGGTTCTTTATGGGTCAGGGTTATGTTCTGCGGAAGACCAAATGCCAGATGTCCAGAGGCAAAGGAAACAGAATCAGAAATGGCATGTGTGTTTTAGTAATATTGGGGGTTAATGTTCACAGAAAAGAGATTTGCAGGTACTTTTGTGTTTAAAATTAGAATTTGATATATTAAAATTATAAAATAAAAAATTTTAAAATTGAGCTATTACAGTCCGATCTAAAACTTCTACTTACTATTACTCTATTTATAAATCTAGTAAATGTTACCAGTCACTCTTAATAAAGAGTTTATTAATTAACTTGATTATAGTCCTTTAAATATTTTAAACTTTAATGGATTTTCTCTTCTTAGAACTAAATGTCTATAACAAGTAAATTATTTCAAGGTACTTAAAATTCTCTGGTTAGTTTAAAAAATAAAATTTATAAATATTGTAGTTCTCAAGTTTTTCTAATATATTTTAATAGTATATACAAACATAGGCAAATTCATTTATTCCTTTTAACTTAAACTCTAAGTTTGAAGCTCAGTTATTCAATTACATATTTTATTTGGTTATATATTTTAATCTGTCAGTTGCTTTGAAGTGACAGATTTTCTAAGAAATTTAAAAATATTGAGACCATGGATTTGATTACTATATCATCTCTAGTTCCTGTTTCAATATTCTGGGCATTAAAAAATCCTTAGCCACTGAGGACAGGGTCACCATCCTGAGCAGACTGGGGTTACTTTTCTGGCTAAGAAGGCTAGGAAGGGTAATTGGCCAGAGATTTGGAGCTGGGGCTACAGTTATTCAGAGAGGTTTTCCTCATGGCCATGTTGAGTCTTGCCCAAGACCCTTATCCATCAGTGTTATTGTTTTTTTTGCAGCCTAATTGCCTGGAGTCTGAGTTAAGACCTTCTTGATTCTTATGTGACATATTTCAATCTTATTATTTTATGTAGGTAGATGAAATTCTATAATTCCTACCCAGGTTGCTTTATCACTAGATGGGAATCAATTAACCAATTCATGGTTCACATCTATCCTTAATTCTTTTCTTCATCTCTCCTAACTTGCAGAGCCAGGACACCTAGGAATTAAAAAAAAATTATTTATTTTAATTGGAGGCCAATTACTTTACAATATTATGGTGGTTTTTGCCATACATTGACATGAATCAGTCATGGGTGTACATGTGTCCCCCCGTCCGGAACCCCCCTTCTACCTCTCTCCCCATCCCATCCCTCAGGGTTGTCCCAGTGCACCGGCTTTGAGTGCCCTGTTTCATGCTTTGAACCTGGACTGGCCATCTATTTCACATATGGTAATATACATGTTTCAATGCTATTCTCTCAAATCATCCTATCCTCGCCTTCTCCCATAGAGTCCAAAAGTCTGTTCTTTATATCTGTGTCTCTTTTGCTGTCTCACATACAGGGTAATCGTTACCATCTTTCTAAATTCCATAAATATGTGGTAATATACTGTACTGTTGTTTTTCTTTCTGACTTACTTCACTCTGTATAATAGGCTCCAGTTTCACCCATCTCATTAGAACTGACTCAAATGTGTTCTGTTTAATAGCTGAGTAATATTCCATTGTGTATATGTACCACAACTTCCTTATCCACTCGTCTGCCAATGGACATCTAGGTTGCTTCCATGTCCTGGCTATTGTAAACAGTGCTTCAGTGAACATTGGGGTTCACACGTCTCTTTCAATTCTGGTTTCCTCGGTGTGTATGCCCAGCAGTGGGATTGCTGGGTCACGTGGCAGTTTCACGTCCAGTTTTTTAAGGAATCTCCACACTGTTCTCCATAGTGGCTGTACTAGTTTGCATTCCCACCAATAGTGTAAGAGGATTCCCTTTTCTCCACACCCTCTCAAGCATTTATTGTTTGTAAACTTTTTGATAGTGGCCATTCTGACCAGCGTGAGATGGTACCTCAACGTGGATTTGATTTGCATTTCTCTGATAATGAGTGATGTTGAGCATCTTTTCAGACGCATAAGAATTTAAGTGAATTCTATACATCTTACATCTTTACCTGGCTTTTCAGTTACCAGACTAAGGCCATGCTAATGTACAGGATAGAGTGGTTTGTTTTTGGTAAATACTTCAGAAGTCATGATTTTCTTTGTATATCACGGAAATGACCATTGTGCTGGGAAGGATTGAAGGCAAAAGAAGAGAGTGGCAGAGGATGCTGGGACCATGTGTTGGAACTTGCAGTAGAACTTTCAAGTCAAAAGAGCTGCCATTCCCCTGAACTGGAAGCCTCAAAGAAGGGTGAGCTTCTAGAATTTCAAATGCATGATCAGGGGTTGGAGGAACACAGTCATGGGATACCTGCTTTGGGGGAAGTTGGGACTTTTTAGCTTCCACAGCCCTTTATTCTCTCATAAATAAGGGTGAAAAACAGAGGCTATAAAATTTTTAGGTCTCTTATTTTTCAGACTCTTTCCCTATTAACCCAGCATATACTATTATTATTTATAACTTCTTAAGTAACTGATGTGTGCCAGGTCACAGGATGTTTTAATCTCTATGGAGTAGAAGTTCCTTCTGTTGCTGTCCTAGTATGTCTACCTATAATCTACTAATCACTACTTGTTATTGAAGAGAAAATAGCTAATTTCCCTGGTCAGTGTCTGAAATATTCCTTGGGTCACACTTTTCCAGAGGGTAGAGTTATATAGGACTCTGAAATGCTTTCTTTTCCTCTCTGCACCTTCACTTTCTGCACTCTGCTCCCACGGGCTTCTCCTCTGTCCCTCTGCGTGAGTAAGGCAGGCTTGGCATACTGTTCAGGCAATTTGGTATGCAGACTCAGACTCTGCTCAGACAGCTGGTCATTCTCAAGTTCAGAGGCCAGGGAGAAGAAAGAACCTTGCTTGAGCCCCTCACCTTCTTCTCCAGTCCACTTTCTAGCAGAGTTGGGGTTTTGGGCGCTTGTTCAATTTTGATAAAATTAGCCTTTTTTTTCTCATTTTGCTATTGGTTCTTGTGGGTATGTTTCTTTTGGTTGAGGACCTCAGAGTGATAGATGGAGAATAGAAGGATTTAAAACTCTGTTCCTATGAGTCTTCATATTGAGAAAGATTTAGTAACATGCTTTGCTGTTGTGGTTGTTCATTTGCTAAGTTGTGTCCTACCCTTTGTGATCCTATGGGCTAAAACACTATAATAATAGGTCTTCCACTATTTCCCGGAGTTTGCTCAAATTCACGTCCATTGAGTCAGTGATGCTATCTAATCATCTCATCCTCTGGTGCCCTCTTCTCCTTTTGCCTTCAATGTTTCCCAGCATCTTTTCCAATGAGTTGGCTATTTGCTTCAAGTGGCCAAAGTATTGGAGCTTCACCTTCAGCATCAGTCCTTCCAATGAATATTCTGGGTTGATTTCCTTTAGGACTGACTGGTTTGATCTCCTTGCAGTCCAAGGGACTCATAAGTCTTCTCCAACACCACAATTCAAAAGCATCAATTTTTCAGTGCTCTATCTTCTTTACCGTCCAACTCTCACTTCTGTACATGACTACTGGTAACATGCCTAGGTTACATAAACTAATCAATAGTCAAAGTAGGGTTTGAAATAGACTTGTCTCCCAAACCAGGGTGCATTTCACGCTGCCTCATGGCTCCTGAACTAGTGCAGGTTTTGAACCACAGGGGAGTGATCATGATACTTTCTGTGTCTGCTACTTCTTACGGGATGCAGGTCACATTGTAGACATCTACTCACTCACTGGTTCACAATCTTTTGAATCTCAAGACTTCTTTACACTCTTAAAATGATTGAGGATTCCAAAAAGCTTTTGTTTGTATGGGTTGTATCTTTTGACATTTACTCTGTAAGAAATTAACACTGCAACTTCTGTAACACTTGATGTTCCTTTCATTGACTGATCTTGGTGGCCTGATTTCGACCCTACCAACCTCTGTCCCTGTCATAGCATCTCACCTCGGGGTTGTAGTGTGTTTGGACATACACATGGGCATCTACTGTGCATACTGCCCATGACATTTGCTTCTTGGCATTCTGGGGACATGTGAGCAGATGGGAGTATGGCTTGACAATCTGCTCAGGTTGTGCGTTCATACACTATGGATATATATATATAGGATATATATAGGATATATATAGGATATATATATATATATATATGATATATATGGATATATATATAGGAGAAGGAAATGGCAACCCACTCCAGTGTTCTTGCCTGGAGAATCCCAGGGACAGGGAAGCCTGGTGGGCTGCCGTCTATGGGGTCACACAGAGTCGGACACAACCGAAGTGACTTAGCATAGCATATATATATATATTTATATATATATATACTCTTTACTTGAGAGGGTGACATTTAAAAATTTTGCTTAAGGATGCTTTGTGTGTTAGAGGCAGCTCAGAAGTAGTGTGATTGGACTCGCTCTTTTGGAAGAGGACTGTGACATCAGTATGTATTGAATGGTTTGGAATGGGGAGGAGTAAGAGTCAAGCAGGTCAGTTAAAAGGAATCTAGCTCAGAAAAATTAAATTCAGATGATTTACGCTTGTAAAGTGACCTATATTGCTGAACCATTCCTGCAGGCTTGTCAAATTGTTGAGCTAACATGGAACATAAAGTTGGGGATTCCCTGACAATTCTGTGTTTACTTTCTTAACCTTAAGTTTACATTATCTTTAGCTTTCCCATTTAACCATATTATAATTTATTACCCCCAATTTTCCCCATGGTTAATCTATTAGTTATTAGCCCTCAGGGACTTTTGGTGCTTTAGAACTGCTTTGGAGTCTTAAAGACATTTTTCTTGTTTTACTTTCTTACTCAGAGGGAAACATGGCCAGAAGAGTGGTACCATTTCCCTCCAGTGACCTTCACGGGCTCAGTGACTGATCTGAGGATGAATGAAATTTGAGAGCAGCTCTGTATTCCCCATAGATAAGAGGCTTGTTTGCTTCACAAGCTTGGCTTTGTGAAATACCTCCCTGTCCTTGTGTCCAGTCACTGTGACTTACAACTAGGTTTAAGACACCCTGTGGTGATAAGCAGAAGTAGAAAAGCTGTGAAATCCGGGTGGTATGACATTTAAATCAATTAAATGGTATTTAAAAATTGCTTCTCTCTCTATCTCTCTAACCTTGGAAAATGGAAGACTGTTAAGGAGAAAAATTTACTTTTATTATACGAAGGAAAAAATGTATTTTGTATTTCAAGCAATATAATCTTTTTGGTATTGTTTAATATATATATTAACAAGCCACTGTCTTCTTGCAAAGCTTGGCCACAATTGATTAGATTAAGCAATTTGGCTGTTAAAAGTTAAATGAATTATTTATCAATTATGGGTTGTTTCTAATAAGTAAGCATTTTTTCCCCCACATTTAAAATCTTTGTAGATAATTTGTGATTCTAAGTCAGCTACAAGGTGAGTCAGCAACATACACTGGAATATGATTACTGTGTGATTAGCAGCTTGATTTTAGGATTATCCAACCTGCATATTTGGCAGGCATCAAGTATTTTCTAATACAGTGTCAGGCACACTCACGTGCTTGTTAAATTTCTTCCTATTCGAAGATTTCTTCGAATCTTCACAGTAAGCCCTGGTTTCCCCAGCAAATTCCTTGTGCCCTCTGCTACCAGGCATACTATTGACGTGTATGTGGGGTCCCTAGCCACTGGGATCTAATGCCTGATGATCTGAGTTGGGATTGATATAATAATAATAGAAATAAAGTGCACAATAAATGTAATGCTTGTGAATCCTGAAACCATCTCCCCCTGATTCCTGGTCTGTGGACAAATTTTCTTCCATGAAACTGGTCCCTGGTATCAAAAAGGTTGGGGACTGCTGGGACTATCTACTCATTCAAACAGAAGAAGGAACAGTTTTCTTGTTTATTAGTGCTTTCTGGGTGTTAGAGGCTGAATTGTTTTCCTCCCAAATTTGTATGTTGACATGATAGCCCCCAGTACCTCAGGTTGTGATCCTTTTTGAAAATAGAATGCAATTAGTTAAGACGAAGGCATACTGGAGTAAGGTTGGCCCCTAATTCAATATGATTGTTATCTTTATATATTAAAAAAAGGACATCTGGACACAGAGATATACACACAGGGAGACTCTCATATGAAAGTAAAGGCAAAGGTTGGGGTGATACTCCTGTAAGCCAAAGATTGCCAGCAAACCACTGAAAGCTAGCTGAGGCTTTGAAATGGATTCTTTCTTCCAACTCTTAAAAAGGAACCAACATCCTGATTTTAGACTCCATAACTGAGACAGAGATTCCTGCTGTTTAAGCTACCCAGTTTGTGGTTCTGTGTTACTCACTGTAGCCCTGGGAAACGAATACACTGCATTTGTGAAAGGAGCAAAATCAAAAAAGAAAGAATATTTCCTAGTGCTGTGCACTCCTTTCACAACTTCCCATGCTTTATGTGCTGTTATAATTCTCACTCTTTTATTACCTTTATCACAGTACCTCATCTTTTCTTGTTGGAGAAATTGCATAAAGCCTTTAGTATCTAGAATGGGTGGCTTTTGCATAGATTAGTGAATCTTAGAAGTGCAAAGACTTACTAAGTGGCTTTGGAATATGTTTAGAATGTCCAACTCTAGCAAATTTGAGAATTTTCAGGTTGTATGCGTGTTTTTTCTGTAATCCTGGAAGTAAACAGCAAACATCTAAAAAATGGTGGATATTTTAGCATACTCAATAAAAAGATGAAAGACAGCAAAACTACAATTAATGAAAAATAAAGTTGGAATGGAGGGCCTTATATGTATAGATGAATGTTTTATTCTATGAATAATCAGAGCTACAAATAACTTCTGAAGGGAGTAACATAATCAGTCATTTAAAACTTAACTTTCTTTTTTTTAATTGGAGTAAAGAATCTGCCTGCAATGCAGGAGACCTGAGTTTAATCCCTGGGTGGAGTTCAATCCCTAGGTGGGGAAGATTCCCTTGGAGAAGGGAATGGCAACCCACTCCAGTATTCCTGCCTGGGAAATCCCATGGGCAGAGGAGCCTGGTGGGCTACAGTCCATGGGGTGGGAAAATAGTTGATTTATAATGTGTTAGTTTCAGGTGTACAGCAAAGTGAATCAGTTATACATATATATAATATACCTTCTTTTAAAAATTCTTTCCTCATATGAGTCATTACAGGGTGTTGAGTGGAGTTCCCTGTGCTATACAGTAGATCCTTATTGTCTGTTTTATATATCAGATCAGATCAGTTGCTCAGTCGTGTCCGACTCTTTTCGACCCCATGAACCGCAGCACGCCAGGCCTCCCTGTCCATCACCAGCTCCCGGAGGTCACCCAGACTCACACCCATCAAGTCAGTGATGCCATCCAGCCATCTCATCCTCTGTCGTCCCCTTCTCCTCCTGCCCTCAATCCTTCCCAGCATCAGAGTCTTCTCCAATGAGTCAACTCTTCGCATGAGGTGGCGAAAATACTGGAGTTTCAGCTTTAGCATCATTCCTTCTAAAGAAATTCCAGGATTGATCTCCTTCAGAATGGACTGGTTGGATCTTCTTGCAGTCCAAGGGACTCTCAAGAGTCTTCTCCAACACCACAGCTCAAAAGCATCGATTTTTCGGCACTCAGTCTTCTTCACAGTCCAGCTCTCACATCCATACATGACCACAGGAAAGACCATAGCCTTGACTAGGCGAACCTTTGTTGGCAAAGTAATGTCTCTGCTTTTCAATATGCTATCTAGGTTGGTCATAACTTTCCTTCCAAGGAGTAAGTGTCTTTTAATTTCATGGCTGCAGTCACCATCTGCAGTGATTTTGGAGCCCAGAAAAAGAAAGTCTGACACTGTTTCCCCATCTATTTCCCATGTAGTGATGGGACCAGATGCCATGATCTTCGTTTTCTGAATGTTGAGCTTTAAGCCAACCTTTTCACTCTCCACTTTCACTCTCATCAAGAGGCTTTTTAGCCCCTCTTCACTTTCTGCCATAAGAGTGGTGTCATCTGCATATCTGAGGTTATTGATATTTCTCCCGGCAATCTTGATTCCAACTTGTGTTTCTTCCAGTCCAGCATTTCTCATGATGTACTCTGCATATAAGTTAAATAAACAGGGTGGCAATATACAGCCTTGATGAACTCTTTTTCCTATTTGGAACCAGTCTGTTGTTCCATGACCAGTTCTAACTGTTGCTTCCTGACCTGCATACAGATTTCTTAAGAGGCAGATCAGGTGGTCTGGTATTCCCATCTCTTTTAGAATTTTCCATAGTTTATTGTGATCTACACAGTCAAAGGCTTTGGCATAGTCAATAAAGCAGAAATAGATCAATCCCAGTCTCCCAATTTATCTTTCCCCTCCATTTATCCCCAGGTAGTTATTTAATACTTTATTTTGAAATAAGTAGGAAGATGCAAAGAAATATCCTGGAGATCCAGTATGCCCTTTATCCAGCCTCTCTTAATATGAACATCTGTCATAACTATAGTGTAAAATGAAAATCAGGAAATTAACATTGACATAATCTGCTTATTCAATTTCACCAGCTAATATATGTACTAATTCATCTCATTTGTGTGTGTATGTGTTGCTATGCAATTTTATTACGTTTGTAGCATAGCATAACCACCATTACAACCAAGATTTTTCACTGTACCATTACTGCAAGATTTTCTCATGTTAGCCTTTTATAACCGTACCCATCTCCTCCCTCACCTATTTCTAAACCCTGGTAACCATTAATCTCTTCTTCATTTGTATAATTTTACCATTCATAAATTTCACATAAATTGAATCTGGCAAAATACACCCTGTGATGTAAACTTTTTAAAAATTAGTTTTTATGGAGTAGAGTTGATTTTTCAGCGCTGTGTTAGCTTCTGTGTGTGCAGGCTCAGATACTCAGTCATGTACCCCATAGACGATAGCCTTCCAGGCTCCTCTGTCCATGGATTTCCAGGCTAGAGTACTGGAATGGGTTGCCATTTCCTGCTCCAGGAATCCTCCCAACCTAGAGATCGAACCTGCATCTCTTGTGTCTCCTGAATTGGCAGGCAGATTATTTACCACTGTGCCACATTGGAAGCCCATGTGTTCCACTGTACAGAAAAGTGAATCAGTTATACCGATATTTACATCCACTCTTTTTTAGGCTCTTCCCCATATAGGGCATTACAGAGTATTGAGTAGAGTTCCATGGGATATACAGCAGGTTCCTATTAGTTATTTTCTCTCTCTCTCTATATATATATAGTATTTATATGACAAACTTTTTTTATTCAACATTATTTTGTTGAGGTTCATTCCTTTTTATTACTGAGTGGTATTCCATGGGCTGTCTGTACTACAATTTGTTCAAGCATTCACTTATTGAAGGGCATTTGGGTAGTTTTTGATTATTGAAAATGAAGCTACTAAGACATTTGTATCTGAATTTCTGTGTGAAACCAAGTATTCATTTCTCTGCTGTATATGCCCAAGAGTGCAACTGTGAGTGCAACTGTGCAACAATAGACTTACACCAACAGACTTACACTATTGGTGTAAGTCTATTGTTAGTTTTAAAAGGAAATGTCAAACTGTTTATCAGAGTGGCTCTACCATTTTGCATTCTCACTAGTGATTCCACTTCTCCACATCCCCCCTAGCTTTGGTGTTATCACAGTTCTTTTATTTTTAGTCATTCTGAGTGATATAATGATATATTATTGTAGTCTTAATCTGCATTTTTCTAATGACTTATGTTGTACACCTTTTCATGTGCTTATTTTCCATTTGTATATGCTCTTCTGTGCAATGTCTGTGCATACCTTTGACCATTTTTGAGTTGAATTGTTTGTTTTTCTATTGTTAAGTTTTGAGAATTCTTTATATATTCCAGATGCAAGTTCTTTGTTGAGTATGTGACTGTGAATACTTTCTTCTGGTCTATAGTTTATCTCATCATCCTTTTAACAGCATCTTTTTCAGAGCAAAAGTTTTAAATTTTGATAAAATCCAATTTATCAGCTTTTTCTTTTATGTATTGTGATTGTAGTATCAAGGATGTGATCATTTTTATATTTTTGAATGTAAACGATGAAAAGGAGAGCACTAAATGAGGTGAAAGGTAGATAGTTGCAAGGCTGTTTCAACAGTACACATGCAAAGCCAGTGTCAGTAAAGCTGAAGCGAAGACAGTAAATAGTCCTATCAGGTATAGATGTAATAGGACTTAGAAAGCAATCATATATTCAGGCTAGGGTATCAGGAGACATTTGGAGTTTGGGTTTATATAATGGAGTGGACGGCTTTGCCATTACTTAGAATTACATGGAGGAAGAGCAGGTTTGAGAGATGGGGCGGGGATGACACAAAGAATTTAAGGTCCCTAACAAAAACAAGACCAGGAGCTGACTGTGGCTCAGATCATGAACTCCTTATTGCCAAATTCAGACTTAAATTGAAGAAAGTAGGGAAAACCACTAGACCATTCAGGTATGACCTAAATCAAATCCCTTATGATTATACAGTGGAAGTGAGAAATAGATTTAGGGGCCTAGATCTGATGGAATGAGATTTGTGACATTGTATAGGAGACAGGGATCAAGACCATCCCCATGGAAAAGAAATGCAAAAAAGTAAAATGGCTGTCTGGGGAGGCCTTACAAATAGCTGTGAAAAGAAGAGAAGCAAAAAGCAAAGGAGAAAAGGAAAGATATAAGCATCTGAATGCAGAGTTCCAAAGAATAGCAAGAAGAGATAAGAAAGCCTTCCTCAGCAATCAATGCAATAGAGGAAAACAACAGAATGGGAAAGACTAGAGATCTCTTCAAGAAAATTAGAGATACCAAGGGAACATTTCATGTAAAGATGGGCTCGATAAAGGACAGAAATGGTATGGACCTAACAGAAGCAGAAGATATCAAGAAGAGGTGGCAAGAATACACAGAAAAACTGTACAAAAAAGATCTTCATGACCCAGATAATCATGATGGTGTGATCACCGACCTAGAGCCAGACATCCTGGAATGTGAAGTCAAGTGGGCCTTAGAAAGCATCACTATGAACAAAGCTAGTGGAGGTGATGGAATTCCAGTTGAGCTCTTTCAAATCCTCAAAGATGATGCTGTGAAAGTGTTGCACTCAATATGCCAGCAAATTTGGAAAACTCAGCAGTGGCCATAGGACTGGAAAAGGTCAGTTTTCATTCCAATCCCAAAGAAAGGCAATGCCAAAGAATGCTCAAACTACCGCACAATTGCACTCATCTCACACGCTAGTGAAGTAATGCTCAAAATTCTCCAAGCCAGGCTTCAGCAATATGTGAACCGTGAACTTCCTGATGTTCAAGCTGGATTTAGAAAAGGCAGAGGAACCAGAGATCAAATTGCCAACATCTGCTGGATCATCAAAAAAGCAAGAGAGTTCCAGAAAAACATCTATTTCTGCTTTATTGACTATGCCAAAGCCTTTGACTGTGTGGATCACAATAAACTGTGGAAAATTCTGAAAGAGATGGGAATACCAGACCTGACTCTTGAGATACCTATATGCAGGTCAGGAAGCAACAGTTAGAACTGGACATGGAACAACAGACTGGTTCCAAATAGGAAAAGGAGTACATCAAGGCTGTATATCGTCACCCTGCTTATTTAACTTATATGCAGAGTACATCATGAGAAACGCTGGACTGGAAGAAACACAAGCTGGAATCAAGATTGTTGGGAGAAATATCAATAACCTCAGATATGCAGATGACACCACCCTTATGGCAGAAAGTGAAGAGGAACTAAAAAGCATTTTGATGAAAGTGAAAGTGGAGAGTGAAAAAGTTGGCTTGAAGCTCAACATTCAGAAAACTAAGATCATGGCATCTGGTCCCATCACTTCATGGGAAATAGATGGGGAAACAGTGGAAACAGTGTCAGACTTTATTTTTGGGGGCTCCAAAATCACTGCAGATGGTGACTGCAGCCATGAAATTAAAAGATACTTACTCCTTGGAAGGAAAGTTATGTCTAACCTAGATAGCATATTCAAAAGCAGAGACATTACTTTGCCAACAAAGGTGCATCTAGTCAAGGCTATGGTCTTTCCTGTGGTCATGTATGGATGTGAGAGCTGGACTGTGAAGAAGGCTGAGCCCCGAAGAATTGATGCTTTTGAAGTGTGGTGTTGAAGAAGACTCTTGAGAGTCCCTTGGACTGCAAGGAGATCCAACCAGTCCATTCTGAAGGAGATCAGCCCTGGGATTTCTTTGGAAGGAATGATGCTAAAGCTGAAACTCCAGTACTTTGGCCACCTCATGTGAAGAGTTGACTCATTGGAAAAGACTCTGATGCTGGGAGGGACTGGGGGCAGGAGGAGAAGGGGACGAGAGAGGATGAGATGGCTGGATGGCATCACTGACTCAATGGATGTGAGTCTGAGTGACCTCCGGGAGTTGGTGATGGACAGGGAGGCCTGGCATGCTGCGATTCATGGAGTCGCAAGAGTTGGATATGACTGAGCGACTGAACTGAACTGATGGGGCATCCAGGGTGAAATATTTAGTGGACGGATAGAGAGATGCGTCTAGACCTCGGATGAGTGTTGGAAACTAAAGACATGGCTTAAAAGTTGTGATGTTCAGGTGTGGTTGAGGCCATGGGAATAAGTGAAACCACCTCGGGAGATGCTGTGATTTTAATTCTGTGTGTTAGATCAGAAACAGTAGTGGGCTTCAGTGAACCATGAAAACAATCTGAAACCTGAGAAATTCCATATTCTCTTCTGTTATCAAAAGGTTCTGGAAATCTGGAAAGGTAAGAATCTTTCAGTGTCTTCCTTTGGAAAGTGCATTCAGAGAATGATTCTAATTTATTTGAGTCATTGAACCTTAAACATATGAAGGACATGTCACTAGATAGGTCCCTGACTAACAGAAATAGTATGGACCTAACAGAAGCAGAATACACAGAAGAACTATACAAAAAAAGATCTTCATGACCCAGATAATCACGATGGTGTGATCACTGACCTTGAGCCAGACATCCTGGAATGCGAAGTCAAGTGGGCCTTAGAAAGCATCACTATGAACAAAGCTAGTGGAGGTGATGGAATTCCAGTTGAACTATTTCACATCCTAAAAGATGATGCTGTGAAAGTGCTGCACTCAATATGCCAGCAAAGTTGGAAAACTCAGCAGTGGTCATAGGACTGGAAAAAGTCAGTTTTCATTCCAACCCCAAAGAAAGGCAATGCCAAAGAATGCTCAAACTACTGCACAATTGCATTCATGTCACATGCTAGCAACCAGCTCCAGTGTTCTTGCCTGGAGAATCCCAGGGACGGAGGAGCCTAGTAGGGTGCAGTCCGTGGGGTCGCACAGAGTCAGACACGACTGAAGTGACTTAGCAGCAGTAGCAGTAGTACACACTAGCAAAGTAATGCTCAAAATTCTCCAAGCCAGGCTCAACAATACATGAACCATGAACTTCGAGATGTTCAAGCTGGTTTTAGAAAACAGAGGAACCAGAGATCAAATTGCCAACATCTGCTGGATCGTCAAAAAAGCAAGAGAGTTCCAGAAAGACATCTATTTCTGCTTTTTGACTATGCCAAAGCCTTTGACTGTGTGGATCACAATAAACTGGGAAATTCTGAAAGAGATGGGAATACCAGACCACCTGACCTGCCTCTTGAGAAATCTGTATGCAGGTCAGGAAGCAACAGTTAGAACTCGACATGGAACAACAGACTGGTTTCAAATTGTGAAAGGAATATGTCAAGGCTGTATGTTATCACCCTGCTTATTTAACTTATATGCAGAGTACATCATGAGAAATGCTGAACTAGACGAAACACAAGCTGGAATCAAGATTCCTGGGAGAAATATCAATAACCTCAGATATGCAGATGACACCACCCTTATGGCAGAAAGCAAAGAACTAAGGAGCCTCTTAATGAAAGTGAAAGAGGAGAGTGAAAATGTTGGCTTAAAGCCCAACATTCAGGAAACAAAGATCATGGCATCTAGTCCCATCACTTCATGGGAAATAGATGGGGAAACAGTGAAAACAGTGACAGACAATTTTTGGGGGCTCCAAAATTACTGTAGATGGTGACTGCAGCCTTGAAATAAAAAGATACTTGCTCCTTGGAAGAAAAGCTGTGGTCAACCTAGACAACATATTAAAAAGCAGAGACACTACTTTGCCAACAATGGTCCATCTAGTCAAGGCTATGGTTTTTCTAGTAGTCATTAATGGATGTGAGAGTTGGACTATAAAGAAAGCTGAGTGCCAAAGATTTGATGTTTTTGAACTGTAGTGTTGGAGAAGACTCTTGAGAGTCCCTCGGACAGCAAGGAGATCCAACTAGTCCATCCTAAAGGAAATCAGCCCTGAATATTCATTGGAAGGACTGATGCTGAAGCTGAAACTCCAATACTTTGGACACCTGATGTGAAGAGCTGACTCATTGGAAAAGACCTTGATGCTGGAGATTGAGGGCAGGAGGAGAAAGGGATGACAGAAGATGAAATGGTTGGATGGCATCACCGATTTAGTGGACATGAGTTTGAGCAAGCTCTGAGAGTTGGTGATGGACAGGGAGGCCTGGCATGCTGCAGTCCATGGGGTCGCAAAAAGTTGGACATGACTGAGTGAGTTAACTGAACTGAACTCTCTAACTCATCTTTGTATTCCAAACTGATAACATTAAAAGAAAATGGGGTTTAACATCCTAATTTGGAATAAGAGAAGCATTTCAGTCTGTTGCATTTTATGCAATGCCACATGAGGTAAATCAAAGAAAAATGAAAAAGGCAACTTAAAAAATGTAATAGTTGCTGGAAAGAGGTATTTGAAGATCAGCTTTTGATCAGCATGTGCCATCTAAGCCTTTAATTTTTAAAATGCTCAAGCACAGTAATCTATTTTCATGCTGTGAGTGAAAGAAAGGGGAAGATTATAATTCTTTTAAAGAGAAAGACTGCTGCTTGTGGTCTTGGAAAATAATAGCACTATGTTCTGAAGCTGGAAGCCCACCCTGCCCTTAGCAACGCAAGCTAAGCTGTGCTAAAGCTTTTAGCTGTGCTAAGCTAAAAGATGATGCTGTGAAAGTGCTGCTGTGCTTAAAGGAAAAGAAAATATGCAAGGAAGAATACATCACACTACATTTAAAAGGGATTTTTTTGTTAGCACTGTGGCCAAAGAACCTTGAGATTCTGGAGTAGACAATTGGGTTTTCAGGTGCAGTGGTCTCTCCTAGGTACCCTCGCAAGCCCACATGGCCTCCCCGTCACTGCCTTCCCCTGCCCTGGGTTCCTCACAGAATGTTCCCTTGTACTCTCGGCTCCTCTCCACCAACAGAACATGCATGGATTCCTATTTGCATTTCTTTTGTATCAGGCTGTAAAGAGTTTTGGGTTAGAAAATCAGAGTTCCTCTTGCATATGACACTGTAAAATTCTAAAAAGAGGCTATCAAGCGTGAGCCATCGATCTGCAGGGTAGGCTGTGTGGGTCTCCAGGTGGGCTCTTAGGGGAAGTAGAGATGCGTGTGATGTCCAGCAGGTGGCAGTGTGAGCACATGACAAGGCCAGTGCTGCTGCTGCTGCTAAGTCGCTTCAGTTGTGTCCGACTCTGTGCGACCCCATAGACGGCAGCCCACCAGGCTCCTCTGTTCCTGGGATTCTCCAGGCAAGAACACTAGAGTGGGTTGCCATTTCCTGCTCCAATGCATGAGAGTGAAAAGTGAAAGTGAAGTCGCTCAGTCGTGTCTGACTTCGCGATCTCATGGACTGTAGCCTACCAGGCCCCTCCATCAATGGGATTTTTCAGGCAAGAGTACAGGAGTGGGTTGCCATGTCCTTCTCCAGACAAGGCCAGTAGAGGTACTAACAAATTAACAAATCCTAAAAAAAGTCTTTCCATCTGATAATTTGTAGAAGCATTGCTTGTCTCTCTTTCATTGGTGGCTTATTTTGAAAGACTGAGCTCTTTGAATAAATGAGCAAACTACACAATGTGAAGGGAAATAAAATGCTTGAGAGCCATGTGATGGCAAGTTTGTTTGCCTCAAGCACTTTGTTGGCAGAATGATCAAATAAGGACAAGGTCTTGGTTTTGATCTCTGTAGAGGCCAGTTAGCTTTGTTCTATTGTGTGGCCAAGGGTTTCATCTGACACGTGTTTAACCACCTGAAAATGTCTGTTTTGCATATGGGAGTCACTGTTTAAGTGTTGCTCAGTCAAAGAAATTCACTAGGGTTAAAAAAAGATTGACCTCAGAGTCATGCAAACTTGGGTCCAAATTCCTGCTCTGTCACACAGTGGCTATGTAACCTCAGTAAGTTTCTCTCGATCCTTCTTCCTGTTGCCATAGTGCTGCATGAAGGTGACAATGTAAAGAAAGTGCCTGGCATTCTGTAAGTGCTTGAGCAAGAGTAGCTAGAAATAGTAATGATGTGAAAATCCATTGACTGTTCCCATGGCAACTTGCCTGCATTCTTTGTATACCAAGGAGAGCCTGGTTTTGTCCTGGTGCCCTGTGAAGATACAGTCATTTCTTTGCTTCAGTGGAGCATCTGTTTAGAGCCTTATCCTTTCTCCTCTTGCTGGTCTCAGGCTACAGAGAGGAGCCTGAGGTGGAGGACGGTCTGGGTTAGAAAAAGCAGGTTTAATGCACAGTGTTAGCATACTGCTGTGTCCCAGGGCCAAATACAGACGACCTTTGGATGATCTCCCTGTCTGCAGAACTATGAATGGAATATGAGATACCTAGGTCAGGTGACTTCTCCAAGGGAAGAGCAACCAGATTCCTTGCCCTCTGATCCCTCACACACAGTGGTATTTACCTGGCACTCCTAACTTTGTTAAATCTGTGCTGTTCTTGTACGGATCAGTTCTCCATTTCAGTGCATAGCTCCACCATTCATTCCGTTTTGTAAGCCAGGTATCTAGGAGCCATGCTGGGTATCTCTGTCTCTGCTTTTTGACCTGTTCACCTGGTCTTGTTCAGTTTTATCTTCAAAACATCTCTTAAGTCCATTCCACATCTTATTATCTGTATTACCATCCCTCTTGTCCACAACATCCTAATTCCTTCGAGATCTCTACAGTGAACTCCCAGTGTAGGTGGACCTGCATTCACTCTGTCCCTTCACTAGGCCCTAAATGGCACCCCACTCCAGTACTCTTGCCTGGAAAATTCCATGGACGGAGGAGTCTGGTAAGCTACAGTCCATGGGATCCCAAAGGGTCGGACATAACTTCTCTTTCGCTTTCACTTTCTCTGCCCTGAAGTTAGAGTGGTCTGCCTGCTCTCTCATTGCCTGCAGGGTCAGGATGAAACTCTTA
This sequence comes from Tragelaphus eurycerus, assembly GCA_935064755.1. Taxonomy (NCBI): domain Eukaryota; kingdom Metazoa; phylum Chordata; class Mammalia; order Artiodactyla; family Bovidae; genus Tragelaphus; species Tragelaphus eurycerus. Next base: position 12,007,787 of record CAKXYN010000016.1, read on the forward strand.
ACCACTGCTTACAAAGTCCTGCCTGGTCTGCCTTCATTTCTCAGCTGCAATTGTCTGTTATTAGTTCCTTGGGTTTGCTACTATCATTTCCACCTGTGGACACTTGCCTGTGCTTTTCTCTCCTCCATTTCATCGTTAACACTATTAACCTTTCCTCAGTTCAGATAGTATTGCTGCTGCTGCTGCGAAGTCGCTTCAGTTGTGTCCAACTCTGTGCGACCCCAGAGACGGCAGCCCGCCAGGCTCCCCCGTCCCTGGGATTCTCCAGGCAAGAACACTGGAGTGGGTTGCCGTTTCCTTCTCCAATGCATGGAAGTGAAAAGTGAAAGTGAAGTCACTCGGTCGTATCTGACTCTTTGCAACCCCATAGACTGCAGCCTACCAGGCTCCTCCATCCATGGGATTTTCTAGGCAAGAGTACTGGAGTGGGGTGCCATCCCCTTCTCCTCAGATAGTCTTGGGAATTCTTTTTTTTTCCACCCCAATTAGGTAAAGTAATAATAATGAAACAGCAAATCCTTATATAGTAGTTATCAGGCACCAGTCCTCTCTAGGTTAACTCAACTTATTTAATCTTCATAAGAAACCTGTGTAGTAGATATGCTGCTCTTACCCCTGTCTTACAGATAAGCAAACAGAAACATAACGAGGTAAGTACACCGACTTGCTCAAGGTTATCTGCCTGATTAGTGGTAGAAGTAGTGCTAGAGGTAGTGCTTGAAGTCAAATCAAGGTCAGCTGGCTGCAGAGCCTGCCCTGGGTCTCAGCCTCGCTGCATGGTGACAGGCGCTCACAGTACCATCTCCTCTGTAGCACCAACTACAGGTGCAGGTTTACCTTTGGTTACTGGAACATTTATTTCCCTGAAGAGACTGTAGGCTCCATGAACACATATTTGCTTTTTGCTCTCCTGGTAGCCTTTGCCATTTGGGGCACACAGTAGGAGCTGAATAAATGCTTGGATGGGCAAATACACGTGGATGGGAACTAGGGACAAGGGCTGCTCAGTGCTTCCACATCCAGGCCAGACACGCTTTACATGATCTAGTTCTCAGGACAAGCTAATGAGGCAACTCTGTCTTCATCTTTCAGCTGAGGAAGCGCAGGACTAAAGAGGCCAAGGGACCTGCCTGAGGCCGGTCTGAGGCGCGGTGTGATCCACGTGGTCTGATGTCAGAGCTCAGCTCTCTGCACCTTGCCATGTTGCTTCTTCTTGCCTTTTTTCCTACCCTCTTTTCCTTCCCTTCTCCTAAGGTTGTTTTCTCCTTCTCTTCTTCTAGGTCCCTGAACAAGATCTTCTGTTCTCAGGATATGGGAGGCGTCAGCACAGTAGAAAACGAGGCTGACCATCTCTCAGGAGGCAGGTAGGCTACGGCTACTTAGTGCCAATATTACTTCACTTTGAGCTCTTAATGATTGCAGACATTCTCAGTATATTTAGTAAATTTATTTATTTTGTTGCATTTGGTCACACTGTTATCTGAAGGCAGGGATTTTCACACTTTTTTATCTGCATGTTTCAGAACACTGTGCCTTCATGAGTTCATCTTTATGCCAGATGTGGGAGAGCAGTGGGGTGGTGCTTTGTTTTGGCAGGAAGACACAGAAGAATTGCCCTGGTGTCAAGAGGCTCACATTCTCTTGGGGAGAGACTGACATACAAACAAAATGCCAGGGAGCAGTGTGTCATATGGATGGGGGTAGGGGGGAGGGTGGTGGGCTCTGGGAAACCTTCATAGAGACATCTGCTCCACAGACCTGGGTGTGGGGCTCTGGACTTCCTGCTCAGGGCTAAGGTTCCATCCTTGTGAAATTTACAATCTGGAGGAAAAGAAGATTGTTCAGTAATTACAGATTATAATTCATATTATGAAGGAAAAGAGCAGGGTAGGATGAGAGAGAATCACAGAGCCGTGATTCAGTCTGGGGAGATGGGAAAGGGTTTCAAGAGGATGAGGCCCTGGAGCTGAGCAGGGGAGGAGGAGTGGGTGTGAGGCCCGCTAAGGACAGGTGTCCAGGAGTCTTGAAGCAGGAGCTGGTGCTCATATGAGGCAGGAAAGGCTTGAAGCTGGAGTAGCTGCAGACAGTCAGTGTGGCTGGAGTGCAGTGACCGAGGGGGACAACGTGAGGGGTCAGATCAGGCAGGGCCTCGCAGGCCATGGTCGGGGGACAGATTTCACTCAGCTATGCTGGGAACACAATCACTGAAGGTTTTATGGAAGTGAGTGCCATAATGGGATTACTGTGTACAAGCAAGGCTGGTTGCATTTTGAAGAATGAATTAGACAGGGACAAACAGGAAAGTGGAGAGAACAGTTGGGTGGAGGTTTGAGTCTGTTAGTAGTTTGTAGGATACTATGGCTAGAGTGTAGCTCCTCAAGGGGATTTCAACAAGCAGAGGTGGTTGGACTGAAAGGGAACAGAATGTCCACAATCAGGGAGCAAGAGGAAGCAGGGCGTGGTAGGGAAGTGGCTCTGCAAAGAGCAGAGGGAGGATGGTGGTGAGAGTGCTGGGCACTGCAGTGCCCCCAACTCTGCCAAGTAGATAGAATTGGGAGATGAAGGTACTAAGCATTTAAAGCAGATCTTTAACAGATCAGCTTTGCTTTGCAGAAAGAGCTCTCCTGGGGTGCTCCAAGGAGACTCAGTGGGAGGGGAGATTGGAGCTTGGAGGTTATTGAAATAGCCCAGGGACAGGAGAGATGGTGTTTTCCCAGTAGTTGTCAACAGTGATAACTATCATTTATCAAATGCCTTATGACATGCGAGCCATTGTACCAAGTACCTGACATCTGTCATTTCTAATCTTTGTCACTGAAATTCCCCCCGCCCCCATTCCTCTAAGGGGAGCCCAGGGGAGGAGAATGCTCTGATCAGATACCCGCTCCTAGCAGCCATGGAACCTCTCAGTACTGCATGGGGTAGCATTCTGTTTCCATAAGGAAATCACTGTTCTTTGATGAAGCAACTCTTCTAAAAGCAATAGACCTGAATGCATTGAGAAAGTGAGATTTGGACCCTAATCTCTCTGATTCCAAAGACCATGTTCTTTCCATTATATCAAACAGTTCCTCATATCTCTAGCAAAACCAGTGGTGATATAATTATTTATATGAATGTTTTCCTTTCTCTACTAGAATGTTGAGAACAGGCATGCATGCTAAGTCCCTTTAGTCATGTCCAGCTCTTTGTGACCCATGGACTGTAGCCTTCCAGGCTCCTCTATTCGTGGGATTCTCCCGGCAAGAACACTGGAGTGGGTTGCCATGCCCTTCTCCAACAGATCTTCCTGACCCAGGGATCGAATCTGTGTCTGTTATGTCTCTGGCATTGGGAGGTGGCTTCTTTACCACTAGTGCCACCTGGGAAGACCTTGTTGAGGGCAGACTGTGTATTATTCATTCCTGCACCCCCAGTGCCAAGCACAGGAACTGGCATGGGGTAGGTATATTTTGACCAGAAGAACCAAATAGATATGCTGAATATACACAATGGAATATTACTCAGCCATAAATAAGAATGGAAAATCCACATTTGCAGCAACATGGATGGACCAGGGGAATATTGTACTTGGTGAAGTAAGTCATACAGACAAAGATAAATACTATACCACTTATATGTGGAATCTAAAAAATAATATAAATTACTCTACAGACAAAACAGAAACAGACTCACAGACACAGAAAACAAACTTATGATTACCAAAGGGGAAAAGGAGGTAGGGGATAAATTAGGAGTAGGGGACTAGCAGAGACAAGCTACTTACATAAAATAGATAAGCAACAAGGATTCACTGTATAGTGCAAGGAACGATATTCAATTATTAGCCTATAATGTACTATTAGCCTATAACGGAAAAAAATCTGAAAAAGATAGCTGAATCACTTTTCTATAAACCCGAAACTAACATGATATTGTAAATCAACTCCATTTCAATTTAAAAACCTCTATTGAATAGAGGGTAGTTCTCCTATTAAGAATCTGAAGTCCTCTTTCATTGCCCACTTGAGTGCCTTGTCTGTTGTTGTGAGAAACAGCACAAGTGAAGAGCAGCTGGCCCATGTTTCCATCTTTGTAATAAAGTCGTCAGTCCTAATAGCTGTAGGGAATACAACCAGAAGAGAAAACCCCATGTTCCGTGCCGACTTTCCTCCAAACCTGCTCACACTGATGCCAGCTTCCCCAAGTGCACATGCCTGTAGTTTCAGGTCCTTCACTGTGAAACCATCGGTAGGGCTGACAAGTGGAAAATCAGATGGTAAGTTTATCGCAAGGTTGTGGGTTATAGGCATCTTATGGGGTTTGAGAGTTATGCACACACATTACTGCAGAGATGCAGGTTTGCTGAAAGAAGAGATGGTAATTGTGCAGCCAATTAAAATTCACACTGCGTAACACCAACATTTTCTCCCAGTGCTAGCTGACAGTAGGTTTTAATTATGCAGTAATAAAAAACCCCCAGAAAAACAGCAGTAAATTACAATCTATTTCTGTGAATGATCTTAGTCCAATAGCTAAAATCTACAAATTATATAAAGCAAATATTTCAAATTAAATCACAGAATGTTTGTAGAGCTCTGTTTGTGCATAAGGCATCAGCATATTTTTAATTGCCACCTTGCCTTAATGGTTAGAGAGCATGAACATTGAGTAGGGGATGGGGGACAAAGTGGAATTGGCATGTAGGGGAGGGGCTAGGGGTGAGAAACCAGAAGCTCTGGGACAATAAAAAGGAATTTAAGGGAAATCCCTGGTGGTCCAGTAGTTAAGACTGAACCTTACAATGTAGGGGGTATGGGTTGGATCCCTGGTTGGGAAGCTAAGATCCCACATGCCTTGGGGTCAAAAAACATAAAACAGAAGCAATATTGTAACAAATTCAATAAGGACTTTAATAATGGTCAACGTATTTTTTTTTTTTTAAGGAATTTGAGTGTCAGGGCCAGTGGAGGTCTTCCTTGACTCCTTGCAGTGTCTGGGATCAGGCAAGAGTAAGAGCTCGGCACTGCTGGCTGGGCCTGGAGACGAGGGATCAGCTGTGCCCAAGGCTGGGACCACAGTTTGTTCACTTGCTCAGAGCATAACCTGTTGGTGTTGGGGGCTCCTGGCTGCAAGGAGGGCATGGCTGTCTCAAGCATCTTATTTCTCTGTCCTCTTAGCAGTTCTAAATCCCTCTTTGAAGAGTTATGGTGGAGCCTGAAGCTTATAGAGTTTTGGGATCCTTCAGAAAGAAAACAGTACAAAAATGTCTTTTCTTATGCGGAGTTTATAAAAGTATATGACCTTGCCAGGACTTAAGTTTAATTAATTTCAGATAAATCCATTTTTACCTGTGACCCTTGGGTTCTACACTCTTGCAAGGTGTAGAGTGTCTTGAAGATGTTTGTGAACTTCATGCAGCCAAGAAAACCCATGGCGGGCAAGGAAAGCAGCACCTGTGGCCTGTCACTCACTCAGTTGTACACGTGGGTCGGGATGTATCCAAACCAGCAGCCGTTTCTTGAGTGTTTCCTCTGTGCCAGGTGCTGTGAGCAAGGCCAGTGTTTTGATGCTTCACACTCTAGCATAGCCTTCATACTCTAGCATAATAGCTTTCATTTCATCCCTTCCCCAAATAATGTTAGCATTAACTAGCCACTTTAAAAAATTTTTTATTTTATTTTGGAGCATAGTTGATAATGTTGTGTTAGTTTCAGGCATATGAAAAAGTGATTCAGCTGTACATATACATGTATCTATTCTTTTTCAAATTCTTTCCCCATTCAGGTTATTACAGAATATTGAGAAGCATCGCCTGTGCTATACAGTGGCTTGTTTAACCAGCTACTTTGAATGACAGAAACTGGGGTGGAAGGAACACTTTCTTAAGGGCCTATGTATGAATTTGCTGTTGCAGACTTTGCATTAGCAGGGGGTTGTGGGGGATGCTTGCATTTTTTCCTGACAAGATCTTGGTATCCTGTGACAGTGCCCACGGTGGCACTAGAAGGGTCTTGGCTTTTGGGATACCCTGGCACGTGCCCTACCCTCTCTCCCCAACCCCCGGCTCCTACAACCAGTATCAGTGGCTGAAAATGACCATGATTATGTAGATCCTAATCCTTAACCAGGACAATTCATAGGCGTCATCTGAGGCCCTTGATAAAAATGGCTGATTTCTGGAGCTTTCCTGACTTCCTACAACAGAGATTTCAGAGACAGAGCCTGTGAATTTGTACTTTTAGCAAGTACTTTGGGTGTTTCTTAACACCAAGCAAGTTTGGGTATCACTGAACCAAAGAACATGTGAAACACCTTCTAAGGCAATAAGGGAATGTGAGTTTTCACTGGGTAAATTAATTGAATAGGTAGGAAAAGAGGGAGTGCCATAATATTCCTAATGATGGGTGATAAGAAGTAAAAAACAGAGATAATGTAATCATGCAGTTATTGCTTGCCAGCTACTACACTAAGCATCTAATGATTAAATCATTTAATGCTCCCCACAGATCTTTGAGGTGGAGCCTTTTTAACCTCCCTTTTACAGAGGGAACACGTAGTAGCTTGCCCAAGTCATGTAGAGGATGAACTCCAGAGCTGAACCTTTGCAACAGGATGCTGGAGCCCATATGCTTTCTGCTATTTGATACAGACTGAAATATTGTCTAATCCTGGAGAAGCTACACCACTCAATATGGAGGTTAGGAGAAGAGCCTAGGACACTCTGCCAGCTGCAGCGGAACCCCTTAAAGACCCTCTGGTTCAATATCCAGGGTCCTGAGGCTGCTGTGGTGTGGAAGGCAGTGAAGTGGAATATCATCAGGGTGAGTTCAGATCTTGTGTGCGAGACACTGTGGGCCTCCTTGAGCAGTTTGCTGCACTGATGCCCTTGATCATGTGAGAGGGGATGTGGCCCTGGGTGACAGAGGCCCCCGGGGGCAGTGACAGGAGTCGTGTTGTGTACCAATCCACCTACTGGGGAGGGTGGTTAACAGTGTGGCGTGGTATCTAAGAGCCTTTGTTCACTGTGTGACTGCGTCCATTTTCTTTTTTTAAAAATTGTATTTGTTTATTTATTTTTAGCTATGCTAGGTCTTTGTTGCAGTTTGGGCTTTTCTCTGATTGTGGCGAGGAGAGGTGAGTCTCTGGGCTTCAGCAGTTCTGGCTCCCAGTCTCTAGAGAACAAATTCAGTAGTTAAGGTCCTTGAATTTAGTCACTCTGTGGCATGTGGGATCTTTCCTGGAACAGAGATCAAACCCATGTCTCCTGCACTGGCAGGTGGATTCTTTACCACTGAACCACTCAAGAAGCCTGACTGTGTCCATTTGCTATTGATGCTGTAACAGATTACTATTAACTCAGCAGTTTAGAGTAACACCAACTTATTTTCTCAGTCATGTGGGTTGGGAGTTTAAGTAAAGTGTGGCCCTCTATTTAGAGCCTCACAAGACTAAAATCCAGAAGTTGGCTAGTTTGGGCTCTTATCTGGGAGTGATGGGAAAAGTTCCACTTCAAACTCATTCAGGTTGTTGGCTGAATTCAGTTTCTTGCTATTATAGAATTGAAATTCTTATTTACTTAATAAGTGACTCCTTTCATCTTCAAGTAAAAAGTGGCATATCAAGTTTTCTCACCTTTGAAACTTTGATGATTTCATCTACTACCAGGCAGAGAAAGATTTCTACTTTCAAAGTCTTATTTGATTAGGTTAGGCTCACTGAATACTCCAGGATAATCTCTTTACTTTAAATATTCAGTAAATGTTAGTCGCTCAGTCGTGCCCAACTCTTCGCGACCCCCATGGATTGTAGCCCACCAGGCTCCTCTGTCCATGAGATTTTCCAGGCGAGAATACTGGAGTGGGTTGCCATTTCCTTCTCCAGGGGATCTTCCCAACCCAGGGATCGAACCCAGGTCTCCTGCACTGCAGGCAGATTCTTTTACTGACTGAACTACAAGGGAAGCCCCAAATGATCGGTAGTCTATCTGAGTAGTCAACTGATTAATTACCTTAATTACATCTGCCATGTAATTATATAACAATGCAAATTACACAGTCAATATTCAGTGAGCAAAGGCCGTGGGGCCAAAATTCTGTCTGGCACAGTGACCTCAGGCAAGATCTCTTGGAGTTAGTGGCCTAAAAGAAATGCCGGTTTTCATAGATATGTGATATGTACAGAAACCAAGATATTTTGCTCTAACAGAAGGAGTTATATATTATTCTGAAATTCTGTGTTCCATTCCAAGACAGCATACATTTTCCAAATAATGACATGAAAGCTAAGAATGAGCTAAAATAATTTCTTTTTGAAAACCTGCTAAAATAATACCAGAAGCAGCATGCATCATTTATCATGCCCATCCTCCACCTACCCTCCCACCTCCTCACTCACCAAGTTGATTTGAAAGTTTTCAAAAATCCTTTTCATTAAATTCGGGAGTGTTAAGCTAATAGACTATTAACCAGTGATAATGCCAGACTACACTTTACAGTGTCCACCCCCCACAAGAAAAAGCATATCTCTAAGCGACACTATTTAAAAAGAGTATTTGAACCAGTGTCTAATTTGAAGAAAATGAATACCTTGAGAAATAACATGGATACCTTATAATTTTTCAGTCAAAAACTGTCAAACAGAAGTTCCCATGTACTGCAATTTTTTTTCATAGTAATTCACTCTATTTGTCTTCCACCATGTCCTTTGCAGAAGTTCACTGAGTTTCACACTCTTCTGTAAGTTATTGGAAATGAATGTGGTCTTTTATTCTATGTACACTCCAAAGAACATGCTGGCATTGAACAATGACAGTCAAGATGGAAAAAATGAAAAACTAAATGTAGTTCCAGTTTCCAAGATTTAAATGAATCATATTTTAAGGTTGGCACCTTCATATACATGCTATTTCTTGGTAGTACAGAGAAAACAAACAAGAAGGTTAATTTTTCTGAGTACAAAACAATGGGGAAAAATCTATTTTTAATTAGCTTGGGCTGATATGAATGATGAGAGCAATGCAAACTCTGAATTTTATTTGCATTGTTTTTACATTTATAGAGGGATAAGTGACCTTGAATTCAGTATAATGAATGAGCCCTTTAATCAACTTTTATATGGATGATCGATTTGAAAATTTTGCTTAGCAAGATACTCCAGAGCATGCTGTCCAGGATGCACGTGTCTGATGGCTTTGTGCAGCCCATTATGGGGCAAGCAGTCAGATCAGATCAGATCAGTCGCTCAGTCGTGTCCGACTCTTTGCGACCCCATGAACCGCAGCACGCCAGGCCTCCCTGTCCATCACCAGCCTCCGGAGGTCACTCAGACTCGCATCCATCGAGTCAGTGATGCCATCCAGCCATCTCATCCTCTGTCGTCCCCTTCTCCTCCTGCCCTCAATCCCTCCCAGCATCAGAGTCTTCTCCAATGAGTCAACTCTTCACATGAGGTGGCCAAAATACTGAGTTTCAGCTTTAGCATCATTCCCTCCAAAGAAATTCCAGGATTGATCTCCTTCAGATGGACTGGTTGATCTCCTTGCAGTCAAGGGACTCTCAAGAGTCTTCTCCAACACCACGGTTCAAAAGCATCAATTCTCGGCGCTCAGCCTCTTCACAGTCCAGCTCTCACATCCATACATGACCACAGGAAAGACCATAGCCTTGACTGGCGAACCTTTGTTGGTAAAGTAATGTCTCTGCTTTTGAATATGCTATCTAGGTTGGTCATAACTTTCCTTCCAAGGAGTAAGAGTCTTTTAATTTCATGGCTGCAGTCACCATCTGCAGTGATCTTGGAGCCCAGAAAAATAAAGTCTGACACTGTTTCCACTGTTTCCCCATCTATTTCCCATGTAGTGATGGGACCAGATGCCATGATCTTCGTTTTCTGAATGTTGAGCTTTAAGCCAACCTTTTCACTCTCCACTTTCACTTTCACCAAGAGGCTTTTAGCCCCTCTTCACTTTCTGCCATAAGGGTGGTATCATCTGCAAGCAGTAGTGTAGTGTTAGTTGCTGAGTCACATCCGACTCTTTGCGACCCCAGGGACTGCTGCCCGCCTCTGTCCATGGGATTCTCCAGCCAAGAATACTGGAGTGAGTTGCCATTTCCTTCTCCAGGGGATCTTCCAAACCCAGGGATTAAACCTGGGTCTCCTGCATTGCAGGCAGATTCTTTACCACCTGGGCCACACAGATTCGATGGGGCAAGTAGACACAGGTAATATACCTATGTTCTATTGTCACTTCTGCAGCGTGATCCCACTTACACTGAGTATTTTATTTTTATGAGAATTGGAGTTATTCATTTTCCTATGAGTTCCTTTTAGAAACATTAGAAAATACAGATAAAGAAAAAAGAAAAAAAATAATTCCATGTCACAGATAGCCTCTTGTCCTCATGGTGTGTGTGTGTGTGTATACACATATACATGAACATATATCATCTATCTACATACTTTCAGATTTTAAAAAATACACGTGTAGATAAATTAAGCTATGCACTATGTTGTATATATACTCTGTGTCTTCAGATAGTAGCTGATGTCTTGTGACAATGTTTACTGTGATTGCTGGTTATAGTCACAATTCTGAAAATTTAGTGTTGGCGACTGTTTGGTTGTGATCATTTGAGCCCTGTGCTTCAGTGATCCATGTGCTCATCCAGCATTTCAGCATATTCCAAGGCTGAATGGATGAGTGGGTCGGAGGCTGAAACATAGCTAAGCTCTAATTACCAGTTCAAAACAGTGTTTTTGGATTTCCCCAGTCAGTGCTCCAGGCTCCATCTCCTGCTACAATTTGATTCTGTAGGGCTTTCAAAAGTCACTTCACTTAATTCTGCAAATCCTCAGAGGCTGATAAGCATCACAGATGGAAAAACAATCTGATATTTGTTGTCAAGAGACAACAAATTAGCCAGGGTTAGAGTCAACACCCCTTCATTCCAAGTCTATGGCATCTCCTGTTACTTCACTCCAGCTCTGCCTCAGGAAGGGAATCTTGTACAAATATTTGCATGCTTTATGCAACCAAGAGAAGTTACTCTGAAGTAAATAAAACTTCAATGATCATATCCTAGCCTTTCCCCCAGAAAACATTTACTTTTCAAAATATGTCCAAACATATTTTGAAAGCAAATCTTTAATCCTATACAACTTGAACATAAAAATATTTTCAGTAAATCTCTTTAAATATTTTTAAAGAGAATGAAACTATGAATTATAAGCAAAGTAATTTTACATAAGAAATACAACAGCACTTAAACTGTTAAAGCAGAGGAGTGTTGCCCTTCTAAGGGAGTTTCTATGAGAGGATTTGTTTTGGTCGCACCTATTTTGAAATTCATCCCAGCTTCAGGATCAGTTTATAGGAAAATACTCCTATTACCTGATAGTCTCACTACTGGTATTTGAGCAGACTCAAATGTATTATCCACCTTGAACATCTAGTTCAGTTCTCTCCATGTAATGTTTACATCTTAAAGACAAAATGAAGTAAGAATAACTCTTCCATGATGGTGATTTGCTATCCTAGAGGCTGGGATAGCCTCTGTTCAAAGCAATGTAGACCAGGTTGTAACGACCATTCTGAAACAGAAGTTCCAAAAATGTTCTGAGCAAAGCCAACAGTGCCTGTGAGAACCATGGAGACATATTCTACACTGCCTTCTTTGTAGGAGATAAAAAATGGGATGTTGAGTTCTGCCACATTGTTCAAACGATCAGTTTCTATTACTTTGTATGTTAATCTAGCATATACGCTTTCTGTATTATTTATAATAACTGTCATTCTTTTCACCTGACAAATCAAGAGTGAGAATTTCTTTGCCACTAGAAAATATATATGAGGAGTTACTCTTTTGGAAAGATAGTAAGGGTTGAATAATCGAGCAATAGGGTTGTATTGAAACAATATAGTTTCTGCTGTACTGAGTTCAAGAATCAGCTTTTTCTTTGTAAACATTAAAAGTTTATAAATGAGGTACATGTAGAGAGCCAAAAATCAATCTATATTTAATCCTTCCAGTCACAGTTAACAGATATACAGTCCCAGGAAAGAAGGGAGAAACACAGAGATGTCCAGAAATGTAGGGGTGACGTATAGAAATGCAAGCAGAGTGGGGGGATCGAGAAGTGTCTGCCTATGCCTTTACATTCTTCCCTTTTTATAGTTTGGCCAGGACAAGGCAAAATAGACTGGATCAGAGGACCAAAGGCTGATGTTAGAAGTCTTTATGTAGGCACTGCTGCTGCTGCTGCTAAGTCACTTCAGCTCTTATTAAAAGATGGGCAGGTAGAAGGATACATGGATGGGGGCAATCTTTGTGCTACTTACAATATAAGGAAGATTGAGAGTCTCTGTGAAACTTGCACTTTCTACACTGATTAGTGAAGTCAGGAGTAAGGAATATTAAAAAAACAAAAAAGACATATGAATTTTTTTTAAAGAAAAGAGATCATTCATATATAAACATAATATTTGGTCTTACTACAATGCATAGTGATTATTTCGAGGAGATGACCCACAGTATTCATATTTTTTGTTAAAATGTCTTCATTATAATAACTGGAGGACTGAAGATGAACAAATACTTGAATAACTGCTGAAACCACTGAATATTTTACTGAAATGCAATCTTTCCCTACCATCCTGAGGAGCAATAGACAAGGATTTGTAGAGTGATTTATTTCTTAGTGATCCTTTTCTTATGTAGCTTAGATCACAGTTCAACTTTTGTCCTTGAATAGAATATAATTTTCAAAATGAGGTTATTATATACATGTATGCAGATATATAGTATATGTAATAATGTTCTTTCTCACTTATTGGATATCAACAAAGGCCTTTTCCCCCAAGGGGGACTATGTTAAGTTGCAAATACTTTTAATATATTAATTTGCATGAAATGTTACCATCTATTGCCGGGAGAAATATCAATAACCTCAGATATGCAGATGATACCACCCTTATGGCAGAAAGTGAAGAGGAACTAAAAAGCCTCTTGATGAAAGTGAAAGTGGAGAGTGAAAAGGTTGGCTTAAAGCTCAACATTCAGAAAATGAAGATCATGGCATCTGGTCCCATCACTACATGGGAAATAGATGGAGAAACAGTGGAAACAGTGTCAGACTTTCTTTTTCTGGGCTCCAAAATCACTGCAGATGGTGACTGCAGCCATGAAATTAAAAGACGCTTACTCCTTGGAAGGAAAGTTATGACCAACCTAGATAGCATATTCAGAAGCAGAGACATCACTTTGCCAACAATGGTTCGCCTAGTCAAGGCTATGGTCTTTCCTGTGGTCATGTATGGATGTGAGAGCTGGACTGTGAAGAAGGATGAGCACCGAAGAGTTGATGCTTTTGAACTGTGGTGTTGGAGAAGACTCTTGAGAGTCCCTTGGATTGCAAGGAGATCCAACCAGTCCATTCTGAAGGAGATCAATCCTGGAATTTCTTTGGAAGGAATGATGCTAAAGCTGAAACTCCAGTATTTTGGCCACCTCATGTGAAGAGTTGACTCATTGGAGAAGACTCTGATGCTGGGAGGGATTGGGGGCAGGAGGAGAAGGGGACGACAGAGGATGAGATGGCTGGATGGCATCACTGACTCGATGGACGTGAGTCTGAGTGACCTCCGAGAGCTGGTGATGGATAGGGAGGCCTGGCGTGCTGCAGTTTATGGGGTCGCAAAGAGTCGGACATGACTGAGCGACTGATCTGATGTGATCTGATTGACCAAAGGTATCATGATTTAGAAGAATATTAAAACCAACAGAGCTTATTTTTTGCATATGACATTAGATCCTCAGTTTTATTTCTGATGGTGTTCGTAATGAAACAGCAAAAAAAAAAAAAAGTCATTTAGTTGCCCCTCTGTAAAGCACATCACTTGTGGTCTAGGTCTTGAAGTGTTCTTAATTAGGCAGACAACCTTGTTAAAGGGAAATGGAAATAGCCAATAATTGTGCATGAGATCTAATAAAGGCATTACTGAGGGAAACAAGGAAGATGTATTTCTGGACAAAAAAGAGCAGTTACTCCCTTTGTGTGACATTAGTTTCTTAAAGAAATGAAAAAAATTAGATTTTGAAGAGAACATAGAAGTTCAGTTTCAAATAATTTCAAATAGGTTCAAGAACACCTGAACTACTTGGCTTCGATTTTCTTCAAGCTTGTCTTTAAGCTGGTTGAGTAAATACTGGAAATGACTGAGTGGGATATTTCAAATCAACACTGGGTTTGAGAACTAAGGTTTAGGACGAGAGAATTAGAAAAGGATCTTAACTCTTACATAGAACAAGGCACCCCAGTGACACTTCTCACAGCCAAATGAATCAAACCAATGTAATCAGTACCCTCAATGCTAAAAACACAGACACATGCTGGATAAAAGCAAAATAACAATAACAACAACATAATAATGAAATCTGAGCTTAAAAGGTAAATACCTCAGCAGAAAAGTGGAGAGGGAATGCAAAGCCAGAGCAACAGAACAGAATATATGGACTTAGGCTACAGAGTTAGAGGGGAGCTCTTGCATAAAGCATGGAAGATTGGATGGCTACTGCATCCATAGAAAAGAGATGAGAAAACTAAGGAAATAGCATGGAAGTTTTCTGGATGCCTGGAGCTATAAGTAAGGTTAAAAACAAAAGTTAGTTACAAGAAATAAAATCCCCAAATTTAACTTATTTTACTATTACAGTATTAGAACTACAAGCTGAGAAATTATTAACAAAACTGTTTTGAAGTTCTCAGAGAAACAAATAATAAACCACTAAATGTGGATTCTTCCATAAAACAGAGCCCTTAAGACATCTTAGAAAATACAACCCTCACTGAATGTGAGTTCATAATTAAAATGGTAAACTATGTGAGAAAATTATGCATCAGGACAGAAAATTAGCTGGTGCAAGATGGAGGAGAATTAGTACTCCAAGCAGAGAAAATAGAACAATCTGAAAGATTCTATACAATAAGTATAATTAAAGGACTTTTGAGCTTAATGAAGGAATAGAAACTATAATAAATATGAACCTATGTATAGAAAAAGAACATGTAGATTTGAAAAAAATTCAAGTAGAACCTCTAAAAAGAGTTATTAAAATTATAAACAATACATGACTTAAATAACATATTAAGTACCAAAAGGAGATAACTGACCAAGTGGAGAGGGATCTGAGGAAGGCACTAGTGGGCTGAACCTAAAGATAAAAAGACAGACACACAGTAAGTACTGGCTAAGAAACATGGAGGAGAGAATGAGAAGGCCCAACAGAAAGATGGGACAGAGGCAATAATTTAAGATACAATGCCTGATTTTTTTGTAGAATTGACGAAATATATTAATGTCTAAGTGGAAGAAGCACACACGTTCTAAAGAATATGAAATAGATGTACACACAGACATCCTATGGTGAAAACTGCATAACCATTTAAGGCATAGACAAAAATATAAGAGCAGCCAGAGAGAAAAACTAATGTCCTGCTGACAGTTATCAACAGTAGACTGCAAAAGAAGATAGAATAACAGGTAGAAAATTTTAAGGGGAAAAATCACTGTTAACTTAGAATTCTAAACCAAGTTAAACTATAAAAGAATTAAGATAAAATATAGACATTTTCAGATGAAGAGGAGCAGGGCGTTTATGACTTAAAGACTCTTACCCTAAGAACTGCAGAGAAATGTACTTCAGGAGAGAGGAAATTGAACTCAGAAGGACTTGGAAGTGAAAAAGCAATGGAGAACTAATATTACTGAGCGTGCTGATAAATCTGAATAAGCACTGACTATAAAAATAAAATTCACTTAAGTGACAGTTAAAGTGGAAGCGACATTTCCAAAGTAATGTCATGGGGCATGAAGGAATGGTGCAAAGGGAGAGTGGGGTGTATATTGTTTAGGGGGATACATTAATTTCAGTCTCTAAGTTATGTTTTCATGTTCAAAATGTGAAAGTAATAAGTAAAAAGAGTAGAAAGAAATCAAGTCAGCAAGCCAGTAGTGGGAGACAAAGGAATTAAGAAATTCTATCAGACAACGATAGGATAGAAAGAAAAAAAAATTAAAAACAAAATGAAGAGGTTAAATGGTTATATACATGGATTTTATAGAACTTTCAAAACACATATACATATTTTATAATCATATCAGGCATATTAAGGATTATAATCATGAGATAGGTGATAAATAACAGAGGGAAATGGGGAAAAAAATAAAAATTAAGAGTGTGAAACTAGTGATAATTTACTGAACAATGTGATTAGTTCAACTCTTTGTCCTTGACTTAAATTATGGAGAAGGGAAAGTCAGATGAAAGAGATCAATTCAAGAATATGAATAATCATAATAATTGTAAATAGATAAAATTTGTTGAAATACATGAAGTCAAGGATTAAAGGAAACATTTTTTTCTCTTTATGAGATATAGCTAAAATCTGAAAGAAAGTAAAGAGATGGAAAAAGAACATATCAGACAAACAGTAACTGAAAGAAACTTGGCATAAAAACATTAACATCAAACTAAATAGATTTAAGGCTTCCCTGATAGCTCAGTTGGTAAAGAATTTGCCTGCAATTCAGGAGACCCTAATTCGATTCCTGAGTTGGGAAGATCCACTGGAGAAAGGATAGGCTACCCACTCCAGTATTCGGACCTGGAGAATTCCATGGACTACAGTCCATGGAGTCTCAAAGAGTTGGACACGACTGAGCGACTTTCACTTTCAAATAGATTTAAAATCACAGAACAATATTAGGAGTAAAAGATAACTGTGGATAAGACAGACAGTGTACCAGTAGGCTATACCAAAAGAGTGGCATAACAAATGCACTATATTATAATGCAGTTTCAAAATATAGAAACTAAAAGTACACAGAAATACAAGTATAAATTGATAAAGTCCACAGTCATAGTGGGAGATTTAATAGACTTCTTTCACAATAGGTAAGGGTGGATCAACACAGACAGAAGGGTGGATCAACATATTTAACAAGCTTGACTTAATATTTAGACACATATAAATACATATATTTAGATATATCCCTGCCCCTTAAACATACAGAGAATGCATGTTCTTCCAAATACAGGCCAAATATTGACAAATAGTAACCACATACTAGGTCAAAAGTGAAGTCTTAATATATTCCAAAGAATACTGTCATAGAAATCATGTTCTCTGGCCATAATTATCCTTTTTTTTAACTAATAAAAATATATCAAAATAGTAGTAACTAAAAAGCCCTCAAAATCACCAGCCCCATTTATATGGAAACTAAACAACACACCTAAACCCCAAATAGTGATCCTATGCGAGGACTTTGCTGTTTTTGAGTAATGATTAACTTCAAGGATGCCCAGGAAGGGATAAAATGTAATAAAATCCAGGTCAGATCAGATCAGATCAGTCGCTCAGTCGTGTCCGACTCTTTGTGACCCCGTGAACCGCAGCACGTCAGGCCTCCCTGTCCATCACCAACTCCCGGAGGTCACTCAGACTCACATCCATCGAGTCAGTGATGCCATCCAGCCATCTCATCCTCTGTCATCCCCTTCTCCTCCTGCCCCCAATCCCTCCCAGCATCAGAGTCTTCTCCAATGAGTCAACTCTTCACATGAGGTGGCCAAAATACTGGAGCTTCAGCTTTAGCATCATTCCCTCCAAAGAAATCCCAGGGCTGATCTCCTTCAGAATGGACTGGTTGGATCTCCTTGCAGTCCAAGAATCCAGGTATGCATATACAAATCTGGCCCTCAGAGTAATCTCAAGCATGTGTTTCTGTTTCCACTTTTACAGATGAAGAAAATGGGAGTCAGTAACTTGCACAGAGTCACACAACTTATAAGTTGTGGGAACAGAACTCACCTCCCTTTTCTTTGACACGCATAGAGAGAGACATACAACTGGAAATGGCCTGTGAAGAGAAGGGATGGAATGGCTGATCTGTACAAGAGACCTAAGAGGAGGAAATGTAGTTGATTTATTTGTTGAACAATGGTTCAGGGAGTCAGTATGTAGAGCTCACAAGTAAAGGCATGTGAGCTCTTTAAGGAGTTGATGCTGGGTAATCAGACTTTCCCAGAAGAGAGAAGAGGGCTATCGCTTGTTTTAATAGCATTTTGTAAAATTTAACTCCTGTAACAAATATTAGATATTATCATGAATGTTATATGTTGCCCAGAAGTCCCTGTGCTTCCTGGAAGCTTCAAGGAAAATCTACATTATTTTAGTGGTAAATTTCATATAACAGAGTAGCATGAGAACTTAACTAGGAGATTTTCACTATCTCCCTGGCCTAGAGAGTAAAATAAAGTGATGCACAGTGAACTTTGTGTGTGTGTGTTTGTGATTAAAGTAATTTTTTTTTAAAATTATGTAACCATTTTAAAATTGAAGTATAGTTAATTTCGGAGAAGGCAATGGCACCCCACTCTAGTACTCTTGCCTGGAAAATCCCATGGATGGAGGAGCCTGGTAGGCTGTAGTCCATGGGGTCCCTAAGAGTCAGACACGACTGAGCGACTTCCCTTTCACTTTTCACTTTCATGCATTGGAGAAAGAAATGGCAACCCACTCCAGTGTTCTTGCCTGGAGAACCCCAGAGACGGGGAAGCCTGGTGTGCTGCTGTCTATGGGGTCGCACGGAGTTGGACACGACTGGAGCGACTTAGCAGCAGCAGCAGCATAGTTAATTTACAATATGTGTTAGTTTCAGGTATGCTGCGAAGTGATTCAGTTATACACAGTTTTGTATAGATACTTTTTAAGATTCTTTTCTATTACAGATTTTACAAGGTATTGAGTATACTTCCCTGTGCTATGTAGTAGGTCCTTGTGGTTTGTCTGTTTTATATATACTTGTGTGTGTCTGTTAATCCCAAACTTCTAATTTATCTCTCCACTGACCTCCATCACCATGATCCCCTTTTGTAATCGTAAGTTGGTTTTGAACTTCTGTGAGTCTATTTCTATTTTGTAACACATCAAAATTAAAGTAAGATAACAGTATCATGTTGTTGTTTTTTAACCATTTTTTGAAAACTATATTTTACCCCATCTAGAGATAAATAGGTATCCTTACCTCCTCTTCTTTTGGAAGTAAATGGATTTTCTTCTAGCTGTCTTTTTCACTGAGTATAAGTCTTTTAAATGTCCTGACAATGCTGTTCTTTCAGTGGGCCAAAAGTTTAGGCTCCTGTTCTCCCAGACAGCCATTGGTCCCCAAAACTCTAGTTTTGTGGTGTTAACATTTAATCCCAGGGCACTTCTGGCTGCTGAGTTTGTCTACCATTTTGGTTTCAGCATATTAATTTTATGAGCTTTGGGGATTTCTGTTTCTTTCTTGTAAGCTGAGCAATGCATTTAAACTTACATTTGCATGTTTTTATCCAGTGTCTAGATTTTCTGTGGCAGGTGGGCTTTTCAGAACTTCTAGTCTGACAAGGGCATATCCTTAAAGCATTCTCCTTACTGCAGTTAGAGTGACATTTCCAAATATGAGTCTGACCATATCTCAGTTTACATTTCAAAACTCATCAATGACCTCAATAACTGTAGAGATAAAGCCCATATTCTTCTTTCTTTCTAGGATGGTTAATTTATTTCTTTTCCTTTTAAACTTTTAAATTTTGTGTTAGGGTGTAGCTGATTAACAGTGTTGTAATTGTTTCAGGTGAACAGTAAAGGGACTCAGCCATACATATAGAGGAGCCCACCGTGGTCCTCTGTCCATGTGATTTTCCAGTGGAATATGTATCCATTCTCCCCCAAACTCCTCTCCTGCCCAGGCTGCCACATAAGATTGAGCAGAGTTCCATGTGCTATTCAGTAGGTCCTTGTTGGTTATGCATTTTAAATATAGCAGTGTGTACATGTCCATCCCAAACTCCCTAATTATCCCTTTCCTCATCCTTCCCCCTGGCAACCATAAGTTCATTCTCTAAGTCTGTGAGTCTCTTTCTGTTTTATAAGTTCATTTGTATCATTTCTTTTTAGATTCCACATATAAAGGATGTCATACAATATTTCTCCTTCTCCGTCTGCCTTATTTCACATAGTATGACAATCTCTAGATCCATCTATGTTGCTGCAAATAGCATTATTTCATTTTTTAATGGCTGAGTAATAGTCCATTGTTACATATACTGCATCTCCTTTATCCATTCCTTTGTCTGCAGGCCCACATCCTTGAAATGGTCCATCAGCACCTGCACAATCTGGAAACACCTCTATCCTCATCAGGTGCCTTCCTCTCTTCGCTTCAGCCTGAGAGCTCCCTTACTTCTGTAAAGGTGGTGTTTCTTTCAGTCTCAAGACTTTCACATACACTTCTCTCCTGGATCACTTTCCTTGAATGCTCTCCTGTATCACACTTCCTGGATCACTTTTCTTGAGTACTTTTATCTAGTTAACTTTCTTGCTAGCATCTAAGTTCCATGAGGAGTGGGGTCATCTTTGTAGGTTCCTTGCTGCATGCCACATGTTCTGATATTTTAGACATTCCACAGTATTTGTTGAATGTTGTGGTTTAGTTGTTAAGTCGTGTCCAACTCTTTGTGACCCCATGGACTGTAGCCCACCAGGCTCCTCTGTCCATGTAATTTTCCAGGCAAGAATACTGTGGGTTGCCATTTCCTTCTCTTTCTTCCGCACCCAGGGATTGAACCTGGGTCTCCTGTGTTGTAGGCTGAGTCACCTACCCAACTGAGTCACAAGGGAAGCTATGATTCCCATAGGAATCATTCAATAAGTGAGCTACTTGTCTTCCTCTTTACACTTACTTTTCTTCCTCTGTTCATTGTCTTTTGAATAGGACCATGCATTATCTTTCAGGCTAGAAATTGGAGCCATTCTAGTCTCCTCTCTTTTACACTACCACTGGTAATCAATAATCTTGCTAAATATTTGAGAAATTTATTCTTTCTTTTTAGTCTTGCTACCACTACCCTGCCTGAGTTCATTATTTCTTACTTGGATTATTACATGTATTTCCTAACTGAGTAACTTGCTCTAGCTTGGCTTCTGCAAACAAATCTATTTTCCTTCCCTTCTTAAAGTTCTTAAATGTTTACCCACTAATACCCTAGTCTGACACGCACATTTATTGTGTTCCTTCTTCAACTCCTATCCCTCTCTATTCCACATGCATCACAAGCTTGGGCTACATTGATCAAACTTTCATAGAGCACCTATTATTTGACAAGCTATATACTAGAAACTGTAACCTACATCACTTCAGTTACTCCTCTGAAACTCTGAGTTTCTATTTTTCCCTGGAGGGAACAGAGATGTAGGGAGGAATGACGTGGTCTCTAGATTGTGTTGCTGACCTGTGGCAGAGCCAGAACTGAAAGCCAGATCTTCTGAACTCCAGGACCCATCTTCATTCCATTAGTGTGTTTCCAGGAAAAAAGTTTGAGAACATCTTGGAGAAGAATGAAATCTACCATTGAGTCACTGAGGCAAATGGCAAGATGATGTCATGGTGATATAAAAATCAGACGTCAATTAAGAGGCGCATCTTTAAAAGGTCTTCAAGGAAGCTTTTTGTTATTTTCTATTTTTTTTTTAAATTTTCTGATTTCTCTCCACTTCTTCCTTTCCCAGTCCATGAAAACAAAATCAAATAATATTCCTTAGAAACAAACTCAGACAACCAACCCTAGACAAAATTAGAAGATAGGGTTTTTTTTTTTTTTAACTTTTTATTTATTTTGGAATATAACCAATGAACAATGTGGTCATAGTTTCAGGTAGACAGCAAAGGGACTCAGCCATACAAAAACATTTATCCATTTAGAGGGCAGGTTTTATATGAATCATTTTGAGATGTCTTCTGATAGAGTTTAGAATTATATTTTCCTTGACTGTCAGTCTTCAGATGCACTTATTACTGTTTGATGCTCATGTTTTTTCTGTCAGTCATATGGAAGGAGCACCTGGGATCTATGTGTGCCCCCAGTTTCCTTTCCTGGGTATTTCCAGACTCTGTGGGGAAGCAGTAGAGAATCTGCCTATAATGTAGGAGACATGGGTTCAATCCCTGAATCAGGAAGATCCCCTGAAGGGGGAAAGGCCAACCCACTCCAGTATTCTTGCCAGGAAAATCCCATGGACAGGGAAGCCTGGTGGGCTACAGTCCATGGGGTTGCAAAGAGTTAGACACGCCAACACAGATGCACATGTACATGTAGAGCCTAAATAGCGGTTCTTAGAGCTAGGATCCGGATTCCCTGAGCCAATCCATTTACCTAGTCCTCCTTGTTGTACCTCTAAATAACTATTGAATTCTTCATTTCTTCTCCAGCTTCCCAATGGCCTTTTTAACCACTGACTTTGACCATCTCAGATTTATCCGGCACATTATTTCTAGAGTAATCTGTTTGAAGCACAAGTATAACTGTGTTATTTCTTTGCTTAAAACAACAACAACAAGAACAACAAAAACGAACCTCTCAGTGGCTCCTGGTTAGCACAGGGTAAAAGTCAAATAGCTCAGCATAGCTGATACCTGGCCCTGCCCCAGCTTTCTCTCACAATCCAGTGACATTGAATGAATGTGGTTTCTTAAAATGCTGACTTTTTAAAAATTTTAACTTATTTTTTTAATTAAATATAGTTGCTTTACAATGTTGTGCTTCTGATGTATGGCAAAGTCATTCAGTTATATATAGACATACAGTAAGGCCTTGTTGTTTATCCATTCTATATATAATAATTCACATCTGCTAATCCCAAATTCCCAATGCATCCCTCCCCTTGCCCAGCATTGGCAACCGCAAGTCTGTTCTCTATGAGTCTCTTTCTGTTTTGTAAATAGGTTCATGTGAGTCATATTTTAGATTCCACATATATAAGTGACATCATAATGTATTTTTCTTTCTCTTTCTGACTTATTTCACTAGTATGGTAATCTCTGCGTCTCTCCATCTTGCTGGGCTTCCCTCGTAGCTCAGTTGGTAAAGAATCTGCCTGCAACGTGGGACATCTAGGTTTGATCCCTGGGTTGGGAAGATCCCCTGGAGACAGGATAGGCTACCCACTCCAGTATCTAGTGGCTCAGACAGTAAAGAACCTGCCTGCAATGCAGGAGATCTGGCTTCAGTCCTGGGTTGGGGAACATCCTCTGGAGGAGGGCATAGCAACCCACTCCAGTATTCTTGTATGGAGAATCCCCATGGACAGAGGAGTCTGGTGGGCTACAGTCCATGGGGGTAATAAAGAGTTGGGCATGACTGAGTGACTAAGCACATCCATGTTGCTGCAAATGGTATTATTTCATTCTTTTTTATGGCAAGGTAGTATTACACTGTATATATGCACCACTTCGTTATCCATTCATCTGTTAATGGACTTTTGACTACTTCCATGTCTTTGCTAATGTGAGCAGTGCTGCTATGATCATAGGGATGCAAGTTTCTTTTCAAATTAAGTTTTATTTGGATATATGCATAGGAGTGGGATTGTGGATCATATGGTAGCTCTGTTTTGAGTTTTTTAAGGAACATCCCTGATGTTTTCCATAGTAGCTACACCGATTTACATCTCCATCATTACCAGAGGAGGGTTTCTTTTTCCTCTATACCTTCTCCAGAATTTGTTATTTGTAGACTGCGAAGAGTTGACTCATTGGAAAAGACTGATGCTGGGAGGGATTGGAGGCAGGAGGATAAGGGGATGACAGAGGATGAGATGGCTGGATGGCATCACTGACTCAATGGACGTGAGTCTGAGTGAACTCCTGGAGTTGGTGATGGACAGGGAGGCCTGGCATTCTGCGATTCATGGGGTCGCAAAGAGTCAGACACGACTGAGCGACTGAACTGAACTGAGACTTTTTAAAGATGGCCACTCTGACTGGTGTGAGGTGGTGCCTATTGTTAGTTTCGATTTGCATTAAGGAACCACTTTTTATACTTCTTCAGACAGATGGTGGGATTGGGTTATTTTGTAAGGCACAGTTACCCTGTGCCTAATATTTCTGAGAATATTTCAAAGATGAATGGATTTCTAACTCCCTGGTCTCAAACCTGATCTGATGCAGCTAGGAGAAGCAGGCTGTGACATAACACAGTGTGGTACAGAAACCACCAAGGCAGGGTCAGAGGGTCAGGTGGGGACTTGAGGACTCTTTCATTAGGCCATGGGTAAGTTCATGGAAAATATCTAAAGTCCCATAGACTCATTCTTCAGCCACTGTAACAAAGACATTCTGAAGAATTCAGTGCTGGTACCTCATTAAAGACTTCATTTATCTTGGGTTCCTTCTCCCACTCCTCAACTCTGTTCATCCAGCAGAACTTTGAAATATTGTAAATGTCCAGCCCTTGCCAACACAATTCCATTACAGATAACCAGTGAACCCCAAACAGCAAAAGCAGACTAGGCAAAGCTTCAGATCAAATCACTATCATGAAGGAGAAGCTTGAGTTAATTTCATGAATGTGTGGATAAAGAAAAAAAGAAACTAGAACAATTAGAGAGGAGGTGTCCTCTACAGTAGACAAAGGACTCCTAACAGGAGTTATGCTCCTAAAAGACATGGACATGGAAGACAGTGTTTTAAATAATAATACAAAAACATTCTCCTAAAATAAAAAAAAGAACCAAATGACCATGTTGAAAAGACTATACTCGGGGTGGGGTGAAATATAGCTGTCTAGATCAAGATATATTCTGCTCAATTTACACATTATGTCAAAATTATCAAAGATTAAAAAACAGAAGTTAAAATAATGGAAGTACTTTTGGAGAGAAGAAGCAATTCACCTTCAAGAGGTCAGTGCCTGGAATAGCTTCAGACTTCTTCCCAAATGTGGTTCTAGGAGACAACAGAGCAGCTGCTACAGAGTTCGGAAGGAATATGTGGCCTCAGATGTTATAATTGGCCAAGTTTTCATTCATTTATAAGGCAGCAAGTAAACATTCTTAAATATGGAAGAATTTATGGAATATGATCCCTATGATCCCTTTGAAAAAGCACTCCTTGACAAAAACAAAACTGACACAAACCAAGCCAAACAAAAACCCCAGAGAATCAAATGGTCAGTCAGAGTATTGAACTCAGAAATGGAGAAGATATGACAAAGGCACATATGGGGTCATTGACTCCAAAGAAATACGGACCTAAGATGAAACACCTGGGGGATTATGGTTGTGAATGGAATGGAAATGTTACATATTTTAGGGCAGAAAAACAGTAAAACACCAAGATAAATGTGGATGTAGGGAAAAGAGAAAGAAGGAGGGAAGAAGGGAACAATTTTAACATTTCATCCTCCTTAACAGGGTTGATGTGAACTAAAGCTGAAACATGAAGTTAAGAATAAGGAAAATATAACAAATAGTCATTTATTGGAAGTTCAGCAATTTCGTTTTAGATAATTATGCTTCTGTTAAATTAATGTAAAATTATACTTAATACTCCCAGTTAAAATGTTACATATGTTCTAGTCCTATTGTCATAAAATTCTTTCTGTCCAACTCTGCTCGCCTGTCTGAGTGGCAGTGTGCTTAAAGCAAAGCTTCTCAATTTTATTGTGTCTATGAATCACCTGGGGTTCTTCCTGGAGTGTAGGCTTGGGGGAAGGGCATGAAACTCTTCATACTGAGTAAGTTCCCAAGTGTTGCTGGCTTCCCAGGCAGTGCTGGTGATAAAGAACTCACCTGCCAATGCAAGACGCATATGAGAAGCAGGTTTAATCCCTGGGTTGGAAAGATCCTCTGGAGAAGGGCATGGCAACCGATTCTAGTATTCTTGCCTGGAGAATCCCATGGACAGAGGGAGTCTGTTGGGCTACAGTCCATGGGATCACAAAGTGTCAGACACGACTGAAGTGACTTAGCATGCACACACACACTCAAGTATTGCTGATGCTGCTGACCCTTGGACCTTCCTTCGAGCAGAAAAGGAATTTAGGTTGTGAACACTGACCTGGTCCCAGATGGCCTACACTGGAGTGCTGGAGCCACTACTTACTAGTTATTTGACTTTGAGCAAGTCAAATTCTGTACCTGGGTTTTCCAATCTATAAAATTGAGGTTTTACAGACTATTATTCCCAACAGTAATCTGTAAAATGACTATAGATTATTCTCAACAATAATCTATAAAATGAGAATAATGATAGTGCCTGCCAACAAAAGTTAAGTATGATAAAAATTCCAGTCAATCTTAAAAGAAATTAACCTTGAATATTCATTGGAAAGACTGAGGCTGAAGCTGAAGCTCCAATATTTTGGCCACCTGATACTAAGAGCTGACTCGTTGGAAAAGACCCTGATGCTGGGAAAGATTGAAGGCGGGAGAAGGGGGCGACAGAGGATGAGATGGTTGGATGGCATCACCAACTCAATGGACATGAGTTTGAGCAAGCTCTGGGAGACAGTGAAGAACAGGGAAGATTGTCATGCTGCAGTCCATGGTGTTGCAAAGAGTCAGATACGACTGAGCGATTGAACAACAATGTGATAAAAATTGATTATTGTTACAAACCATATTGATATTTCTCCTGGCAATCTTGATTCCAACTTGTGTTTCTTCCAGTCCAGCATTTCTCATGATGTACTCTGCATATAAGTTAAATAAACATGGTGACAATATGCAGCCTTGACGTACTCCTTTTCCTATTTGGAACCAGTCTGTTGTTCCATGACCAGTTCTAACTGTTGCTTCCTGACCTGCATACAGATTTCTTAAGAGGCAGATCAGGTGGTCTGGTATTCCCATCTCTTTCAGAATTTTCCATAGTTTATTGTGATCCACACAGTCAAAGGCTTTGGCATAGTCAATAAAGCAGAAATAGATGTTTTTCTGGAACTCTCTTGCTTTTTCCATGATCCAGCGGATGTTGGCAATTTGATCTCTGGTTCCTCTGCCTTTTCTAAATCCAGCTTGAACATCAGGAAGTTCACGGTTCACATATTGCTGAAGCCTGGCTTGGAGAATTTTGAGCATTACTTTACTAGCGTGTGAGATGAGTGCAATTGTTCGGTAGTTTGAGCACTCCTTGGCATTGCCTTTCTTTGGGATTGGGATGAAAACTGACCTTTTCCAATCTTGTGGCCACTGCTGAGTTTTCCAAATTTGCAGGCATATTGAGTGTAGCACTTTCACAGCATCATCATTCAGGACTTGGAATAGCTCCACTGGAATTCCATCACCTCCACTAGCTTTGTTCGTAGTGATGCTTTCTAAGGCCCACTTGACTTCACATTCCAAGATGTCTGGCTCTAGGTCAGTGATCACATCATCATGATTATCTAGGTCTTGAAGCTCTTTTTTGTACAGTTCTTCTGTGTATTCTTGCCACCTCTTCTTAATATCTTCTGCTTCTGTTAGGTCCACACCATCTCTGTCCTTTATCGTGCCCATCTTTTCATGAAATGTTCCTTTGGTATCTCTGATTTTCTTGAAGAGATCCCTAGTCTTTCCCATTCTGTTGTTTTCCTCTATTTCTTTGCATTGATCACTGAAGAAGGCTTTCTTATCTCTTCTTGCTATTCTTTGGAACTCTGCATTTAGATGTTTATATCTTTCCTTTTCTCCTTTGCTTTTCGCTTCTCTTCTTTTCACAGCTATTTGTAAGGCCTCCCCAGACAGCCATTTTGCTTTTTTGCATTTCTTTTCCATGGGGATGGTCTTGATCCCTGTCTCCTGTACAATGTCACGAACCTCATTCCATAGTTCATCAGGCACTCTATCTATCAGATCTAGGCCCTTAAATCTATTTCTCACTTCCACTGTATAATCATAAGGGATTTGATTTAGGTCATACCTGAATGGTCTAGTAGTTTTCCCTACTTTCTTCAATTTCAGTTTGAATTTGGCAATAAGGAGTTCATGGTCCGAGCCACAGTCAGCTCCTGGTCTTGTTTTTGCCGATTGTATAGAGCTTCTCCATCTTTGGCTGCAAAGAATATAATCGATCTGATTTCGGTGTTGACCATCTGGTGATGTCCATGTATAGAGTCTTCTCTTGTGTTGTTGGAAGAGGGTATTTGCTATGACCAGTGCATTTTCTTGGCAAAACTCTGTTAGTCTTTGCCCTGCTTCATTCCATGTTCCAAGGCCAAATTTGCCTGTTACTCCAGGTGTTTCTTGACTTCCTACTTTTGCATTCTAGTCCCCTATAATGAAAAGGACATCTTTTTGGGTGTTAGTTCTAAAAGGTCTTGCAGGTCTTCATAGAACCTTTCAACTTCAGCTTCTTTGGCGTTACTGGTTGGGGCAGAAAGTGAAGAGGGGCTAAAAAGCCTCTTGGTGAAAGTGAAAGTGGAGAGTGAAAAGGTTGGCTTAAAGCTCAACATTCAGAAAACGAAGATCATGGCATCTGGTCCCATCACTGCATGGGAAATAGATGGAGAAACAGTGGAAACAGTGTCAGACTTTCTTTTCTGGGCTCCAAAATCACTGCAGATGGTGACTGCAGCCATGAAATTAAAAGACGCTTACTCCTTGGAAGGAAAGTTATGACCAACCTAGATAGCATATTCAAAAGCAGAGACATTACTTTACCAACAAAGGTTCGCCTAGTTCAGGCTATGGTCCTTCCTGTGGTCATGTATGGATGTGAGAGCTGGACTGTGAAGAAGGCTGAGCACCGAAGAATTGATGCTTTTGAAGTGTGGTGTTGGAGAAGACTCTTGAGAGTCCCTTGGACTGCAAGAAGATCCAACCATTCCATTCTGAAGGAGATCAATCCCGGAATTTCTTTAGAAGGAATGATGCTAAAGCTGAAACTCCAGTATTTTGGCCACCTCATGCGAAGAGTTGACTAATTGGAGAAGACTCTGATGCTGGGAGGGATTGAGGGCAGGAGGAGAAGGGGACGACAGAGGATGAGATGGCTGGATGGCATCACTGACTCGATGGATGCGAGTCTGAGTGACCTCCGGGAGCTGGTGATGGACAGGGAGGCCTGGCATGTTGCGGTTCATGGGGTCGCAGACAGTCGGACACGACTGAGCGACTGATCTGATCTGACAAACCATATTTACCCTGGACCAGAAACCTAACTTCTCCCGGCTTCAGTTTCCCCATTTGTAAAAATTGCTACCTCATAGAACTGTGTGACAACTAGAGACTCTTTGCGACCCAATGGATTGTAGCCTACCATGCTCCTCTGTCCATGGGATTTTCTAGGCAAGAGTACTGGAGTGGGTTGCTATTTCCTCCTCCCGAGGATCTTCCAAACCCAGGGATTGAACCTGGGTCTTCCGCAATGTAAGCAGACACTTTACCATCTGAGCTACCAGGGAAATCCTATATGGATAACCAGGAAAGGACAATTACCTATATTCATTGTTATTTATGTTATAGTGTAATAATACTAATCATTTCTTCTGCTGCTACTGCTGCTAAGTCGCTTCAGTCGTGTCCGACTCTGTGCGACCCCAGAGACGGCAGCCCACCAGCTCCCCCGTCCCTGGGATTCTCCAGGCAAGAACACTGGAGTGGGTTGCCATTTCCTTCTCCAATGCATGAAAGTGAAAAGTGAAAGTGAAGTCGCTCAGTCATGTCTGACTCCTAGCGACCCCATGGACTGCAGTCTACCAGGCTCCTTCATCCACGGGATTTTCCAGGCAAGAGTACTGGAGTGTGGTGCCATTGCCTTCTCCAAATCATTTCTTCTAATAACCCATATAATCATAGATCTACCAATCCATTTATTCACTCACTCACATTTTATTTATTCATTCTATGACTGATTTTTGAGTTTTTCCTTTGTTTCAGGACATGCTAATTCAAGCACTAGGATTATGTCATAAACAAGATAGTCTAGTGGACCTTTCAGTCTAGTAGGAGAGAAGAAGCAAAGCATCATATGCAAGGCCATAGTTAAGTGTTGTGAAGAAAAACTTAAGGAAGATCAAGGATGGAAGATGATGCTTGGGGTAAGGAGAAGGATTATTAGACAAGCGGTCAGGACCGGTCTCTTAGAGGAGGGGACAACTGAGAAGACACCCAGATAAGGTGAGGGAGCCCTGAGAAGTTCCAGGGAAAATATTTCCATCAGAGGTTCTTATGAGGTTGGAGGTCAGTGTTTCTAGTTCTGAGAGAATGTGATAAAATGCCAGGAGTTAGAGGCAGGGCCAGATCAGTATTTTCTAAACCCAAAGTCCCAGTTCATCAGTGGGTTGCAAACAGCATTAAAAATAAATTAAAAAAGAAAAGGATGGGTCAGGATTGAAGGTATCACAGTGCATAGTAAGGGTAAGTGTTGCTTTGTGGAATTAAATATATGTACATGCATGTGTGTATGTGCTAAGTTATGATTTAAAAATGAATTTCTTACTTTAGGTACTGGTGCGATAAGTTTCAAATATAGTGGACCAAATTATGTTGACCCTTGTGGTCTGTGATAAAGAGCAAAGGTTTTATTCAGAAAGGCAAGAAGCCACAGAAGGAGTCTGGCGAGCAGAGGAGAGCCACACTGGAATTGATGTATTGAAATTCTTTGACTTCTGAATGGAAAGCTGACTGAGGGGAGCAAGAACGAGAGAAAACAAGGATAACTTCTTGCCAAATCACCTCTTACCTATAGCACTGCGGTAGGCAGGTAGTGTCTCCCTGCGCCACCAAAGGTATCCAAGTCCTAGACCTTGGAACTTGCGCATATGTTATGTGGCAAAGGGGACTTTGCGGATGTGATTAAAATTCAGATGCAGAGAGTATCCTGGATTATTTGGGTGGACTCAGTCTAATCATAAGAGTCCTTAAATATGGAAGGGAGCGGCAGAAGAGAAAGTCAGAGTGATACAATATGAGACACTTTACCTGCCATTTCTGGCTTTAAAGATGGCAGGAGAGGCCATGAGTCCATGGATGTGGGGGATTTGTAGCTGCTGGAAAATACAAGGATACTAGAGCTTTTGGAAAGCAACTTGACACTGTGATTTTAGCCTGGCATGGTCTGTGTTGGACTTGTTAACCTACAGAACTGTATGATTATACATCTGTGCTTTTTAAGCCACTGCATTTGTGGTAATTTCTTCTGGGAGCAATAGAAAAGGGGCACAAGCATGTTGCCTCTTAAACCCGTCTTCACCCCCAGCCTCTTCAGAGCACTGACATGAGGTCTGGATTTAAGTTCCCTCAGTTTCCCTCACTGCTCCATGGGCTCCCCACAGAACTCTCTGTTCCTTCTGCTGTCTACCCTCTATCTGGTTTCCTTTCTGCATTTCCAGCACCTTCTCTCAGTGATTCTCAATAGAGATGCTCAGCAGTGAGGGAACACTCAATCTGAAATCTTTTGTGGTCAAAAAGAGATATAGAATTAAGTTGAGGAAAATGAGGAAAGAACTGAGGCTGGGGGAGGCTGCAACTAATTTCTTTCACTTTTGAATTTTCATTTCAAAATGTTAAGTAAGACAAGTGGATTATCTCATAGCTGTTGGTATTCAATGATGAAGTTGATGATTAATTCACTTTGGGTTTATTATAGCAAAGAGCAATGGTTTAGTTTGTCCAAATTCAAATATAGGGCTGAGCTAGTTGCTTTTAATACATTCTGTAAATGTGTGGGCAGTACTGGAGCCAAGTTCTTTGTGCTGGATCACCACTGGCTGGATCAGTGTTACTCAAATACTCTACTAGCCATATGGTCTTCAAATAGAAATGAGATGTCATCATTTTTACTATGAACGGCATCATTAGATTGATCTGATGAAAAATATAAGGGATAAATGTTTCATTAGAACTTATTCAGTAAAGATAATGTCTAGTATTGAGGAAGTTTTTTCTAATTTTGACAGTTTTCTCACACAAAGAACTCTTAATCCTCACAGAGATCTTGTTTGGCAAGAAGGACAGCTGTTCATATACTCTGCAGATGACAAGCAAGGGACTCTGGGAGGTTACGAGATCTGCCCAAAGTTAAGTGGCAGAAACTAGAACCCAGGTTGTCAGATTCCTAATTAGCATCTTCATCAATTCCCCTTGATATCCTAAAAAGCTTGACCTTGTTTGTTTGGTATCTTAGTGGAAATGATCCACATGAGGTTGGCCCTGACACTCTGAAACTCCAATTTTTAAATATTTTCAATCATTCAAATAGAGATTTGTAATATCTACAACCTTGGTATGCAGTGAATAATAAGTACAGTTTAACCACTTCTTGCTGGTTAGGGTGTATTATTATCAATGTTGATTATTGTATTGTGAGGTCCTTAAAAACCATTTGGGTTGTCAGTGCCTATCAGTGTGGTTCTGCACTGCCAGCCTTTTATTATACTATTGTCTTTTCTCCTCAATAGTTTTTGCCTTCCCAGGACAATGGCTTCTATTAATAACACTTGCTTGTTTTCTTCTCAAAGAAAAGTTGCCTGAGGGGCACATCTCACCTGTGGAGCAAGGTGCATGGACTTTATGACAATCTCCCTTATTGAATTTGATATATCCTAGATGGTTCATTCATCTCACACGCTAGTAAAGTAATGCTCAAAATTCTCCAAGCCAGGCTTCAGCAATATGTGAACCGTGAACTTCCTGATGTTCAAGCTGGTTTTAGAAAAGGCAGAGGAACCAGAGATCAAATTGCCAACATCCGCTGGATCATGGAAAAAGCAAGAGAGTTCCAGAAAAACATCTATTTCTGCTTTATTGACTGTGCCAAAGCCTTTGACTGTGTGGATCACAATAAACTATGGAAAATTCTGAAAGAGATGGGAATACCAGACCACCTGATCTGCCTCTTAAGAAATCTGTATGCAGGTCAGGAAGCAACAGTTAGAACTGGTCATGGAACAACAGACTGGTTCCAAATAGGAAAAGGAGTACGTCAAGGCTGCATATTGTCACCATGTTTATTTAACTTATATGCAGAGTACATCATGAGAAATGCTGGACTGGAAGAAACACAAGTTGGAATCAAGATTGCCGGGAGAAATATCAATAACCTCAGATATGCAGATGACACCACCCTTATGGCAGAAAGTGAAGAGGGGCTAAAAAGCCTCTTGATGAAAGTGAAAGTGGAGAGTGAAAAGGTTGGCTTAAAGCTCAACATTCAGAAAACGAAGATCATGGCATCTGGTCCCATCACTGCATGGGAAATAGATGGGGAAACAGTGGAAACAGTGTCAGACTTTGTTTTTCTGGGCTCCAAAATCTCTGCAGATGGTGACTGCAGTCATGAAATTAAAAGACACTTACTCCTTGGAAGGAAAGTTATGACCAACCTAGATAGCATATTCAAAAGCAGAGACATTACTTTACCAACAAAGGTTCGCCTAGTCAAGGCTATGGTCTTTCCTGTGGTCATGTATGGATGTGAGAGCTGGACTGTGAAGAAGGCTGAGCACCGAAGAATTGATGCTTTTGAAGTGTGGTGTTGGAGAAGACTCTTGAGAGTCCCTTGGACTGCAAGAAGATCCAACCAGTCTATTCTGAAGGAGATCAATCCTGGAATTTCTTTAGAAGGAATGATGCTAAAGCTGAAACTCCAGTATTTTGGCCACCTCATGCGAAGAGTTGACTAATTGGAGAAGACTCTGATGCTGGGAGGGATTGAGGGCAGGAGGAGAAGGGGACGACAGAGGATGAGATGGCTGGATGGCATCACTGACTCGATGGATGCGAGTCTGAGTGACCTCCGGGAGCTGGTGATGGACAGGGAGGCCTGGCGTGCTGCGGTTCATGGGGTCGCAAAGAGTCGGACACGACTGAGCGACTGATCTGAGATGGTTTATGCTATCAGAAGTCTAACTATAATACCATTCACATTGGATATTACTATGAAAATATAAATAACACTCTCTTGAAAAGCAGATCATATGGAGCTTATTTATTTATTTGCTGTCCTGGGTCTTCTCTAGTTGTGGCTCTCAGGCTTCTCTTGCTGGGGTGTGTGGACTTAGTTGCTCTACAGCGTGTGGGATCTCAGTTCCCTGACCCGAGATCGAGTCCACATTCCCTCATTGGACGGTGGATTCTTAACCACTGGACCACCAGGGAGTCCCTATATGGAGCTTATTTCTAAAATATTACTTACATTTATTATCTCATAGGAATCTGATGACAGATGTTGAATAACATGCAAATGCATATAACAACGGAGAAGGCAATGGCACCCCCTCCAGCACTCTTGCCTGGAAAATCCCATGGATGGGGGAGCCTGGTAGGCTGCAGTCCATGTGGTTGCTAAGAGTCGGACACGACTGAGCAACTTCACTTTCATTTTTCACTTTCATGCATTGGAGAAGGAAGAGGCAACCCACTCCAGTGTTCTTGCCTGGAGAATCCCAGGGACGGGGAGCCTGGTGAGCTGCCGTCTATGGGGGTCGCACAGAGTCGGACACAACTGAAGTGACTTAGCAGCAGCAGCAGCAGCTTATGACAAACGGGGCACTTGAAATCTGTCCTCATATAAGATTTTCTTTTATGGAGCAGGAACTAAGTAACAGAGTTTAAACAATATTACAAAATAGAACAGGATAATGTCAACTTAATAAAGTGTTTTAATTTTTTATTCCTATAAATCCCTTATGCAAGTCTTAATAATCTTTAATCATGTTCCACTCTGCCATTATAAACAAAGTACTAATTTGTTATTTGGTAAATAGATCAGTAGTATTTACATGTTAATTTTAGAATACAAATTCCAGGGCATTTTTTTCCCCCTCTAAAGCTGTTTGACCTTTACAGCCACCTTATTAGTTCTTATTTAAAAATATTGAAGCGATATTACCAGAGAAATTTCAATTTTGTATGAGATAGTTCGTTGACTATATTAAGTACTCATGCCCAGGACAATTTTGATTGAGAACACTGTTAAAAAGAAAAAATAAAAACCGTGTAAATTTGCAAAAGAAAGCAAATGTCATATTACTTAGCAAAACGTAATTTCATAATTTAAATTCCATTGATGGCAGAAGGGTATTTCTTGGGGAATTTGCCTACAGTGGAAAAGAGAGCTGGAAAGGACTTGATTCCGGCCTGTGTGAATCACACCTGTTGGCTGGTGACAGAGCAGGCTCGTTAGCTCTCCGTGCCATTTGAGCTGTGCTTCTTACTCTTGCTTGAAATTGCTTGAAGCTTCCCTATTTTTTACCACTTCTGCTGCACGACTAGTGCTGAATACAGTGCTGAGATGCAGGCTTCCACTGAAAACTGGTGCATGAGCATGAAAGGATGCTGACACTTATCCTATCTTAGACAGATATAAGTGTCATCTGCAAGTGGTTTTCTATTATGCTATTGAACACATCTCTTTATTGACTCATATCCTCTTAGACCTTCTTGCAGGACAAGCTCTAGTGTCTTACTGCCTGGGTTCAAATATTGGCTTTTCCGCTAACTGACTTAGTTGCTTTGAGCAAGTCATTGAATGACTCTGGGCTTTAGTTTCCTCATCTAAATAAAAAAAAGATTATGCCTCATAATTTTGTCATGAAGGCTAGGTGAGTTAATAGCTACAAAGCACTTGGATCAGTGCCTGGTACAGTAATAAATATGGAATATTAATAAGTATTCAGCAATTAATGGTACTGGGCTACAAAATCTTTGAGGTCACTGGTTTATTTAAAATTGCTATATCCACAATATCTGACATGACATACAGAGGAGGTTCAGTATTTAGGCTGAATATTTATGTAGTATATTTTCTAAGAATCGAAAGTCAATGCTGATACTAAAGTTTTATATTTTCTAGTCAACCCATTAGGAAACAAATCACTGTCAGTAAAAGGTCAGGTTGAAAATATCAGATTAAAGATACAACCCCCGAAGAGCATTTATATAAAAATGTTTATAGCAGAAACTTTGTTTCTATTGAGAGAAAATAATATACCTTGGTATGTATTTATAGGCAAAATTCTTATGACAAAATACCTATCTTAAATGTTCACCTGTTTTTGGCTATTCAATGAATGATTTACTACTAATGACTGAAACTCTGATCAAGTATTTCACATCACTTTCTGAGTGAACTGACCACCATTCTTATCCCTAACCAAATCTGGCAGTCC
The DNA here is from genome assembly GCA_935064755.1 of Tragelaphus eurycerus. NCBI lineage: Eukaryota > Metazoa > Chordata > Mammalia > Artiodactyla > Bovidae > Tragelaphus > Tragelaphus eurycerus. Next base: position 12,043,741 of record CAKXYN010000016.1, read on the forward strand.
CAGTTTCCCTCACCCTATTCTACTTTTTCCCATATGGACACAAAGTACCTTATTATACTATATTCTATATGGTTTAATTGTTTGCTATTTAACATCTATATTCTTTGCCTAGCATATAAGCTATATTAGGGCAGGTATCTTTTTTTGGTTCACTAATGAGAGTCCCTTGGACTGCAAGGAGATCCAACCAGTCCATTCTAAAAAAGATCAGTCCTGGGTGTTCTTTGGAAGGAATGATGCTAAAGCTGAAACTTCAGTACTTTGGCCACCTCATGCAAAGAGTTGACTCATTGGAAAAGACTCTGATGTTGGGAGGTATTGGGGGCAGGAGGAGAAGGGGACAGCAGAGGATGAGATGGCTGGATGGCATCACTGACTCAATGGACGTGAGTCTGAGTGAACTCTGGGAGTTGGTGATGGACAGGGAGGCCTGGCATGCTGTGATTCATGGGGTTGCAAGGAGTCAGACACGACTGAGCAACTGAACCGAATGTATCTTAAATGCCTGGAATAGCACTTGGCTTGATAGTACTTAGACTCAACAAATCTTTTTTCCTTTTTTAAAAATAATTATTTATTTTTAAATTGAAGGATAATTGCTTTCCAATATTGTATTGGTTTCTGCCATATATCAACATGAATCAGTCATAGTTATACATATGTCCCCTCCCTCATGGCCCTCCTTCCCACCTCCCACCCTATCCCACCCCTCTATGTTGTCACAGAGCACGGTTTGAAGTCCCAGTGCTGCTGCGTCGCTTCAATTGTGTCTGACTCTGTGCCACCCCACAGATGGCAGCCCACCAGGCTGCTCTGTCCCTGGGATTCTCCAGGCAAGAATATTGGAGTGGGTTGCCATTTCTGTCCCTGTAGACTCAATAAATCTTTATTGGATGGATGAATGAACTGATTCCATAGGCTTAATTATTTAAACTTCTCCCCTCTCTGTAATAAAAATATTCTTAAATCCGAGGGCATGGGATTTTGTGTGTGCCCTTTCATTGGTTATACCACCTTTACCCCTGCTGCTGCTGCTGCTAAGTCGCTTCAGTCGTGTCCAACTCTGTGTGACCCCATAGACGGCAGCCCACCAGGCTCCCCCATCCCTGGGATTCTCCAGGCAAGAATATTGGAGTGGGTTGCCATTTCCTTCTCCAATGCATGAAAGTAAAAAGTGAAAGTGAAGTCAATCAGTCGTGCCCGACTCTTAGTGACCTCATGGACTGCACCCCACCAGGCTCCTCCATCCATGGGAGTTTCCAGGCAAGAGTACTGGAGTGGGGTGCCATTGGCTTCTCCAACATTTACCCCTAGTCAACCAAGTTACTCATATCAGTTCAGCTAAAATGAAACCTTCCTTGATAAAAGTGAAATTAGATGTTGCTAAGATTTAATCCCCAACATAAAAAGCATAAATACTAAAATAGCACTGGAACACAGTGTTTAAAGAGAGAGTATGACTGTCCAAAGCATTTTATGTCAGCAACAAATCAAAATATCAGCTTCAAAGTATGCCACAGGGATTAATTTTATTTCTCTTGCTAAGAAAGCTGCAGCCATGTAAACCTATTTTCATTTCTCAGTAGGCAGTCACTGAATTTCTTGCATGGATCTTGAAACTCTGGAAAGGCTTAATAAACTGTGTGTATACGTCTGTGTATCTCTCTCTGTGTGTAGTTGGAGATAGAGGAGGGTGTTGTGCTAGGCCACATTCCAATTTTAGAGTGGCTTACTTTATACAACACAGAGTCATATGGAGCTACCCAATATCTTATACTTAACTTCTGATTTTGTTCTAGTCTTAACTATACAGCTTGAAGTTAATTATATGTAGGTAGAAATAGAGGTGGGCTTCCTCCGGTGGCTCAGGCAGTAAAGAATCTGCCTGTGATGCGGGAGACCCAGGTTTGATCCCTGGGTTGGGAATATCCCCTGGAGAAGGAAACAGCAAGTCACTCCAGTATTCTTACCTGGAAAATTCCATGGACAGAGGAACCTGACAGACTACAGTTCATGGGGTCACAAAGTCAGACACAATTGTGTGACTGACAGAGGTAGAGGTACAGATAGCTAGAGAAAGGGAGAAATGAACAGACCTTCAGTGTGATATTTCATGAGTTTTGACAAATGACCCATATGATCTCATTAGTAGTGAAGATGCTGAAATCTGTCACTCCAGAAAGTTCCCGTGTGCTTATTTCCAATTAATTCTGCAAACTATAGGCAAATATTGCTTTGATTTCAATCACTTTAGGTTGAGTTTGAATTCTTTTGAATTTCATATAAATGGAACTATGTGGTGTATGGCTTCCTTTGCTAAATATAAAAATTTTAAATTCATTCACATTGTTATGTGTTCAGTTCAGTTCAGTCGCTCAGTTGTGTCAGACTGTTTGCAACACCATGGACTGCAGCATACCAGGCCTCCCTGTCCATCACCAACTCCCAGAGCTTGTTCAAATTCATGTCCATCGAGTCGGTGATGCCATCCAACCATCTCAGCCTCTGACGTCCCCTTCGCCTCCCGCCTGCAGTCTTTCCCAGCATCAGGGTCTTTTCCAAGGAGTCAGTTCCTCACATCAGGTGGGCAAAGTATTGGAGTTTCAGCTTCAGCATTAGTCCTCCGATGAATATTCAGGACTGATTTCCTTTAGGATGGACAGGTTGGATCTCCTTGCTGTCCAAGGGACCCTCAAGAGTCTTCTCCAATACCACAGTTCAAAAGCATCAATTCTTTGGCACTCAGCTTTCTTTATAGTTCAACTCTCACATCCATACATGACTACTGGAAAAATCATAGCTTTGACTAGATGGACCTTTGTTGGCAAAGTAATGTCTCTTCTTTTTAATATACTGTCTAGGTTGGTCATAACTTTTCTTCCAAGGAGCAAGCATCTTTTAATTTCATGGCTACAGTCACCATCTGCAGTGATTTTGGAGCCCTCCCAAAATAAAGTCTGTCACTGTTTCCCCATCTCTTTGCCATGAAGTGATGGGACCGGATGCCGTGATCTTAGTTTTCTGAATGTTGAGTTTTAAGCCAACTTTTTCACTCTCCTCTTTCAGTAGTTAATTTAAAAAATTTAAGTGGTATTTAATTGTATAAATATACCCCTACTTGTTTATTCTGTATCCTGTTGATGGGCATTGGATTGTTTGCAGTTTTTGGTTATTATGTAAAGAGCTACTTGAGGAAGTCTTTTTGTGGATATATTTTTTGTGGATATATTTTTTTGTGAACATACGTTTTCATTTCTCTTAGGCAAATATGTAAGTGTAGAACTGCTGTGTCAGGGTAGATGAGTTCTTAGCTGTATAAGTAACTGCCAAGCTTAATGTTAAAAGAAACACAAAACTGATGCCTTTTTATTACTGTAGAAATGTGAGAGCTGGCCAGCTGCATTGTACAGCTGAATTTTAATGCAACAAATTTTCTTAGTTTAATAACTTCTATGAATTTTTAAAAATAAATTGAATCTAATTGACATACTATCACGTAAGACTTAAGTTTTAATTCAAATACAGGGTAAAATACTGTAAAGGTTTTTTTGATGTGCCTATGTAATATGTTGCATCCGTAAGGACATATATCTGGCTAAAACACGATTCTGCAGGATGCTTCTCTAGGTCACTTTATCTTGACCATAATAGTTGGGAATGATCGAGCCAGTAGAGGTGTCCATATATACCAAGAACTCTATCGAGATGTTATCAATGGTGAGTTGAGAAGACTATGCTCATAGTATGTAATGAGAACTGTGGGAAGACAGAATTTTCTTTTATTGGAGTTAGGAATGTGATTTTATTTATTTACTTTAAAATTTTATTGATGTATCATTGGTTTACAATGTTAACTTCTGTTGTACAGCAAAGTGATTCAGTTATACATATATATACATTTGTCTTCATATTTTGCATATGATTTTAGACTAGTGCCAAGGTCTTCACTGCTGTTCTGTGGATTGGTATATTGAAATTACTTGTCAAGTAGGAATTTTTAAAAGTTAGGAATAGTTACGGCAGTGATGTATATATCAATATATGGATGTTCAGTATCTAAGAAGCACCCAATGAGGTTATTTCCAATTGTATCCCTCTTCCTCCACTGCCTGAATTTTGTGCTTAGCATTTCTTTACTTTTTTTTAATAGCTTTACCTTCTATGTTTTCATATAATATATAGCTTATATTTGCACGTTTTTTACATTTGTATGAAAGCATATCATATTTTCTGAGACTTGCTTTGTTCACATTTAATTTTAGATTTATTCATATTGGTGTGTGTGGTTATAGTTCATTCATTCATTTCTTTTTTTTTTGAACATTTGCTAATTCATTTCTCTTGGTAAAAATTAGAATCATTTCTAGTTTTCCTTTTCTTTGCTGTTAAAAACAATGATGTTTGAAATACGTTTATACATGTCACTTGGTGAATATGTAAGTGCAAAACTCTCTCTAGAGTAGTCTTTGGAGTGGAAATTGATAGGTCATGTGGATTTCTATTTTCCTAGATTTTTTCTGTCTAGACAAGTTGTTTTCTGCCAGACAAGTTATTTTCCAAAATAGTCATATTAATTTAAACTCTAACTGATAGTGTATTAAAAATTCCCATTGTGTCAGCACTTCTTATTGTTTGCTTTTAAAATTTTGTCAGTTTGGTACATTTAAAATGGAACCTCATGGTTTGATTTACATTTTTCTGATTACTAATGAGAGTAGAGTGCTTTTTCTAATTTTCTATTTGTGTTTCTACTTCTGTGAAGTGTCTGCTTGTTTATTGCCCATTTTTCTAAAAGTTTCTCTTATTATTTGTAGATTTTCTTTTTTTAACTCTGTGGATTACATATGCTGCAAATCACTTCTCCCAATCTTAATCTTAAAGATAAATTCAACCAGTGAAGTGTATTCGCTCAGTTGTGTCTGACTCTTTGAGACCCCATGGACTGTTGCCTACCAGGCTCCTCCGTCCATGGGATTTTCCAGGCAAGAATACTGGAGTGGGTTGCCATTTCCTTCTCCAGGAGATCTTCCCGACCTAGGGATTGAACCCGGGTCTCCTGCATTGTAGGCAGACGCTTTACTGTCTGAGCCTCAATCAAATAAATCAGTTTTTTCCTTTGAAATTTGCACTACTTTGTCCTGTTAAAAAAATTCTTCCTTGTCTGGAGTTCATTAAGAAATTCAATTATACTTTCTTCCAGAAAATTTTCAAGTTTCCGTCTTTTAATTTACAATCTTCAATTTAATGTTATTTTTTTTTCCATCTGAAAAGCCATTTGTTTCAACACAGTTTACTGTATGGTTCTTCCTGTTCCTCTATTTCTATCACATATAATGATTGCATGTATGTGTTAGTTGCTCAGTTGTGTCTGACTCTTTGCAGTCTTATGGACTGTAGCTCCATGATTCCATGGACAAGAGTACTGGAGTGGGTAGCTATTCCCTTCTCCAGGGAATTTTCCCAACCAGGGATCGAACCTGCAGTTGCTGGTGGATTTTTTATGGTCTGAGCCACCATGCATAATTTTATTCTTATACTTTCTGCTGAGTTATTTTGGTCTATTTTTCTTTTCCTATGCTAATATCACACGGTCAGATTTGGTTACAAAATACTAAGCATCATTGCAGCAATGACTAACTGAATAGCCTCTTTAAACAATCCTCTCCTTTGTAGTCTTTGGAAAAGTTTCCACAAAATGAGAATGGATTTGTTCTTTGAACATTTGGTAGAAACTTGCCTGTAGAGCCATCTGGGTATGAAGATCCTCAATTACTGATTAAATTCATTTTGTGAGAGGATTAAATTCATTTTGTTAGAGGAATTTTCAGGCTTGTATAGTGTTAATATCGGAGAAGGCAATGGCACCCCACTCCAGTACTCTTGCCTGGAAAATCCCATGGACAGAGGAGCCTGGTGGGCTGCAGTCCATGGGGTCGCTAAGAGTCGGACACAACTGAGTGACTTCACTTTCACTTTTCACTTTCATGCATTGGCGAAGGAAATGGCAACCCACTCCAGTGTTCTTGCCTGGAGAATCCCAGGGACAGGGGAGCCTGGTGGGCTGCCGTCTATGGGGTCACACAAAGTCGGACACGACTGAAGCGACTTAGCAGCATAGTGTTAATATTCTTTTATATTTTCATTCTCTGTTGCATCTGTAGTTGTGGTCTTATTTTAATAAAATTTTAGTTTTTTTTTTTTTTTAATTTTATTTTGCTTAACTTTACAATATTGTATTGCTTTTGCCATACATCAAGATGAATCCGCCACAAGTATACATGTGTTCCCCATCCTGAACCCTCCTCCCTCCTCCCTCCCCACACCATCCCCCCTGGGTCATCCCAGTGCACCAGCCCCAGGCATCTGCCATCAGGCATCGTACCTGGACTGGCGACTCATTTCATATATGATATTATACATACTTCATTGCTATTCTCCCAAATCATCCCACCCTCTCCCGTTCCCAGAGTCCAAAAGACTGTTCTATACATCAGTGTCTCTTTTGCTGTCTCGTAAACAGGGTTATTGTTACCATCTTTCTAAATTCTATATATATGCATTAGTATACTGTATTTGTGTTTTTCTTTCTGGCTTACTTCACTCTGTATAATAGGCTCCAGTTCCATTTTAGTTTAATTGTGCTTTCTCTTTTTTTCTTTAATATTGCTAGGAATGTAAGTTCAGTATTCTTTTTAAAAACCAACTTGTGGCTTAGTTTTCTTCTTTATACCTTTATTGTCTATTTAAGTTAATTTTTGTTTTTGTCCTCATTGTCTTTATATGCATTTCTTTCAGCTTATTGTCTTGTTCTTTTTCTTTTTTAAAATCGAAGTATAGTTGATTTATAATGTTTCAGGAGTATAGCAAAGTGATTCAGTTATATATAAATATATATGTGCACAAACTTTTTCATTTCACTCATAGGTTATTGTAAGATACTGAATATAGTTTCCTGTGCTATACAGTAGGTCTTTGTTAATTATCTGTTATATGTATAGTAGTGTGTATGTATTAATCCCAAACTCCTAATTTATTTATATATTATTCTTTTCTAATGACTTGAATGCTTAGACTATTAGTTTTTAGCCATTCTTATCAAGTAATAGAAGCATATCTGGCTATCCATTTGTTTCAAAGTACCATTTTAGCCATATCTTTGAAGTTATGATATGTGGGAATTTTCTCTTTTGTTTAGCTATAAACATTTAGCTAAATGTTTAGTGGCAAACCACTTCAGTATTCCTGCCTTGAGAACCCAATGAACAGTATGATAAGGCAAAAAGATAGGACATTGAAAGATGAACTCCCCAGGTTGGTAGGTGCCCAATATACTACTGGAGATCAGTGGAGAAATAAGTCAAGAAATTATGAAGATATGGAGCCAAAGCAAGATCAGTACGCAGTTGTGGATGTGACTGGTGATGGAAGCAAGGTCCGATGCTGTAAAGAGCAATATTGCATAGGAAACTAGAACGTTAGGTCCATGAATCAAGGCAAATTGGAAGTGGTCAAATAGGAGATGGCAAGAGGAACACCGACATTTTAGGAATCAGCAAACTAAAATGGACTGAAATGAGTGAATTTAACTCAGATGACCATTGTATCTACTACTATGGCCAGGAATCCCTTAGAGGAAGTGGACTAGCTGTCATAGTCAGCAAAAGAGTCTGAAATGCAGACTTGGATTCTATCTCAAAAATGACAGAATGATCTCTGTTCATTTCCAAGGCAAATCATTCAATATCACAGTAATCCAAGTCTATGCCCTGACCAGTAATGCTGAAGAAGCTGAATGGTTCTATGAAGACCTACAAGACATTCTAGAATTAACACCCCAAAAAGATATCCTTTACATTATAGGTGACTGGAATGCAAAAGTAGGAAGTTAAGAAACATCTGGAGTAACAGGCAAATTTGGACTTGGACCAAACAGGATCAAGCCGGGTAAAGGCTAATAGAGTTCTGCCAAGAGATTGCACTGGTCATAGCAAACACCCTCTTCCAACAATACAAGACTCTATACATGGACATCACCAGATGGTCAACACTGAAATCAGATTGATTATATTCTTTGCAGCCAAAGATGGAGAAGCTCTATACAGTCAGCAAAAGCAAGACTGGGAGCTGACTGTGACTCAAATCATGAATTCCTTACTGCCAAGTTCAGACTTAATTGAAGAAAGTGGGGAAAACCACTAGACCATTCAGGTATGACCTAAATCAAATCACTAACGATTATCCAGTGGAAGTGAGAAACAAATTTAAGGGACTAGATCTGATAGACCGAGTGCTTGATGAACTTTGGTTCATGACACTGTACAGGAGACAGGTATCAAGACCATCCCCAAGAAAAAGAAATGCAAAAAAGCAAAATGGCTGTCTGGGGAGGCCTTGCAAATAGCTGTGAAAAGAAAAGTGAAAAGCAAAGGAGAAAAGGAAAGATATACCTATTTGAATTCAGAGTTTGAAAGAATAGCAAGGAGAGATAAGAAAGCCTTCCTCAGTGATCAGTGCAAAGAAATAGAGGAAAATAATGGAATGGGAAAGACTAGAGATCTCGTCAAGAAAATTAGAGATACCAAGGGAACATCTCATGCAAAGATGGGCTCTATAAAGGACAGAAATTGTATGGACCTAACAGAAGCAGAAGATATTGAGAAGAGGTGGCAAGAATACACAGAAGAAATGTACAAAAAAGATCTCCATGATACAGATAATCATGATGGTGTGATCAGTCACCTAGAGCCAGACATACTAGAATGTGAAGTCAGTTCAGTTCAGTTGCTCAGTCATGTCTGACTCTCTGCAACCCATGAATCGCAGCATGCCAGGCCCCCCTGTCCATCACCAACTCCCGGAGTTCACTCAGACTCACGTCCATCGAGTCAGTGATGCCATCCAGACATCTCATCCTCTGTCGTCCCCTTCTCCTCCTGCCCCCAATCCCTCCCAATATCAGAGTCTTTTTCCAATGAGTCAACTCTTCGCATGAGGTGGCCAAAGTACTGGAGTTTCAGTTTCAGCATCAGTCCTTCCAATGAACACCCAGGACTGATCTCCTTTAGGATGGACTGGTTGGATCTCCTTGCAGTCCAAGGGACTCTCAAGAGTCTTCCCCAACACCACAGTTCAAAAGCATCAATTCTTTGGTGCTCAGCTTTCTTCACAGTCCAACTCTCACATCCATACATGATCACTGGAAAACCCATAGCCCTGACTAGACGCACGTTTGTTGGCAAAGTAATGTCTCTGCTTTTGAATATGTTATCTAGGTTGGTCATAACTTTCCTTCCAAGGAGTAAGCGTCTTTTAATTTCATGGCTGCAGTCACCATCTGCAGTGATTTTGGAGCCCCCCCAAATAAAGTCTGCCACTGTTTCCACTGTTTCCCCATCTATTTCCCATGAAGTGATGGAAGCAGATTCCATGATCTTCATTTTCTGAATATTGAGCTTTAAGCCAACCTTTTCACTTTTTTGGGCTCTACAATCACTGCAGATGGTTACTGCACCCATGAAATAAAAAGACTTTTGCATCTTGGAAGAAAAGGTATGACCAACCCAGATAGCATATTAAGAAGCAGAGACATTATTTTGCCAACAAAGGTCCATGTAGTCAACCCTATGGTTTTTCCAGTGGTCATGTATGGATGTGAGAGTTGGACTATAAAGAAAGCTGAGTGCCAGAGAATTGATGCTTTTGAACTGTGGTATTGGAGAAGACTCTTGAGAGTCCCTTGGACTTCAATGAGATCCAACCTGTCCATCCTAAAGGAAATCAGTCCTGGGTGTTCATTGGAAGGACTGATGCTGAAGCTGAAACTCCAATACTTTGCCCACCTGATATGAAGAACTGACTCATTGCAAAAGACATTCATGCTGGGAAAGAGGAGGGTGGGAGGAGAAGGGGATGACAGAGGATGAGATGGTTGGATGGCATCACCGACTCAAAGGACATGAGTTTGAGTAATCTCTGGGATTGGTGTTGGATAGGGAAGCCTGGCATGCTGCAGTCCACGGGGTTGCAAAGGGTTGGACACGACTGATCAACTGAACTGAAATGAAGTGAGGTGATTGGTACCCGCCCATATATCTTTGGCTTATCTTGTGGTAGTCGCTTGCAGACAGTTTCTATAGATGTTAATGTCTTCCTGCATCTCTCAGCCTGAAGATGTTCTCTAGCTACAGAAGTAAGGATGGCCATGTGGGAAGTCTAGAAATACTGCAGAATTAGTACCCAGAGGTATGGGATAATTATGATCCACGCCTCACTTAGTTTTTCTGGACTGTGGGATGGAGCCTGTTTCTCCAGTGGTAACCTGCTCAGGATCACTGGTTTTCTTCCCTTTCCTCCCTCATTTCCCAGCCCTGCACTGTGTTTTCTGGTATTTCTTTTCATAAACTACTTACATTTATCTCTTAATTTAAGAGTCTGCTTAAAACAAACATTCATGAAAGTTACATTCTGATGGGGAAGACAAGGAACAATAGATGTAATAAATAAGTAAATTACACAGTATTACAAGGTGATAAATATTACATGAAAACAGTAGAGCAGGGTAAGGAGTTCTTTGGATAGGAGATGTTTTGCAATTTTATTTATTTGTTTACTTACCCCTGTCTTGCGGTCATTTCCTAGACCTTCTTCCTCACCTGGAACCACATGCTAGTCAGACACGACTAGTGACTGAACTGACTGACTGACTGAAATGATATCATAATAGTAAATGTCTTTCTCTGACTTATTTCACTTAGCATAATGCCTTCAAAGTCCATCCATGCTGTTACTAAAAGCAAGATTCGGCTATTTTTTATTGCTGAGTAATATTCCATTGCATGCATATGTCACAGCTTCTTTACTGTTTCATCCATTGACGGCTACTTAGGTTGTTTCCACATCTTGGCTATTGTAAATGGCACTGCAATGAACGTGGGGTGATGTCATTTTGAGTTACTGGTTTTGATTTTTTTTTCTGCAATTTTATATTGAGTGGTATGGGTAGGTTTCATTGAGACAGTCGCATTTAAGCAAAGACTAAGGAAATGACGAACTTGGCCATGTGGTGTCTGAAGGTTATGCTTGGGGTATCTGAGGAGCAGTAAGGACATCAATATGCTTGATGAACAGCATGAAACCTGGTAGGAAAGGCGGATAAGAAGGTAGTGTAATCAGTTCATGTAAAGTGTTTTAAGCCATTAGATGCATTTTGGCTCTTACTCTGAGTGACTTGCAGAGCCATTTTGGTTTTGTGAAAAGAAATGACATGATTGGCTGTAAATTTTAAAAGGAGCACTGGGACTGCTGGGGTGGGAACAGTCTCTAGAGGGCCAGGAGTATCTCAGGGAGATATGTTTAGAGGCCATTAGTGCATTTCAGATGATTGGTGAAGTGGTTTGCTTGAGAGTAAGAGCAGTAAAGATGGTGGGTGGTGGTTACTCTGTAAATATTTTGAAGGTAGAGCCAAATAAATTTCCAAATGATTGATCTATGGGTTGTGAGAGGAAAAAAGGGATCAAGGATGAATCCAATTTAGGATATACAAAGCTATGGATGGAGCAATATTGAGGGAGAAAATTTCAGACATGTAACTTTGAGATGTCATAATATGGATATTTAAAGCTCTGAGATTGTGAGTGGAAAGGAACAAGAGTAAAAGTCAAAGATCTAAGCCACTGGTCACTCCAACATGAAGAGATTGACGAGGGGAGGAGGAATTTGCAAAGTAGATTTAGAAGGAATGATTAGAAGGGTAGATTATGGTGTCCTGGGAGCCCAGTAAAGAAATAAATATCAATATCATGGATTACTTATAATAGATGAGGAATGAGAATTGGAGGTTGAATTTTTTCCCAGCTTTATATAACTGTATAAATTTAAGATGTACAGCATAATCTGACTTACATATACTGTATAAAGATTAATGTCTAGTTGACATCCATCATCTCATACAGATACATATGCTATATAGCAGTTTTCCTTTTTGCCTATTTTCTGTGGAGAATTTTATTCTGGAGTTGTAATTAGACATATGCTAGCCCTTCTCATTTTATTTCCTTGCCACTTTACCTCTGTTTCATATTTCACTTAAAAAATTCTGAGGCACATACTGTGTATACTATTAGTTCTGTTTATTTTTATCTAATTTGCTCTTGACCCACTCATATTAGTCAACTAAGCTAGGCTATGCTGCAGAGACATATAAATCCTAAACTCTTAATGACTTTAAACATCAAGTTTATTTTTCATTCACACAAGTTGCTCTGAGTGTCTAGCAGTTCTGTAGAACAGCTCCCTTTCACACTGGGATCCAGGAATCTAATTTGCTTACATTTTGTGGCTTTCCCATTTCAGCATAGGAATTCAAGGCTTGCCACAGCAGGAAACAGAGAATATGGAAAACTTACGCCTGTTCCTGCTTCATACTAGAAGGGACACATACAACTTCTGCTAGCATCCTGTTAGCCAGAAATAATCACATTGGCCACAAACTAATTTCAAAAGGGGCTGTAAATTTTAAAGGAACACATGGAATAATAATAATGACCTCTGTAAAACATTTGTTTGAAATTTCTATATTAACTTAATGATTTGAATTGCCATATAAATGTATTAGGAATACAAAGTTTTATGTACAGCTTAAAAATGTTTAGGCTTCTCTAGTGGCTCAGTGGTAAAGAATCTGCCTGCCAGTGCAGGAGACATGGATTTGATTCCTGGGCTGGGAAGTTCCCCTGAAGGAGGAAGTGGCTACTCACTCCAGTGTTCTTGCCTGGGAAGTCCCATGGATAGAGGAGCCTGGTGGGCTACAGTCCACGGGGCTGCAAAAGAGTTTCACACAACTTAGTGACTTGGAGAAGGAAATGGCAACCCACTCCAGTGTTCTTGCCTGGAGAATCCCAGGGACGGGGAAGCCTGGTGGGCTGCCGTCTATGGGGTCACACAGAGTCGGACACGACTGAAGTGACTTAGCATAGCATAGCATAGTGACTAAACAACAACAGCAACAATAAATGATTATAAAAAAATTTTCTGTATAATTCCACCCAGGTTAAAAACATTATTAGCACTCTAAAATACAGCATTTACTTCTCTTTATCATAATCTTCTCACCACCAAAAGCAACCACTTTCCTGACTTTGATGATAATTGTTTCCTTACTATTCTTTATAGTTTTCCACTTATAAATTCCTCCCTAAACAATATAGTTTAGTATTGCATGCTTTGGACTTTATACATACTGTATGTATTTTTTAATTAAAAAGTTATTTATATATTTATTTTCAGTTGTTTTGGATTTTCATGGATACACACAGGCTTTTTCCAGTTGTGACGAGGTGGGGCTACTTTCTAGTTGCAGTGCGTGGTGGCTTCTCTTGTTGTGGCTCTTGGGCTCTAGAGCTCTGGCTCAGTAGTTGTGATACATGGGCTTAGTTGCTCCATGGCATGTGGGATCTTCCCGGACCAGGGATTGAACCTGTGTCCCTGGCATTGGCAGGCAGATTCTTAACCACTGGACCACCATGAAAGTACCCCCACTTTTTTTTTCTTAACTTTTTTTACGTCCTATGATTCATCTATGTTCTTGCTGTAGATGTAGTTTGTTCATTCCCTTTGTCAGCTGTTGATGGCCATTTAAATAGTTTCCAGGTTTTTAGTTTGTTTTGGTATCATGAACAATGCTGCTATAGCCATTCCTGTATCAGTTCAGTTCAGTCACTCAGCGTATCTCCAGTAGCATATTGGGCACCTACTGACCTGGGCAGTTCCTCTTTCAGTATCCTATCATTTTGCCTTTTCATACTGTTCATGGGGTACTCAAGGGAAGAATACTGAAGTGGTTTGCCATTCCCTTCTCCAGTGGACCACATTGTGTCAGACCTCTCCACCATGCCTGCCCGTCTTGGGTGGCCCCACAGGGCATGGCTTAGTTTCATTGAGTTAGATAAGGCTGTGGTCCTAGTGTGATTAGATTGACTAGTTTTCTGTGATTATGGTTTCAGTGTGTCTGCCCTCTAATGGCCTCTTGCAACACCTACTGTCTTACTTGGGTTTCTCTTACCTTGGATATGGGGTATCTCTTCACGGCTGCTCCAGCAAAGCGCAGCCACTTCTCCTTACCTTGGACGAGGGGTATCTCCTCACCACCGCCCCAAACTCAGCAAACTTCTTTTGCCATAAACATTCCCCTCACAAACAGGTCTCAGATAACAATCCTTCCCATGGCCTCAAGCTGAAGCCTACATGCTCATCCTGGAACATTCTTTGTAAAAATCCTTGAACAAATGTCAATGGTTACTTTATAGATTATTTTCTGGGCACAACTGCAGAAGGCTTTGTGCTTTCTCATGCTTCTCTCAAGAACAATAAGCACCTTAACATTCTTTCCAGCCAACTCAACTGAAGAAAGAAAAGAACAAGTCAGAATCACAAGAGGCAACTCCTTCATCCTGGGACCGTGCCTGCAGGATGAGGAGAGGGGTTGGGGCCATGCCTCCATTTTGTCAGTAATGCCTAATGTGACTCCTGACAATTCATGATCACTTTAAATTATTGACTAAGGCTAGTGTGGATCTATGGAAGCAAGTAATATGATTTCAGCTCCAATCCAATTGAGAGTAAACTTATGGTTAAGAATTTTCAGGCAAAGTGAGCATTCCTCCTCATCTCTGATGGGTGAGCTAATGGAAAAGAAATAGGCAGATATCTTTATTAATATTTCCTCTTTGTGTGGTACCTTTAAAAAATTCCAGTTTATTCTTTCACTAAGGTGTTAGCTCTAGGGGATTTTAGTTTTTGTGAGAGTCTCTGATCCAACTTCCCACTTGATGTAGTCCCTACATTTATCCCTGTTCTTTAGTTGCACAGCCTGGGAAGCATGAAGCTATGGGCCTCTAGGGATCAGCAAATGTTCCCATGTCAGATACTGACATCAGCATTTTGTTCCCTCTTGGATTCTGCTTCTTGTCACTGTCTCAGCCTCTGAGGATTGCTCTCAATTTCTTTTCAGTTCTATGCAGTTGTAGAGGTGTCTTTCCTATTCTTTCTTTCTGCTTCCCCCAAGGAAGGAAATCCAACCTGGAGAGATAAATATTCAGTCCCATGAGGATTTTAAATGAGATCTGATGTTTCATATTGTGTAAAAATAATTGAAGTATTATTTTCTTAAATAAGCTGTAAAGTAGATTCAAGAGAGTCATTATAAATGTCACTCTCCCTTGCTTTTGGTTATTTCTTGACTAGAAGGGAAATTATTTGGGTTAAGATTAGAAATGTCCATGTGGGTGGACCGTATGGGCCAGAGGGAAAAATACTTGAAAATTAATAATAAACAGTGAAGGAAGTTGGCTGAGAGGGTGCTACCTTCATATTGCACTTATTTCATCTTAGATGCTGATAAGAGGAACTAGAAAAGGTAAATATTTTGATTGCTGTTGAAGATGATTTTATAAACTGCTTGCTTAAATTTAAAGATGGAAGCAATTAGAATAGAATTTATTTTCTTTGGAAACAGTGTTTAATATATTATTTAAGACCTATTTAACAAATAATAAAATATGTACGATTATCTTACAGATCCTGTTGACTAATATGTGAACATTATTTGCCAGCACAGTGGGTCCCTACTCTATATAATTTAACAATACATAGGAATTATTGGTGTGGAGAACTTTCATTATTGATGCAAAATGACCAATTTTGATTTTTCAATTGTTTTTAGCTAGCAGTTGAAATTTATTCTTATTTTAAAAGGAATGTCTCTGGCTGTTTAAATGCTGTTTAAGTTCCACTTTTAAAAATAAATCCATTAAACAGTAAAGTTCTTCATATGTTTTCATCTAAACAAAAGTATATAAGTAGAGATTATTTTTAATAATTCTAAAGCACATTTTTGAATCTAGATGCACTTGCTAAAAGATAATTCTGATATTATTATTTTAATTGTATTTTACTGATTTCTATTACCTAAATTGTATAATTTAAATATTTAATGTATAAATATATATGATTTTTAAAGAAACAGTTTTTCATAAGTGGAAGGCAAATGTATAAGCCTTTATTATATAATACCACTATTTCCGGTTAAAAATGATTAGACTTGAAGCTCAACAGAAAATCATCGTTTATATAATAAAAATGAATTTTAGTATATTTTAATAATTTCCTTTTTAGTTATTCACCCACAAATTAAATATTAAATAAAACATTTACCTTGTAACCTAAGTTGAATTTATAAAATATGCCTGTAGTATTGTTACATTTACTGTAGACTTTAACTATTGTTTTTGGCTGGGTTATACTATGACTTAATAATTTTGCAGTGTTGACCTGTGTATAATATTTTACAGATTTTCTGGGTAGCACTATCCTTTAAAGAATTTTTTCCATATTAAGAAGTTAAGTGAATTAAAAACAAATGCTAGTATTTATTTTAAAATAGCCAATAAAGCAAAATTTCCTTTAATGAGTTTTAAATGAAGCTATAAATTTTTTCTAGTACTGGTTTATACTACTTCGGTCTGGACAGAGTATATTAACAGTAGAATTTTTATAACCAGTGGAAGGGACATTGTTAGGAATTTTATATTCTAAAAATTATTAAGTGTGAAGAAAGCTTCCTGTATAAATGTTATCTAAACTCTACTTTAAAAAATAAATCCATTAAAGAATATTCCTGTTGACAGAGGGCTAATTAATCTCCAGTAATCATTCTCCCACTCTTCTTTATAGAAATAACATCTCCCAGCCAAAGTTGTAACAGGGTACATGGCCATACAACTTGATCACTTTTCTCAGCCTTTCTGACAATCAGATGTGGGCTGTAGACAATTCTGCCACAAGTGTGTGTGCAAGTGATATGTGCAGCCTTCTGGTCATATTCTTTGTAAAAGAAACTTCTTGCCCTTCATTTTTTCTTCTTCCTCCTCTGACAGTCTGGACCAGGCAGATACGATGTTGCAGAGCACAGCTAGTTCTTGATATGCACAATAGGGTAGCACTCCAAGGGACAGCAAGACAAGAAAGAAGGACCTGCGCCCTTGGAGACCTCATGGGGCTGGACTTGCCTTTCTGCCTAGTGCTGCACTGAAACCACCTACCAATTCTAGACTGTTAGGAGAAAAAGGACTTCTTTCTCCCTGCATCCACTGAGGCACTGATTTTTTTTGAGTCTCATAAATATAGATGTTTAGTCTATATCCTAACTAATGCATCTAAAAATAGGCTAATACATCTTCTATATCTTTCCAACTGGATAAGGTCACCATCACTTTTTTTGTGACTGTTGAGCAGTGAAGACTATTAAGTGCTCAATTAAGACTTAATTGACTATTAAGACTTAAGACTATTAAGAACTGAATCTTTTATTGTATTAAATTGATTAATTTAAATTTATTTATTTTAATTGGAGGATAATTACAATATTGTGATGGTTTTCGTCATGCATTGGTATGAATAGGCCATAGGTGTCCATGGAGGGGCCATGGAGGTCCCCTCCATCCCGAACCCGCTCTCACCTCCATCCCTACCCTATCTCTCCAGGTTGTCACAGAGCACTAGCTTTGGTTGTCCTGCATTATACTGTATTTAATTTTAATTCATTTAAATTTAGATAGCACCCGTAGTTAGTGGGTACCATATCAGACAACACAACTCTAAAATTTTAGACATTATGCATATAGCTAATAAATGAAAATCTGAACATGTATCAGGTTAAAATTTTACAGGGACAAAAACATTGTTTATAGAAATAATTTTTAAATGAAATAATAGTGGACCCTTGAACAACACAGGTTTGAATTGTGTGAGTCCACTTACGTGTGATTTTTTTCCCCACTAAATACATACTACAGTACGACATGATCTGGGGATAGTTGAACCTATAGGAGTACAAGAGAACTAACTGTTAAGTACAAGTCAGATAGCTGACTGTAAAGTTATACATGAATTTTTGACTTCATGAACAGTCAGTGCCCCTAACCCCTGAGTTCTAGGGTCAACTGTACGTTTGATATATAATATCATGTTAGTTTCAGGTGGATTTCATAGTGATTTGACATTTGCATAAATTATGAAATGATCATGAAAATAGGTCTAATGTTCCCATAAAAAGTTACTACATTGACCACATTTCTTATGCTGTGTATTACATCCAAGTGGCTTATTTTATACCTGTAGGTTTGTACCTCTTAATCTATTTGACCAATTTTGCTTACTACTCCACCTCCCTCTCTTCTAGAAGCCACCCATTTGTTCTCTGGATCTATGAGTCTGTTTTGTTCTGTTTATTGACTGGTTTTGTGTTTTAGATTCCACATATAAGTGAGATCATATGATATTTTTCTTTGTCTGACATTTCACTTGGCATAATAGCCTCTGGATCCATCCACGTTATCCCAGATGGCAAGGATCACTGGGATACAGATACCTTTCAAAATAGTGTTTTTGTTTTGTATGGAAAATACCCAGAAATGAAATTGCTGGATCTTATGACTGAACTGATGGCAGTTCTATTTTTAATTTTTTGAGGTGCCTCCATACTATTTTCTGTAATTGCTATACTGATTTACAATCCACCAACAGTGTACAACAAACAGTGTACAACAGAGGTCTGTCTAGTCAAGGCTATGGTTTTTCCTGTGGTCATGTATGAATGTGAGCGTTGGACTGTGAAGAAAGCTAAGCACTGAAGAATCGATGCTTTTGAACTGTGGTATTGGAGAAGACTCTTGAGAGTCCCTTGGACTGCAAGGAGATCCAACCATTCCATTGTGAAGGAGATCAGCCCTGGGATTTCTTTGGAAGGAATGATGCTAAAGCTGAAACTCCAGTACTTTGGCCACCTCATGCGAAGAGTTGACTCATTGGAGAAGACTCTGATGCTGGGAGGGATTGAGGGCAAGAGGAGAAGGGGACAACAGAGGATGAGATGTCTGGATGGCATCACTGACTTGATGGATGTGTGTCTCAGTGAACTCTGGGAATTGGTGATGGACAGGGAGGCCTGGCGTGCTGCGATTCATGGGGTCGCAAAGAGTCAGGCGCGACTGAGCAACTGAACTGAACTGAACAGTGTACAAGGTTTGCCTTTTCTTTGCCTCCTCACCAGCCCTTGTTATTTGCTGTCTTTTAGAATAGTTAGTGATGGGATGGTATCTGATGGATTTGATTTGAAATTTTCTGGTGATTAATGATGCCAATCATCTTTTCGTGTGTCGATTGGCTATCAATATGTCTTTTTTGGAAAAATCTCTGTTCAGGGTCTCTGCCCAATTAGGTTGGTTGTTATTGTCTTTGATGTTGAGTTGTATGAGCTCATTATATATTTTGGATATTAACTTCTTATTAGATATGTTTACCATTTGATTGCACTCATCTCACACTCTAGTAAAGTAATGCTCAAAATTCTCCAAGCCAGGCTTCAGCAATACATGAACTGTGAATGTCCAGATGTTCAAATTGGACGTTCAATTTGAACGAACCAGGGATCAAATTGCCAATATCCAATGGATCATCAAAAAAGCAAGAGAGTTCCAGAAAAACATCTATTTCTGCTTTATTGACTATGCCAAAGACTCTGACTGTGTGGATCACAATAAACTGTGGAAAATTCTGAGAGAGATGGGAATACCAGACCACCTGATCTGCCTCTTGAGAAATCTGTATGCAGGTCAGGAAGCAACAGTTAGAATTGGACATGGAACAACAGACTGGTTTCAAATAGGAAAAGGAGTATGTCAAGGCTGTATATCATCACCCTGCTTATTTAACTTATATGCAGAGTACATCATTAGAAACACTGGGCTGGAAGAAGCACAAGCTGGAATCAAGATTGCCGGGAGAAATATCAATAACCTCAGACATGCATATGACACCACCCTTATGGCGGAAAGTGAAAAGAACTAAAAAGCCTCTTGATGAAAGTGAAAGTGGAGAGTGAAAAAGTTGGCTTAAAGCTCAACATTCAGAAAACTAAGATCATGGCATCTGGTTCCATCACTTCATGGGAAAAAGATGGAGAAATAGTGGAAACAGTGTCAGACTTTATTTTTTTAGGCTCCAAAATCATTGCAGATGGTAATTGCAGCCATGAAATTAAAAAGACGCTTACTCCTTGGAAGCAAAGTTATGATCAATCTAGATAGCATATTCAAAAGCAGAGACATTACTTTGCCAACAAAGGTGCGTCTAGTCAAGGCTATGGTTTTTCCTGTGGTCATGTTATGGATGCAAGAGTTGGACTGTGAAGAAAGCTGAGTGCTGAAGAATTGATGCTTTTGAACTGTGGTGTTGGAGAAGACTCTTGAGAGTCCCTTGGACTGCAAGGAGATCCAACCAGTCCATCCTAAAGGAGATCAGTCCTGGGTGTTCATTGGAAGGACTGATGCTGAAACTGAAACTCCAGTACTTTGGCCACCTCATGCGAAGAGTTGACTCATTGGAAAAGACTCTGATGCTGGGAGGGATTGGGGGCAGGAGGAGAAGGGGACGAGAGAGGATGAGATGGCTTGATGGCATCACTGATTCAATGGGACGTGAGTCTGAGTGAACTCCTGGAGTTGGTGATGGACAGGGAGGCCTGGCGTGCTGCGATTCATGGGGTCACAAAGAGTCGGACATGATTGACTGAACTGACTGACCATTCAGTAGTCTGCCTTTTCATTGTGTTGATAGTTCCTTTTCATGCAAAAGTGATTTAGTTTGATACAGTCCTATTTGCTTATTTTTGGTTTTGTTTCCCTAGCCTGAGGTGACGGATCCAAAAAAAAAAAAAAAATATATTGCTAAGACCAATCAGATCAGATCAGATCAGATCAGTCGCTCAGTCGTGTCCGACTCTCCGCGACCCCATGAACTGCAGCATGCCAGGCCTCCCTGTCCATCACCAGCTCCCGGAGGTCACTCAGACTCACATCCACCGAGTCAGTGATGCCATCCAGCCATCTCATCCTCTGTCGTCCCCTTCTCCTCCTGCCCCCAATCCCTCCCAGCATCAGAGTCTTCTCCAATGAGTCAACTCTTCGCATGAGGTGGCCAAAATACTGGAGTTTCAGCTTTAGCATCATTCCTTCCAAAGAAACCCCAGGGCTGATCTCCTTCAGAATGGACTGGTTGGATCTCCTTGCAGTCCAAGGGACTCTCAAGAGTCTTCTCCAACACCACAGTTCAAAAGCATCAATTCTTCAGTGCTTAGCCTTCTTCACAGTCCAACTCTCACATATATACACGATCATAGGAAAGACCATAGCCTTGACTAGGTGAACCTTTGTTGGCAAAGTAATGTCTCTGCTTTTGAATATGCTATCTAGGTTGGTCATAACTTTCCTTCCAAGGAGTAAGCGTCTTTTAATTTCATGGCTGCAGCCACCATCTGCAGTGATTTTGGAGCCCAGAAAAATAAAGTCTGACAGTGTTTCCACTGTTTCTCCATCTATTTCCCATGAAGTGATGGGACCAGATGCCATGATCTTCGTTTTCTGAATGTTGAGCTTTAAGCCAACCTTTTCACTCTCCACTTTCACTTTCATCAAGAGGCTTTTGAGTTCCTTTTCACTTTCTGCCATAAGGGTGGTGTCATCTGCATATCTGAGGTTATTGATATTTCTCCCAGGAATCTTGATTCCAGCTTGTGTTTCTTCCAGTCCAGCATTTCTCATGATGTACTCTGCATATAAGTTAAATAAACACGGTGACAATATACAGCCTTGACGTACTCCTTTTCCTATTTGGAACCAGTCTGTTGTTCCATGACCAGTTCTAACTGTTGCTTCCTGTCCTGCATACAGATTTCTCAAGAGGCAGATCAGGTGGTCTGGTATTCCCATCTCTTTCAGAATTTTCCACAGTTGATTGTGATCTACACAGTCAAAGACTTTGGCATAGTCAGTAAAGCAGAAATAGATGTTTTTCTGGAACTCTCTTGCTTTTTTCCGTGATCCAGCGGATGTTGGCAATTTGATCTCTGGTTCCTCTGCCTTTTCTAAAACCAGCTTGAACAGCAGGAAGTTCACGGTTCACATATTGCTGAAGCCTGGCTTGGAGAATTTTGAGCATTACTTTACTAGCGTGTGAGATGAGTGCAATTGTGCGGTAGTTTGAGCACTCTTTGGCATTGCCTTTCTTTGGGATTGGGATGAAAATTGACCTTTTCCAATCTTGTGGCCACTGCTGAGTTTTCCAAATTTTCTGGCATATTGAGTGCAGCACTTTCACAGCATCATCATTCAGGACTTGGAATAGCTCCACTGGAATTCCATCACCTCCACTAGCTTTGTTCGTAGTGATGCTTTCTAAGGCCCACTTGACTTCACATTCCAGGATGTCTGGCTCTAGACCAATGGGATTAGTTAACTTTCAAATTTCCTTGTTCTTTTTGATACAAGGGGGTGTACATGAAAGTTGATGATGAAACATTTTGAGTTTGGTTACTTCTGTCAAGACAGAAGAAATTTTCTCTTACCTGTCTAGGTTCTTCTGGCTGGTCTAAGAATTAAACTGATATGAGACAGATTAGCAAGAGACAATCAAACACACGTTTAAGATCAAGGAGAGACTCAAGAGAACTGAGTAACTTACCAAAATGGCTAAAGCCGTTTACCTTAAATATTATCCTCAGCTAAAAACAAAAGAAGATGTTGAGAATGTGGAGAATCAGTTATGGGAGGTGACCAGGAAAAGCACAGTAAGCAAAGGTAAGATTGTTATACATATTTAAGTCATTCCCCGCTGGTAAGAATTACTAGAGAATTTGTCTAACACTTGGAAATGAATTGTCTGAGAAAGCCCATGTACTGACAAAACAAAAGACTTTATTGAAAAGGGGCATTTGAATGGAGAGCAGCAGGGTAAGGGAGCCCAGGAAAACTGCTGTCATGTGACTCACAGTCTCATGCTTGATAGCAGTGAGCTTAGCTTTTCAATGTTTGTGTCTGCACAATCAACTTGCCTGTTCCCATATGCACAATCAACTTGCCTGTTCCCATATTTGGTCTGCCTTGGGATCCTTTCTGGTGGTGTGCACATCTCTTAGTCAAGTCATGAGGGTTTCTGGGAGGTTGGCAGGACCTCTTAAGGGCTGGCATCTCCTCCCTCCTATTGGCCCCTCCCTAATTCTTTGGGCTGGTGGTAGCTTCTCAATTCTGGGACCTCCTGTTGTGGCATAGCTCAAGCAAACAGTTATTTTTGTGCCTGGCTAGGGCTGGCAGTTTTGGTCAATGGTTCCCTATAAATACACCTCAGAGTTGGGCTTTGGTGAGTTCTCCGTAGGTATCTCAGGATTCTCAGACAGATTGGGAGATGGATCAGAACATCCTGAAGTCTGAATTAAGACTAATGCTCTCTCTCTAAGACTGCACTGAGGCTATATCTGAGGATGGGAATGAAATCAAACCTCTCAGAAACTGAAGGGATAATCAAACTGTTCATATTCACAGTGGGAAAAAACGTGATGCCAGAGCAGTGGTTAAGGTCTTAGACTAGTCTGAGCTCATACAAGCTCTGTGTCTGCTAGTTTTGTACTGTATTTTAAGAAATTTTCAAGATAAATGGTATGTCATATGATTAAATTCTAGTATGAAATATTAGATAAAAATTAGATAATCTTGGAAATCATGGAAATCATTTAGTTCAGTTTCCTTATTTCAGAATAGTAAAACAAATTTGGTTTCAGTTTTATAACACTTTTAATTATGGTAGCATCAAAACACATAATGAGCAATTTGCTCTTTTTTAAGAGTCAGAATAAAAACAAGCAACAATGTACTTTAATTAGATATAAAGCAGTTTCTGATTAGAGTGTTTTGGATTATTAGAGTTAAAACTTTCTACATAATGTTTTAAGCCATTTTAATTTCAAATAGATGTCAGATAAACATAACCAGTATGCTGTATTCATTTGAAACACATTTTGTAATTTTGCTACACAGCAGAAGTCTAGGGGTGAACATCCATGATTATTACCATCATATTTAAGATAAATTTAACATAATAACCTAAAATTATGATTGTTATTCCCCAATCACTAGTTCAGTTCACTTCAGTCATTCAGTCTATCCAACCCTTTGCAACCTCATGGACTGCAGCATGCTAGGCTTCCCTGTTCATCACCAACTCTCGGATTTTACTCAAACTCATGTCCATTGAGTCGGTGATGCCATCCAACCATCTCATCCTCTGTTGTCCCTTTCTCCTCACACCTTCAATCTTTCCCAGCATCAGGGTCTTTTCAAATAAGTCAGTTCTTCACATCAGCTGGCCAAAGTATTGGAGTTTCAGCTTCACCATCAGTCCTTCCAATGAATATTCAGGACTAATTTCCTTTAGGATGGCCTGGTTGGATCTCCTTGCAGTCCAAGGGACTCTCAAGAGTCTTCTCCAACACCACAGTTCAAAAGTATCAATTCTTCAGCACTCAGCTTTCATTATAGTTCAACTCTCACATCCATACATGACTACTGGAAAAAACATAGCTTTGACTAGGCGGACCTTTATTGGCAAAGTAATATCACTTCTTTTTAATATGGTGTCTAGGTTGGTCATAACTTTCCTTCCAAGGAGCAAGCGTCTTTAATTTCATGGCTGCAGTCACCATCTGCCATGATTTTGGAGCCCAAGAACATAGTCTCTTACTCTCTATTGTTTCCCCATCTGTTTGCCATGGAGTGATGGGATCAGATGCCATGATCTTAGTTTTCTGAATGTTGAGCTTTAAGCCAAGATTTTCACTCTCCTCTTTCACTTTCATCAAGAGGCTCTTTAGTTCTTCACTTTCTGCCATAAGGGTGGTGTCATCTGCATGTCTGAGGTTATTGATATTTCTCCTGGCAATCTTGATTCCAGCTTGTGCTTCATCCAGCCCTGCATTTCACATGATATACTCTGCATATAAGTTAAATAAGCAGGGTGACAATATACAGCCTTTACATACTCCTTTCCCAATTTGGAACCAGTCTGTTGTTCCATGTCCAGTTCTAATTGTTGCTTCTTGACCTGCATACAGATTTCTCAGGAAGCAGGTCAGGTGGTCTGGCATTCCCATCTCTTTAAGAATTTTCCACAGTTTATTGTGATCCACACAGTCAAAGGCTTTGGCATAGTCAATAAAGCAGAAATAGATGTTTTTCTGGAATTCTCTTGCTTTTTTGATGACCCAGTGGATGTTGGCAATTTGATCTCTGTTTCCTCTGCCTTCTACTCTCCCTAGTAGAAGCTTTTAAAATTTTTTATTATAATTTCTTATAATTTTTTTCCTTTGGATCTCCTTTTGGAAAGAGCATAAGGGTAAAAAAAAATTTGTTATTAGGCTAAAATACTTTCTTTGCCTATGTTAAAACTTGACACTTTCAATAACTATGGACCCCATGAAATTAAAGATGCTTACTCCTTGGAAGGAAAGTTATGACCAACCTAGATAGCATATTCAAAAGCAGAGACATTACTTTGCTGGCAAAGGTCCGTCTAGTCAAGGCTATGGTTTTTCCAGTGGTCATGTATGGATATGAGAGTTGGACTGTGAAGAAAGCTGAGCACCGAAGAATTGATGCTTTTGAACTGTGGTGTTGGAGAAGATTCTTCAGAGTCCCTTGGACTGCAAGGAGATCCAACCAATTCATTCTAAAGGAAATCAGTCCTGGGTGTTCTTTGGAAGGACTGATGCTAAAGCTGAAAATCCAATACTTTGGCCACCTCATGTGAAGAGTTGACTCATTGGAAAAGACTCTGATGCTGGGAGGGACTGGGGGCAGGAGGAGAAGGGGACGACAGAGGATGAGATGGCTGGATGGCATCACCGACTTGATGGACAAGAGTTTGTGTGAACTTCGGGAGTTGGTGATGGACAGGGAGGCCTGGCGTGCTGAAATTCATGGGGTCACAAAGAGTCAGACATGACTGAGTGACTGATTTGAACTAAGGTCCATGTAGTCAAAGCTATGTTTTTTCCAGTAGTCATGTATGGATATGAGAGTTGACCAAAAGGAAGACTGAATGCCAAAGAACTGATGGTTTCAAATTGCAGTGCTGGAGAAGACTCTTGAGAGTCCCTTGTACAGCAAGGAGATCAAACCACTCAATCCTAAAGGAAATCAACCCTGAATATTCATTGGCTCCAATGAACGCTGAAGCTGAAAGTCCAGTACTTTGGCCACCTGATGGGAAGAGCTATGTCATTGGAAAAGTCCCTGATGCTGGGAAAGATTGAGGGCAGGAGGATAAGGGGGTAACAGAGGGTGAGATGGCTGAATGGCATCATTGACTCATTGGATACGAGTTTGAGCAAACTTCGGAAGATAGTGAAGGATAGGGAAGCCCAGTGTGCTGCAGTTCATGGGGTTGCAAAAAGTGGGATATGACTTAGTGATGAGAAACAGCAACAATATGATAACATAATCTTACAGAAGTTGTTAAGACCTACTTAGTCTTATTCTGTCACCTATAACAAAGTCAATGTGAGTGGTGTTTTTTACAACTAGTTTTACAAGTACATGATTGTTTTCAATATTGCTAAAAATCCTCAAAAATATAATCCTGGTCAATTCTATTACTTTAGAAATTACACTCTTAAACTCAAAGAACAAAACATGGAAATTAAAACTTTCCTTTAGAAAATGTCTTAAAAAGCTGTCACTGAGTCAAAGAAGTAATTTGATAAAGACAGTAGTCGACTAGAAATAGAAACTGCTATTTAGCTCCTGGAATAAAGCCCTGGAAACAAGCAGCTACACAGCTACATTTTATAGACTTTAACTGGGCTATTAGCTTTATTGTTCAGAGAATATTGATTTATACAAAAGAATCAGCAACCTTAACTATTTTTTGGATGAAATGAACAATTATTTCATATTAAAACTTACGAAAAAATTACACAACTCATTTAAATTCATGGTACTGCCTTGGTAATTTTCATTACACTGATTTGCAAATATAACTCATTCCTGAAATCCCCTTGTCTGGCACTTATTTCTTAGCAAAATCTAATAGTACAGAATTTCACTAAAGTCTCATGTCACAATGATTTCTCTCCTTTTCTTACTTGGGGAAGATTTTGTTCTCTACCTAGTTTAAAGCAGTTAGGAAAACAAGTGATTGAAGCATACCCAGTGACACAGCATCCTTAGTTTTGTAGCATAAGTTGCTCTCTTAAGTTATGTACAAAATATTCGTTGTAAATTTATTGTGAGGGGAGATATGCATTGAAATTGGCACACTATAACTCAGAAATGTGAAGAAAATCATCTATCTTCCTTTATTTTATAGCTGATCTCATTTGTTCTCAAACCCTTCTGCTCACAAAGGGAAAGAAAAGCTTAATTTTTCTATTACAAGTAATCCCATCTTCCTTCAGTTTAAACCAGTTTTTCAGTAAGGAGATTGACAAATGCTTCAAAGTCTTTTCTCCCTCCTTTTCTGCCCTTCACAAGAGGTTCTCATCTTGGGATATAGAGAAGGGTCCATCCATGCATGATATTGAATGGCAGCCCATGCGCAATTGTTTTTCTTTGGTTGAGGTATTTATCTTGATAGTTTCTGGGTAGCAAAGTCTGATGTCATTGCTATCTTTTATCTGTTGTGATGATGGTCTATGATGGGTTTGATTCTTGTTTTGTTTGTTTGTGTGGTTAATGCAATGATAGCTTTTCTCTTGGGTGACTGTCATTCCCCTGATGACTGTGACCTAGCTTCAGCTCTTATTGGCAGTAATTTCCCTGATTTTGGCTAAGCTTCCAGTTTGCTCATTTTCTTAGACAGACTCTCTTATGAACATTCTGCTACAGATTTCCTCATCTTCTTTCTGCAATAATCTTATTAGAGAGCTCAATAGCTAGAATATTCAGCTATTTTTTGCATTCTTCCTGGGACCTGCTGGGAGTTTTCATCCTCAACATACCTGGCATAGGCCGAAACACAGCATCCTGATTCTGTTTGCTCTATGTTAATGCAAGGCCTTCTTCAAGATGGTCTCCTTATAGAGTCTCAAATGGAAGTGATGACACAGAACCCTCTGCTTTTGGTTTCTCTGGCCTCTCTGGGATCTTCCTACCATTTTCCCTTAGAGTTGGCCCCAGTGCAGAAGATACCTTGGGAACAGAGCAGGAGACAGGAGGACACTCATGAATAACCTCTCATTCCTTTTTCTCTCTACTCGATCCTTTCCTTTTGGCCAGAAGGGCTTTATTCTTAATCCTCTTGTCTTGCTGGGACTTCCATTAGTTAAATCCTTCTTCTGTGGATTTGCTCTTTTTAGTGGGGACAGAAAATGGTTAAGGATTGCAAGAAAAGAAATCAAAAGGGAAAATATATCAATAGATATTTTAAAAAAATGCTCATTACATTCTTCAAAATATCCTTAAAATTTCATGGAATGCTATGCCTAGTTTTGAAGTAAACAGCCAGTGAGCCAGAAAGAAAAACGCCAATACAGTATACAAATGCATATATATGGAATTTAAAAAGATGGTGACAATAATCCTGTATACGAGACAGCAAAAGAGACATTGATGTATAGAACAGTCTTTTGGACTCTGTGGGAGAGGGAGAGGGTGGGATGATTTGGGAGAATGGCATTGAAACATGTATATCATATATGAAACGAGTCGCCAGTCCAGGTTCAATGCACGATACTGGATGCTTGGGGTTGGTGCACTGGGATGACCCAGAGGGATGGTACGGGGAGGGAGGAGGGAGGAGGGTTCAGGATGGGGAACACATGTATACCTGTGGCAGATTCATTTTGATATATGGCAAAACCAATACAATATTGTAAAGTTAAAATAAAATTTAAAAAAATAAATAAACAGCCATTGAGAGAAATTAAGGGAAGTGAGATACAAGCTTATACCTTGGTTTCCCTGGTGTAGAAACACACCAACCAGGAATACTTACTGGAGTCCCTATACTGTGCTTGAAGTTTGGGGAATAGTAACAAAGCACAGGACATTGAAACCTATCCTTAAAGAACTTATTGTGTAGTTATGGAGATAAGACTGATGTGCTATTGATTAAAGGTGGCAAATGAATGCTTAATGAATCAACTTTATCATAGTACATAGACAAAGTGATTGATTTTGCCTGAGCTGGTGAAAGAACATTTCATTGAAGGAGGGAGTGAAATGTCAACTAATCTTAGAGATATGATAGGACTCATATTGGTAGAGTAAAGGGAGGATGGTGGTCTAAGGAAAGGACATGACTATAAGAAATGTATGGAGGAGGAAGACAGGAAGCTCATTTGAGAAACAAGTAATCTATTTATTGAAATTCTTATTTATGAAAGAAATATTTTTATTTTTTATGAACGCCCCCCCCCCGACCGCCACACAAGCGCCCCCCGCGCCGACACAAAACCCCCCCCCCCAACACCCCACAATCTAATTATTTTAGTCAATCATCTATAAAAACAGTACTTGATAAGACTGAACAAAAACTTTGAGATGTCATATTTTGAGACATGGCTTGATTTCCCCCTATTAACAGTTTACTGAAACACGGCACTTGGAAATAGTTGTGACCTGAAAATAAACTCTGTCAGTGCAATAAGGTGGCTGCTATGAACACACACACATGTCCTAGGGTGACTTGGTGGTCAGGGTCCAGGCTCCAAACAGCTGGCTCTTGTTTTATCAAGGCTTCAATGGTCAGAGTAAATGTGGAAGGAAGCCAGGTATCTTTACAAGTAAGTAGAGTACAGAATTCAGAAGCTGTACTGCTTGAAGACCAGGTGGCTACAGGGGAAGTTTGTTAGTGGTGGCAAAAGCTATAATCCAAAGAAAGACTTGAGAGTGGCATGAAGAAAGGGCTGTATCCCTGAGGGAGTCATCAGGATAAGGACACAGCCTTGCTGGACAGAAGGTCCCTTAAACTCTCTGGGAATCTCATCCAATCTCAAGGCTTATCAATGACACACAAGTATATATGACTTGCTCCAGGCTATGCAGTTTACTGGAAAGAACAGAATTTGGAGTTACAGTTACAGCTGTTTATAATAATCTCTGGGTTCTGGAATTAGATGATTTCTTACCAAGTGACTATTTAATTCTACTTTATTCTTTAGGTTACTCATCTATCCTTTTTCTGGCCAGCTCATCTCCATGTTGTGCTGCCTTATGTTTATAGGATCAAAAAGTAGTAGAACTTTAAAACAATTTTTTTCAGTCTTTCTCTTTGATTATAGGCAAGAAAGCTGAATACAAGGTTGAGACTTGTCAAAGATCATGCAATTAACAAATGAAAGAATCCAGACAGTGTCAGTTTCAGCATTGGCTCTGTGTTTGGGGTCAGTAACTTTAATATCCATTAATTTTTAAAAAAATATTGGCGATGAAACCTCATAGTTAAAGAGTCATGTTGAGAATTTTTGGTAGATGTGGTTATATATGTAGACCACCTGGTACATAATAGACATTGAGTAAGAATTCATTTCTCTTCTACTTACTGATAGCATTTTCTCATTCTCAAATACTTAGAGCTTTTTTTCACCTAGATGCCCACACAGTATCTCAGATCAGTTGCCTGCTGTGGAATTCATTACCTTCACTCCCAAGCCTGTTTTCTTCCTATTTCCTATATGCATATATGGCACTGCCGCACTCCCTGTTGGCAAGCCTTTTACCCAGAGGTTATGAAGGATGAAGCGTTGGGATGAGGGGGAGGCAAGATATGTTAAGTATGCAAATGCAAGGTCAGATTTTATCTTTATTGAAAGCCTGTTGTTTTGTTCTTAATGCATATTTTGCAATAAATTTTATTTTAAAAATATTGCATTAAAATATCACTTGATTACCAAAGTTTAAAAACCAAAGTGCGTCCTTAAACATTTCTTACCTGCCTCACCCTAGTCTTGGCCCTATAGTAATGCTCTTCAGTAATGCTCTACCTGGAGAAATAGTGTGTTTGTTCTGCATATTGATCTTTAAAATTTGAAATGGTTTGCCCACATTTAAAAATTAGGAGAGGTCATGTAAGAATGCAGATTTCTGACTTTTCTTGAAAGACTCCAAAACCTGGCAACACTAGATCTGCATTTCCCATGACAGCAGTTGGATAGAGATGAATAGTAGCGACCCTCTCTAGAAAGTCATGAACTCTCCAGTTTGCCACAGTCCTCCCATTTCCTCTTGTACCTACCAGTGTGTTCCTACACTTTACCTCTGTACATTGTTTTTTCCTTCTCAGATCCCTGATTATTTTCCTCCTTCTTCATTCATTCCTTCCTTACTAGAAAATGAGCCTTTTGGGAATAAATACAGACTAGTTTGTATTAAAACTTATCAACTGCTGAAGAAAAACCTGTGGCTTGTCCATGAGGCAGCCACAAAGGGGCCCATGTAGGGCTTTGGCCAGTGAGGGAGTCCCCCCCCCCCCAACCAATGGTGAGAAGGGAAGGGCCCAAGCCTTCCTCCTTGCACATCAGCAGAGATGCTTGCGTCCTGCTCAGGTGCAACCCCTGGGCTCAGAGATTTGTTGCAGAGACCCAAACACACAGCCCATTCTTGTGGAATGACACTTTTATTGGTGTTAGCTGGTGCAAGAGGTTAATGATTACAGAGCCAGAGCCTGGGCCAACCAGGTCATATATCTAGTCCTAAGATGGAAAATAATTTTCCCCACTAGAAAATGCTTATGAAAATGAATAAAAATAAATGATGCATAGATCTAGAAAAATTTCTTACAAACTGAACTATTGCACAACAAATCAATGTGAAAATAATATATGCAAGTAATATAAAATATATTTAAGTACATTGCATCAACATGTTTCATAATTCATAAATATATTTCATCTACTTGCTGTTTATAATAATCTCTGGGTTCTGGAATTAGATGATTTCTTACCAAGTGACTATTTAATTCTACTTTGTTCTTTAGGTTACTCATCTATCCTTTTTCTGGCCAGCTCATCTCCATGTTATGCTGCCTTATGTTTATAGGATCAAAAAGTAGTAGAACTTTAAAACAATTTTTTTCAGTCTTTCTCTTTGATTATAGGCAAGAAAGCTGAATACAAGAAGGTTGAGATGTGTCAAATATCATACAATTAATAAATGAAAGACAGGTGAATGGGTAAAAGAGTTGTGGTATACACACACACACACACACACACACACACACACACACACAATAGAATATTACTCAGCCATAAAAAAGAATGAATTTGGGTCAGTGAAAATGAGGTGGATGAACCTATAGACTGTTATAAAGAGTGAAGTTCAGTCAGAAAGAGAAAAATAAATATCGTATGTTAATGATACTGATGAACCTATTTGCAGGGCAGATGTAGAGGACCATCTTGTGGACACAGTGGGGGAAAGAGTATGGGATGAATTAAGTGAGTAGCACTGAAATATATACATTGCCATGTGTAAAATAGATAGCATATGGGAAGTTGCTGTATAACACAGGGAGCCCAGGCTGGTGCTCTGTGATGACCTAGAAGGGTGGGATGAGGAGGCGGGTGGGAGGGAGGCTCAAGAGGAAGGGATATATGTATATATAAATGCTATGTAAATAACTCTTAAGAGTATTCTTTACCAGCTGAGCCACAAGGGAAGCCCAAGAATACTGGAATGGGTAGCCTATCCCTTCTTCTTCCTGACTAGGGATCTTCCTGACATAGGAATTGAACTGGGGTCTCCTGCATTGCAGGCAGAGTCTTTGCCAACTGAGCTATGAGGGAAGCCCATATATATATATTCAACTGTAAGTATATATATATACTTAAGGGTGATTTGCATCAGAGGGCAGACAGAATGAAAACCACAATTACAGAAAACTAATCAAACCATTCACATGGGCCACAGCCTTGTCTAACTCAACGAAACTATGAGCCATGCCATGTCAGATCAGATCAGATCAGTTGCTCAGTCGTGTCCAACTCTTTGCGACCCCATGAACTGCAGCACGCCAGGCCTCCCTGTCCATCACCAACTCCCAGAGGTCACTCAGACTCACATCCATCGAGTCAGTGATGCCATCCAGCCATCTCATCCTCTGTTGTCCCCTTCTCCTCCTGCCCCCAATCCCTCCCAGCATCAGAGTCTTCTCCAATGAGTCAACTCTTCGCATGAGGTGGCCAAAATACTGGAGTTTCAGCTTTAGCATCATTCCTTCTAAAGAAATCCCAGGGCTGATCTCCTTCACAATGGAATGGTTGGATCTCCTTGCAGTCCGAGGGACTCTCAAGAGTCTTCTCCAACACCACAGTTCAAAAGCATCAATTCTTCGGCACTCAGCCTTCTTCACAGTCCAGCTCTCAACATCCATACATGACCACAGGAAAGACCATAGCCTTGACTAGGCGAACCTTTGTTGGCAAAGTAATGTCTCTGCTTTTGAATATGCTATCTAGGTTGGTCATAACTTTCCTTCCAAGGAGTAAGCGTCTTTTAATTTCATGGCTGCAGTCACCATCTGCAGTGATTTTGGAGCCCAGAAAAATAAAATCTGACACTGTTTCCACTGTTTCTCCATCTATTTCCCATGTAGTGATGGGACCAGATGCCATGATCTTCATTTTCTGAATGTTGAGCTTTAAGGGTCACTAAAAACAAATGGGTCATGGTGGAGAATTCTGAAAAACTGTGGTCCACTGTGAAGGGAATGGCAAACCACTTCAGTATTCTTGCCTTGAGAACCCCATAAACAGTATGAAAAGACAAAAAAATAAGACACTGAAAGATGAACTCTCCAGGTCAGCAGGTGCCCAATATGCTACAAGAAATAACTCCAGAAAGTATGAAGAGATGGAGCAAAAATGAAAACAATGCCCAGTTGTGGATGGGACTGGTGATGGAATTAAAGTCCAATGCTGAAAAGAGCAATATTACATAGGAACCTGGAATGTTAGGTCCATGAATCAAGGCAAATTGGAACTGGTCAAACAGGGGATGGCAAGAGTGAACATTTACATTTTAGGAATCAGTGAATTAAGATGGACTGGAATGGGCGAATTTAACTCAGATGACCGTTATATCTACTACTGTGGGCAGGAATCCCTTAGAAGAAATGGAGTAGCCCTCATAGTCAACAAAAGAGTCCAAAATGCAGTACTTGGGTAAAATCTGAAAAACAACAGAATAGTCTCTGTTTCCAAGGCAAACCATTCAATATCACAGTAATCCAAGTCTATGCCCCAACCAGGAATGCTGAAGAAGTTGAAGTTGAATGGTTCTATGAAGACCTACAATACCTTCTAGAACTAACAGCCCCCCCACCCCCTGCCACCCCCAAAATATCCTTTTCATCATAGGGGACTGGAATGCAAAAGTAGGAAGTCAAGAGATACCTGGAATAACAGGCAAATTTGGCCTTGGAGTAC
The DNA here is from genome assembly GCA_935064755.1 of Tragelaphus eurycerus. Classification (NCBI taxonomy): domain Eukaryota; kingdom Metazoa; phylum Chordata; class Mammalia; order Artiodactyla; family Bovidae; genus Tragelaphus; species Tragelaphus eurycerus. Next base: position 12,078,047 of record CAKXYN010000016.1, read on the forward strand.
AAAATGAAGCCGGGCAAAGGCTAACAAAGTTTTGCCAAGAGAATGCATTGGTCATAGTAAACACCCTCTTCTACCAACACAAGAGAAGACTCTACACATGGACATCACCAGATGGTCAACACTGAAATCAGATTGATTATATTCTTTGAAGCCAAAGCTGGAGAAGCTCTATACAGTCAGCAAAAACAAGATTAGGAGCTGACTGTGACTCATATCATGAACTCCTTGTTGCCAAATTCAGACTTAAATTGAAGAAAGTAGGGAAACCACATTCAGGTATGACCTAAATCAAATCCCTTACGATGATACAGTGGAAGTGACAAATAGATTCAAGGGATTAGATCTGATAGAGTGCCTGAAGAACTATGGACAGAGATTCATGACATTGTACAGGAGGCACTGATCAAGACCACTCAGAAGAAAAAGAAATGCAAAAACGCAAAATGACTCTTTGAGTGAGAGAGTCAATTCCTAGGGAGGTTGATAAGAAGTCCAGGGGTCCCCAAGGAGAGAGGGGTCTGGGGTTCTCGAGAAGGAGAGAAGGAGAGAAGGAGAGAGGGAGAGAAGGAGAGAGGGGTCTGGAATTCTCAAGGAGGAGAAAAGGACAGACTTTTTTTTTTTTTTTCCCCTCTACATTCCTTATTCTTAGTCACATAAAACATTTTTATCTTTAAGCCTGGAACTGATGATTACACAACTAACAACTGGGTTTGGACTCTGACTGGGTTTGTCAGTTCAGTTCAGTTCAGTTGCTCAATTGTGTCCGACTCTTTGCGACCCCATGAATTGCAGCACGCCAGGCCTTCCTGTCCATCACCATCTCCTAGAGTTCACCCAAATTCAGTCCATCGAGTTGGTGATGCCATCCAGCCATCTCATCCTCTGTCGTCCCCTTCTCTTCCTGCCTTCAATCTTTCCCAGCCTCAGAGTCTTTTCCAATGAGTCTGTTCTTCACATCAAATGGCCAAAGTATTGCAGTTTCAGCTTCAGCATCAGTCCTTCCAATGAATATTCAGCAATGATTTCCTTTAGGATGGACTGGTTTGATCTTCTTGCAGTCCCACGGACCCTCAAGAGTCTTCTCCAACACCACACAGTTCAAAAGCATCAATTCTTTGGCACTTAGCTTTCTCTATAATCCAACTCTCACATTCATGCAGGACTATTGGAAAAACCATAGCTAGACAGATCTTTGTTGGTAAAGTAATGTTTCTGCTTTTTAATATGCTGTCTAGGTTGACTACAGCTTTGCTTTCAAGGAGGAAGCATCTTTTAATTTCATGACTGCAGTCACTATCTGCAGTGATTTTGGAGCCCCCAAAATAAAGACTGATACTGTTTCCACTGTTTCCCCATCTATTTGCCATCAAGTGACGGGACCAAATGCCATGATCTTCGTTTTCTGAATGTTGAGTTTTAAGCCAACTTTTTCACTCTCCTCTTTCACTTTCATCAAGAGGCTCTTTAGTCCTTTGCTTTCTGTCTCAAGGGTGGTGTCATCTGCATATCTGAGGTTATTGATATTTCTCCCGGCAATCTTGATTCCAGCTTGTGCTTCTTCCAGCCCAGCTTTTTTTCTCATGATGTACTCTGCATATAAGTTAAATAAGCAGGTGACAACATTCAGCCTTGATGTACTCCTTTCCCGATTTGGAACCAGTCTGTTGTTCCATGTCCAGTTCTAACTGTTGCTTCCTGACCTGCATATAGATTTCTCAAGAGGCAGGTCACGTGGTCTGGTATTCCCATCTCTTTCAGTATTTTCCACAGTTTGTTGTGATGTACACAGTCAAAGCCTTTGGCGTTTGACTGTCAGAAGGGGTTGACAGAGGATGAGATGGTTGGATGGCATCAATGACTCAATGTACATGAGTTTGAGTAAACTCTGGGAGTTGGTGATGGGCAGGGAGGCCTGGCGTGCTGCAGTCCATGGGGTCACAAAGAGATGGACACGACTGAGAGACTGAAGTATACTGAACAGCAGAAGCTATTAAAATGTTGTAAAACAATATCTTCCAACTAAAAAAAAGAGAAATTAGACCCAAGCCCATATCTTTGAAGATAAACTTCACTACCCGCTACATCCTATATTAATGTTTTTTAAAAGCCTCTCCTCTCCTCTTCCTGCTACCCTGTAAGGCTAACTCAACCATTAAACCACTGTCATGGTAAATTTTCAGTTGTAGTAAAGTCATCTTTGTTTTGGGTTCCTTGCCCCAGAATACAACAATTTTGGCTAAAAAATCTTTGATGCTGCAGAGAGAACAGAGCAAAATCCCCAGGGACAGCTGGTACAGCTGAGTGTGTTTTGGTGTGATAAATGACAAAAGATGAAAAAGGAGAAGGAAAGAGGACAGGCACTGCTTCACCTGACTCTCTATGATCTTTGCCTGGGAAAAAGTCAAACCAGTTTGCTCCACTGAAGCCAGGCCACAGCTTAGCTTCCCTTTCCTATTTTCTCCTGGGATAACAGCTTAGAAAGGTATTATTTAGGACCTGGAGAGCTTTCTTTCTCTTGTCATAGGTTTCACTGGGGATGGTGTTATGCTGTATATTTTCTAAATATCCTTTAAGTCAATATTTGTTAGTGGGGATTGAACTCTTAGGGCTGAGGGTGTTGCTTGTACATTATTGCCTAAGAATCTGTGAAGGTGCGGTGTTTTAGTCTTTACCAGTTATTCAAACACTAAACTAGATAGTACTGTGAAGGTCCTTTATAGATGTGATTAAAGTTGGTAATTGGGCTTCCCCAATTAGCTCAGCTGATAAAGAATTTACCTGCAATGCAGGAGACCCCAGTTCGATTCCCGAGTGAGGAAGTTCCCCTGGAGAAGGGATTGGCTACCCTCTCCAGTATTCTTGGGCTTCCATGGTGGCTCAGATGGTAAAGAATCCGCCTGCAATGCAGGAGACCTGGGTTCAATCCCTGGGTTGGGAAGATCCCCTGGAGGGGAGCATGGCAACCCAGTCTAGTATTCTTGCCTGGAGAATCCCTTTGGACAGAGGAGCCTGGTGGGCTACAGTCCACGGTGTTGCAGAGTTGGACACAACTGAGCAACTAAGCATAGCAAAGCATAAAATCGATAATCATTTGTCTTTAAGTAATGAGATTAATCTAGATAATTTGTATGAGCCTAATTCAATCAGTTGAAAGACCTATGAGCAGAGCTGAGGCTTCTCTGAATAAGCAGAAATTCTGCCTGTGCAACGTATCTTTCCTAAGAGTTTTAGCTGGCCTTTCTTGACAGCCTGATGTATGGGTTTCAGACTTGTCTAGATAGCACCCATAATTGTGTGAGTTGGTTCCTTGCAGTACCTGTTAACACATATCTCCCAGTCTGTTTCATTGGTTGAATCTGACTGATAAGTGGGGAAGATAGAGAGGTACCTTGATGGTGTTTTTCTGTGTGTAGCACTGGTGTCCTGAAGATGCTATAGCTGAGCATTGGGGTGGGAAAAATGGATGTGCTTAGATGCCAAATCTTGGTACAGATGCTTTTATAAAACCAAGTCAAAGGGTTTCTAACCTAGAAGAAGTGGTTCATAGTGACTACTAACCATGAAATAAAATTTGATAGGGTGTTAGGCATGTCCTGTGTTTTAACTCTCCAAAGTGAGGTAAATTTTTATAGTTTTCAGACTTCAACAACTGAAGTTTCTCAAGTTAATAAACCAAGCTCATTTTATAGTTGTGGATGTTATGGACAAAATGTCAAGCAATTGCATATTTGAGAGGCCAGAGATAGAGGTTGGTGGGTTTCATTGTGCTTACTCTGGAGATCTCATTTCGATGACAAGAAGTGCTCTATGGAACATTAATAATACTCAATCTTAATTGTCAGAGCATTTCTCACCAAAATGCTTTCTTTCTCCAGCCTCCTGCTTTCTGATCAGGTCCCAGCCTTTCATGATATTTCTCTTATGGAAGTACATCTCAGTGTTCCTCTACCAGGGAGAAGAATGTTAATTGAGTAGGGCTCAGGGCCTCAACTCAGGCCAGCTAATTGGTATGGAAGCAGTGTGTTCCTGCTCCTTGCATGGCTGAGTTAGCAGAGTTAGGTCTGTGTGACTCATAAATCATTTTAGAATTTTAGCAGAAATGGCATCTAAAAAGAAGAAATAGATAAAGGATAGAGAGATCAAAATTTAAAAGTGCACTATGAAAATGAATTGAAAATGTATTAAAATGTTAAGGAAGAGGTTGACAAGGTATTAACAAATGAATTAACCTCATATTTTATCAGAGTACTTCTACTTTGGGCTTAATTTGAACATTGTTATGTTCAAATTCAGAACTCTAGAGCTAGAATTCTGAAGGTCTGTTTCTTTTATAATGTCTCTTAGAAATGTTTGTAAAGGGCTACCAATAATATGTCTAAAGCCAGTGCTTTACACTTGTGATTTTGCAGAAAATACTCAAAAACAGTCATTTCTGAGGGACATTATGAAAGAAACAGGCATTCAAAAGTCTAGCTCTATATATAACATGTATCTACACACATAGATTGAAAGATATATATGTATATACTTATATACACATATGTGTATGTCTCTGTCTCTATAGACACATAGCTCTTAATAATATATAGGTTTATAGTGAATGAATTTTATTACAGTTCTTTCTGAAATTAGTTGTGGTGGGAACATTTAACATGAGATCTACCCTCTGAAAGTTTTTCCTAAGTGTCCCAGGAAGGCCCCCATAAGGTCCTGCTTGGTTATATGGGGAAAAAGAATTCTAAGATGTATAGTAGTTCTAAATGACCATCTCTCAGTTACAAGTTATCCTGTAGTTTCTGTATTTTAGTGATTAACATTCTCTTTGTTGGGGTTATTACTGTGATGCATGTTTAATATCAATCATGGTGGTGGTAGGGTATTTCATTCACTTATTCTCACTGGAGCAAATTGGAAATAAAAATTAACCACCAATGACTCACACAATAAAAAATATTATGCCAACTTTCTTAATATTGTTAAAACTTAAGTAGCTTTTTGATAAATACTCAAACTTTAAAGTATTTTAAAGTAACCCATTGAGTTTCTGATATGTATAGGTTTTTTTTTTATTTCACATTTGGCATTTTTTTCCTCTTTTATTTCTACTATAAAGATCAGAAACTCAGTTGTCTCCTTTATACTTTACTAACCTTCAGTTGGCCTCAAACCCAGGTTGGTTTTCCCTTCAGTGCTCAATTATGGATATTTTTTTCCTTTCACCTTAGGGGATTGTCTGCCTTACTGATTCCAAAGAAATTGTGATATATTTTAATTTGGGGGGGTAAAAAATCTTCATAATCAAACTTTTTCTGGTTATAGATGTAATTAAAAAAAGAATTCTGGGAGTAATTCTGGTGGAGCAGAAATTCTGAGAATGATTCTCTCTAAATCTCCCCAACTCTTGTTTGACTTCTTTGAAGGACAGAAGCGAGTGTAATGTTAATAGTTCTTTTCCAGTTTACCCAACAACTACACTCCAGGCTCTCAGAAAAGGATTTTTCTCAGTAAAGAATCCATGAAAAAAATCAGAATGTAAACATTGTATGCAAATGTGCACATCTGCATACACACAGGATCATGGGGATTAGAGAAAATATAATTACACAATTATAGATGACTTAGAAGCTAGGAAAAGTGCTACCTTCCCCACTTATATCACAGTCTTTCTTGGTGCTTGTTGGAAGAAGACAAATATATTTTCAAAGAGTTTTGCCAATAGAGAGAAAACAGGACTAACATTTCAGAAGGGATTTTAGGTTAGCCAGGGGGAGGAATTATTTTTAGAATTTTTAGAAAGTAGAACTAATTATTGTTCAAGAAAGTAAATTCTCCACTGGGTAATTTTAAGACTAGCCCTAACTATAATTTGTTTTACATCATTTACATGGAAACCTGGGGAATGATTAAAAGATCTCCAGCTAATAGTTCATGCTAACATGAATATATAATTTTTCCACTGGTACACTGAGTACTTGTTTTTCTAAATCAGAGCTCTGTTTATAAAAACCATCACCTTTGTATTGAAATATCACTAATTGGAATAAAAAATTAGGAATAGTCCTAATAAGACTATGATCATTATTCAAATCTAGTTACTCTCTATTTAGAGAAGGTTAACATTTGAGAATTATTTTTAATATAAACTATTCTAATTGATTACTTTGAAATATAGAGAATGGCATTAAATAAACAAATAGTAGGAATTAAAAATATGTCTGTTCTTTTCAACTGCTATATAATTAACTTTTGCTTATTCATATTCACAAATAAGAATAGTAACAGCCTTATAGTACTTAGATGGAAGTACTTTACTTGCAGGATTCTGCTTATCTTCCTTCTTGATTTGCGTAGAAGAGAATTAAGGTTGGCTTGCATTTGCTGGCTACATGAGAACTCTTCTTACGCAAACAAAACAAAACAAAACATAACTCAGAACCATGCTAAACAACAGGGAAACATTAAAAGTTGAGTTAAAAATCATCTGGGGATAATCGAGCATCTTATTTAGGAGACTCAGTGACAGAATTTTTGTGCTTTGTTTTGTGTGCCTTACTAAGATGTTCATTTCAGGGCTTTAAAAATTCCAGAAATAAATTCAGATCAGGTATTTTTCCACTGGATGAGTAACGGTTGGTAATTTGGATTAGAATGTCCTAGAGTTCCCAAAAATGTTTTTGCCTATGTTTCACCTTTGATTCTCCCTTCTTGTCTTCTCTCCATTTCTTACTATTCTTGCAGGCTATTTTTGCCTGTCTTTGTGAACCCGATAATTGCGTGAACCCTTCAAGTTTCCAAAATAGAGTCATTCAGACTAGGTTATAGGAAAGGAGAAACCTGAACAATTTAAACTTTAGATAATTCCCTAACTGTTTACTTAAATGAAAGCACTTCCATTACATTTCAATATGTACACATTCCAAAGTTCTTTCTTTTGAGGTATTCTCAGTATCTGTGCTTGGTAAGAATTACTACACTTTTCCTTGTGACATAAGATGCTTTCTATTCTCGCTTTGTTGGGAATCCACGGTACAACAGATGCTGAGCAAAAAGGCCCTGGGAACACAAAGCCCCTGATTAATACTGCCCATAGACTTCCCCCAAAGAGTACAGAAATCTAGCACACTTCCTCAAAGTACATATCCTGCCCCAAGTGCATTTGATGGGCTAGAAAATAAAACAAAGACAGGTCATAATAACAAGATAAGTCACTACCATTATACTCTGTCTGCTTGGTTCTAAGACAGTAAAATTTTATATTTTAACACATATATGACTGGGCTACATCATAAAATTGATGTATACATTCATTTTGGTAGTTTCTATTTTTCCTTGTTTTTCTCTTATAAAGCTATTTGTAAACTGTTTCCTTTATAATCCGTGGAACCTTAAAATTGAAGAAATATGTCATCTTAAAAATACAAAGATGCAAAGAAGCCAGAAGAATGCCAACAAACAAAAACAGTCTTTTAGAAGTTTTAAGTCCTGTGTAGGGAGGACTAGAGAATAGTGTCCTGACTATAATATTTCAGCTTAGACTTATGGTGGATTTGGTTGTCTAGAAAATTATTTTTTCCTAATTTAATCAGTATTTATTAGATTCCAGCAATATGGCAGACACTAGAGAAGGCACCATTTTATAAAAGTGAATAAGATCAAGTCTATACATTCTGAAATAAAATATGGTTTTAGTTTTAAAAAATTGCCTCAGTGTTCTATCTAAAAAAATTCCTAAATAGTAAGTAAATATCTGAAAGAACATAGCAAAAGCAATTTAATGGGATATAATAAAATGTAAACCAACTATATAGTGCTCTTTAACCTGGAATCAGAGTCGTGAGTTTAACAGTAATGAATTTATGACTCATTAGGACTAAGAGATTGTAATTTTAAAAAGAACATGACATTTAGGTGACAGTTTAAAAGACATTAAATCACAGTGTTCAACCTTGTATTTCACATATCTTTAAAAGGGCAACAAAAATATTTGTAACAATGTGACTTGTTCCATTTTTCCTGTTAATGTTTGTAACAATTTATTGCCACAATGCTGATGAATTAAACTATATTGATTAAAGGTTATTTCAATTGGAGACTTCAAAAGGACTTTAAAAGGGGTTGTTCTTACAGACTCTATATTCTTAAAATCTGTTTATTATTGCCCTTTCTTTTTCCTGTTTAGGGTATTTTCTTTAATATAAAGTCTTGTTAATAATCATGAGTTGTGGGAAGCAAATGCTCTAATAATGAAATTTGATTAAGTAAATTTTGACAGCCAGTTACATTTATTCAAAGTGTAGACTGAGACTATGAAAAAGTGAGTACATCTTAAATCTGGGCTAGTGAGAGATAGGATAAAAGGATAAAATGAGGGGTGGGGACTTTGACTGATGGTAATGCATGAAGATCCAACCACTAGAGGCAGAAGACCAAAGGAAGAGTAGGTAATGTGTTAAGAGGGTTTCTTGTATGACTGATCCCCTAGAAGGATTGTTTGTCCACTTAATGCCCTTATATGCACCCAGTTTGTGCTGGATCAAAGGTTAAATCCGCAAATGCCACATAATTCTTGAATTTATTGTGATGTGGACTAGGAGACCAGTGACTGCTACTCCTGGTTCTATGGTTTTCCAAAATATTCCATTACCCTAGGGTTTGTTGTGGGTGCAGCAAAGTGCTGCCATTAGGGGAGATTGTTGTCTGGGCCAGGGTGGTCCTTTCTGTTAACATACACACATGAAGAAATAAGCTGGTCTCAGAGACTTGCATTGTGAATGGGCCTAGGGGTGCATTCAGCATTTTGGATGTAGCAGGAAGGAGACGATGGGGCTGTGTTGTGCTGGTTTCTCTCTACCTATGTTATAGGGGAGGTCCAAGCATCATTATTTTGAAGTAACATTATGGAGACAGGGCTTAGAGCTAGGGTGATGATATTAAAATAGGAAGAGGGTGGAATCGAGATATGCCAATCTGTGTCTCAAATGCTAGTGTTTTTTTGAGGCTAGAGGATCAGAATTCAATGAGTTCTTCCATTTTAAACACCTTGCAGAACACAAAAATTTTTTTATAAAGGTTGGTTTAAATTTCTTCTACTTTCTCCCCTTTTTTTTTTTTGAGTTTTTTTCATTTTTCTTGTCCATATGAAATGCTGGTTTTCAATCTGGCAATAAAAGTTTTCTCTATATCTATGTCTATCTCTAGCTACATCTTTAGCTCTACATACATAAGACTTAAAATTTTTTTTAGGGTGAAACAAAGACCTTTGTTTAAGGAATGTGGTTATATGCTACACTTAGATGGGCTGAAAATAAACCTAGTATGTTATTTAGGCAGGGATGATGCTCTGTTTGGGGATTCCCAGGTGGCTCAGTGGTAAAGAATATGCCTGCAATGCAGGAGACTTGGGTTTGATCCCAGGGTTGGGAACATCCCTTGTAGAAGAAAATGGCAACCCACTCCAGTATTATTGTCTGGGAAATCCCATGGACAGAGAAGCCTGGCGGGCTACAGTCACGCAGTCTCAAAGAGTCAGACATCCACATAGCCACTGAGCATGCACACAGACGCACAATGCTCTATTGAAAACATCACAAAGTGTTTTGGGGTGAAAGGATCCCCAGAAAACACTCTAAACCACTACCCAAATCAGTTGATGATAAAAAATAAATTCTTTATAGAGAAAACAATATCTCTGATATTTCAGTGGCAGCTGCATTCTGTGAACTGCTGTTTATATTTCTTTAAATAGCAGCATTATTAGGAGGAGATAGAAATTATAAATCACCTTGCCATTTTACAATTATTGGAGTATACACAATATCCAGACATATAAAAAAAGAAAAGGATACTACAAAAGTATTAATGCACAGGGTCAGGATTAAAGATAGCAACTTCTCGTGATTGATATTGTTAACTTTTGTCCTTTAAAAAATTGTGGTAGACATATATACAACAGAATATGTACTGTTTCAACCATGGTAAGTGTACAATTCAGTGTGAATACATCCACAGTGTTTGATGTTGTTACATTTTGAAAATTAAAACTTTGGAACTAATTGGTTTCAAATCAAAATTTTGTGTTCCTATCTACTGGCTGAAGGAAAGGATGGAAAAACAAGATGAAAAAGTGGGTGTGAGACTGAGGAATAAACAAAGTTGATTACAATTTTAGATGAAGGTTTTGTTTTGTTTTTATTGACACTATAATTTTTATTTTCTTCTATTGGTTTCATAAAGTCTTAAAACACTAACCCAAAATCAGGTGAAGTGAAAAGCAATTACATTTTGTAATACAGAATGTTTTTTGAAATTTATATTTCTTCCCTTTTATGACTAAGCTCTTAGAAAAATATTGCAATAACACATCAGAAATATGTTATATTTAAAAGGAGAGTTCACTGTTGTACCAAAACTTATGATAAAATTTTTGGCTTTAAACTGAGAAGATATGTTAGTTATCACCAACTCTGAATTCCTCATTTTATAACCAAGGAAAATGAAGTCCATAAGGATTTATTTTTCTATCTACCCATCGATTTGCCTATAACATGCTTTGTTTCAGAAAGTATTTTAAAGTGGTTTACAAGGATATATAAAAGACAGAAAGATAAGAAATTGGATATAGGTGAAAAAGGCAAGTGGGAGAAAAGAGAAGGATCATAAAAAGAGTAGTCAGAACTGAAACTGACTCAGAAATGCATACTATTAAATCCTAACCCTTTGGTGAAGTATAAGTCTCAGACTAAACTCTAAGTGTTCTCCTGGTCAGTGTAGACAAGGAAATCTGATGAGCTAAACAATTCAGTTATTCCAAAGATAAAAGTGATCTAATTGTTCAGAAGATGGACCACTATATACAACACAAGAAAGAAATGTTTCCCTAGAGTCTTATGAAGGGGGCACATTTTCTAAATTAGCAACATCTTCAAAGCCTTCACTGTGGGAGGCAGAGTAACAAATTCCTAGACTAAGAGTTCTCCAGGAGTGATATGAAGCCTACTCCTTCAGTCCTGGGAAGGATACTGGTGTGTTGAGTCCCATGAAGGGCAGCTGGAACTTCTTTCTTATTTAGTCATTAGGGACTCAAACTATGCTTTTCCAGGTGATTGAGAAGAGAGCTATAACTTGGCATGGTAAAACTTCTGGAACTCAGCTGTCCAATAAATCAGTGTTTTGCAAACCTACTTTGAGCATATGAATCTTCTGGGTGCTTGTTAACAAAGCAGATTTCTTATCTCATGTTTATTGATGATTCAGTAAGTCTAGGCGAGGCCCAAGAATCTGCATGTGACACAGTTGTGAAGAGCTGTACTTTGAGAAACTCTAGATCGTCTTTTCTCAGAAAGGGGATTGGTCACTTGATCTTTGTGTGGTACATCCATGCTTCAGTTGAAGTCTTTATGGGAGCTCTCCCCTCCTTGTTTTCTGCCTTTCCATCTTTCTCCCTCTTTTCCTCGAGCTCCATACATTTTAAATAATTGCCGATTTCAGAGCTGGACAGAGCTCTGGTTAGAGCTGAGATTTCCTGATTTACCCTAGGCAAATGCACAATATTAGCAATTTCCTTAAAGCTTCTTTGCAGTGTTATTGAGAAAATGGGGAAGGGAAAACTAAGGGATTTACTTGGTATAAAGAGAAACTTGACTTCTCTGGGATTGCTGCTGCTAAGTCACTTCAGTCGTGTCCGACTCTGCGTGACCCCATAGACGTCAGCCCACCAGGCTCTCCTGCCCCTGGGATTCTCCAGGCAAGAAAACTGGAGTGGGTTGCCATTTCCTTCTCCAATGCATGAAAGCGAAAAAGTGAAAGTGAAGTCGCTCAGTCGTGTCCGACTCTTAGCGACCCCATGGACTGCAGCCCACCAGGCTCCTCCATCCATGGGATTTTCCAGGCAAGAGTACTGGAGTGGGGTGCCATTGCCTTCTCTGAGGAGTTTTTAATTCCTGATTAAGCTTTCCTACTTTCTGTGGCTCCATTTCTCCAAATCTTTATGGTCATTATAGAAGGAAAACAAGAAGAATGTTGAGTGGTGTAGGTGATACACAGACTCCTGGTGAAGAGGAATATTTCGTCCCTGATAATGTTTAGACTTGTCAACACAAGATGAATTTTTTTAAAAAAAGGGGACCAATTTTAGTCAAATTTCTGAATGTTTTTAAATTCCTTGCAGATACTCCCTTATTGCCTATACCAAGGGTGGATAGCTTTCTTTCCTCTTCCTATGGTACATTACATTTGAGACATTATTGTAGCGTATCTGGTTGGGAGCAGGGGGCCAGAGGAGAGAGATTGGAGCAGGAAGAGAAGGCTTCATTCCACTGCTTTGTTCTAGCCTTGCTACTCAGTCTATGGTCTTTATACCAGCAGCATCTGGACATCACCTTGGAACTTGCCCAAAGTGCAGAATCTCTGCCTCCATTCTAGATTTACTGAATCAGAATCTTCATTTTAATGAAATACCTAGTGATTCTTGCACATTAAAGTTTGTGAAGTATTAGGATAGTGCCTCTCGAAATTTTGTGAGCATTAGAATCCTTTGCTGGGTGGAATGCTTTTTAAAACAGATGCCAGAGATTCTGAGTAGGTCTGAGATGGGACCCAAGAACTTGCACTAACAAGTTCCAAGTGATGCTTATAATGGCTATTCACACATTGAATAATGAAGGTCAAAAATGGTGCTGCTGCTTCTTTGTTTTCAGTAGACTTTATTGTTAAAGCAGTTTTGGGTGAAGAGCAAAATTGAGCAGAAAGTACAGAGATTTCCCATATACCACCGCCACTCCATAGCTTATTATTAACATGCCCTACCAGAGTGATAAATTTGTTACATTTGGTGAACCTACATTGACCCATCATCACCCAAGGTCCATGATTTACTTTAGGGTTCACTCTTGGTGTTGTATGTTCTTTGTTTTTTGACAAATGTATTGTGATATAGTGTGTGTGTGTGTGTGTGTGTGTGTGTGTGTGTACACACACCATTGTAATTTCATACAGAATAGTTTTACATACAGAGCATGTTGTTCTGTGCTGTGCTTAGTCACTCTGTCGTGTCTGACTCTTTGCAACCCCATGGACTGTAGCCTGCCAGGCTCCTTTGTCCATGGGGATTCTCTAGGCAAGAATACTGGAATAGGCTGCCATGCCCCCCTCCAGAGATTCTGAACCTAGGTCTCCCACATTTCAAGCAAATTCTTTACCATCTGAGCCACCAGGGAAGCCCAAGAATATTGGAGTGGGTAGCCTATCCTTTCTCCAGGGAAACTTCCTAACCCAGGAATCAAACCAGGGTTTCCTGCAGTGCAGGCAGATTCTTTACTAGCTGAGCTGCATAGAAAGCCCACATACAGAATAGTTTCCACTAAAAAATCCTCTGTGTTCAACCTGTTCATCCTCTTCTCCCCCTTAATGGCAACCACTGATCTTTTTTCCTATTTATTTAGTTTTACCTTTTCCGGGGTCATATAGCTAGAATCATACAGTAGGTAGTTTTTTAAGTTGGATTCTTTTTGGTTAGTAATATGCATTTAAATTTCCTCCAAGTTTTTTCATGGTTTGATAGCTCATTTCTTTTTAATGCTGAATAGTATTCCATTGTCTAGATGTACCACAATTGATTTAACAAGTCACCTACTGAAGAACATCTTGATTACTTCCAAGTTTTGACAGTTATGAGTGAAGCTGTTGCAAACATTTATGTACAGGTTTTGTGTGGACATATGTTTTCAGCTCATTTGTGTAGTTATCAAGGAGTGTGATTGCTGGATTATATGGTGAGACTGAGTTTAAGTTTTTAAGAAACTGCAAAACTACCTTTCAAAATGGTTGTACTATTAATATTTTGTATTCTCACCAGTGATGAATGAGAATTCCTATTGTTTCATATCCTCACCAGCATTTGATGTTGTCAGGGTTTCACATCTACACCATTTTGATAGTTTGTAGTGGTCAAAATGGCGAAGATGTGAAACCCTGACAACACCAAATATTGGTGAGGATATGTAGTGGTATCTCGGAGAAGGAAATGGCAACCCACTCCAGTATTCTTGCTTGGAGAATCCCAGGGATGGAGGAGCCTGGTGTGCTGCTGTCTACGGGGTCGCACAGAGTCGGACACGACTGAAGCGACTTAGGAGCAGCAGCAGCAGCAGCAGCAGTGGTATCTCACTGTTGTTTTCATTAAGACTTCCCTAAATGACATGTGACGTGGTGCGTCTTTTTGTGTGCTTATTGGCCATCTGTATATCTTCCGAGCTGAGGTGTAAAAATCTTTTGCCCAATTTTTAATTGCATTGTTCAATTTCTTATTTTTGAGTTATAAGATTGTGGATTGAAAAAAAAAATGCACCAAGTGAGAACTGTGAGTTAAGTTTTATTTGGGGCAAAATGAGGACTATTATCTAGGAGACAGCCTTTCAGACAGCCCTGAGGAACTGTTCGGAAGAGGCAGTGGGGGAGGTCAGTATACATGTGATTGTAGTGGAGGGGGGTCCATGTAGTCAAGCACACATTTTGGCAAAAGATTGCTGCTAATCATGAGCGACAGATGTCTCCATTAATGATTTGAGCATTTTTCTGGATATGAGATGGTGCAAGAAATTGGGCTCATAAAATCTTCTCCTGAAAATAACTATCTGAAGGCCTGTCCTGCCAGTTTTTCCCAGAGCACCAAGTGCCTCATTCTTGATCTCCATCCTGAGCTCCTTTCAGGGTGTGTTCATTGTCAGCAACTGCAGTGGTGAGTGACTTCATTCTTGTAAAAACAGATGGCAAGTAATAATTTTCAGTTGGCAGAGCTCTTTGTATATTTTGGATAACTGTCCTGTATGTCTTTGGTAAATGTTTTCTCCCAGTCTTCTCGTTCTCTTGACAAAACACTGCTTTTTAAATGGGCCATATAGAATCATCTAGAGGATTTTAAAGATACTGATTTCTTGGAACTCATCCCCACACATTATGATATAATCAGTCCAGGGAATCATAATTTTAAAAAACTTCCTCAAGGGATTCTTAAGTAGTTCAAGTTTGAGAAGCACTGCCCTATAACACTGTTACTCAAACTTGAGTGTACAGCATAATCACATGGCAAGTTTTCACTTTGTAAGTACTAATGCCTGAATCTCACATCCGGAGATTCTGATTTGATTGGCATATGGTTCAGTCTGAATGTTCAAGGTTTTTAATGGTCCTTGGGTGATTTAGTGTGAATCAGAGTTTGAGAACCACTGCCCCAAAATGAACTCCTCAGTAATGCCAGAGCTATCAGCACAAGCAATGCCTGGGAGAATTATGAAACATCCCCCATTATGTGGAGGAATTAGTCATATGGTATCTGTTCTTCAGTTTGTCCCATGGCATATAGTTGGGGGACAGAATATGGGCTCTTTGGCCAAGTGTTGTTGAGCTTTGCATTCACACAGTCACACAGATACCAAATTCCTAGTCACTAGGGCAGGGAAGACAGATTAGTATCACCTCTCGGTGATGTACAAAAATGATTACCACGTGGAGGTAAATTGTCTTTTCTGTACTTCACTGACAAGGACAAATAACACTTAGACATTACTACTAAGACATTGGTTTCTTCCTTTCCAGCTTTGAGGAGACCCAAAGGACATAACCATCCATGTGGAGGACTGTGGGCAATAGAAGATGGCCTGGGTTGAGAGGACAAGGGGAGACGTGATGAAGGGAATAAGATGATAGGGACCTGATGATCCAGAGGCAGCAAATGTTCACAGGGAAGAGAACATGAGACTCCCAGGGGTGGCACAGTGCCAGAAAATATGAGATGATGGATAATTTTGGCAAATGCTTTTGAAAGATGAAAATGAAGGTTTAAATTAGTTTGGGGGAATTGCTTTGTTAAGTGCTACATCATTTATAACCTAGATCACATACGTTGTGGATTTATGAACATCACATTGTTATGAGAAGATGAAACAAAATGGAAGAAAAGATCTTGAAACTATAGTCCTTCTCAAGGAGCTTCTACTTGATGCAGCCATTGAGTATCACTGACTTATAAAGAAATCTGGACCTAGAAATGTTAAGTGTGAAACACAGTGAAAACTGGACCCATCAGTGTTAGTCAAAGACAGAGATGAAATTTGTATTTTTTTTCTGACTCCAAAGCCCAACGTTTTTTACTCCACCCTGTGCTGTATACTTCATGACTGTTACTACTTATTGAGAGATTGCTACATGCAAGGCACAAGGCAGTGTGTGTTAAACACATTACTTCATTTAATCTTCAACATTTCTGAGAGGCATGCAGCGTTCTCCCCATTTTACAGATGACAAAACTGAGAATTAGAGATTTTAAGCAACTTAACCAAAGTCATCTAGCTATTACATCATGGACCAGGGTTTACATCGATGTCTGTCTAATTCCCAAGAAATAATCCTTCCATCATATGATACTGATTTTTGTAGAAAATAATAGAAATTCCGTAGCCACTTTGACCTACTCTGTCTCTGTTTCACTCACTAGGTCTAGTTTCTAGGTCATAGAAGGGATTGAGCTCTGACTTTGAACCGCAGTTCCCATATCGTGCTTCCTCTTTTGCTCAAGTGTCGGACATGTTGGATGATAAATAAGACTTGTTCTGTTCTCGAGGGCCCCAGCCTGTGCTGACACTTTGGAGGAAGTGATGCTACTTGGTTAGTACAGATTTCCCCCTACTTTTTCCTTTGTTCTTAGAGACATTTGGGGAAAAGACACTGAGTAGTGAAGTGGCCAGGGGTCACATCAGTCATCTGCAAATTTTTTGGTAGTCTATCTTGTGTAGGGCACCTGGTAGGAGGCAAGACATTTAAAGAGGTTTGAGATAAAGTTCTGACTTTCTAGGAGCCTATAATTTATTTAGATGATTAGAGCTTTTGATCCAAACAAAATCCCCCCACCCAGTACTAGTTATATCAGAATACCATTGTCTATCTTTAACCTTCTCACATATGCCTAGTAGACTATTTT
The DNA here is from genome assembly GCA_935064755.1 of Tragelaphus eurycerus. Classification (NCBI taxonomy): domain Eukaryota; kingdom Metazoa; phylum Chordata; class Mammalia; order Artiodactyla; family Bovidae; genus Tragelaphus; species Tragelaphus eurycerus. The sequence continues at coordinate 12,095,019 of CAKXYN010000016.1, forward strand.
AAAATATTAAAAAATTCAGTTCCTAAATGGAACACCAGTATAAAAAACATAAAAGCAAAGCTGTTTTGATTGAAATAGTGGGATATGCCTGGAACCCCATGGGCCCAGTCTCCTTTTTCTCATCTGGTAGCTTTTGAGGCACCTCATCAACAGGCTCTTCCAGGGAACACACGTAAAACTCTGCGAGGTGCTTAGAAAGATCCTGGATGCACATTCAGAAGACCAGAATTGTATTCCTTACTCACTGATAACCTTAGCAAACCCTTTAGTTCAATCATTAGGAAGCTTCTGGTTCATGCAAGTGACTCCATTTCTGAATTTCAGGTTGTCTTCTGTGGGCATTGAGTATTTCTCAGAGGGAATGTGACTTGGGAAGATCTCCAGCGTCCTTTACCACTTCAGCATCACTCTGTTTATTTTGAACACTCAAGACAGCAGTGCAGAGGAGCAGAGTTTTCACATTCCTCGGCCCTGAGTCAAGGTTGTTCTTTCTTTTACGTTCCAGTGATACTGGGGAAGGGAGGCAATACAAGCATTTTCTATACTCTCTCTTGCTGCTACTACAGGCTTTTTTTTTTTTTTTCCCACTCAGAAACAAAAATCTTCTCCAGTATTTATCCAACATTAACTTATTAACCTCGCATCTCTTTCCCCTGGTTTCTAGGGGCATTCTAGCAACTTGTATCATCTGCTCACCTCATCCAGCTCAGTGCTTCATATCTCATAAGGACCCTGGCATTTGGTTCATTGTTTCCTCTCCCTGCTTATCTTGACAAACTGTAGGAGTTATTTGAGTGTCTATGTGGTCAGTCTAGGCAGTACCTAGCCTCTGAGTTTTTTAATGTCTTCAATTGCAGTGTAAACTGCAACCTATTTCATCCTCCTGTTTCAATGATCACATTGGAACTCCTTGCTTTCTGAGGCTTTACACTCTGTTACTCTGATAAAAATATGACAGTCACATTCCTTCTTTCCCACCAAACCTACTACACTCCCATCAAACCTGTTCTTAGTCCCCTTTGCCAGTGCTTTTCTTTATGTCCTTTAGCCTCTCCTGTCCACAGTTGTTTCCCTTTCTAGCCCAGACAGTCACTAGTGTCACTCTCTCCTTAATGCTCATACATTAAGGATCTGTCCCCTCTGTTTTTCTTCTGTCTGTTAAGGCAGATGGGACACTTCCCCCACTTCTTCCTGTGGTTAGATTTTACCTGAATTAAATTCCTGACTTCTGTTCCTGTATTGCTCCTTTCAGGAGAGGAGGAAAGACTTACCTGACTGGTGGATTTTGAAGAGGCTGTAAGCATGCTTAGCTCAGCTCCTTCTCAATCCTCTTTGGGATCTGCCTGCTTGCAGAGAAGGAGGACACACAGTTGTTTCTGAGCTCTGCCTGCCTACAGAGAGCTTACATTCTGCTCTGCTCCTCCTTGAGGTGGAGGAGGGGTGGGGCTCACATCGTTCCTACTGCCTCAGTTTCAGTTCGTTCTGCAAACTAGCCTTTCTTCATGAAAGGTTTGTCGTTTAGTGCCTCCTCTCCTTTCAAAAAATTTAAAAAATAATTATTCTCAACTCTGGCTCAGTCCTTAAATATGAATTTTCTCCATCTTTACTCAGTTGGTCAAGTGCAGCTGAAAGCAAATCATAAGCTAGTTCATTACGTACATACACAGTGGATTCTTGATGGTGCTGGGCAGTCCTTCCCTTGCCATTAGGGGGCTGCTTTCTTCTCTTCCTCCTGGCAGGTCCACTCACATTCCCTGATTCTCCTGAGAGCCTGGTCTGCCCTGTCCATTACCAGCAGTTGAAATCATCCCCCGAACATCAAGAAGTTAATAGACATGAAGGTTCTTACATCTCCATACCTGTAATATTTTTATCACTGCCCATCTTCTCTTTCTTCCCTCACTTCCTAGAAGAAGCATTTTCCCCTGGTTCCAGGTTAATTTCTACATTCGTCTCTTGATCCTATCCTTTTGTTTTCTGTCAAGTCTTTATGTCATTGATTGATCCCTCTCTGCTTTCTCTCCTCTTTGCTTGCTTTGTAAGAGTGTATTCTGGAGACTAAAAACATTTGAGCCTCTCATCCTGAAGCAAAGAAGTCTGTCCCATGGGTCTGTGTACCTTTCCAGTTACAGCCAACTCTTGGCTCTAGTCTGTTCTAGTTCTCTGTCTTCTTGTCCTACATTAACATTTCCATCCACTTCCATCGGGTTTTTACTGCCTCTTTCCCTTTCCCCCAACATATATTAAATCAGCCCTTACAAAGGTCTACTCACATGGTTTTAACTACCAGCTGTTTAGGAAATGGTCCCAAATCTCTATCTCCAGGTCTCTTCCAACTCTGTATACTCAGAGGCAACAAAGGCTATTTTTCTGAGCCCGACCAACACCTCAAACAAAGCAATGTTCCAAACCCAACTCTTACCTCCTCACTAATTTTCACTCTCTTTCTCCCTCTTCTCATCCTTTTCCCACTCTTTTTAACAGGTTTTTCTATCTCAGTTAATGGCAATTTTGCCATTCCAGCCTCCTAAACCAGAAACTTTTAAATCACTCTAGATTCGCTTTTTTTTTTTCCTGGCACCTGCTCACCCTCCCACCTGGCTTCCTATTGTTTAGTCACTATTGTAGAGTCACTGAATCAAATTGAATATTTTAAAACAGATCTCAGTTTTGCCCTTCAACTCTTCATTTTTACTGCCATGGCCCAGTTAGAACCTCTGTCTTTTGCCACAATTGCCACAGCCTTCCAAATGGTTTATCTATCTTACATGGCTGCCTCTCCCTCAATCTGTCCCTTTTAATGCTGTAAAACAGCATGGTTTTTGAAATGTAATCTGATCATGTTGTTTTTACACTTAGAACTCTTTTCTGGTTTTGCATTTGTCTCTGGAAGGAAAGTCCAAATTCCTTTTCATGGTAAGTAATACCCTTCAGCATGCTGATCTCTGTCCACCATTAATGGTGTCTTTTTCTATAATTGCCCTTCACTCTCACCACTGCAATGTGGCAGTGTGGGATGCCTTTCTTTCCGTGCGTATCAGCAGAACTCCTCTTTATCTTCCAGATCCTAGCTAATGGGTTACCTACTCATGGAGGTCTATAGATCTGTACATACAGTCTGTGTTGCATTACTTTACACATGGATATCATTTTCTAGATGGAATGCTACCTGAGGGCTATCACTGCCTTTATCTTTGCAAACACAGTGAACAGTGTTTAGCACATAGTCAACACTCAGAAAATGTTTGCTGAATAAAACTGAAATATGCTAGAGATTGATGAAACGCTATGACTAAAGGGAAATACACCAAATATAAAAATAATCTATGTGTTCAACTGATAGAATCTCAAGTGACTTCCTCTATCTTCTATAATTTGGTAAAATTGAGTTTAAACTGAAAAGAAGTATAAATATTAAAGCGAAATGTTATAGAGGGTAAACCCATAGTGAATGTACTTCCAAGCTAAAATTTCTCAGGGAAAGTTTAGGAAAGGTAGGTAACTTAGACGTTGGGCTCAGGGATTCAGAAAGATAAAATAAAGAAACAAATAAACAAAACAATGAAGCAATCAGTTGAGAAAGATAAATTTAAAAGAATCAGAGACTTACCTGGCAGTTCAGTGGATAAGAACCCATACTTCCACTGCAGGGGCATAGGTTCAACCTGTGGTCTGGAAACTAAGATCCTGCTTGCTGTACAGTGCAGTCAAAGAGAAAAAAAAAAAATCATTCTGTATATGCTTTCTTCATTTATTCATTAAAAATGCTTACGTCTTTAATCATTTGTAGCCTACCTTTTCCCAGTGTCTTTAAATGAACTTACAATGAAAGATTAAGTAAATTAAAGTTCTTTAAAAAAAAAAAAAAGAGGGATAGTGATTTGGGAGGCATAGTGATCTTGGGTGTTTACCTAGCCATAGGCTATGAGGGAGAAGGCATGGCACCCCACCAGTACCCTTACTGAAGATCCATGATGGAGGAGGGGGGCTGCAGTATGGGGGGGGGAGGCCACTCCCGCTGCAGGAGAAGGAAAGGCCCCACCCAGCTGCCGGAGAACCCAGGGGCAGGAGAGCCGGTGGGCTGACACTAGGGGCACGCAGAGCAGACACGACTGAAGGACTAGCAGCAGCAGCAGTGGCTAGTGACAAGGCCCTGGTTTGTCTGCTTTGTAGAAATGAATTTCAACAAAGAGATGGAAAGCAGTAAAACAAGGAAAGTGTATAGGAGAAGGGAAAAAAAAGAGTACTTGTGAATAGACACACACAGGCAGGCTCAGAAAAATAGAGAGTCATGCCTTCATGGTAGTTTAAATGACCTATATGAGGCATTTCTTCTGGGTTTCCCCTGGCCAGTCATCTTGCTCTGCCTGGCTCTCAGTCCGTATTTGGTATAATTCAGCATCTTTTCCTGTGCGTGTACATCTCTTAGCCAAGATGGATCCCAGCACAGAGACCTGTGGAAAGTTTGAGACCACCTATTATGGGCTGACACCCCTCACTTTTTAGCCCCCAAGGAACCTTTCTGTGCATGAATAGTTGGAAAGATCTTTTTGACCTTAAGAATGAGAAATATGTGGTCTCTTTATCTTTTATTTGGGCAGGACTCAGGTCCTCTCTGCCCCTGCCATTATTTTTATCTAGGAGTATCTGTCCACAGGGGACAGACTTCAGCTTCTCAGTCTGGGGCCCATCTATCTCGTGTCTCAAAAGGAAATGAAATCTAACCAAGTAAAATGAAGGCAAGCATTATATTGTGCATCAAGTTCAAGCTATGAAGGTCTTTGTGTTGGCTAAAGATGAGTCACGATTTGGCTTTGACCTTTCTAATGATCAGTGGGAGAGAGAAAATGATAAGATCTATTTGTTGTTCCTGTTTAATTGCTAAGTTGTGTTCGACTCTTTTGCGACCCCATGGACTGTAGCTCACTGGGCTCCTCTGTCCATGGGATTTTCCTGGAAAGAATACTAGAGTGAGTTTCCATTTCCTTCTCCGGGGGTCTTCCCAACCCAGGGATCAAACCCAGATCTCCTGTAATGGCAGACTGATTCTTTACCACTAAGCCTCAAGGAAAGATTTTAATGACCACAAAACACAGACTCAAAACAGTCACTTGAAAATGTATATTTTGTCTTTTAGTACACACTTTCACAAAGGATGATGTGTTGAAATTAATGAATGAAATTTTATCTAACCCCATAAGATGAATTGGCATTTTTGCTTGATCTATTTACCCTACTACTTCCTGAAGTAGGTCCTTGGAGAATCTCATGAGATGAATACTTTTGGTATTGCTAATGGTTTCCAAAATTCTATAGGAGAAATAAACCAGAAAGATGGGACTGAGGTGGCACTAGTAGTAAAGAATCTGCCTACCAATGCAGGAGATGCAAGAGACGCAGGTTCAATCCCTGGTTGGGAAGATGACTGGTGTAGAAAATGACACCCCACTCCAGTATTCTTGCCTGGAAAATTCCATCGGCAGAGGAATCTGGCAGGTTACAGTCCATGGGGCTGCACAGAGCTGGACACGACTGAGCAACTGAGCATAGCACAGCACAGCATACCAGAAAATACATTCCATTGTTATGTTTGATAGTTTCTAATAAGAAATTTAATTTTTGATTTCTTAGGATATCTAGACTATAATGTTTCCTGGATTAAAAAATTGTGAAGAATAAAGCATTCGCTTTAATGATATTTGGAAATATTTTGGAAAATGACCTTCTAAGCTCAAAATTTCCTGTGTCTTCCACAGTGAAACTAATAACTGTAGTAGATACTCAAAATGCACAGGTCCCACTTAATCATGTGGGATTCAGGGCTGCCTCTATGAAGGCTCAAACAGAGTGAGTAGGCTTATAGTTGAAGGCAAACTTACAGGTTCTTTACTACTGAAGGAAAAAAATTATCAAATCAGATCAGATCAGATCAGTCGCCCAGTCGTGTCCAACTCTTTGCCACCCCATGAATCGCAGCACGCCAGGCCTCCCTGTTCATCACCAACTCCCAGAGTCCACTGAGACTCATGTCCATCAAGTCAGTGATGCCATCCAGCCATCTCATCCTCTGTCGTCCCCTTCTCCTCTTGCCCCCAATCCCTCCCAATATCAGAGTCTTCTCCAATGAGTCAACTCTTCGCATGAGGTGGCCAAAGTACTGGAGTTTCAGCTTTAGCATCAGTCCTTCCAAAGAAATCCCAGGGCTGATCTCCTTCAGAATGGACTGGTTGGATCTCCTTGCAGTCCAAGGGACTCTCAAGAGTCTTCTCCAACACCACAGTTCAAAAGCATCAATTCTTCGGTGCTCAGCCTTCTTCACAGTCCAACTCTCACATCCATACATGACCACAGGAAAGACCATAGCCTTGACTAGACGAACCTTTGTTGGCAAAGTAATGTCTCTGCTTTTGAATATGGTCTCTAGGTTGGTCATAACTTTCCTTCCAAGGAGTAAGCGTCTTTTAATTTCATGGCTGCAGTCACCATCTGTAGTGATTTTGGAGCCCAGAAAAATAAAGCCTGACACTGTTTCCACTGTTTCCCCATCTGGACCAGATGCCATGATCTTTGTTTTCTGAATGTAGAGCTTTAAGCCAACTTTTTCACTCTCCACTTTCACTTTCATCAAGAGGCTTTTTAGGAGGGCCTAGAGGAGCTATCCCACGTTGAAGGTCAGGAAGGGTGGCGGTGAGGAGAGACCCCTTGTTCAAGGTAAGGAGCAATGGCTATGCTTTGCTGGAGCAGCCGTGAAGAGATACCCCACGCCCAAGGTAAGAGAAACCCAAGTAAGATGGTAGGTGTTGCAAGAGGGCATCAGAGGGCAAACACACTGAAACCATACTCACAGAAAACTAGTCAATCTAATCACACTAGGACCACAGCCTTGTCTAACTTAATGAAACTAAGCCATGCCCATGGGGCAACCCAAAATGCATGGGTCCTGGTGGAGAGATCTGACAGGATGTGGTCCGCTGGAGAAGGGAATGGCAAACCACTTCAGTATTCTTGCCTTGAGAACCCCATGAACAGTATGAAGGAAGAAATTATAGTGGAATTGAAATGCTCTATTCTCCCATTTGTATCTGAAGGGAATGTTCGAAGGGGAAAAAGGCAATATCCAAAGGCTGAGTACATTATGCTTTTTGAGTGTGCTCCAGTAGAAACATAATGTCAAGTATATTGATTTAACGACCAAATCACTGAATGTAGAAACTGTAATTAAATATACTCTTGAGAACATAATTAGGGAGGTAGTACTATTATTTAATGAATAATGAGGACCAAAAATTTTGAGTCATAAAAACAGGGAAAAGAGCTTTTGGATAGATACTCTTTTCTAAGAATCCAAGTTTCTCTTTATTAAAAATAGTTTTCAAAGCAAATCTCTGAATTTATTTCCCATTGAGAGATTTCCCTCCTTAGTTTGCCTTGTCTTGGAAGCTGTTGAGTTTTCTTCTTTTAAAATCCCTCTCATCTTTTCACTAAGGTTTTTATACCAGCCTCTTTGTATCTTCCTGGACTTTACAACTGTCTTATTGTACCATCTGCTGCCTCCTACTTGAGTCAACAATGTTAACAGATATGACTTCTGCATTCAAGATAATAGTGTATTTGGGGGCATGTCTTCAATCTCATTCTTTTCCAGATATAACAGATTTGATAGCTACTTGCTTCTGACCAGACAGCATGGCCCTAATATTTGAATATAAAGCTGAACAGTTGTTCATATATCTTGTGTATCTTTGTTTTTTGATATGGAACATATTGATAAACTGGATTATCAATATTCTTATATAGCTAAGTATCCATATGATTTTGAAAATATTTTGATAAGGGAAAAAAACCCTCATGTTCTGAGGCAATCCACAATTTTTCTTCAAAACACACAATTTTTGTTTCTAGTAATATCACAAATAGGAGTGGCAGAGGGAAACTCTACACATTGTAAGCTAAAGCACTCTGCTTTAATTTTTGTGCCATTGATTTTTCAGGCCAAATCAAGGGAAAAACACTGCATTTTGAAATACCTGAATATATTCATGTGGTAAGTTATTTATTTAAAATCAGGGTAATTTAGTGGGTTTCACTATATGTCAAAAGCCACATTACAATGCCATAAAACATCTCATAAATCACAAAAGAGGTACCAAGAATAAAGGGATGGCAAAGGAAATCTTAAGAGACATTGTTAATAGCACATTTGGCAGTACAGATTGTTGAGTTCTGAACAGACCAGAATGATGCAGTTTTTGCCAACAATAATAGGGAGGAAAAATACTTTCCATGGTAAATCCAACTACTAAAAGAGTGGAGCTGTATGGCTAATAAACAGCCCATGGAGACAACTTGAAAGCATGCTTTATTTCTTGTATATTACATTATTAGAGGTACTTACAAAGATTCACAGATATCTACAAACTATCAGGTTTATGATAATGGGTAAGGTAAACTATTTTTAACTTATATATGTCTCAAGGAACTTCACACAACATTTCCAAAGAGTCTAAAATTTTTAACAATCAATCAGTTTTCTAAATGTGGTATATTAGTTAGTTTTTGTTGTGGTACCAAACAACCTCAATAGTTCAATGACTTATAAGAACAAATGTTTATTTTAAAATTGTATTGTAAGAGGGCTGCAAGTTAGCTGAGATGTCTTGGCTGGGCTCAATTGGGATGATTACCTCCATATATCTTCTCATTCTAGGACCTGGGTTGAAGGAGCAGCTGTTAACAAGGTTATGCTATTCTCACAGCAGAAGGCAGAACACAAGAGAGATAGAGCCTAGCCATGCAAACATAATCTGTACCTGATGGAAAGTGGCTTAAGCCTGCTCACATTCTGTTTGCAAGAGCAAGACACAAGACCAAGTCAAAAGTCAGTGGGGTTGGAAGTACATACATCCTATGGTTAAGAATGGCAAATGTAAGGAGGAAATGAGTAATTAAGAACAGATAATACAATCTAACCGGGGAAGGCAATGGCACCCCACCCCAGTACTTTTGCCTGGAGAATCCCATGGACGGAGAATCTCAGTCCATGGGGTCGCTGAGAGTTGGACACGACTGAGCTACTTCACTTTCACTTTTCACTCTCATACACTGGAGAAGGAAATGGCAGCCCACTCCAGTGTTCTTGCCTGGAGAATCCCAGGGATGGGGGAGCCTGGTGGGCTGACGTCTACGGGGTCGCACAGAATTGGACACGACTGAAGTGACTTAGCAGCAGCAGCAGCAGCAATACAATCTAACACTTTTGATAAAAGGTACTGTTGGTAAAAATTAACATTTTGTGGAAATTTCTCTAATAAAATTCTGTCAAAGTTCATTGATAATTTCTTGTAGTATAATCTATTAATGCAATTTATTCTAAATCCTTATTGTCTTCCCTTGCCTGAAGCATTTGATAATCTCCTCCTTGAAACATTTTCCTCTTTTTTGATTCTATAGTATTTTTCTTGATTCTCCTCTTATCTATCTGAAGATCTTTGTATGTCTTCATTAATTATCTCTCTGTGGTTCTAGAAATAAAACTTTACCACTTGATCTTTCAATGGCTTTCTTATTGCTAACCAATTTCAACACCAAAACCTCCTATGATTTCAATGATCTCTTTCATGTGGAAATAACTCAAATGCCTTTCTCTAGTCCTGACTTTGTACTTCAACCTGCCTTCTGGGATCTCTATCTGAATGGCTTTTGACACTTTGAATTCAATATTGTCATTAGAAACTTGTTGTCTTTCCATCTACATGTGTCCTGGATTTCCCTATTTCTAATGGCAGCACCATTTTCTAGGTCATTCTGACTCAAACCTATGAGTCATATTTGAATCCTCCCTTCTTCTATCATCCAATCAATAAATGCTACATCATGGACTATTTCATCATCACATGTTTCCCACAACCATCCACTTACTTTTCCAACACCATCTTCATTCCAGCTCAACCACTTCAAAATAATAGTCTACTTTCCTTTGTTCTACTTCCTTTATCTGCTTATTTGTCACCAAGTTTTCCAGATCAGAGCTCATAGAACTTTCTAGTTACCCTCAATGTCTAAATCAATCACAAATTTACTCTGATATACAAGAATTTTCACAGTATGTTTCTATCTTAGCTTTTGGGGGTTACCTTCTAAAAGTTAAGGTTCACGGAAGTGCCTGTCAAAACAAACAACTTGATATTACTTGAACACATCCAGTTTTTCCAGAGAAGTGGAAAAACTTATCTTTTATCTGCTGTTTTTCTTTCTCTTTCTGGTGTATACTCCTGGCTTCAATTTTGGTTCAAGTGCTGCATGTGGTCTTAAAGTTCAGTCTCAACCAAAAGATTCCTTCTAAGAACTTTGTTCAATAGTACTTGGTTTTCATCTCTCTAATGCATAGATTTGCTATGTGTTCCAGTGACTTATAAAATTATTCCTTTATTGAGACTACTGTTTTGGGGGGGATGGGGAGCAAGTAGATATTACTTGTAATTCCTATAGCATCTAGCTCAGAACTTTGTATATAGTAAATTTATAATATTAATACATTAATAAAATTAATAATTTTAGAACTTGAACTCAGGAGGCAGACTGACTCTCTGGCACTATAAAAGTTAATTATAATTATTTTTGTTATTAAATATTCATTAAATGCTCACAGAATATGGTTACATTTGAAAAAGTCTTATATTATTTCCTACCTTGATTATAAAGTGATTATAAATGAGAACAAGCACATTTAACATAGGGATAATTAAGAAATGGTTTATCTTCTTATTTACAATGGACATTCATTATAATCCTTTTTGTTTGGCGTTGAAGGTAAGATCCATTCTTTGCACTAGGTTAATTTCTGTCTTGGGTGTTTAAAATTAGTCTATGCAGTAAAGAAATTTCTTGATGTAAATTGTTTCTGTATCTTGCAAAAGATCATTAAAGTAGCTGAATCTCCTTAGAAGATAAACATAAAAATAAATAATTTACTTTTACTATGACTTGGTCAACAGTTTAACTTACGTTAGTTATTATTCTTTCTGAATAGTTACCTTCTATATAACTGCCTTGTTTCACAGTGAACTTAGTTATTCAAAAATAGGTCAGTAGGGAGAGTGTGGGCTGATCTACTCTTAATTTCAGTTTTTAAGATAGAGACATTAACTTCTAGTGTTTGTTATAAATAGTAATTAAATGATATAATTTTTAGAAATGTTAATATCTCAGAGTCATCATACTACATTAACACAGTTGGGAAATAATGGTATTGATGTCAGAAAAAGAAGTGAATATGCACTTAAAAATTTGTTGAGATGGTAGATCTCATGCTAAGTGTTTTTATCATAGAAACAAACAGACAAAAAGATGAGAACAAAATAAAAATCCTAAAGGGATGTAGCTAAAATTTTAGAGGTGATGGATATGTTTATTACCATGGTGATATGAGTATATGCATATGTCCAAGCTCATTAAATTGTTTATATTAAATACATGTAGCTTTTTGTATATCAATTATAACTCAATAAAGTTTTAAAGAAAAACAAAACAAAAACATCTTTAATAGAATCTGAAACATATTCAGGATATAGTAACAGTTTCCAGGAATCCTGAGAAGCAAGTGAAGGAAAAATCAGTATGATGGCCTAAAATGAGAACAGGCTTTGGAATAACATTTTGTACATATCCAGTTAAACTGTGTGCAGCACAGAAAAAGATAAAAGTTTCCCAATTCATTTTATGCTAACATAACCTTGACTGCAAAACCTTCCAAGCCAGAATAAAAAGAAAAACAGAGACCATTCTCATTTATGTGTATTGTTGCAAAAATTGTTAATAAAATGTTGGCATGTTAAATTGAACACCAAAAAAGGATTAAAAAATCATACTCTTATGTGTTTTATTAAATTTGAACTTTTTTGGAATAAATATAAAGTTTGTCAGTTTCCCACTGGAGTTTCTTGCTATTAAACTTTCAAAATATTTTTGTGGTTACTGTCAAAAATAAAAGTCTCACTTTTGTTTTTAATCCCTTCAGTCCCCTTGTGTTTGGCAATTACTACAAAAAAAAAATTAAAATGACATTGAAATTTATTCCTCAGATCTCTAAATAACACCTAAATTTTATATGCAAATGTCTTAACATAGTGAGTTTTAAAACTTTCTTAAATGCAGAGGTTTTGCCTATTCTTTAAAAATCCTCAAAACAAATATGCAAATTAATTAAAATAGGGATGGTAGGTGGTTAGATGTTTATATATTTAAAATAACTTGTGTTTACCTCATTTTATGAAAATAATCCATCTGAGGTATTTTTGCTTGTTCAAGTTGTACAAGAGACAAAACCAATACAAAAATCACTTGTATGGGTATAAAATATTAAGTATAGGTGATAATTCAGCCTTTATTAGTGACTAACCTTGTTTCTATAATGTAGTTATTTAGCCACCTAGAGTCTTGAATTTCTTATCTGTAAATGAAAGATGAGGACTGGATGGTCTTTTTGGTTCCAAATCCTAATGTTATTAAAACCCCAAACCAAAATTATTCTGTGAGTAGGATCCATAGATGGCAGTACCATATAATAAACACAATAGAAGAAAAAGGATGTTTTATGAACCTGTTCAGATTAGGGAAAACACATAATTAAAACTCATCTGTTTTGGAGTTTCAAATAGAAAAGAGAAAGCAAAAGCAAAATGGCCATCATCACTTAATTTCTAGCTACATAAGGTAAAGATGGGAGAAGAACTAATGTTTTCTTTTTCTATATAAACAATGTCCTGAAGAATAAACAATTAGGAGATTTCTAAAGGACTTAGAGACTCCAACTCTGTTAGAAAACTGGATTTTAAAAAAGGCACTGGAAATAATGTACCTACTGAAAGTAAAGTAGAAAACCCAGAAAACAAACCTTAAACTGAAATGACATTTAACTGAGCAGTGAAAACTTATCAGGATGATTTATAGGTAAAAATATGTACCTGACCTAGTAAAAAAAATCTGCACTGTAGGATATTTTGAAATTGACATTCTTTTATTTTTAGATGGCATAAAGTATCTTAACCTAGGGCTTCCCTGGTGGCTCAGTGCTAAAGAATCTGCCTGCCAATGCAGGAGACTTGGATTCAGTCCTTGGGTTGGGAAGATCCCCTGAAGAAAAGAAATGACATTTCACTCCAGTATTCTTGCCTAGGAAATTCCATGGACAGAGGAGCCTGGCAGGTTACAGTCCATGGAGTCGCAAAAGAGTTGGACATGACTTAAGACTAAACAACAAAAAAAACCCTTAAGTTTAATTTTTTTTTTTTCTACTCTTGGAAGACAGCACAGTGACTGGCTTTGAAAGTGTGTCAAGGGATTGTTTGTATAGCATTTTACATATCCATGGTAATGTGGGTGGTTTTAGGAACTTTGAGGACAAATGTAATCTATGAAGACAGAGATTTCCAAATAAAGTCACAATTCAACCCATGCTTTTTATTACCAATATAATCACCCAATTCTTATGGATTTGGAATTAACAAATTAAATTTTCATTAAGGAAAAATTCCTTGAAAACTATATTTGAATGTGTCATTAATATCTTACAGTGCATTTAAAATCATATACAATATATAAGACCAGGAAAGACATTTTTCCTTTCAGAATGCTTTATAAAGAACTTTCTCACATTATAAATTATTATTACCATGATGAAACTGAACAAATAGCCAAGAAGCAGTTACTCATAGAGTATGAATTGTTCAACCCTAATATTTAATACTACCAGCCAGGGAAAGTGACTAATGTTCTTCACTATAATATGCATTCAGAGGCTGCACAAGGAGGAACTTCATTCAACTTTACTAAAACATCAGTGATGTTATAATGTAAGAAAATGAAATACATCTCAACAGCAAAAGAGATAAGTACCTATTATCCATGCAATTCATATTCCTAACAATTGTAATATGGGTGTTGGGGGCTAAAGGGTCTGTAATTCATACATTCAACAGTCATTCTTTTAACACCATCTGTTTCTAGATGTCAGAGCAAATGTGGAAATTTTATGTAGGGTGATGCATTGCCCTCTGATTGTCTGCAGTCTCATTGTCAGGTAGACGTGTATAGCTTGAAATAGATACCAGGGCTATCTATTAGAGGTACATACTAGAGGACATAATGGGACATCAGAGTGGAGTTGGGAAGTGTCCTGGAGGTGAGTTATGGGCATCATGTGCAATGTCAGGGAAAAACGAGAACTAGGAGTCTAGAGGGATGGCAGTGGGAGAGGCAATGTTTCTCATTGAGAACAGGGTAACCTTCATGGCTCCTTCCCTAACAATGAGCTGGTAGTGGACACCTTAACAGGCTTTATCCCTTCTAAGCCTACCTCTTCTGGTCTTCCCATTCTCTGTTGCTGGTCATTGCTTAGGGGTCTGGTTCTTGCTCTCTGTCAGCTACACTGGGTGTTTGTTCCTTAGGTTTCATGCATATCTACAAGCTTTCTTCCAGTCCCCACTACTCAGCATTCTCCACCCAAGACAGCCAGGGGGTCAGGCGCCAAGCTCGTGTGTGTGTGGCTGTGTAAAATTACAGACATTTGCTTAATTAAAAAGCAGCACTAAAATTAATCAGGGTTGTGAGATGAATGTGAGAGAACAATTTGATCTTACATGGACAAGAAAATACATCTGAATTTGGTGTGATAGAAAATACTTACGGAAAGATACTGAGCAGAAAAGTGAATGTCATTTTCTCCCAATGTCTGTTATTTGGAAGTGGCACACTGGATAGGAAACTTGTCATCTGGATTAGACTAGTAGCTCCTTGAAGGCAGGGTTCTTCAATATGCACTCAGGTGTCTCCTAGGAAGCCCGAGTTCCTAATCAGTAAATACTGGCTGATGGAGAGAGGCAGTTCTTAAATTGTCTACTTAGAAATAATTTTGTCTCTTATGAAATTGTATGAACATTTCCATTTTTGTTTCCAGTCTTTCTCTGAAAGGGCAAAACAGACACAAAATTAAAGAGAGCTTACGCACTGCTTTTTTTTTTCTGTATATCCTATTAACTTTTAAAAATAGTTAAGACATACACTCCTCTTTGAAATAGGCCTGTGCTGTATGACTGTGATTAAATTTGTCTTCATTCATCAAGAGTTTTTCATTTTCCATTTATTTCTTATATTTTAATCCAGTTCTGACTAGGGAAGAGAGCCTCGAATGAACCTGAGATTACCTAATTCAAATCAGGCATATAAATTGTCTTGATTTTCAAAAATAAAATACAATAGATCAAGTACCGTAATCAGGAGCAGAAGGTAACAAAAGTTCACATTAAACATTTTGCAAATGATTCTGATGGGCTTTTTTGTATTATAGAATGCTTGCTACCTGAAAATATAAATAGTGACATGTTTTGATGTTGGTATAGTGTTTTATATTTTCAGCATTTCGCTTCAGTTTAAGTCACTAATATGACCTTAGGAGAACCTGTCTCTTGTTAACTGACAGCTATTACAGAGGCATAGTCCACTTAATTTTCCTCTGTATTATTAGTTTTTATTGTTTGATATTTGAACACCACTATACAAGTTCAAATATTACTAAAAACTTAGGTAGAATAGCAGTATTTAAAAATTATTTCAACTTTACCTCTGAAGACCTAGTTTTTGTTACCATGTCTGCTGCTGTGGCTGCTAAGTCGCTTCAGTCGTGTCCGACTCTGTGCGACCCCAGAGACGGCAGCCCACCAGGCTCCCCCGTCCCTGGGATTCTCCAGGCAAGAGTACTGGAGTGGGGTGCCATTGCCTTCTCCATGTCTATACTGATACAAAAGTAATTGTGGAGACTTTCCCCATGTTTTTCCAAATTCAGATGATTAGTAAAGTGACTTGTCTTAAAGATGCTTAGTTGATGCAAATGATTATGATCTAGGAATATCTAAATTTCTAAACTGTAATCATGGATGCTATGCTATGCTATGCTAAGTCACTTCAGTCGTGTCCGATTCTGTGTGACCCCATAGACGGCAGCCCACCAGGTTCCCCCGTCCCTGGGATTCTCCAGGCAAGAACACTGGAGTGGGTTGCCATTTCCTTCTCCAAAGCATGAAAATGAAAAGTGAAAGTGAAGTCGCTCAGTAGTGTCTGACTCTTAGCGACCCCATGGATTGCAGGCTCCTCTGTCCATGGGATTTTCCAAGCAAGAGTACTGGAGGGGGGTGCCATTGCCTTCTCCAGTAATCATGGATAAAGGAGAGTAAATAATCTCTTTTGAATTTAGATATCCTTGTCTCATTCATTCTTTGTTTTCTCCTCTATTGACCCCACAGGCTTAGCACAGTGGCTGAATATCAAGGGTGCCAGAATGATTTAGTATATAAATGTTAAAGTCACCATCACTTCTCTTAGGTCACTGATTATTGCTGTCCTTTTGTTTTTTAAAGACTTAAAAAAAAAAAAAAAAAAAAAAAAAAACCAGCAGTTTTTGGTTGAGAACAAAATTGAGAGGTGGGTACAGAGATTTCTCATATGTCCCTTGCCCCAACCCATGCATTCTCCCCAACCCGTGCTTTATCAACATCACTCACCCCAGAGTAGTACATTTTTACTAAAGATAAACCTACAGTTTACCTTAGGGTTCACTTTTGGGATTGTATGTTCTATGGGTTTGGAGAAATGTATAATGACATATTCATGATAATAATGAACAGAGTATTTTCACTTCCTAGAAGTCCTCTGTGCTCTGCCTATTGATCTCTTCCTCAACATCTTCTTCCTCAGCTGCTCCTGGAAACTGCTGATCTTTTTACTGTTTTCATAATTTTACCTTTTTCAGAATGTGACACTGTTGGATTCATGCATATATGGCTTTTTCAGATTGACTTGTTTCACTTAATAGTATGCATTTCATGGGTATTATAATTCCATAATATGTCTTTGCATGGATTAAAAATGCCTGTCTTTTGAGAGCTGACTAATACTCCACTTGTGGATATACCAGCATTTATTCATCCATTCACTGAAGGACAACTTGGTTGCTTCATATATTGATGCACTTTTCAGAATAAAACCCAACATGTTCTATAGCATAAAAAAAGAATGTCAGGGATGTAAAGTACCTCTTCATCTTTTGTCTAGCTTCCAAATTAGTGATTTCATTCATTGTATTATAGGATTTTACAGTGGGATTGAAGGGGGAGCTAGAGGTGGTGGCAGAGCTGTGATGAGTTTAGATCTCATTTATTTTGAATCTATTATTTTGGTTGAGGACAGTTGATTTTGATCAGTGTCAAAAATACAAAGCATCTGCCAGTGCAGAACCATGTAATCTTACTAGCCAATTTGTAGAATGGATTCACCTTTCTAGTCCTGACAGCTTTGATACAGCAGTGCATAGGAAAGCTGTTCAGGACCCTGGATGTCCAGGCAGATTTGGAGGAGGGTAGGATTCATATCATGGAGAGAAAGAGAGAAAAGAGTGAAACAAGGGGAGATTGAGCACATAGGATGTCAAACACTTTTTCCCACATGACCTATCTTTGTATTTACTGTATATAACTTGTCCTTTATATTGAGTTCTATGGATTTTGTCCACTTCCAGCTACTGTCCATTTCTCTGGACATGGAAAAATTTTCCATGCCTTTTATCTTTTACCACTCTTGAATTGACTTCAAATAGGCTTTTATCCCTCACCAGCCTAATGAAATACATCAGTGGCCTTTATGTTGCCGAAATCAAAGGTCACCTCTCAGTTCATATCTCCCTTGACTTATCAGCATCATTTGACACAGGTGATTCTGTCTTCATTTTGGAACATTTTTTAGATTTGATCTCCAGGAATAGACTCTTTCCTCCTATTTTACTGGCTTTTGTCTTTTATTCTCCCTTATTAAATCCCTCATATATTCATCTCAAACCTCCTAAAACTGGAGAACCCCAGAGTTCAGTTTTCAAACTGCCCTGTTCTATCTAACTGTACTCACTCCCATGATGATTCCCCCCCGCATCTATGGCTTTAAGTATAATCTATATGCTGACTATGCTTAAATTTATATTTGTACTGCACACTTTTCCTCTCAATCCTGGACTCAGCTTACTATGTAACAAACATCACTACTTGGATGTCTGATTAGCCACTTCAAACTTAATAAGTTTAAAATAGAGACATGCTTTTTCTTCCCAACTGAGAGAGTCAATTCCTAGGCAGGTTGATGAGAAGTCTGGGGTCCCTAAGATGGAAAAAGGGGTCTGGGGCTCTCAAGGAGGGGTTGGGGGTCTGGAATTCTCAAGGAGGGGAAAAGGACAAGCAACTTTTTTTTTTTCTTCTACATTTCTCGGTCTTAGTCACATAAAACATTTGTTTTCTTTAAGCCTGGAACTGATGATTACACAACAAATAGCCCAGTTTAAACTCTGTACTAAGGATTATATAGCAACCATGTATCCTGCTTGAGGACAGTTTTGCCTTCCTGAAAACCTCCTGACTAATCCTGATATTTTAGAATGTATATTATGGGAGTGGGTCTGGTAAGATATTTCTATTGTTAAGTTCTAATCCTGTTATCTTAAAATGTAAACTGTGGGAGTGGGTCTGGTAAAATTTTTACAACCTTGAGACATTCTTTTGATGTATTGTAATAACCAATTAAAAATGACATAACTCCCTTGCTAACACTAGCCACGGGGGCACTCTCCATCCCCCTTCTGATGTCTATGTCAGAAGCTTGCTCTGTCCCTTTTTCACTTTAATAAAACTCTGCTACACAAAAGCTCTTGAGTGATCAAGCCTGGTCCTTGGTCCGGAAGCTAAATCTTCTTCGGAGATCATGAATCTGACATGGTAAACTATCATAATCCTATTAGTTCCTAGCATTCTGCATCTTGATAAGTGGAAAATTCATTCTCCCACTTTCCCTGAACAAAAACTTTGGGGTCATTTTTTACTCCTTTCTTTTTTGCATACACCCACATCCAATGAGTCAGCAAACTCTGCCAGAACACTTCTTTCAGATAAATACAAATCACCTCTTCTATTATCAGTCTGGTTCAGGCACCATTCTCTTTTGCCTGAATAACTTCAAGTTTCTTTATCAGTTTTCTGTTTTCACCTTTGACCCTACCACATACTCTCTACGTAGCATTCATGGAGCTCCTAATGCCGAAACCTCAACCTCTGCGAATGGGTGCCAAATTGAATTTTGGAGACCATTTTGGGTGAAGTAGAAAAAGGTAGCTTTATTGTCTTGTCAGATGAAGGGGGAAACAGTGGAACCCTGCCCTAAAACACTGTATGTCCCAACCCAGGAGTGTTTGATGAAGAGTTTTACAGCAATAGTTCAAGGGTGAGGTTGCTGATAAGATTAGGGTATGTGCAGGGGCTATACTCCTTTAATCTGGTTTTAGGTAATCTGAATTTCTGTGGTTCCTTTAATCTGGTTTTCTTGAAGAGCTCTGCTTCCTTTAATCTGGAATGAAGAATGATGACATCTTCCATTCCACTGGAGGTTTTAGTTATATAGAAATGCTGTTACATGTATCCCTTGAGGCAGAACCTGGATCCTCCTCCAAGGTTGCTCTGTTGTTTCCTGGCTGTTCTTCCAGTTTCTCCGCCTTCCCTCTGCTTCCTTGGTTAGCAATTGTTTGAGTCTGCCCTTTGGGACTCACGAAAGTCCTGGGGGCCCGAGTCTGTTCCCTATGAAGAAGGAACAGGGGACTGCTTTCCTTCCACGTCAGAACCTTTAAACTTTGCACCTTCAGTTCCCTCTCTTAGGATTCTCTTTCCTCATGTATGTGCCTGATTTGTGCCAATACTTCATCCAAGTATCTTCCCCAATACAGAATAGCATTTTTTCCATCACTCTATCCTTTTGCTCTGGTATCACCCAATACCTTATTTTCCCACCAGACATATTTATTTGTTTATTTCTTCATTGTTTCTCTCTATTAGGAAACAAATGCCATAAGGGTAGAGACCTTGTTCTGGAACTATACCTGGCATCTAATAATATTAGTTTATTAATATTTAATAAGTATTAAATGAATTAATGTTAAAAGGTTGAGGACAGAGATGTGTGAACAATAACACAGTGGAAATAAGCATGTAGAGCATAGCACATTGTAAGTGGCTTTTATGGAATATGAAATTACTCTGGTAAAAGTTAGAAAGCTATAAATATCACTACTTGAGAAATAAGGACTCAGAATAAAAATGGTTACTGTCAGCCTCCATTGCCTCCCTACTATTTTACCCATTCATGACTTCTTTTTGACCTCCTTCTCTACTTGGGCTTTCTCTGCCTTTTTTCCTTAGAGGTACACCCAGAGGAAAAAATTAAAAATAAAATCTTACTTTCTAAGTTATTCTTAATATAATTTATTCCATCTGACATGTTTCATTGCCCTATTAACTTTGGCAAATATCCTTTCTTACTTGAATGTAACCACAAAGCAAGCCTATAACCAGTTAATTTAAAAAAGTTTATTTAAATATTTATTACTTACTTGGAATCAGAAAATACCAGAATGGCTGTACAATTACATAAGCGATAGCCATATAACACAAATATGAGAGAGTAAGAAAGAACAAAGAGAAAAGTAAGTTAAAGTAATTAAACAGAATCATGATTAAGACTTTGTTATTACAAAAGCATGCCATAGAGCGGGGTCATTTAACTACAGCCAGGAGGTTAAACCCAGCTCAATGCCTGTTTTTGTAAATAAAGTTTTATTGGAACACAGTCACACTCATTCCTTTGTTCCTTGTCTTTGCTGATTTCACATTACAGCTGTGACAGAGTCAGGCCTTTAGAGATGGAAATATTTACCATCTGGCCCTTTATAAAACGTTTGCTGATTACTGCCATAGAGTCCCATATGCTCATGAAGGATGGGCCCCAAACTTGGTTCTAACCTTTCTAGTTGCTAATGCAGAGATCCAACTTTCTCCACTCATGAGGGCCTCAGTTTCTATAGAACAAAATAAATTTCAGCTTTCTAGGTCGAATACAATTATTTCTGGTGCTGAAACCAAAAGGATCTGTCTGTGAAAGATCCTTATCAGTAGAACCTTGACTAATGTAACAGTGTCCTTTGTAAGATGCTCACACTAAACATGATAAAGGACAATTCCAGTTGCTTAAAATACCCCTTCATATAGGCTGATATCTTCACACCAAAGTTCAGTTCTCTCTTTGTGGGAAATTCTGTGAGGAACCATGGCATATAATCTCTTGCCTAAGCATCTCCATTCAAATTTTATGACCATTCATTTTGATGATTTTTTATTTTTTCATATCTGGTATCTTATTATCATGTCACACACTCAACATTTCTCTAATGTTGGGCAAGTTAACTTTCCATGGATTCATTTTGGAAAGAGTAAAAAAAATATCAGATCAGATCAGTCGCTCAGTCGTGTCTGACTCTTTGTGACCCCATGAATCACAGCACGCCAGGCCTCCCTGTCCATCACCAACTCCCGGAGTTCACTCAGACTCATGTCCATCGAGTCAGTGATGCCATCCAGCCATCCTCTGTTGTCCCCTTCTCCTCCTGCCCCCAATACCTCCCAGCATCAGAGTCTTTTCCAATGAGTCAACTCTTCACATGAGGTGGCCAAAGTACTGGAGTACGAGTTTCAGCTTTAGCATCATTCCTTCCAAAGAAATCCCAGGGCTGATCTCCTACACTTCCAGTGGTGTAGAGGCATTAAAGGGTATGCCATATTTGTGGATTGTTAAAAATTTGAGTATATATGGTAATAAATGGTCTGAGGTAGGGTTGGTGCAAAGTAATTTAGAGTCAGATTGTAAAAGTTCTTGTTAAATATTTGGGCTTTATCCAGTTGGCAAAGGGATCCCCACTAATATTTTCAAAGTCATTTTTGACTGTATGTCTTTTAGCTAAATACTGAAGAAAGTAAAGTCATTTAAAAAACAAAGAATAAGGCCATTGTGCTTTGTCTCCCCCAAAGCAACTCCAAACAGGTGTTCCTACCTACTATGGAATGATATGAGTCTAAAGAATTGCTTCTAATAGCTTCTTCCGCTTTCCACTGCCCCTGGCTTTTTAATACTACCTCCTTAGGGTTCATGACTGTCTTTTTCCAAGGTCAAGGCTTTTCCAAATCCTCCTAGTACCCCTTTCCTGCAGTGTTTTTAACACAAACACATGCTCTGTCTGTCAAGTACAGTGTAAAAATGACTTTGCTGGAAGGCGTGTAGATTTCTGGGCATAAGCTGCACATGGAGCAAGCATTATGAGCAGATGGCCTCATTACTAGATCCAGCCTGAGCCAGACAGAAACAGTGCCGGGGCTTTTACAGGATGAGACAGTTATGGCTTTCTGATCTTCAGCTCCGTGCTTTGGTCTCAGGTCTACAGTTAGGTTCAGTTCAAAGCAATTCTCTTTGGAACTTCCATTTTACATTCTCCCCTTGTTTAGCATTGTATATATATAATCTCTCCTCTAGCTGCTCTCTGTATGCCTGGATAATTTTACATACTGGTGTTTTTTACTCTGGTCTGCTCCAGTTCCCTTAAGGTCCATCTCTATTCTTCAGTCTCACTGAGTGTGCCCACCTCCTGGTTTTTCAGTTTTCTTAAGCATCTTTTGTATCACTCTCCCTGGATTGCACTCCAATCGTGAGCATTTCTCAGTCTAACTTTCAGTTGCCTGTCAATCTGTTTTAAAATAAGTGTGCCAACATTTCTCCTTTTCTACAGGAAAAAAACATGGTTATAAGACAGTTTGTAGTAAAGTCAGGGCAAGGTGAGGGGTAAGAGTATTCTTACCCATTAATATTTAAGAATGTGATGGCGAAAGATAAGGGAAACAATTGAGAGACAAATGAAGCCTGAATGCATAATTTATACTCCTTCAAACTCTCTTTCTCAAATTTAGGCAGCTTGGCAGGCGCTCTTGCTTATCTCCGTAGAAAAGAAGCAAATACTCTGATCTTCCTTTCTTGATTCCTTTTAGTGTAAATAGGGAAGAGTAGTTTTCCAGTTTCCTTCTTTCACTTGAGTATTATACTTATTATTGTTTTCTCAAATACAGCTTAAGCTTTTTGAAGGTAGGGGTCATGCATTTACTATGCTGTATCTCCTGCTGCACCAACATTTAGCTATGAAAATCTCTTGCTTTTGTTTAATTTTGTGTTGATTTTGTCCTCAGGTTCTTGGTGCGGGTAAGCTGGTTTCCAGTTGGCTCTGCTCTTCACAGCTTTCCAAGCTCAAATTCAATAGAAAAGATAGCATTTCCCTAAGTTGCTGTTTAGCAATGAAATTAAAAGATGCTTACACCTTGGAAGGAAAGTTATGACCAACCTAGACAGCATATTAAAAATCAGAGACATTACTTTGCCAACAAAGGTCCATCTAGTCAAGGCTATGATTTTTCCAGTGGTCGTGTATGGATGTGAGAGTTAGACTATAAAGAAAGCAGAGCGCCAAAGAATTGATGCTTTTGAACTGTAGTGTTGGAGAAGACTCTTGAGAGTCCCCTGGACTGCAAGGAGATCCAACTGGTCCATCCTAAAGGAGATCAGTCCTGGGTGTTCATTGGAGGGACTGATTTTGAAGCTGAAACTCCAATACTTTGGGCACCTGATGTGAAGAGCTGACTCATTTGAAAAAACCCTGATGCTGGGAAAGATTGAGGGCAGGAGGAGAAGGGGACGATAGAGGATGAGATGGTTGAATGGCATTACTGGGTGGACTCCCGGAGGTAGTGATGGACAGGGAGGCCTGGTGTGCTGCGGTTCATGGGGTCACAGAGTCGGACACGACTGAGCGACTGTAACTGAACTGAACTGTGTCTGACTCTTTCGCAAACCCCTGGACTATAGCCCACAAGGCTCCTCTGTTCATGGGAATTCCCAGGCAAGAATACTGAATTGGGTTGCTATTTCTTTCTCCTTCCTGACCCAGGGATCAAATCCTTGTCTCCTGCATTAGCAGGTGGGTTCTTTGCCACTGAACCATCAGGGAAGCCCCATCTCCCTAAGCAGTGCAAACAAAATATCTGGGCTATCATTTGTTTTAATTGAATCATGTATATCCTTGAAGGGTTATCATGTCCAGAGTGATGAAATAACCCAATTGGTGGCAGGAGGAGTGCAGGAGCTGGACAAAGAATCACCTCCACTTGAAGCACAGGCTTGATTGGAAGAGAGATGATTCTCAAAGGAAAATTGAGTATTCCCAAAAGATAGGGAAATGAGTGATGGTTATCTAACACAATAAATGTTCACTACAATTTTCTTATTAAGAAAATTATAAGGGTAGTACTATGCTATTGTAGCTTCCATGAACTTTAAGTAACAAACACTGAATGATTCTTTGAAAGCTTTAAGTTTCCTGAGAATGGCTCAGGGCAGGTTTTGATGAGAATTTGAAAGCCATCAGAGGCAAAGTGAAAGCTACAAGGTGTTGCTAAAAAAAGATATTCCCCTGAGGATCAGAGGAGACCTCCTATTGCTTGTAAAATAAGATACAAAGCCTTAGCTTGATACATAAGATCTTTTATAATCTGACCCCAATTTACTTTTATTTCATCTCCTGCCAATTTCTACTGTATTCTGTATAATCTGGCCAAACATTCTTTCTTATCAGTCTCTAAACAACACATCACACTGTTTTATGACTCAGTGACTTTCCTCCCACCTCTTTCCTTGGGTTGGGAAGATCCCTTGGGGAAGAAAATGGCAACCCATTTTAGTATCCTTGCCTGGAAAATCTCATGGACAGAGGAGCCTGGTGGGCTGTAGTCCATGGGGTCGCAAAGAGTAGGGCACAACTGAGCGACTAAACTTAAAGAAAAAAAGAAAGAAAAATGCTCAATTCAATAACTTATTTTTTTGAAACTGATATGTTTCTATGGTTCATGAATGAAGCTCAAATATTATTTCTTGTGAAAAGGTCTCAGAGAGAGTTTAGTCACCTCTGACTTGAATACTTGTGTGGGTGGTATCACTATTAAGCTTAAAAAGGATTATAGAGGACTTCCCTGGCAGTCCAGTGCTTACGAATCCATGCTTTCAGTGCAGGGAGCACAGGTTCAAGCCCTGGTCAGTGAAGTTCTGTATGCTGCATGGCACAGCAAAGAAAAAAAAAAAGGACTATAGAAGAAAGAACAAGTTTGACTAGCAGAAAGAGGATGAGGATAATGAATTCCATCTTGAGTACCTCATCTTAAGACTGAGGTAACTGTATAGGGCTGATTTGCTGGTATTTAGAAGCACTGGATCTAGGTATTCAGCTGAGTGGCCTGATATGAAGATACTGACCTGGGTGTTGCCACATTGAAGTGGTGAATGAGATTTCATAGTGAGAAGATTATCCAGGGTGGAACCTTGGAAAACACAACATTTAAGAGGAGGCTGAGGCACTGAGTAGTCAGTGATAGAGATGAGGGAGAAGGAGCAGAGAGGTGTGAGGAGATGATGAGGTAATCTCAGTAGGTGAACAGTGACCAAGGAGATAGAATTTGGAGAAGGGAGTGAAGAGTGTTCAGTGGTAGAGGCAGCTCAAGGGACCAATGCCTTTGAAGTCATAAGTGATGAGTTTGAGAGAGTTTGAAAGGAACTTGAAGCCTCTAGAGGGGACTGTAAGAAGGAGTACGTCTTTTGGGTATTAATGGTGCCAAAAGGCAAGTCTCATGAGTACCTTGTGATGGGAACCAAAAATACAGATTTTTTTTCCAGTATGAATAAAAGAATCGGAGTTACAACCTTAACTCTTTTTCCTGTAGTGGGTGATGGAGATTCATCACAGCATCATAACGGATTTATTTCTAGAACATTTCCTTTGAAGAGAGCATGGTTTTTTGTGAACATAATAATAGAAAAATGTAACTTCTTAAAAATCACATCGGTAACTCTTTGGGAATAAAACTGACCAAATCTGTTATTACAACCTATCACATAGCACACAAAATGAAGTCTACTGATCTGGAAAGAAAGGAGAAGTTATTGATATCTTGTTCCCTCTAAACAAATATCAGTCTTTAGGCAGTCTATCCTCAGGACCTTTATTTTTCAAGTGAAAAAAGCTTATTTTGTAGTTACTAAATCACTCACTGGTGGTTCCCTGGTGAGAAAACAGTAGTAAACATATAAGGAAAAATATGCTAGAATATGTGGGCTTCTTTGATATTCAGCATTGACATATTAAATCTCCAGATTCATCCTGTGTTAGTGAGAGGCTGTGTGGTTGTGGGGTTATGTTTGGTTGTCAGAAAAGATCTCAAAGACATTATGGATTCATTTTGTTATTATTTCTGGGTTCCCACCTCTAATCCAGTAGGTCTAGAAATTCAATTAATAACTTACTCAGGGAAATTTAAGCTTTGAGTAAAGGGACATAAAAGACCTATTTCAGATCTGTGAAACTGATTTTTAGCCAAAGCAGTTATTGATGTTAAGATACGTCTCTTTCCAAACCACTATGTGGGAAATTAAAACAAAAATTAGAGGGCTTCCTGATGAGTATTCTAAGAGGAATATCTAAATAATCCTGTCTACTGATCCTTATGCCTTGATCTAGCCAATGAAGCAGACATATGGCCCATTTCCCCCTGTTGTCTTTGGTTCTTAGGCCTCTTGAAGTCTCTGATAAATGCCATGGAGTCTGTCTCTATGCAAAGGCTTTTTCAAACATTTCAGTGATTCCAAAGAGTCCCAGGAACTGAGACTTACAATCTCAAAACAAAAGATCACAAGTTAGGGATGCATATGTCTAGAGACTTCTTTATCAATGCTTAAGCATGTATTTTCCATTCCTGCACCAGCATTTAGATTAATCAGCCCTTGTTTGCTTCAGGCCATGAAATTCTAGCACCTCCTGACTCATTTCCTAACTGACTCAAGCAAGGAGGTTGATTGTAGGTATGTTCCTCAGCTAGGATGTAAAAACACCTTGAATTCTGCCTCTTGGGTAGAATCAGCAGAAATTCCTCCCACTACGTTTTGTTCAGCTTATGATTCTGAGACAAAAAAAAAAAAAAAAAGGCAAAGAAACAAAAAATTTAGAGTTAATGTCAAACTCCTGGAAACATAAATTAAAAGTTAGTATGCTGCTTTTGTGATGTGACATAATTTCTCCAAATTGTAATTCTCTTTCAAACTTGATCCTATACTCTGTCTTGAAGTGCGAGCAGTTGAAAAAATAGCATGTCAAGAATATTTTACTCTAACTGTGGGAGAGGATAGTGAGACTCTTATTCAGCCCTACTGTGGATTAGATTTGTTTGTTTTATTTTTCTGGGCTCCAAAATCACTGCAGATGGTGACTGCAGCCATGAAATTAAAAGACACTTACTCCTTGGAAGGAAAGTTATGACCAACCTAGATAGCATATTCAAAAGCAGAGACATTACTTTGCCAACAAAGGTTCGCCTAGTCAAGGCTATGGTCTTTCCTGTGGTTATGTATGGATGTGAGAGCTGGACTGTGAAGAAGGCTGAGCGCCGAAGAATTGATGCTTTTGAACTGTGGTGTTGGAGAAGACTCTTGAGAATCCCTTGGACTGCAAGGAGATCCAACCAGTCCATTCTGAAGGAGATCAGCCCTGGGATTTCTTTGGAAGGAATGATGCTAAAGCTGAAACTCCGGTATTTTGGCCACCTCATGCGAAGAGTTGACTCATTGGAGAAGACTCTGATGCTGGGAGGGATTGGGGGCAGGAGGAGAAGGGGACAACAGAGGATGAGATGGCTGGATGGCATCACTGACTTGATGAATATGAGCCTGAGTGACCTCCGGGAGTTGGTAATGGACAGGGAGGCCTGGCATGCTGCAGTTCATGGGGTCGCAAAGAGTCGGACACGACTGAGCGACTGATCTGATCTGATGCAGGACAGATTGAGGCAAAACAGCATTTTGATCATCCTTGAATTCTAAATCTTTGCTGATTTCATTCTATGTTTTTTAAATTTTTTTATTACTTTATATTGGAGTATAGTTTATTCATAGCATTGTGTTAATTTAAGGTGTATAGCAAAGTGATTTAGTTATACATATATATCTATTCATTTTTGGATTCTTTTTGCACATAGCTTATTAAAAATACTGAGTATAGTTCCTTGTGTTATACAGTATTTGCGGATTACCTTGCTTTACCTTGCGAGCAAGGTAACGCTCAAAATCCTTCAAGCTAGGCGTCAACAATATTTGAACCGAGAACTTCCAGATACAGGCTAGGTTTAGAAGGGCAGAGGAAGCAGAGATCAAATTGCCAACGTACACTGGATCAAAGGAAAAGCAAGAGAATTCCAGAAAAACATCTACTTCTGCTTCATTGACTACACTAAAACCTTTGACTGTGTAGATCACAACAAACTGTGGATAGTTCTAAAAGAGATAGGAATACCAGACCACCTTACCTGCCTCCTGAGAAATCGATATGCAGGTCAAGAAGCAACAGTTAGAACCAGACATGGAACAACCAGACATGGTTCCAAATTGGGAAAGGGGTATGTCAAGGCTGTATATTGTCACACTGTTTATTTAACTTATATGCAGAGTATATCATATGAAATGCCAGGCTGGATGAATCACCAACTGAAATCAAGATTGCTGGGAGAAATATCAACAACCTCAGATAGGCAGATGATACCACTCTAATGGTAGAAAATGAAGAGGAACTAAAGAGCCTTTTGATGAGGGTGAAAGAGGAGAGTGAAAAAACTGGCTTAAAACTCAACATTCAGAAAACAAAGATCATGGAATCCAGTCCCATCTCTTCATGGCAAATAGATGGAGCAAAAGCGGAAACAGTGACAGATTTAATTTTCTTAGGCTACAAAATCACTTCAGACAGTGACTGCAGCCATGAAATTAAAAGACCCTTGCTCCCTGGAAGAAATGCTATGACAAACCTGCTGCTGCTGCTGCTAAGTCGCTTCCAGTCATGTCCGACTCTGTGAGACCCCAGAGACAGCAGCCCACCAGGCTCCCCCGTCCCTGGGATTCTCCAGGCAAGAACACTGGAGCGGGTTGCCATTTCCTTCTCCAATGCATGAAAGTGAAAAGTGAAAGTGAAGTCGCTCAGTCGTGTCCTACTCTTAGCGACCCCATGGACTGCAGCCTACCAGGCTCCTCCGTCCATGGGATTTTCCAGGCAAGAGTACTGGAGTGGGGTGCCATTGCCTTCTCCATATGACAAACCTAGAGAGCGTATTAAAGAACAGAGACATCGCTTTGCTGACAAAGTCTGCCTTGTCAAAGCTATGGTTTTTCCAATAGTCATAGACAGGTAGGAGAGTTGGACCATAAGGAAGAATTGATGCTTTGGAACTGTGGTGCTGGAGAAGACTCTTGAGAGTCTTTTCCAATCATTTCATTTTATGAACTAAAAGACATAAAACTAAATGTTTCTTAAAAAACATCGAATTTTATTACATCCATTGTCCCCCAAATTCTCTCCCATCCAGGCTTCTACGTAACATTGAGCAGAGTTCCCTGTGCTATACAGTAGGCCCTTGTTGGTTATCCATTTTAAATAGAGCAGTGTATACCTATCCATCCCAAACTCCCTAACTCTCCCTTCCCATTCTTCTCCTCCCCTTGCCCAAGCAACCATTGAAAAAAAAAAAAAAAAATCAAAACATAGAATTTTAGAACTGGAAATGGTCCATGGAAAATCATGTTTGTTTTTTTTTTTGCAGTTGAAAAACTTGAGGCCCAGAGATATAAGTTCATCCGGGGCTAGTAACCCTGATAGTGACAGACTTACAATGAGAGTTCTGGTCTTTAAGGCATCTCCTTCTAGATTTTGATTAATAACATCCTAAAGAACAGAACTGACTAAAAGTTCCACACCTTATAAATCAGCATGGGGCTTGCCCAGAGGGTGGAATAGCTTGTGAATTCAACTACCATCTAGATTCCAAGAGACAGAGAGGAGTAAATGAAAACAGAACTTTAATGTTTTGCAGCTTATAAAAGAACCTCTTGTGGTAAGTGATCATCTCGATTATACTGCTCTCTGATGTGGATACAATTTGTCTTGAGTTCATTGTAAATAAATTATATAATTTCCAGAAAATGTGAACTTTGGCTCTGTATTCTAAGGAGAAGTGGCAGATAAATGCACCCGCTTGATATAAAGGATGAGAGTAGTCACCATACAACCCAAGAAAAATAAACTAGTTCTGTGTATTCACAGTAAAAAGTGTCTCACTTAAGTTTTTTTTTTTTTTGGGTGTGATAGTAGGATTTTTTTCTTTAATATTTCATACGAATTTGAGAAGAAAGTTCATGGATGATGACTTAAAATATTATGTGAGGGGATAAAATATTATTTATCCTTAGAAAAGGGAATGTGAAAATTCTAAAGAAAATAGAACATTGTCATTTATCCTCAAGAAAAACAGATTTTGTCTGGAAGGCATATTATCCATCTTTCTCACTGTGTGTCTCATAAGAGGGACTGTTATTAAGTCCGTTAAAGCATTCCGGAACTCAGAAAAGAAAAATAGCTAAAGGGACTAAGGCTAAAACAATGCTAGTCTCCTGCCATACCACAGGGAGAAGTCATAGAGTAGTTCCTGACATGCTTATTTTCCTTAATTAGGACAAACCCCACCTTAAATGCTCTCACGTGAAAAGCCAACATATGCTCCAGGGAATCAACCACAACTTCAGACTTTCCAATTAACTTCCCTTTTTCTTACCTTTTATCACTGATAGTCTTTGAGGTATGTTTCAATTAACATAAAGTTTATAATCAAAAAATCTCTAAACTTCTCAGCTTCTAAAATATTATACACATTATCCAAAACAATTCCTATGAACAAATCAATACATATAAATTATTATTATCCATTACAAAAAAAAAAAAAAAATACCCTTAAGAGACACCAAGCAACATGGTGGCATGAACTTGGGACTTTGGATCTCTCTGTGTCACAGTTCCCTCAAGTATAAAATGGGAAAATATGGTGACTTACTTCATATAGAGTTGTTACATTTCCATGAGGTAATTTGTGAATGCATTTAGAATAGGACATATAGTGTGGATTATACATTTTAGATAATGTTGTGGTTGTTATTGCTATTATTATTACATTATTATTTGTATTATTTATTAAGCCTGCATTATGTTTAATGAGACATAAGCACATTATATCCTTGTTCTATATTTCCTCATTTAGTCTCTACAACAGCCTTGAACTTTGTAGGTAGGTATCATTAATTCCATTTTACTATGGATGAGAACACAGTTGAGAGAGCTTAGGAAACCCAGCTAAGAACACAGAGTGAGAAGCAGAGGTATAGTTCCCAAATAAGTCTATCCGACCTCAAAATCCATGCTTTTAACCACTGCACTAAATTTATATCCAGCTGATCTTTTTATATTTGTGAAATTTTTCCTAAATCATGATCATCTTGCAAGACCATAGGATTGAGCAAAAAAATAGTCTTGCAATTCTGTTATGGACTAAGGTCTGGCTGTATATTTTTGAAATTAAATGTTACATTTATTTTTTTTTCTTTTTACATAAGCAATAAATACCTTTTGTTGAAAAATTAGAAGTTTCTTCTAATAAAGAGTAAAAATACTATCATCTCTACTGAGAGATAACTATTCTTATCTCCTTGCTTGTATATTCTTTCACTATTCATGTTCTGAATTTCGTCTAGCTCAATGATTTATTCTTCATTGGTTGTAAAGTCTTTACAATTTATTAACAGCATTTCCGTAGAATACATAAGGGTAAAGACTATTTTCTTTTCTCCTATGAGCAAGATATTTTCTTTCTATTAAATCTTTGAGTGGCACAAAGCCTAGACTGTGGTTTACCAGTGGAGTTAACCCATTCTTTTTAATGACCAAAAAGGTAAAATGAGGACACAAAAATAAAATATAATACAGTAGAAACACTGTAGGAAGAAAGAAAATCAAGGGTGGTTGGGATCTCTTCACTTCTTTGGCTTAGCTCTCAATGTTATTCCATTTTAATAAGCGGGTGGTAATGGACATAATCTATGTTTTTTCTCCAGCCCAAGTCTCCATCCTGAGTTCTTTGTGAAATGTGGTTTTTTTTTAAACCAAAATAAAAATAATGATACTAAGAAGATTTCCATAACCTCAAGACATTTACAATTCACCCCTTTGCCAGTGAATTTAAAGAAGGTGGTAACAGGAAAAGATCAGTTTGTGTTGCCTCAAATTTTAGGACTCATGGAAAGACTGCATGAATTGCAGATGATTCTACTCATAGATTTTAAAGATATTTTATGGACTGTGCCCAGGCATCTAATACCACTTCTGTTGGGAAAACAACAATAGAAACCAAAACAGAAGTTAAATCAAATTACTTATAGGTGGACTAGAGATAGTAGTTTCCCTTCTTATCTACTGTTTTACTTCACTTTTGAACTTCATAAATTTTTCAATATATCATTGCCACTGTTATTCTTCACTGTGGGGTGACTATAATGAAATAAAAAAATCTAGGCTACAGTTAAAAAATGACAGAAGCGGAGGCCACAAAGGAAATAGACTTTTTAAGATAAAATACAGAACAATATCTAAGAACAATGACTTCTTGGTGGCAATTTTAATATTCCAGTTTAATCTAGAGCTATTTTTCATGGGGTCAGAATAAAGAGGCCACATTTAATGCTTGAATGCGACTCAGTTTATTTTAAAAATTTATATTAAACATTTTAAAGTCTGTTAGTTTTGTGTTTTTAAAAAATCTGTTCATTTGAAAGGAAATCCAATAGTTTCAGAAAACTGTTAAGTAGCCTTTAGTCACTTAAATCACGGATAATTGAATGCTTTTCTTTTTTAGGATCTTTAGTTTTTGCTTACGCCACAATTTTTATACTTTTAGATGCTGTTACGACAAGGAGTAACTTTTGCAGGAGATTGACGTTGATCGTTATGAATAGTTAACTAAACAACTGTTTCTAGACTCTAGTTTAATTGTACTGCACTGAGACATAGCCAGTAGAGATAAATGAAATAGTCATTCAGCCTGATACAGACCAATCCTCTCCATTGTGTTATGCAGAGAGTTTTGACTTTAGATACTCATAAGTCTGAGTTTACAATCTCAGCATCAAAGCCCTTTCAAGTCACTGTGCCTCCTTAACATGCCCCAAAGTACACTTTTCTAGTTTCAGCAGTATTTATTAGAGATTAAAAAAATAATTTGTGTTTTATATTCCAGGCCCCAGGTATGGTCGAAAAATACATTTGCCATTTAAGTCATTTGAAGAACAAATGCTAACCATATTTGATGAACAGACAAAACCTCAAATCTACTTTCATATTTTCTCAGCCTTACTTGTCTGACAAAATGTAGCTGAGTTCTATTGTTTGGAGGGCTGTTCTGCCTCTGAGATCTTATGATTCAATGCTCATGCACAAAAGGTGCCTGTCCTAACCACAACAAAAAAAAAAAAACATAAAAAAAAACAAACAACAACAAAAAAAGAAAATAAAAAAAAAGAAAAAAAATAACAAGAAAAAACAAACAAACAAACAAACAAAAAGTGCCTGTCCTGTATGTGTTGGGGCATCACCAAAGCCTGAAGCACTGAGAGGAAATCCTCTCATAGCATATCAGTCATTGGCATGCTTTCCTGTTATTGTTGTCAGTTTTAAAAATGGTTCTTCAGAAACAGATCTGCAAACTGGGACATGGAGCAAAAGGGATGGAAAGCAGAGTAAGTGACAGTTGAGAGAGGCTTTACTTTTTTCTTCTCTGCCAAGGAAGAGTTATAGCCCATGCCTGTTGGAATGGTGTGAACATGGGATCCCTGCCCATTTGCAATTCACATTTTAAGTAGAGTACCTGAAATTCCTATACACACGGATACTGAGGTTCTGATTGTCCACAATTATCAAATGTGCCACAAGCTATCAGAAACATCCAATGGACTGCAGTTCAAAATCCTTCCCTTATCCAACCCCTTATACCCCTGTTTCAGAGGATTCAGAGAGGCTCTGAATGTAGTGTCACATGTAATTGTGGTGACATCCTCAGATATTGAGATTTTTCTCTGCCTTTGGATATGCTTGTGTACATCCCAGGTGATGCAGTGGTAAAGAATCTGCCTACCAATGTAGGAGACACAAGAGATGCAAGTTAGATCCCTGGGTCAGGAAGTTCCCCTGGAGTAGGAAATGGCAACCCACTCCAATATTCTTGCCTGGAAAATTCCATGGACAGAGGAGCCTGTTGGGTTACAGTCCATGGGGTCACAAAGAGTCAGACATGACTGAGCAAATGAGAACACAACAGACACATAAGTATTAACATTTTGCCATTGAGTGTGTGGATACTTACTTTAGAAGTATGAAATTGGGATATTTTGACATTCAATCAGAAAAGGAGTATCCTGGGAAGTCTGCCATACCCTGATTGTGATTTTAGTTCCTTCACATTATCTAGAGCTTTCCTGATAGCTCAGTTGGTATAGAATCCACCTGCAATGCAGGAAACCCCGGTTCAATCCCTGGGTTGGGAAGATCCCCTGGAGAAGGGAAAGGCTGCCCACTCCAGGATTCTGGCCTGGATAATTTCATGGACTGTATAGTCCATGGGGTCTCAAAGAGTCAGGAACTACTGAGCGACTTCCACTTTCACATAAACTAATCTCTCTGAACGACGAACAATGAGTACAATGAGTCCTGTCCTATCACTATTTACTGGACATTTGTCATATTTATGTTTGCCTATCATCAGGCAGAGGAACCAGAGATCAAATTGCCAACATCCGCTGGATCATGGAAAAAGCAAGAGAGTTCCAGAAAAACATCTATTTCTGCTTTATTGACTATGCCAAAGCCTTTGACTGTGTAGATCACAATAAACTGTGGAAAATTCTGAAAGAGATGGGAATACCAGACCACCTGATCTGCCTCTTGAGAAATTTGTATGCAGGTCAGGAAGCAACAGTTAGAACTGGACATGGAACAACAGACTGGTTGCAAATAGGAAAAGGAGTACATCAAGCCTGTATATTGTCACCCTGTTTATTTAACTTCTATGCAGAGTACATCATGAGAAATGCTGGACTGGAAGAAACACAAGCTGGATCAAGATTGCTGGGAGAAATATCAATAACCTCAGATATGCAGATGACACCACCCTTATGCCAGAAAGTGAAGAGGACCTCAAAAGCCTCTTGATGAAAGTGAAAGTGGAAAGTGAAAAGGTTGGCTTAAAGCTCAACATTCGGAAAATGAAGATCATGGCATCCGGTCCCATCACTACATGGGAAATAGATGGGGAAACAGTGGAAACAGTGTCAGACTTTATTTTTCTGGGCTCCAAAATCACTGCAGATGGTGACTGCAGCCATGAAATTAAAAGACACTTACTCCTTGGAAGGAAAGTTATGACCAACCTAGATAGCATATTCAAAAGCAGAGACAGTACTTTACCAACAAAGGTTCGCCTAGTCAAGGCTATGGTCTTTCCTGTGGTCATGTATGGATGTGAGAGCTGGACTGTGAAGAAGGCTGAGCGCCGAAGAATTGATGCTTTTGAACTGTGGTGTTGGAGAAGACTCTTGAGAATCCCTTGGACTGCAAGGAGATCCAACCATTCCATTCTGAAGGAGATCAGCCCTGGGATTTCTTTGGAAGGAATGATGCTAAAGCTGAAACTCCGGTATTTTGGCCACCTCATGCGAAGAGTTGACTCATTGGAGAAGACTCTGATGCTGGGAGGGATTGGGGGCAGGAGGAGAAGAGGACGACAGAGGATGAGATGGCTGGATGGCATCACTGACTCGATGGATGTGAGTCTGAGTGACCTCCGGGAGTTGGTGATGGACAGGGAGTCCTGGCGTGCTGCGGTTCATGGGGTCGCAAAGAGTCAGACACGACTGAGCGACTGATCTAATCTGATCTGATATTTAGAAAAATCCCTAAGTTATGAGGATAGTCTTACTATTCTACAGGTCAGAACTAAAATCCTGAGTACCTCCCTTGTACATAGGATATACCTGGGCTTCACCAGTCAGATGCACCAGGCAGATCTATGCTTCAGTTATGAGCAATGGGAAGAAAGAGTTTTGTGTTCAGTTCTACTTAGCTGGTGGGGAAGCACATGAAGCATTAATGTTGGAGGGAAATAAACACTGCTTATTAAAAGTGTATATAAACTATAAATGTTTTTATAGTTTTAAAAAGTTTTAAAACTTTTAAAACCCTGATTTTAAAAATTCAAAATGTAAAAAAATTAGCATTTTTAGAGCAAACAAAATGCAATAATGTGCACTATACTGTGAATATTTAATAGTTTTGATCCTTCCCTGGGATTAGTTCTGGTTTGTAAAAGAAACCTGCCAATGCCAATCAGTTTTCAGTAGACTCTTAAGGAGGGAGTTCTCACCCAAGCCTTTAGTTCATCTCTCAACTGTGTTAAGTTATGTATCCCTTTATTTGTCCAAAAGAAAGCTTTTAGTTTATAAAGATAGTATCTTATTCAGTTTGGGCTGCTATAATAGAACAGTATATAGACAGGGTAAATTATAAACAATAAAAAATTCTGTCTACTAATTCTGGAGCTTGGAAGTTCAACCTCAAGATGCTGGCATCTTGCTAAGGGCCTGCTTTCTGCTTCAGAGTTGGGCATCTTCTCTGTGTGTCCTCCATGGCAGGAGGGAGAGAAAACTCTCTGGGGCCTCTTCCATAAGAGCACTAATCCCATTCCTAAGGGTTCTGCCTTCACGACTTTATCACTTCCCAAAGACCTCACTTCCAGATACCATCACTTTGAAGATTAGGTTTCAACATGGGAATTTTGAGAGGATGCATGGTCTGTAGCAGTTGGTAATATCTCATTTGGAGACCTGATCTATATTCACTTATATGATTTTATTTCAAAAAAATCATCTTCTTTTAGACTATCTAAAAGGAGAAAGTTTTCCAAGGGAAAAAAATCTTTTTCTTACATATAAAAGTATTCCATTCTCTGATGAGTTTAGTCAGAAATATTTTGCACCCTGTTAGATGCCTAGTGGAATACCAGAAACCTCCTGTTATTTGATATGTTAAAGATAGTGAGTGTTTACATATCCTAGATGCACGCTAAGAACTGCATGTCCTTGGAAAAAAGTTCTAAAGATTAAATTTGCAATGAAGTTAAGCTTTCTTCATCATGATCAGATCAAATGATCTTTTTTTTTTTTTTTCCAGCAAGTAGGTTTATTTATTTATTTTTTTAATTTTTTTTAAATTTTTTAAAATTTTGCTTAACTTTACAATATTGTATTGCTTTTACTATACATCGAGATGGATCCGCCACCAGAATACACGTGTTCCCCATCCTGAACCCTCCTCCCTCCCCCCTTCCCACACCATCCCTCCAGGTCATCCCAGTGCTCCAGTCCCAGGCATCTGTTATAGGGCATCGTACCTGGACTGACTCGTTTCAGATATGGTATTATACATATTTCAATGCTATTCTCCCCAATCATCCCACCCTCTCCCGGTCCCAGAGTCCAAAAGTCTGTTCTATACATCAGTGTCTCTTTTGCTGTCTCATAAGCAGAGTGATTGTTACCATCTTTCTAAATTCCATATATATGCATTAGTATACTGTATTTGTGTTTTTCTTTCTGGCTTACTTCACTCTGTATAATAGGCTCCAGTTCCATCCACCTCATTAGAACTGATTCAAATGTATTCTTTTTAATGGCTGAGTAATACTCCATTGTGTATATGTACCACAGCTTGCTTATCCATTCATCTGTGGATGGACATCTAGGTTGCTTCCACATCCTGGCTATTGTAAACAGTGCTGCTATGAACATTGGGGTACACGTGTCTCTTTCAATTCTGGCTTTCTCGGTGTGTATGCCCAGCAGTGGGATTGCTGGATCATAAGGCAGTTCTATTCCCAGTTTTTTGAGGAATCTCCATACTGTTCTCCATAGTGGCTGTACTAGTTTGCATTTCCACCAACAGTGTAAGAGGGTTCCCTTCTCTCCGCACCCTCTCCAGCATTTATTGCTTGTGGACTTTTGGATCGCAGCCATTCTGACTGGCGTGTAATGGTACCTCATAGTGGTTTTGATTTGCATTTCTCTGATAATGAGTGATGTTGAGCATCTTTTCATGTGTTTGTTAGCCATCTGTATGTCTTCTTTGGAGAAATGTCTATTTAGTTCTTTGGCCCATTTTTTGATTGGGTCGTTTATTTTTCTGGAATTGAGCTGTAGGAGTTGCTTGTATATTTTTGAGATTAGTTGTTTGTCTGTTGCTTCATTTGCTATTATTTTCTTCCATTCTGAAGGCTGTCTTTTCAGCTTGCCTATAGTTTCCTTTGTTGTGCAGAAGCTTTTAAGTTTGATTAGGTCCCATTTGTTCATTTTTGATTTTATTTCCGATATTCTGGGAGGTGGGTCATAGAGGATCCTGCTGTGATGTAAGTCAGAGAGTGTTTTGCCTATGTTTTCCTCTAGGAGTTTTATGGTTTCTGGTCTTACATTTAGCTCTTTAATCCATTTTGAGTTTATTTTTGTGTATGGTGTTAGACAGTGTTCTAGTTTCATTCTTTTACAAGTGTTCAACCAGTTTTCCCAGCACCACTTGTTAAAAAGATTGTCTTTAATCCATTGTATATTCTTGCCGCCTTTGTCAAAGATTAGGTGACCATATGTGCGTGGATTTATCTCTGGACTTTCTATTTTGTTCCATTGATCTATATTTCTGTCTTTGTGCCAGTACCATACTGTCTTGATGACTGTAGCTTTATAGTAGAGCCTGAAGTCAGGCAGGTTGATTCCTCCAGTTCCATTCTTCTTTCTCAAGATAGCTTTGGCTATTTGAGGTTTTTTGTATTTCCATACAAATTGAGAAATTATTTGTTCTAGCTCTGTGAAGAATACCGTGGGTAGCTTGATGGGGATTGCATTGAATCTATAAATTGCTTTGGGTAGTATACTCATTTTCACTATATTGATTCTACCAATCCATGAACATGGTATATTTCTCCATCTATTAGTGTCCTCTTTGATTTCTTTCACCAGTGTTTTATAGTTTTCTATATATAG
The DNA here is from genome assembly GCA_935064755.1 of Tragelaphus eurycerus. Taxonomy (NCBI): domain Eukaryota; kingdom Metazoa; phylum Chordata; class Mammalia; order Artiodactyla; family Bovidae; genus Tragelaphus; species Tragelaphus eurycerus. The sequence continues at coordinate 12,134,010 of CAKXYN010000016.1, forward strand.
GTCTTTAGATTCTTTAGGAAGATATATTCCTAAGTATTTTATTGTTTTCATTGCAATGGTGAATGGAATTGTTTCCTTAATTTCTCTTTCTATTTTCTCGTTATTGGTGTACAGGAATGCAAGGGATTTCTGTGTGTTAATTTTATATCCTGCAACTTTACTATATTCATTGATTAGTTCTAGTAATTTTCTGGTGGAATCTTTAGGGTTTTCTACGTAGAGGATCATGTCATCTGCAAACAGTGAGAGTTTTACTTCTTCTTTTCCAATTTGGATTCCTTTTATTTCTTTTTCTGCTCTGATTGCTGTGGCCAAAACTTCCAGAACAATGTTGAATAGTAATGGTGAGAGTGGGCATCCTTGTCTTGTTCCTGACTTTAGAGGAAATGCTTTCAGTTTTTCACCATTGAGGATAATGTTTGCTGTGGGTTTGTCGTATATAGCTTTTATTATGTTGAGGTATGTTCCTTCTATTCCTGCTTTCTGGAGAGTTTTTATCATAAATGGATGTTGAACTTTGTCAAAGGCTTTCTCTGCATCTATTGAGATAATCATATGGTTTTTATTCTTCAATTTGTTAATGTGGTGTATTACGTTGATTGATTTGCGGATATTGAAGAATCCTTGCATCCCTGGGGTAAAGCCCACTTGGTCATGGTGTATGATCTTTTTAATGTGTTGTTGGATTCTGATTGCTAGAATTTTGTTACGGATTTTTGCGTCTATGTTCATCAGTGATATTGGCCTGTAGTTTTCTTTTTTTGTGGGATCTTTGTCAGGTTTTGGTATTAGGGTGATGGTGGCTTCATAGAATGAGTTTGGAAGTTTGCCTTCCTCTGCAATTTTCTGGAACAGTTTGAGTAGGATAGGTGTTAGCTCTTCTCTAAATTTTTGGTAGAATTCAGCTGTGAAGCCGTCTGGGCCTGGGCTTTTGTTTGCTGGAAGATTTCTGATTACAGTTTCAATTTCCGTGCTTGTGATGGGTCTGTTAAGGTTTTCTATTTCTTCCTGATCCAGTTTTGGAAAGTTGTACTTTTCTAAGAATTTGTCCATTTCTTCCATATTGTCCATTTTATTGCCATATAATTGCTGATAGTAGTCTCTTATGATCCTTTGTATTTCTGTGCTGTCTGTTGTGATCTCTCCATTTTCTTTTCTAATTTTATTGATTTGATTTTTCTCCCTTTGTTTCTTGATGAGTCTGGCTAGTGGTTTGTCAATTTTATTTACCCTTTCAAAGAACCAGCTTTTGGCTTTGTTGATTTTTGCTATGGTCTCTTTTGTTTCTTTTGCATTTATTTCTGCCCTAATTTTTAAGATTTCTTTCCTTCTACTAACCTTGGGGTGCTTCATTTCTTCCTTTTCCAGTTGCTTTAGGTGTAGAGTTAGGTTATTTATTTGGCTTTTTTCTTGTTTCTTAAGGTATGCCTGAATTGCTATGAACTTTCCCCTTAGGACTGCTTTTACAGTGTCCCACAGGTTTTGGGTTGTTGTGTTTTCATTTTCATTCGTTTCTATGCAGAATTTGATTTCTTTTTTGATTTCTTCTGTGATTTGTTGGTTATTCAGGAGTGTGTTGTTCAGCCTCCATATGTTGGAATTTTTAATAGTTTTTCTCCTGTTATTGAGATTTACTCTTACTGCATTGTGGTCAGAAAAAATGGTTGGAATGATTTCAATTTTTCTGAACTTACCAAGGCTAGATTTATGGCCCAGGATGTGGTCTATCCTGGAGAAGGTTCCGTGTGCACTTGAGAAAAAGGTGAAATTCATTGTTTTGGGATGAAATGTCTTATAGATATCAATTAGTTCTAACTTGTCTATTGTATCATTTAAAGTTTGTGTTTCCTTGTTAATTTTCTGTTTAGTTGATCTATCCATTGGTGTGAGTGGGGTATTAAAGTCTCCCACTATTATTGTGTTATTGTTTATTTCTCCTTTCATACTTGTTAGTATTTGTCTTACATATTGCGGTGCTCCTATGTTGGGTGCATATATATTTATAATTGTTATATCTTCTTCTTGGATTGATCCTTTGATCATTATGTAGTGACCTTCTTTGTCTGTTTTCACAGCTTTTGTTTTAAAGTCTACTTTATCTGATATGAGTATTGCTACTCCTGCTTTCTTTTGGTCCCTATTTGCATGGAAAATCTTTTTCCAGCCCTTCACTTTCAGTCTGTATGTGTCCCCTGTTTTGAGGTGGGTCTCTTGTAGACAACATATGTATGGGTCTTGTTTTTGTATCCATTCAGCCAGTCTCTGCCTTTTGGTTGGGGCATTCAACCCATTTACATTTAAGGTAATTATGGATAAATATGATCCCGTTGCCATTTACTTTGTTGTTTTGGGTTTGAATTTATATATCCTTTTTGTGTTTCCTGTCTAGAGAAGGTCCTTTAGTATTTGTTGGAGAGCTGGTTTGGTGTTGCTGAATTCTCTCAGCTTTTGCTTGTCTGTAAAGGTTTTAATTTCTCCTTCATATTTGAATGAGATCCTTGCTGGGTACAATAATCTGGGCTGTAGGTTCTTTTCTTTCATCACTTTAAGTATGTCTTGCCATTCCCTCCTGGCTTGAAGAGTTTCTATTGAAAGATCAGCTGTTATCCTTATGGGAATTCCCTTGTGTGTTATTTGTTGTTTTTCCCTTGCTGCTTTTAATATTTGTTCTTTGTGTTTGATCTTTGTTAATTTGATTAATATGTGTCTTGGGGTGTTTCGCCTTGGGTTTATCCTATTTGGGACTCTCTGGGTTTCTTGGACTTGAGTGATTATTTCCTTCCCCATTTTAGGGAAGTTTTCAACTATTATCTCCTCTAGTATCTTCTCATGGTCTTTCTTTTTGTCTTCTTCTTCTGGAACTCCTATGATTCGAATATTGTAACGTTTAAAATTGTCCTGGAGGTCTCTGAGATTGTCCTCATTCCTTTTAATTCGTTTTTCTTTTTTCTCCTCTGATTCATTTAATTCTGCCATTCTATCTTCTAATTCACTAATTCTATCTTCTGCCTCTGTAATTCTACTATTTGTTGCCTCCAGAGTGTTTTGGATCTCATTTATTGCATTATTCATTATATATTGACTCTTTTTTATTTCTTCTAGGTCCTTGTTAAATCTTTCTTGCATCTTCTCGATGCTTTTCTCCAGGCTATTTATCCATGATTCCATTTTGCTTTCCAGATTTTGGATTAATTTCACTATCATTATTCGGAATTCTTTATCAGGTAGATTCGCTATTTCTTCCTCTTTTGTTTGGTTTGGTGGGCATTTATCCTGTTCCTTTACCTGCTGGGAATTCTTCTGTCTCTTCATCTTGTTTAAAATGCTGAGTTTGGGGTGTCCTTACTGTATTCTGGCAGTCTGTGGAGTTCTCTTTATTGTGGCGTTTCTGCACTATATGTGGGTTTGTACCAGTGGCAAGTCGAGGTTTCTTGTTTATGGAAGCTTGTATCGATGTTCTGGTGGGTGGAGCTGGATTTCTTTTCTCTGGGGTGCGGTGGAGTGTCTAGTGGTGAGTTATGAGATGTCTATGATTTGAGGTCACTTTGTGTAGCCTGTGACTTGGAGCTCAGGGCTGTGTTCTTGTTTTTCTAGAGAATTTGCTTGGTATGTCTTGCCGTGGAACTTGCTGGTCTTTGTGTGATGCTTGGTTTCAGTGTAGGTATGGAGGCATTTGATGAGCTCCTGTCAATTAATGTTTCGTGGGATCAGGGTTTGGACTTAAGCCTCCTGCTTCCTGTTATCGGTCTTATTTTTGCAGTAGTCTCAAAAAGTTCGTCTTCTATATTGCATTCCACAACTAGACTGCTCAGAGATGTTCATGGAGTTATACAGAGAAGGAGAAAGGGAGGAAGGAGACAGAGTTGGTCAGGAGGATAAAAGGAGGGAGTGTAAAGGAGAGAGACAGATCCAGTCAGTAATCAGTAAAGAAAAGAAAAAAGGAAAGAAAAATAGCAAAGGACAAAAAGAAAAAAGAAAAAAAAAAAACCAAACAAACAAAAAAACCAAAACAGGGTCGCAAAAGTTATATCTAACAGTGGAGATTAAAGAAGTACTAGAGGATAAAAACATAAAAATAAAAGAAACAAAACAAAACAAAAAATTAAAAGGAAAAAAAAATTTTTTTTCCTTTTTTTAATAAAAAAATAATAAAATTTTAAAAAACATATATTTAAAAAAAGAAAAAAAAAGGAAATAATGATGGTAAAAATAGTAACAATATGTATAAGAGTTTCTCTATTATTGCTGTGGGTTCAGTTCATTTTCGGCTAGTTCCTTGTTCCGGCTTAAGTTTCTCAAGATCTATAGGCCCCTTTCTCTGTAGTTGGTCTGTATAGTCCTTTGTTCTGTGCGCGGGCCCCGCAGTGTCTTGGGCCAGGGCCGGCCTCTCCTGTGGTCGGCGCTGCAGTCTGGTCTGCCAGCCCAAACTACTCCTGGCGGAAATGGCCCGCGCCGCAACGGCTGGCGGGGGGAGCGGCGGCGAGGGGATGGTTCGCTCGGGAACGGTCGGCGGTGGGGGTTGACCCGCACGGGAGCCCCCGGCGCAGGGGGTGGGTGCGCGCCCGCGCGGGAGCGGCTTGCGGCGGGGGGGGAGGGGAGCGCTCCTCGGGGGAGCCTCCCGCGGGGAAGCGGCCGGCGGCGTGGGAGCAGCCCGCAGTGTCTCCCCGCCCAGCCCCGGCTTGCTACTGGCGGAAGCGGGTGTTTGCGATGATGCCTTCCCGCTGCGGAAGCTACCGCAGGGCTCGTAGTCTGTGGGTCTTAATTGTTCAATTGTTTTCCTCCCTGTTATGATATTCTCCGTGCTTCCTAGGTTGGCACAGACTCTACAGGGAGAGTGTTTCCCGGTGTTTGGAAACTTCTCTTTTTCTTTCAAGGCTCCCTTCCCCGGACAGAGGTCCGCCCCTCCCTCTTTGTCCCTCTCTGGCTTCTATATTCTTTCCTACCTCCTTTAGAGGGGAGTGAGTTGCTTTTCTGGGTGTCCGATGTTCTCTGCCGGCATTCCGAAGCTGTTTGAGGAATTTACTCGGCGTTTAGATGTCCCCTTGATGAATTTGTGGAGGAGAAAAAGTGTATTCCCTGTCCTATTCCTCCCCCTTTTAACCGGAACTCCCCAAATTTTTTTTAAATTAATTTATTAACCAAAATCTATGTAGGATGTCCCTTTTTTTTTGGGGGTTTTTTTTTTTTTTTTGGGATATTGGGGGAAAAAGAATAATATTTTTTTTTTTAATTTTTTTTTTTTTTTTTTTTTTGGTTGTTCGCGGAAAGCAGCAAGATCAGAATTTTATCCAAATGTACCATGTAAATTTGCACAGAAAGTCCCTTCAGTTCTTTTCAGTCACTCAATTGTATTTGACTCTTTGTGATCCCATGGACTGCAGCACGTCAGGCTTCCCTGTCCATCACCAACTCCCAGAGCTTGCTCAAACTCATGTCCATCAAGTTTGTGATGTCTTCTAACCATCTCATCCTTTGTCATCCCCTTCTCCTGCCTTCAGTCTTTCTCAGCATCAGGGTCTTTTTCAAGGAGTCAGTTCTTTGGATCAGGTGGCCAAATATTTGGAGCTTCAGGATCAGTCTTTCCAATGACTATTTAGGACTGATTTCCTTTCGGATTGACTGGTTTGATCTCCTCGCAGTCTAAAGGACTCTCAAGAGTGTTCTTCAATGCCACAGCTCAGAAGCATCAATTTTTTGGTGCTCAGCCTTCTTAATGGTCCAACTCTCTCATTCATACCTGACTACTGGAAAAACCTTAGCTTTGACTATATGGATCTTTGTTGGTAAAGTAATATTTCTGCTTTTTAATATATTCTCTAGGTTAGTCATAGCTTTTCTTCCAAGGAGCAAGAGTCTTTTAATTTCATGGCTGCAGTCACCATCTGCAGTGATTTTGGAGCTTCCCAAAATAAAGTCTCTCACTCTTTCCATTGTTTCCCCATCCACTTGCCATGAAGTGATGGGATTAGATGTCATAATCTTCATTTTTTAAATGTTGAGCTTTAAGCTAACTTTTTCACTCTCCTCTTTCACTTTCATCAAGAGGTTCTTTAATTCCTATTTGCTTTCTGCTATATGGGTGGTGTCATCTGCATATCTGAGGTTATTGATATTTCTCCCAGCAATCTTGATTCCAGCTTGTGCTTCATCCAGCCTGGCATTTCATATGATGTACTCTGCTTATAATTTAAATAAGCACAGTGACAATATACAGCCCTGACATACTCTTTTCCCAATTTGGAACCAGTCTGTTGTTCCATGTCCAGTTTTAACTGTTGCTTCTTGACCTGAATACGGATTTCTCAGGAGGCAGGTAAGGTGGTCTGGTATTTCCATCTCTTCAATAGTTTTCCACAGTTTGTTGTGATCCACATGGGCAAAGGCTTTGGCACAGTCAATAAAGCAGGAGTAGATGTTTTTCTGGAATTATCTTGCTTTGTCTATGATCCAACTAATGTTGGCAATTTGATCTCTGATTCCCCTGCCTTTTCTAAATCCAGCTTGAACATCTAGAAGTTCTCAGTTCACATACTATTGAAGCCTAGCTTGGAGAATTTTGAGCATTACTCTGCTAGTGTGTGAGATGAGTGCAATTGTGTGGTAGTTTGAACATTCTTTGGCATTGACTTTCTTTGGGATTGAACTGAAAACTGATGTTTTCCAGTCCTGTGGCCACTGCTGAGTTTTCCAAATTTGCTGGCATATTGAGTGCAGCACTTTAACAGCATCAGCTTTTAGAATTTGAAATAGAAGATCCCTTGGAAAAGAATTATTAAGTAAGAGATGGTCATTCACATATGAGTCAGAATTTCTCTTTCTCCTTCTAGTTTGTTAGCCTTGTCACTTGAATCATGTGGTAATAATCCAGGAAAAATAAACTTCATTTCTCAGTAATGATTGCAAAGACATTGTTGCCTTCTTGATGGTATGTTTAGCCCGATTATAACAATAATCATCCACACATAAATATTTTGTTTTCTTTAATTACTGCACATTTTATATATGGATAATTATCTCTTAATTAGCCCTGAGGGAGAGGAATACCTTTATGAATTGTTTGGATTCTAAGAATTTTTTTTCTTGGTACAATAACAGAGCTATTATATTCAAGGTCTTTATATTACATATAATTAAAGAGGATACTCATAAACTTGAAATTTTAAAAATGTCTACAAGGAAAGTGAAACACCAGCTTACTGATAGAAGCTTTTTCATACATACATAGACTGCCTCTACTAGAAGAGTATGAAACTGATACCACGTTTAGTTTACTGGCCTTCTGGTTATAATTTAGGTTATTTGGGTGAACATTTATTGAATATCTACTCTACATCAGGCCCAGTACTGGTAAATATAATAATGAATAAAACATGTCATCTGCCCTTAAGGTCCTCAGAATCTTGTGTCACAGAGACTCAGCTGGGTTAGACTGTAAGGACTGCTGAGTACTAAGAAATCCAGGAGTAAAATTACTTGGATTAGAAATTTGCTTTAGTGAGGGTTTTGTACACCTTTTAGGTCAGAATCAGTAAAAATCAGTAAAAATCAGTACTATATCAGTACTATAATCTATATCTAGCTACGGTTCACTCTTCTCAAATGATCATAAATGATATATAAGGTGCTGTTCAGAGAAGCTATCCAATAAAAGTGAAATAAGTTACAGAGTCAACTGTGCTTAATTACAACTAAATATTACCCTTTTTTAAAATTTATTTTTCTATTGAAGGATAATTGCTTTACAGAATTTTGTTGTTTTCTGTCAAACCTCAACATGAATCAGCCACAGGTATACAGATATCCCCTTCCTTTTGAACCTCCCTCCCATCTCCCTTCCCGTCCCACCCCTCTGTATTGATACAGAGCCCCTCTTTGAGTTTCCTGAGCCATACAGCAAATTCCCATTGGCTATCTATTTTACATATGGTAATGTAAGTTTCCATGTTACTCTTTCCATACATCCCACCCTCTCTTCCCCTCTCCCCATGTCTATAAGCCTATTTTCTATGTCTGTTTCTCCACTGCTGCCCTGTAAGTAAATTCTTCAGTACTATTTTTCCAGATTCCATATATATAAGTTAGAATGTGATATTTATCTTTCTCTTTCTGACTTATTTCAGTCTGTATAATAGGTTGTAGGTTCATCCACCTCATTAGAACTGACTCAAAGTTGTTCACTTTTATAGCTGAGTAATATTCCATTGTGTATATGTACCTCAACTTTATCCATTCATCTGTTGATGGACATCTAGATTGCTTCCATGTTCTAGCTATTGTAAATAGTGCTGCAATGAACAATGGGATACATGTGTCTTTTTCAACCCTGGTTTCCTCAGTGTATATGGCCAGGAGTGGGATTGCTGGATCATATGGTGGTTTTATTCCTAGTTTTTTAAGGAATCTCCATACTGTCTTCCATAGTGGCTGTATCAATTTACATTCCCACCAACAGTGCAAGAGCATTCCCTTTTCTCCATACCCCCTCCAGCATTTATTGTTTGTAGACTTTTTGATGATGGCCATTCTGACTGGTGTGAGGTGATACCTCATTGCAGTTTTGATTTGCATTTCTCTAATAATGAGCAATGTTGAGCATTTTTTCATGTGTTTGCTAGTTATCTGTATGTCTTCTTTGGAGAAATGTCTGTTTAGGTCTTTTCCCCACTGTTTGATTGGGTTGTTTGTTTTCCTGGAATTGAGTTGTATAAGCTGCTTATATATTTTGAAAATTAATTCTTTGTCAGTTGTTTCATTTGCCATTATTTTCTCCCATTCCAAGGGTTGTCTTTTCACCTTGCTTATAGTTTCCTTTGCTGTGCAAAAGCTTTTAAATTTAATCAGGTCCCACCTGTTTACTTTTGTTTTTATTTCCATTAATCTAGGGGTGGGTCATAGAGGATCTTGCTTTGATTTATGTTGAGTGTTCTGTCTATGTTTTTCTATAAGAGGTTTACAGTTTCTTGTCTTACATTTAGGTCTTTAATCCATTTTGAGTTTATCTTTGTGTATGGTATTAGGAAGTGTTTTAATTTCATTCTTTTACATGTAGCTGTCCAGTTTTCCCAGCACCATTTATTGAAGAGGCTGTCTTTGCCCCATTGTATATTCTTGCCTCCTTTGTCAAAAATTAGGTACCCATAGGTGCATGGGTTTATTTCTGGCTTTCTATCTTGTTCTACTGGTCTATGTTTCTGTTTTTGTGCCATCACCATACTGTGTTGTTGATGACTGTAGCTTTGTAGTATAACATGAAGTCTGGAAGGTTGATTCCTCCAGCTCCATTCTTCTTTCTCAAGACTGCTTTGGCTATTTGGGGTCCTTTGCATTTCCATATGAATTGTGAATTTTTTTGTTCTAGTTCTGTGAAAAATGCCATTGATAATTTGATAGGGATCACACTGAATTTGTAGATTGCCTTTGGTAGTATAGTCATTTTCACAATATTGATTCTTCCTACCCAGGAACGTGGAATATATCTCCATCTGTTTATGTTGTTTTTGATTTCTTTCATTAGTGTCTTATAATTTTCTGTTGTCTCCTTAGGTAGGTTTATTCCTAGATATTTAATTCTTTTTGTTGCAATGGTGAATGGGATTGATTCCTTAATTTCTGATTTTTCATTGTTAGTATATAGAAATGCAAGTGATTTCTGTGTATTGATTTTGTTCCCTGCAACTTTGCTAAATTCACTGATTAGCTCTAGTAATTATCTGATACTATCTTTAGGGTTTTCTATGTACAGTATCATGTCATCTGCAAACAGTGAGAACTTTACTTCTTTTCTGATCTGGATTTCTTGTATTTCATTTTCTTCTCTGATTGCTGTAGCTAGGACTTCCAGAACTATGTGGAATAATACTGGGAAAAGTGGGCACCCTTGTCTTGTTCCTGATCTTAGCGTGAATGCTTTCAGTTTTTCACCATTGAGAATAATGTTTGCTGTAGATTTATCCTATATGGCCTTTACTATGTTGAGGTAGGTTCCTTCTATGCCCATTTTTTGAGGAGTTTTAATCATAAATAGGTGCTGAATTTTGTCAAAGGATTTTTCTGTATCTATTGAGATTATCATATGGTTTTTATCTTTCAATTTGTTAATATGGTATATCACATTGATTGATTTGCACCTATTGAAGAATACTTGCATCCCTGAAATAAACTCAACTTGATCATGGTGTATGAGCTTTTTGATATGTTGCTGAATTCTGTTTGTTAAAATTTTGTTGAGGATTTTTGCATCTATGTTCATCAGTGATATTGGCCTGTAGTTTTCTTTTTTTGTGTTGTTTTTTTCTGGTTTCGATATCAGGGTGATGGTGGCCTTGTAGAATGAGTTTGGAAGTTTTCCTTCCTCTGCAGTTTTTTGAAAGAGTTTTAGAAGGATAGGCATTAGTTCCTCTAAATGTTTCATAGAATTGTCCTCTGAAGCCATCTCATCCTGGGCTTTTGTTTTTTGGGAGATGTTTGATCATAACTTCAATTTCAGTGCTTGTAATTGGATTGTGCATAATTTCTATTTCTACTTGGTTCAGTCTTGGAAGATTGAACTTTCTAAGAATCTGTTTCTTCCAAGTTATCTATTTTATTGCCATATAGTTGTTCATAATAGACTCTTATAATCCTTTGTACTTCTGGATTGTCTGTTGTAACCTCTCCTTTTTCATTTCTAATTTTGTTGATTTGATTCTTCTCTCCTTTTTCTTGTTGAGTCTGGCTAAAGGTTTCTCAATTTTGTTTAATTTCTCAAAGAACCAGTTTTTAGTTTTATTAATCTTTACTATTATTTCTTTCACTTCTTTATTATTTATTTCTGTTTGGATCTGTATGATTTCTTTCCTTCTACTGATTTTTTGTTGTTGTTCTTTTTTTCCCAGTTGTTTTAGGTGTAAAGTTAGGTTGTCTATTTGATGTTTTTCTTGTTTCTTGAGATAGTGTTGTATTGCTATAAACTTCCCTCTTAGAACCTCTTTTACTGCATCCCATAGGTTTTGAGTTGTCCTGTTTTCATTGTCATTTGTTTCTAGAAAATTTTTGATTTCCCTTTTTATTTCTTTAGCAAGCTGTTGGTTATTTAGAAATATGTTGTTTAATATTCCATGTGTTTGTGTTTCTTAGTTTTTTTTTTTTTTCCTGTAATTGATATCTAGTCTCATAGTGTTGTTGGAGAAGGCGATGGCACCCCACTCCAGTACTCTTGCCTGGAAAATCCCATGGATGGAGGAGCCTGGTAGGCTGCAGTCCATGGGGTCGCTGAGAGTCGGACACGACTGAGCGACTTCACTTTGACTTTTCACTTTATGCATTGGAGAAGGAAATGGCAACCCACTCCAGTATTCTTGCCTGGAGAATCCCAGGGACAGGGGAGCCTGGTGGGCTGCCTTCCATGGGGTCGCACAGAATCGGACACGACTGAAGCGACTTAGCAGCAGCTCATAGTGTTGTAATCAGAGAAGATGCTTGATATGATTTCAACTTCCTTAAATTTACTGAAGTTTGATTTGTGAACCAAGATGTGGTCTATCCTGGAGAATGTTCTATGTGCACTTGAGAAGGTGTATTCTTTTGCATTTGGATAGAATGTCCTGAAGATATCAACGAGATCCATCTCATCTAATGTATCATTTAAGACTTGTGTTTCCTTATTAATTTTCTGTTTTGATGATCTGTCCATTGGTGTGAGTGGCGTGTTAAAGTCTCCTACTATTATTGTGTTACTGTCAGTTTCTCCTTTTATGTCTTTTAGTGTTTGTCTTGTGTATTGAGGTGCTGCTATGTTGTGTGCATTGATACCTACAATTGTTATGTCTTCCTCTTGGATTGATCCTTTGATCATTATGTAGTGTCCTTCCTTGTCTCTTGTAATCTTCTTTATTTTAAGGTCTATTTTTTCTGATATGATGATTGCTACTCCAGCTTTCTTTTGCTTCCCATTTGCATGGAATATATTTTTCCATCCTCTTACTTTCAGTCTATATGTGTCTTTAGGTCTGAAGTAGGTTTCTTATACACAGCATATATATGGGTCTTGTTTTTGTATCCATCCAGCCAACTGTGTCTTTTGGTTGGAGCATTTAATCCATTTAAAGTAATTATTGATACATATGTTCCTATTGCCATTTTCCTAATTGTTTTCAGTTGATTTTGTATCTCTTTTTCCTTCTCTTGTATTCCTTGACTGTATAAGTCCCTTTAACATTTGTTGTAAAGCTGTTTTAGTGGTACTGAATTCTCCTAACTTTTGCTTGTCTGAAGAGCTTTTTATTTCTCCATCAATTTTGAATGAGATCCTTGCTGAGTACAGTACTCTTGGATGTAGATTTTTCCCTTTTAGTACTTTAAATATATTCTGCCATTCCCTTCTGGCCTACAGAGTTTATGCTGAAAGATCAGCTGTTAAATGTATGGGGTTTCCCTTGTATGTTACTTGTTGCTTTTAATATTCTTTGTTTGTGTTTAGTCTTTGTTAGTTTGATTAGTATGTGTCTTGTTGTGTTTCTTATTGGGTTTCTCCTGTATGGGATTCTTTGCCTCTTGGACTTGATTGACCATTTCTTTTTCCATGTTGGGGAAATTTTCAACTATAATCTCTTCGAAAAATTTCTCATACCCTTTCTTTTTCTCTTCTTTTTCTGGGACCCCTATAATTCGAATGTTGGTGCATTTGATATTGTCCCAGAGGTCTCTGAGACTGTCCTCAGTTCTTTTCATTCTTTTTACTTTATTCTGCTCTTCAGAAGTTATTTCCACTATTTTATCTTCCAGCTCACTAATTAGTTCTTCTGCTTCAGATATTCTGCTATTGATTCCTTCCAGAGTGTTTTTAATTTCAGTAATTGTGTTGTTTGTCTCTGTATGTTTATTCTTTAATTCTTCTAGATCTTTGTTAATTGATTCTTGCATTTTCTCCATTTTGTTTTCAAGGTTTTTGATCATCTTCACTATCATTATTCTGAATTCTTTTTCAGATAGTTTGCCTGTTTCCTCGTCATTTATTTGGACTTCTGTGTTTCTAATTTGCTCCTTCATTTGTGTAGTATTTCTCTGCCTTTTCATTATATATATATATATCAGATCAGATCAGATCAGATCAGTCGCTCAGTCGTGTCCGACTCTTGCGACCCCATGAACCGCAGCACGCCAGGCCTCCCTGTCCACCCGCCCCGGAGTCACCAGACTCGGATGCTTTTGAACTGTGGTGTTGGAGAACTAACCATAGGGAGTATCAAATAGTGAGAACTCACATTAAGGAAACCACTGAACAAGACCTGGCATCACTCAATGCCCAGTCGCCCCCTGGGCAGGGTGATTCCTCCAAACAAAAAAAAAAAAAAAAAAAAAAACAAACACCCCCCCCCACAGAAAAAACAAAAAACAAAAAAAAAAAAAAACACCCCACCAACAGGAACAAGGAAGAAAAGAAGAAAAGGAAAAAAAAAAATAAATATATATATATTTTTTATTATTTATTTTTATTTTTTTTTGGGGTGGTGTGTTTTTTTTGTTTTTTTTTTTTTTTTTAACTTTTATTTTATTTTATTTTTTTTACAATATTTATTACTTTACTATACATCGAGATGGATCCACCACCAGAATACCCGTGCTCCCCATCCTGAACCCTCCTCCCTCCCCCCTCCCACACCATCCCTCGAGGTCATCCCAGTGCTCCAGTCCCAGGCATCTGTTATCGGCATCGTACCTGGACGACCGAATTATATTATACATATTTCAATGCTATTCTCCCCAATCGTCCCACCCTCTCCCAGTCCCAGAGTCAAAATTTCTTACATCATTCTCTGCTCCAAGCAGTATTTTACCACTTAATATATATTCGTTTTCTTTTTTTTTTTTTCTGCTTACTCACGTTATAGGCTCCAGTTCATCCACCCAATAGAACTGATTCAAATGTTTCTTTTTAATGGCTGAGTAATACTCCATCGTGTTTGTACCACAGCTTGCTTATCCATTCATCTGTGGATGGGCATCTAGGTTGCTTCCACGTCCTGGCTATTGTAAACAGTGCTGTATGAAATTGGGGTCACGTGCCTCTTCAGTTCTGTTTTTCATGTGTTCCCAGCAGTGGGATGCTGGTATAAGGAGTTCTTCAGTTTTTTGAGGAATCTCCATACTGTTCTCATAATGGCTGTACTAGTTTGCATTCCCACCAACAGTGTAGAGGGTACCCTTCTCCGCACCCTCTCCAGATTTATTGTTGTGGATTTTTGGATCGCAGCCATTTGACTGCGTGTAATGGTATCTCATAGTGGTTTTGATTTGCATTTCTCTGATAATGAGCGATGTTGAGCATCTTTTCATGTGTTTGTTAGCCATCTGTATGTCTTCTTTGAGAAATGTCTATTAAGTTCTTTGCCCATTTTTTGATTGGGTCGTTTTTTTCTGGAATTGAGTGTAGAAGTTGTTGTATATTTTTGAGATTAGTTGTTTTCTGTTGCTTCATTTGCTATTATTTTCTCCCATTCTGAGGGTTGTCTTTTCAGCTTGCCTATAGTTTCCTTTGTTGTGCAAAAGCTTTTTAAGTTTGATTAGGTCCCATTTGTTCATTTTTGATTTTATTTCCGATATTCTGGGAGGTGGGTCATAGAGGATCCTGCTGTGATGTAAGTCAGAGAGTGTTTTGCCTATGTTATCCTCTAGGAGTTTTATGTTTCTGGTCTTATATTTAGCTCTTTAATCATTTTAATTTATTTTTGTTATGTGTTAGAAAGTGTTTAGTTTCATTTTTTACAAGTGTTCAACCAGTTTTCCCAGCACCACTTGTTAAAAAGATTTCTTTACTCCATTTATTTTTGCCGCCTTTGTCAAAGATTAGTGAATATCGTATTTTCTCTGATTTTATTTTTTCCATTATCTATTTTTTTTTGTGCAGTACATACTGTTTGATGACTGTAGCTTTATAGTAGAGCTGAAGTCAGCAGGTTATTCCTCCAGTTCCGTTCTTCTTTCTCAAGATAGTTTGGCTATTCGATTTTTTTTTCCTAAAATTAAAATTATTTGTTCTAGCTCTGTGAAGAATACTGTTGGTAGCTTGATGGGGATTATTATTTATTGTTTTTTACTATTTTATTTTGATTCTACCAATCCACGAAGGAATATTCCTCCATCTATTAGTGTCCTCTTTAATTTCTTTCAGCAGTGTTTTATAGTTTTCTAAATATAGGTCTTTATGTTTGTTGTTTAGATGAATCATCCTGCACAGGGTGCTACTGGTCATTGAGTGATGCCAGGTCTTGTATTCAAGTGGTTTCCTTAATGTGAGTTCTCACTATTTGATACTCCCTATGGTTAGTTCTCCAACACCACAGTTCAAAAGCATCAATTCTTCGGCGCTCAGCCTTCTTCACGGTCCAGCTCTCACATCCATACATGACCACAGGAAAGACCATAGCCTTGACTAGGCGAACCTTTGTTGGCAAAGTGATGTCTCTGCTTTTGAATATGGGACTCTTGAGAGTCCCTTGGACTGCAAGGAGATCCAACCAGTCCATTCTGAAGGAGATCAGCCCTGGGATTTCTTTGGAAGGAATGATGCTAAAGCGGAAGCTCCAGTATTTTGGCCACCTCGTGCGAAGAGTTGACTCATTGGAGAAGACTCTGATGCTGGGAGGGATTGGGGGCAGGAGGAGAAGGGGACGACAGAGGATGAGATGGCTGGATGGCATCACTGACTCTATGGATGTGAGTCTGAGTGACCTCCGAGAGCTGGTGATGGATAGGGAGGCCTGGCGTGCTGCGGTTCATGGGGTCGAAAAGAGTCGGACACGACTGAGCGACTGATCTGATCTGATCTGATGGTTAGTTCTCTTGGAGAAGGCAATGGCACCCCACTCCAGTACTCTTACCTGGAAAATCCCATGGATGGAGGAGCCTGGTGGGCTACAGTCCATGGGGTCGCTAAGAGTCGGACTTGGCTGAGTGACTTCATTTTCACTTTTCACTTTCATGCATTGGAGGAGGAAATGGCAACCCACTCCAGTGTTCTTGCCTGGAGAATCTCAGAGATGATGGAGCCTGGTGGGCTGCCATCTATGGGGTCGCACAGAGTCGGACACGACTGAAGCAATTTAGCAGCAGCAGCAGGGTTAGTTCTCTGGTAGTCTAAGTTCTTGGAGTCAGTGCTCCCACTCCAAAGGCTCAGGGCTTGATCTCTAAAAGGACAAATCCATCTGCTTTTGTTTCTGGTTCTGATGGCTTTCTAGATTCCAGAGGCTTTCTGAGGAAGTGAAACATTGCTGCTTCTACTGTTACCTGATGCTCGTGCTGCAGTCCCCCATCATATTGGACCAGAGCCCACCACCTTGCTTCAGGGTTCAGCTGCAGCAAAGATTGAGATCTCAGAAGTCTAAATGTCACCCTTACTTTTGAACAGAGGTTTAAAAGTTGATCATAAGACCAACCTACATTAATTAATGATTTATTGTATCTCATTTGGCTTTCACCACCCTGTGAAATAGAGTTTATTAGAGGTTTTAGTTGCACACCATGGCATTCATCTTGGATAGTGTATCAAAACCACAGAGACAGTGTTAAAGAGCTTCTTTGACAGTTCTGAGAATCAGACACAAGGCTATGTGTCTAGGAACAACATCCAGCACTTATCTGCAGAACTGGTACAAAGAAAGAGTACCTTTGTGCCAGTGTCCTAAAGTGAATAAAGTACCTGGGTCTCAAATTTCCTGCAACTATTACCACCATCAGCACCCATTCAACTTTTGTGGCAGGAACTCAATTTGCAACCAAATGCACTGGTGTGTTTGACAATCAGTGGTAGCATGTAACTGTAGAAATAAGACAAATGTAAACCCCATTGGCATTCTTTCTTTTGACTCATTCAATTGCTCCACCTTCTACATTCTTTACAGCTCTGAGTTCTCCAGTCAATACTCATCATTCCCATATCATGAGGTTTCCCAGGAGAAGAGGGGTTATAATTGGATATTGAAAGGTAGGCTGGCTGTTTTTGAGCTCTTAACTATCAAGGGGAGGATGGTCCTAGGTAAAGAGCTGGGAGGGCCAGAGCAGTGTGAAGATACTGAGACTTTTGTGAAGTGGGGTCTGCAAGTGGATAGGTAGGATGTGAGGAAAAGGAGATGGGAGTACAGCAAAAGAGAAAACTGTCTTAAGACCTGTTGGGGGGGAACATCTACCTACCACTAACAGTCATCTCATGCCATGTTTAAAATCATTAAATCAAAATGGCTATTCTTGAGTGAAAGGTAGTGTTGCTATGGCTTTGGATAAGAGACTGCCTTTTTTAAAACAGAAATGACAAAAATAATTAAGAACTGTAAGAAACTTTGGGCCAAGAGTCAGATTTAAAATAGACAATTTCTGATAATTTTTTATGACTTCATTGATTCTATATTTATTTATTTAAAATTAATTTGTATTGGAGTATAATTGATTTATACATGGAGTATACATGGAGTATAGTTGATTTATACATGGGAAATAGATGGAGAAACAGTGGAAACTATGAAGAAGGCTGAGTGCTGAAGAATTGATGCTTTTGAACTGTGGTGTTGGAGAAGACTCTTGAGAGTCCCTTGGACTGCAAGGAGATCCAACCAGTCCATTCTGAAGGAGATCAGCCCTGGGATTTCTTTGGAAGGAATGATGCTAAAGCTGAAACTCCAGTACTTTGGCCACCTCATGCGAAGACTGTGATGCGAAGATTGGAGAAGACTCTGATGCTGGGAGGGATTGGGGGCAGGAGGAGAAGGGGACAACAGAGGATGAGATGACTGGATGGCATCACTGACTCTATGGATGTGAGTCTGAGTGACCTCTGGGAGTTGGTGATGGACAGGGAGGCCTGGCGTGCTGCAGTTCATGGGGTCGCAAAGAGTCGAACACGACTGAGCGACTGATCTGATCTGATCTGATAGTTGATTTACAATGTTGTATTAGTTTCTGCTGTACAACAAAGTGAATCAGTTATACACATACAAATGTTTATTCTTTTTCAGATTCTTTTCCCATATAGGTCATTACAGAATATTGAGTAGACTTCCCTGTGCTATACAGTAGGTTTTTGTTATCAATAGTTATCTGTTTTATTCTATTTTTGCCAAAGAGTTTTATTTATGACTCAAGCATATTTGTCCATTTACTTGAAGGTTTCTTCCAAGATCAAAATGCTATCCAGTGATTCAGACAGTCTTAAAAATAGACATCTTCTACAGTAGAAGTCACAAAGCTTCCTCGCCACTTTTCCCCTCCCTCTACTCTCAGCCAAAGCAGGTGATCAGGAGCCTGGCCCCACCCCCTTCACATCCTCTGTGGAGAAGACGTATGTGGGACTCCATTTTCCTTCTAAAGCTCTCATTGTATTATTTAGGGGATAAAGACAAAGGAAAACAAGAACAAAGGGTCAGTTTAATGGAGTATTCCAAAAACTCATAAACTAAATAACTTATTGAAAAGACTTTAAATATGTATATGCTTTAGTGATTATTATTATTTTTTGCAAACAGCTGATATTTATGTGAAAGTTGTAAAGCACATAATAATAGTTTATATTTTTTATCAGTGTATTCCCATGTAGTAAAAATTCCCTAAACATGCTTATCCTCACATCATCTTAAGGATAATAGTTATCTTTAGGAAGAAAGGGAGGGGAAGGGGGAAGAACTATGGGAGGGGGCTTCCCTGGTGGCTCAGATGGTAAAGAATCGGCCAACAATGTGGGAGATATGGGTTTAATCTGGGGAGGGAAGATTCTCTGGAGGAGAGCATGGCAACCCACTCCATTATTCTTGCCTGGAGAACCCCACGGACAGAGGAATCTGGTGGGCTACAGTCCATGGTGTCTCAAAGAGTCGGACATGACTCAGCGACTGAACTGAACTGAACTGAAGCACTGGGCTAGAGATATCTTATTTTTAAGAGTCAGTTGAGACAAATGTGACAAGAGGTCAATGATTATTCTTGAAAAGAATGGTATCAGTGAAATGATTTTGAATTCTTCTGTGTATTACAAGATATTTACCAAAAGAAAACATAGCACGTGACTATGTGAAAAGGAGTATTTGGGCATCAAAATCATGCCCCCCAAAATATATCACCCTTAAAAATTCTAAGAAGACAAGAAAAATATCATCAAACGTATTTGTCATGAGCACATTTTTAGATAGGTAAAATTTATGGTAAAAGCATATATATTGCTATTTATATGCACTGAGGCTTATATAGTCATTTGGAAACTTGTATTTATATGTGTATAATTTATGATTTGGGGAAATATAAACTATTTAATACTAATTTAAAAGTTTCTTTTCTATCTTTGACTTAATATATTTTGGTCATAGCTATAATTTATTTGATGTTGGTCATTAGTCAGAGATACAATCCTCCAGTTACAATACTGTTAATATGGAGAAAAGTGGTCCAATCAATGACTTACTTTATGACAATTTCTAGAAGAATGCTTTGATGAAAATTAGAAGTAGAATATTTGTGTATTTCACTTAATGCTTCCTGTAAGGCTGTCCAGCAGATACCAGGTGACAAGTTTAATAAATATTCCACGGTATATTAAGCAAAAAAAAAAAAAAAGCAAGTGTATGACTAGCATGTATAGAATATTTACATGTGTGCAAAATGGAAGGGGATAGGTAAATTCATATTAGTATTTGGCTTTTGTGTATATAAACATTTTTTGGAAGGACACACACACAGTTACTTATAATAGCCAATCATCCTGTTTGAAGTTGTGGAAGGAGCTGCATAGACAGAGGGCCAGACTGGGGGAGTGGCTGTCACTGTGGGCATTTTCATGCTTTTTTGAGTTTTGAACTTTGTGACTATATTATTTGTTCAAAAATGAATTAAAATAAAAAGCAAATAGAAAATTTTATGTTTTAAAAATGAGTTATTACTCTTGTGAAACTTTTCTTATAAGCAACAGAGCTATAATTTTCTTTTTTGGTACTCTTGACTCTTGTTCATTTTACCCAAGCCATTCTAAATAACCAAACTGCAACATCTGGGACATAAATTACAAATAAATCTTGTTGTAATTACATTTATGTTGGTATGTCATTTGAAAACTATAAATATAGGGGGACTATCAATATGACCAATTTTACAGTCTGTAAATTTGATGGCTTTTTCAGAAACTATGGCATTAATGGTCCACAGAAGAAAAAAATAATGAAGAGATTAAGAACTACATAAAAGGGAATAACCAAATACATGGGCCTGAAATGCAGTCCTCAAGTTTTTATAAATGTTAGCCTTCTGGGAAGCTTTCTGGGTTCATGGTTGGGAGGCAGAGAAGATATGTCTGAAAATCGTGGAGACTTCACAGAGTTCATACTGAAAACTACGGAACTATATAATTTAAGGCTCAACCAGCTCAACCAGCATTCCACTACAAGAAAGACAAAGAGAAGCAATAAAACCATATATAAGATGAGTCCTTTTAGAGGAAGTTAAAATAACTTGGTTTATTGGTAAGACTTGACTATACTATATAGTTTCTTGGGCTCCAAAATCATTATAGATGCTGACTGCGTGAGATTAAAAGACACCTACTCCTTGGAAGAAAATCTATGACAAGCCTAGACAACATATTAGAAAGCAGAGATATTACTTTGACAACAAAGATCCATATAGTCAAAGCTATGATTTTTCCTGTAGTCATGTATGGATGTGAGAGTTGGACCATAAAGAAGGCTGAGCACCAAAGAATTGATGCTTTTGCATTGTGGTGTTGGAGAAGACTCTTGAGAGTCCCTTGCATAAAGAAGGCTGAGCACCAAAGAATCGATGCTTTTGCACTGTGGTGTTGGAGAAGACTCTTGAGAGTCCCTTGGACTGCAACGGGATCAAGCCAGTCAATCCTAAAGGAAATTCAGTCCTGAATATTCATTGGAAAGACTGATGCTGAAGCTGAAGCTCCAGTACTTTGGCCACCTGATGTGAAGAGCAAACTCATTAGAAAAGACCCTGATGCTGGGAAAGATTGAAGGCAAAAGAAGGGGCTGACAGAAGACGAGATGGTTGGATGGCATCACTGACTTGATGGACGAGTTTGAGCAAGCTCCAGGAGTTGGTGATGGATAGGGAAGCCTGGCGTGCTACAGTCCATGGGGTTGCAAATAGTCAGATGCGGCTGAGTGACTGAACAATATATTATATCAGTACATATTTTGACCTACTCAGTTTAAACAAGAAAAATGGTATTAAATATAATGAAGGATAATGTATATAAACAGAAGAAAGAAGCTCTTGATTATAAAGTGTTAGTTAACAAGGAAGGTCTTCAACCTTATAAATATTTGACAAAATCAGTAGTTCCTTAGGTGATGTAGGCGTTTGATGGATAAAGTGTTCCTTTTGAACCTTGAGTAACAGTCTCCATAGACCATTTAAAATGTGTCACAAACAAGTGATCACTTGGTGAAATAATTGTTTTTTTTTTCTTTATTATGTAAATAATTCAATATTTAGGCAAGATTACTTGTTTAAGGCTTCATATTTTCAAGTTGTATACTACCTGAATGGTACATAGCAGATCTTTCTGACCCAGGAATTGAACTGGGGTCTCCTGCATTGCAGGTGGATTCTTTACCAGCTGAGCTACCAGGGAAGCCTGCATATTTTGTAGATTGTTTAAAGCATCAGGTGTTTTAATTACTATAGCCTTTTTTTTTAGTGGTTATAGGAATGATTTATGTTTATCTTTAATACAGATGAGAAAGAATTTAAAAAATTATAAATCAACATTCATTTAAATTTGTATTATGTGTCATAATTTCCCTTATAACCACCTCATTGTGTCACAATATTATGTTTGTATAATATTTATTTCCCCTAATAGCTTTTATGATCCCTAACATGCTACCAATATGCAGAGTAAAAATTAATCTTACAGTCAATCTTAAAGTTTTCAAGTTTGTATAAAACAGCATAAAGTGTATACTAAAACACACTTTTTAAGCTAACAATGCATTTAGCATGAAATGATTCAACAATACAGAGTGGCCAGAAACTGATTTTTGGTTTGGGTAAAATATTATTTCCCTAATCTATTGGTAGCACAATTGACTACTATCTTAAACTACTCTGAGAGACATTAAATATTAAAACAATTTAACTATCAGGAGTCTATTGCATCAGTGTGTGCTGAATCACGTTTTGAATTCTGAATGTAGTTTCACAGACCCTCAATAATGTTATTTTGCTGTATTATTTTTTTGAATTCTCAGATAATTATAAGATAATAAGTGCTCCTGAAGTAAGTTAATGATCAGAAAATCCTAATCCAGAGAAGATATTTAGGTGTTAGCTTTCAACTAAAAATTTAGTTTAGTGATTACAATAACATCAAGTCAGGCCAGATAATCACACGCTAAGTTTTTAATCATTCTCCCACAAGGAGAAGCCACAACTTGTTCAAACATTTATTTCAGTGTTTATCAGCTTTCACTATGCAGTGGATTCCACCTAAATCTCTTAGGCTACATTTCAGTGAAGGAAAGAAAGAGAATGGGTAATTTTCTACATTACTTCCCCCAACTTTTTATTTTGACAAATTTTAAGACTAAAGAAAATGGATACATGTATCTTTCATTTAATTGCAAACATTTACCACATTTGCTTTCCCCTGCCCTACCACCCATCCACTCATGTGTCAATCAATCACTGTCTATCATCTACCTATCTATCCATCTCTGTTGCAAGCATCACTACACTTTACACTTAACTACTTCTGCTTGTAAATCATAAGAAAAAGAACATTACCCTACAATACCAATCTCACTCTGAAAATTAGCACTCATGCTGAAGCTGAAACTCCAGTACTTTGGCCACCTCATGTGAAGAGTTGACTCATTGGAAAAGACCCTGATGCTGGGAGGGATTGGGGGCAGGAGGAGAAGGGGATGACAGAGAATGAGATGGCTGGATGGCATCACTGACTCGATGGACGTGAATCTGAGTGAACTTCGGGAGCTGTTGATGGACAGGGAGGCCTGGTGTGCTGTGATTCATGGGGTCGCAAAGAGTTGGACACGACTGAGCGACTGAACTGAACTGAATATTACATAGTGTATCATTCATGTTCAACTGGGAGAATGTCTTTTAAAGCTACCTTTAAGAATTCAAGAACTGGTCCAATTTCTTGCATTACATTTGATTGTTATGTCATGTCAGTCTCTTAATCCAGAACACTCTGATTGCCTTTTTCTTGTTTATTTTTCTCAATTGTTTCATGAAAACTCTTAATGACAAAATAGGACATTGCATAGATAATTAATAAAGAACTTTCTTCTACTGAAGCACCCTTTATATTAAGAGGATACCTCTCTTTAAAAATTTTTTTTAACTGGAGGAAGACTGCTTTGCACTGTTGTGTTGGTTTCTGCCATACAACAATGCTAATCAATCATAATTATATATATATATCCCCTCCTGCTAGAGCCCTCCACCTCTGCCTCCCATTCCATCCCTTAGGTCATCACAGAATGGCTCGGCTTCTGTGGCAGCTTCCAACTAGCTATGTATTTTACACATGATTGTGTATATATGTCAATGCTACTTTCTTAATTTGTCCCACCCTCTCTTTCCATCACTCTCTTTCCATCACTATGTCCACAAGTCCATTGTGTATGTCTGCATCTCTACTTGTTCCCTGCAAATAGGTTCATCAGTACCAATTTTCTAGATTCTATATATATATGTGTTAATATACAATGCTTTTTTTCTCTTTCTGACTTACTTCACTCTGTATAACAGACTCTAGCTTCATCCACCTCACTACCACTGCCTCAAATCCATTCCTTTTTATGGCTGAGTAATATTCCATTGTATATCTTGTTTGTTTTTAATGATATTATCTTTTTTTGAAGAGCATAAACCTACTGTCTTGTAGAATGTTCTACATTCTGAACTTCAAAAATACTTCCTCCTGATTAGTAATCTTGTATTTAATATGTAACAACAGACTGGTTCCAAATAGGAAAAGGAGTTCGTCAAGGCTATGTATTGTCACCCTGTTTATTTAACTTATATGCAGAGTACATCATGAGAAATGCTGGACTGGAAGAAACACAAGCTGAAATCAAGATTGCCAGGAGAAATATCAATCACCTCAGATATGCAGATGACACCACCCTTATGGCAGAAAGTGAAGAGGAACTCAAAAGCCTCTTGGTGAAAGTGAAAGTGGAGAGTGAAAAAGTTGGCTTAAAGCTCAACATTCAGAAAACGAAGATAATGGCATCTGGTCCCATCACTTCATGGGAAATAGATGGGGAAACAGTGGAAACAGTGTCAAACTTTCTTTTTCTGGGCTCCAAAATCACTGCAGATGGTGACTGCAGCCATGAAATTAAAAGACATTTACTCTTTGGAAGGAAAGTTATGACCAACCTAGATAGCATATTGAAAAGCAGAGACATTACTTTGCCAACAAAGGTTCGCCTAGTCAAGGCTATGGTCTTTCCTGTGGTCATGTATGGATGTGAGAGCTGGACTGTGAAGAAGGCTGAGCACTGAAGAATTGATGCTTTTGAACTGTGGTGTTGGAGAAGACTCTTGAGAGTCCCTTGGACTGCAAGGAGATCCAACCAGTCCATTGTGAAGGAGATCAGCCCTGGGATTTCTTTGGAAGGAATGATGCTAAAGCTGAAACTCCAGTACTTTGGCCACCTCATGCGGAGTTGACTCATTGGAAAAGACTCTGATGCTGGGAGGGATTGGGGAAAGGAGGAGAAGGGGACGACAGAGGATGAGATGGCTGGATGGCATCACTGACTCGATGGATATGAGTCTGGGTGAACTCTGGGAGTTGGTGATGGACTGGGAGGCCTGGCGTGCTGCGATTCATGGGGTCTCAAAGAGTCGGACACGACTGAGCGACTGATCTGATCTGATTTAATATGTAATCAGTAGAATTATATGGGAGGTTGTGTGAATATCTTGTTACCTCCAAACCTTTCACTCAGTGGTTTTGGCCTTTAACAATGATCCTTGTCTCTATTACATTGATTATAGAAACGGTATTTTGCTGAGTTAGTCCTTCTATCTACACTTATCAGCTATATTTCTAAATATGCATCCTTGCTATGGTTGAAGTTCAGGATAAAAATCAGCCTTCAGTGTGAATAATTCTCAGAGTGGTCAACTTAATGGGTTGGCACAGTTGGTCAGTACATGCAGCTAAGGAAGCCAAAGACATAGCTTTAAAGTTCATATGGAGCCAATTACCTGGGCTCTGTTTCAAGGCCATGGGTACAATTTTCCTCTGCCAGCTCAAGAATGTGTGCCAGCCACCACCTGCGTAACAGGGCATGAAACAGGGCTAGAGTCTACACATCATTCTATTCAAAACACAAATTCTACTAATGGTGGATCATCTTTTTTTTACATGAAAGATGACAATTATTACTATAAAAATTCTATTTTCCCAATTTCTTTCTTTAGGTCCTATTTTATGAATATGTAAAGTTTTTTGACTTGCTTTTCTATTTCTGGCAAGGATTAAGGACCAGCTACTCTAAATAATACTTCTGCTGAAAGAAATTAAACATGATGTAAAATATATTCTAAAAAAGGCATTTGAAGTTTAAAAAAAGATGATGCATACTGCCAGAAAATTTGTTCTCTTAAAACCTCCAAAAATCTAAAGGCCATTTTTAAGAGAAAGCAAAAACAATCATAGAAGTAAAACAAACAAAAAAAAAAAGTTGAACAATTCAAACAAATATTGTCTGAATAAAAAAATTACAATAGTGTCTGCTGCTGTTGCTGCTAAGTCGCTTCAGTCGTGTCTGACTCTGTGCGACCCCATAGATGGCAGCCCACCAGGCTTCCCCGTCCCTGGGATTCTCCAGGCAAGAACACTGGAGTGGGTTGCCATTTCCTTCTCCAATGCATGAAAGTGAAAAGAGAAAGTGAAGTCGCTCAGTCATGTCCGACTCTTAGGGACCCCATGGACTGCAGCCCACCAGGCTCCTCTGTCCATGAGATTTTCCAGGCAAGAGTACTGGAGTGGGGTGCCATTGCCTTTTCCACTCTGTGTGTCTACTAGTATATAAATGGGAAAAGGATATGATCAGTGCTAATGTGTTTTATATCCTTTTATTGTTTATCTGTAGTTTACTGTTAGACCTTATTATATTAAACAAGCATGTTAAAAGGTAATAGTAATCATTAAAAGGATAGAAAGTGTATATAAATTCCAAATCAGTATATGAGAAAAAAGTTCATTAAAAAAAAAAAAAAAGAAGAAGCCAAAAACTCAATAGAATAGAAGAAGATGGGAAAAGGAAGGGGACAAGTGAGATGAATAAAAAGTAAAAGAGTAGGAAGTTCAAATATGTCAGTAATTATAATAAATGTAAATAGACAACTCATCAGTAGAATGACAGATTGAAAATCTATAATCATTAAGATAAGTGTTATTTCTAAAAAACACATCTATAGTATAAGGATACATAAAGTTTGAAAGTAAAAGGGTGGAGAAAGTTTTATCAGGCAACTACTAATGAAAGAAATCTGGTGTGGATATATTAATACAGAAAAAAAAAAGGATTTTAAGGCAGAAAAGCTTATGTATAAAGGTCACAAACCAATGAGAAAGGTTTTGTTTCACTAAGAAAATATAACAATTCTAAATAGAAGTGAAGAGGAAGTCACTCAGTCGTGTCTGACTCTTAGCAATTCCATGGACTATACAGTCCATGGAATTGTCCAGGCCAGAATACTGGAGTGGGTAGCTGTTCCCTTTTCCAGGGGATCTTCCTAACCCAGGGATTGAACTGCGGTCTCCCGCATCGCAGGCAGATTCTTTACCAGCTGAGCCACTAGTGTGCAACTAATAAAATCATCATAGTGAGAGATTCCGTAACTTTGCCCATTATTGGTAGGACTATAGGCAAAAAGATAAGCAAAATTTTATAAGATCAGAGGGGTACAAACCTGACTAAATGGACATATACAGAATTCTGTATCCAACATTGAAGAATACACATTCTTCTCAAAGTTATATAAATGGGGCATTTATAAAAATCATTTTGCACTGGGCAATGAGGCAATTTTTCATCAAATTTTCAAGTTATTGTTCTGGTTAAAATCTCAGATCACAATGTAATTAAGCCAGAGCTTAAAAATGAAGGATAAATAAAAATGTTCTTCAGTTCAGTTCAGTTCAGTCACTCAGTCGTGTCCGACTCTTTGCGACTCCATGAATCGCAGCACACCAGGACTCCCTGTCCATCACCAACTCCCAGAGTTCACTCAGACTTACGCCCATCTAGTCAGTAATGCCATCCAGCCATCTCATCCTCTGTCGTCCTCTTCTCCTCCTGCCCCCAATACCTACGAGCATCAGAGTCTTTTCCAATGAGTCAACTCTGCATGAGGTGGCCAAAATACTGGAGTTTCAGCTTTAGCATCAGTCCTTCCAAAGAAAGCCCAGGGTTGATCTCCTTCAGAATGGACTGGTTGGATCTCCTTGCAGTCCAAGGGACTCTCAAGAGTCTTCTCCAACACCACAGTTCAAAAGCATCAATTCTTCGGGGCTCAGCCTTCTTCACAGTCCAGCTCTCACATCCATACATGACCACAGGAAAAACCATAGCCTTGACTAGACAGACCTTTGTTGGCAAAGTAATGTCTCTGCTTTTGAATATGCTATCTAGGTTGGTCATAACTTTCCTTCCAAGGAGTAAGCGTCTTTTAATTTCATGGCTGCAGTCACCATCTGCAGTGAATTTGGAGCCCCCAAAAATAAAGTCTGACACTGTTTCCACTGTTTCCCCATCTATTTGCCATGAAGCGATGGGACCGGACGCCATGATCTTCGTTTTCTGAATGTTGAGCTTTAAGGCAACTTTTTCACTCTCCTCTTTCACCAAGAGGCTTTTGAGTTCCTCTTCACTTTCTGCCATAAGGGTGGTGTCATCTCCATATCTGAGGTTATTGATATTTCTCCCAGCAATCTTGATCCAGCTTGTGTTTCTTCCAGTCCAGCATTTCTCATGATGTACTCTGCATATATAAGTTAAATAAGCAGGGTAACAATATACAGCCTTGATGAACTCCTTTTCTTATTTGGAATCAGTCTGTTGTTCCATGTCCAGTTCTAACTGTTGCTTCCTGACCTGCATACAAATTTCTCAAGAGGCAGGTCAGGTGGTCTTGTATTCCCATCTCTTTCAGAATTTTCCACAGTTTATTGTGATCCACATAGTCAAAGGTTTTGGCATAGTCAATAAAGCAGAAATAGATGTTTTTCTGGAACTCTCTTGCTTTTTTGATGATCCAGCACATGTTGGCAATTTGATCTCTGGTTCCTCTGCCTTTTCTAAAACCAGCTTGAACATCTGGAAGTTCACGGTTCATGTACTGCTGAAGCCTCGCTTGGAGAATTTTGAGCATTACTTTACTAGCGTGTGAGATGAGTGCAATTGTGTGGTAGTTTGAGCATTCTTTGGCATTGCCTTTCTTTGGGATTGGAATGAAAACTGACCTTTTCCAGTCCTGTGACCACTGCTGAGTTTTCCAAATTTGCTGGCATATTGAGTGTAGCACTTTCACAGCATCATCTTTCAGGACTTGGAATAGCTCCACTGGAATTCCATCACCTCCACTAGCTTTGTTTGTAGTGATGCTTTCTAAGGCCCACTTGACTTCACATTCCAGGATGTCTGGCTCTAGGTCAGTGATCTCATCATCGTGATTATCTGGGTCGTGAAGCTCTTTTTCGTACAGTTCTTCTGTGTATTCTTGCCACCTCTTCTTAATATCTTCTGCTTCTGTAAGGTCTATCCCATTTCTGTCCTTTATTGAGCCCATCTTTGCATGGGCTCGATATTAAATATTCCCTTGGTATATCTAATTTTTTTGAAGAGATCTCTAGTCTTTCCCATTCTGTTGTTTTCCTCTATTTCTTTGCATTGATTGCTGAGGAAGGCTTTCTTATCTCTTCTTGCTATTCTTTGGAACTCTGCATTCAGATGCTTATATCTTTCCTTTTCTCCTTTGCTTTTCACTTCTCTTCATTTCACAGCTATTTGTAAGGCCTCTCCAGACAGCCATTTTGCTCTTTTGCATTTCTTTTCCATGGGGATGGTCTTGATCCCTGTCTCCTGTACAATGTCATGAACCTCAGTCCATAGTTCATCAGGCACTCTATCTATCGGATCTAGGCCCTTAAATCTATTTCTCACTTCCACTGTATAATCATAAGGGATTTGATTTAGGTCATACCTGAATGGTCTAGTGGTTTTCCCTACTTTCTTCAATTTAAGTCTGAATTTGGTAATAAGGAGTTCATGATCTGAGCCACAGTCAGCTCCTGGTCTTGTTTTTGTTGACTGTATAGAGCTTCTGCATCTTTGGCTGCAAAGAATATAGTCAATCTGATTTCAGTGTTGACCATCTGGTGATGTCCATGTGTAGAGTCTTCTCTTGTGTTGTTGGAAGAGGGTGTTGCTATGACCAGTGCATTTTCTTGGCAAAACTCTATTAGTCTTTGCCCTGCTTCATTCCGTATTCCAAGGCCAAATTTGCCTGTTACTCCAGGTATTTCTTGACTTCCTACTTGTGCATTCCAGTCCCCTATAATGAAAAGGACATCTTTTTTGGGTGTTAGTTCTAAAAGGTCTTGTGGGTCTTCATAGAACCCTTCAACTTCAGCTTCTTCGGCGTTACTGGTTGGGGCATAGACTTGGACTACTGTAATATTGAATGGTTTGCCTTGGAAACGAACAGAGATCATTCTGTCGTTTTTGAGATTGCATCCAAGTACTGCATTTCAGACTCTTTTGTTGCCCATGATGGCTACTCCACTTCTTCTGAGGGATTCCTGTCTGCAGTAATAGATATAATGGTCATTTGTGTTAAAGTCACCCATTCCAGTCCATTTGAGTTCGCTGATTCCTAGAATGTCGACATTCACTCTGGCCATCTTTTGTTTGACCACTTCCAATTTGCCTTGATTCATGGACCTGACATTCCATGTTCCTATGCATTATTGTTCTTTACAGCATCAGACCTTGCTTCTATCACCAGTCACATCCACAGCTAGGCATTCTTCTTGCTTTGGCTCCATCCCTTCATTCTTTCTGGAGTTATTTCTCCACTGATCTCCAGTAGCATATTGGGCACCTACTGACCTGGGGAGTTCCTCTTTCAGTGTCCTATCATTTTGCCTTTTCATACTGTTCATGGGGTTCTCAAGGCAAGAATACTGAAGTGGTTTGCCATTCCCTTCTCCAGTGGACCACATTCTGTCAGATCTCTCCAACATGACCTGCCTGTCTTGGATTGCCCCACGAGCATAGCTTAGTTTCATTGAGTTAGACAAGGCTGTGGTCCTAGTGTGATTAGATTGACTAGTTTCCTGTGAGTATGGTTTCAGTGTGTCTGCCCTCTGAAGCCCTCTTGCAACACCTATTGTCTTACTTGGGTTTCTCTTACCTTGGGGGTGGGATATCTCTTCATGGCTGTTCCAGCAAAGTGCAGCCGCTGTTCCTTACCTTGGACGAGGGGTATCTCCTCACCACCACCCTTCCTGACTTTCAACGTGAGATAGCTCCTTTAGGCCCTCCTACACCCCTGCAGCCACGGCTCCTTGGATGTGGGGTTGGTCCTCCCAGGTGCTGACCCTCACCTCGGGTGTCGGGGCGTTGGGTAGCTCCTCCCGGCCACAGCCCCTTACCTCGGATGTGGGGTAGCTCCTATCGGCTGTGCTTAAGTGCGCTGGTCGCAGCTGCCCATGCTTAATATTTGGGAATTAAATAAATTTCTAAATTAATCATAAATCAAGGAAAAATTATAATGGATATTAAAGATAAATACTAAGAACTGAAAGAAAATAAAAATATTTGATATAAAAATTGAGGAAAGCAATATAAGTAATGTTTTAAGAAGCACTTTTAGTTTTAAGTGCTTATATTAGAGAAAAATAAAAGTTGAAAATTAGTGAACTAAATATACAACTTAAGATATTCACAAAAGAACAGGAACATTAATCTAAAGAAAATTGGAGGAAGAAAATAATGGAGGTGACATAAAATCAATGAACTAGAAAACAAAGACACAGTAGAGATAATCAACAAAGAATTGAATTAAAAACAAGAAAAACACTTGGCAAAACTGAGCAAGAGGTAAAAAGGAGGGAAGACAGAAATAAATAAAATATTTAAAAATAAAGGAATAAGATTGGAAAGGAGGAATTGATAGTAACTGAACATTGATTAAAAATTTCAGTTTGGGGGGAGGAGCTAAGATGGCGGACGAGTAGGACGGGGAGAATACTTTCTCCTCCACAAATTCATTAAAAGAACATTTGAACACTGAGTAAATTCTACAAAACAACTTCTGAATGCCGGCAGAGGACATCAGGCACTTAGAAAGACAATTCATTGTCTTCAAAAGGAGACTACAAGCCTTGCAGTAACTCCTTTTGCAGAGAAGCGGCACGGACACCAGCATTTGCTATTAGCAAGCGGAGGCTGGGCTAGGAGGAGTGGCACGGCCTGCATCGCTGTGAGTAAGGATTTGGCCTGGCTATCCCAAGCACTGCTGCTACTGCTGCTAAGTCGCTTCAGTCGTGTCCGACTCTGTGCGACCCCATAGACGGAAGCTCACCAGGCTCCCCTGTCCCTGGGATTCTCCAGGCAAGAACACTGGAGTGGGTTGCCATTTCCTTCTCCAATGCATGAAAGTGAAAAGTGAAAGTGAAGTCGCTCAGTCGTGTCCGACTCTTAGCGACCCCACGGACTGGAGCCTACCAGGCTCCTCCGTCCATGGGATTTTCCAGGCAAAAGTACTGGGGTGGGGTGCCATTGCCTTCACTACCTGAGCGAAATAACCAGACTGTCAGATATCTACTACGTCAAAAGCCAGCCCTAACCTAAGACACCACCAGGACTACGTACGGAACAAAGGACTGCACAGAGATAGCCCGCTGCAGACCGTCCCACTCTGGTGACAGGCAGCTAGAGCTGGAAGCGGGCAATCACAGCCCTAGAGAGACATTATCTACAAAACTGTAAGCAGGTTTCTGTGTTAACTAATGCTTCTTGGGGCTCTGGATGGTCAACATCCGCCTGAGAAAGTGCGCCAGTTGTATACCCAGAAAACTGAGCGGCGGGGAGGCAATAAGTTGCAGCAGCTGTGCTCGCTAAACACTTCATCACCTGCGCTACTCGGACCTGGGAAGGGCACAAAATGCAGACTCAAACGAGTTTGTGCTTCTGAGGACTATCTGAGTGTCTGAACCTGGCTGGCTTAGATTTGGGTGTTCATCTCTGCCCGCTCTGTAACAGGGCAGAGATCAGATATTGAAAAGGCCAGTAAACCGCCTCAATAAAGAGAATTCAACAAACTACCAGAATATAGTAAGGACACTCTAAACTTGGCAATTTTAACAAGATGAGGACACAGAGGAATACCCAGCAGCTAAAGGAACAGGATAAATGCCCACCAAACCAAACCAAAGAGGAAGAGATAGGGAATCTACCTGATAAAGAATTCCAAATAATGATAGTGAAATTAATCCAAAATCTTGAAATCAAAATGGAATCACAGTTAAATATTCTGGAGACAAGGATTGAGAAGATGCAAGAAAGGTTTGCTATGCTATGCTAAGTCACTTCAGTCGTGTCCGACTCTGTGTGACCCCATAGACGGCAGCCCACCAGGCTCCACCGTCCCTGGGATTCTCCAGGCAAGAACACTGGAGTGGGTTGCCATTTCCTTCTCCAATGCATGAAAGTGAAAAGAGAAAGTGAAGTCACTCAGTCATGTCTGACTCTTAGCGACCCCATGGACTGCAGCCTACCAGGCTCCTCCGTCCATGGGATTTTCCAGGCAAGAGTACTGGAGTGGGGTGCCATTGCCTTCTCCAAGAAAGGTTTAACAAGGACCTAGAAGAAATAAAAAAGAGTCAACACATAATGAATAATGCAATAAATGAGATCCAAAACACCCTGGAGGCAACAAATAGTAGAATAACAGAGGCAGAAGATAGGATTAGTGAATTAGAAGATAGAATCCTAGAAATAAATGAATCAGAGGAGAAAAAAGAAAAATGAGTCAAAAGAAATGAGGACAATCTCAGAGACCTCTAGGATAACATTAAATGCTACAACATTCGAATCATAGGAGTTCCAGAAGAAGAAGATAAAAAGAAAGACCATGAGGAAATACTTGAGGAGATAGTAGTTGAAAACTTCCCTAAAATGGAGAAGGAAATAACTACTCAAGTTCAAGAAATCCAGAGAGTCCCTAACAGGATAAACCCAAGGCGAAACACCCCAAGACACATATTAATCAAATTAACAAAGATTAAATATAAAGAACAAATACTAAAAGCAGCAAGGGAAAAACATCAAATAATTCACAAGGGAATTCCCATAAGGATAACAGGTGATCTTTCAATAGAAACTCTCCAAGCCAGGAGGGAATGGCAAGACATAATTAAAGTGATGAAAGAAAATAACTTACAGCCCAGATTATTGCATCCAGCAAGGCTCTCATTCAAATATGAAGGAGAAATCAAAAGCTTCACAGATAAGCAAAAGTTGAGAGAATTTTGCACCACTAAACCATTTCTCCAACAAAAACTAAAGGACATTCTCTAGATAGGAAGCACTAAAAGGTTGTATAAATTCGAACCCAAAGCAATAAAGCAAATCTTACTTATCAATAATTACATTAAACGTTAATGGGCTGAATGCCCTAATCAACAAAGACTGGCCGAATCAATACAAAAGCAAGACCCCTACATACCTTGTCTACAAGAGATAACCAAATGATTAAAACGGGTCGAATGGATACAAAAACTAGACCCCTATATATGTTGTCTACAAGAGAACCACCTTAAAATAGGGGATATATACCGACTGAAAATGAAGGGCTGGAAAAAGATTTTCTGTGCAAATACGGACCAAAAGAAAACAGGAGTAGCAATACTCATATCAGATAAAATTGACTTTAAAATAAAGGTCCTGAAAAGGAGACAATGAAGGTTACACATAACAACTTAAAGGAACAATCCAAAAAGAAGTTATAACAATTATAAATATATATGCACCCAACATTGGAGCATTGATATATCTAAAACAAACACTAATTAGTATGATAGAAGAAATATACAACAACACAATAATAGTGGGAGACTTTAATACCCCACTCATACAATCTGGGTATAATAGACAAAGTAAAGAGGAAAAAATATTCACTTATGAGCCCCCAAAAATTCAGTTCACTCAGGAGAGTTAAAAAAAATTTTTTTTTTTTTTTAAATAGACTTATTTGTTCATTCTGTAAATGTTTATTGACTATTTTATGGGTCTGGTACCACTTTGGGTATTAGGGAGAAAGAAGTGACAAATGTGATCCTGTCCTAAATAATATATTGTTGTAAAGATAGACCTACCAATACAAAACACCAAGATGTGCCTAAGATGAGGACACCCAAACCAGACTTTTAGTTTCCTAAACTTTTCATTTCCAGATCAAACCTCCTAATATAAGATGAATTTAATATGATTTTTTAAAATGTTCTTTGTGATTAAAAACAGAAAGCCATTAGTTAAGAAATTATATATACTCCTCCCCACCATCACTCCCCTTCTTCCTTCCCATTTCCTTCCCACCTTCATTGATCCTCTCCTTTGTCCATTTTCCCCTGCAAAAAAAAAAAAAAAAAGAAAAAAAATCAGTTAAAAATCAAATATTTCAGATATATTAAATCAGATTATATATAAAATCGATTTTTTAAGATACAAACCTGGCACAGCAAGGCATGATATTGGAAGTAAAATTTTGGAAAAGTGATATAGGAGGGTAATACCAAATAAATTATAAAGAAACTATATATCCAACCAGTCCATTCTGAAGGAGATCAATCCTGGAATTTCTTTGGAAGGAATGATGCTAAAGCTGAAACTCCAGTATTTTGGCCACCTCATGCGAAGAGTTGACTCATTGGAGAAGACTCTGATGCTGCGAGGGATTGAGGGCAGGAGGAGAAGGGGACTACAGAGGATGAGATGGCTGGATGGCATCACTGACTTGATGGGTGTGAGTCTGGGTGACCTCTGGGAGCTGGTGATGGACAGGGAGGCCTGGCGTGCTGCGGTTCATGGGGTCGTGAAGAGTCGGACACGACTGAGCGACTGATCTGATCTGATATTAATAGCACACCAAGTAAACTTTAAGACACAAAGTTCAAATGATACACTATGAGAGAGAGAAAAAATTATAACTTAATAGTTTCAAGTCT
The DNA here is from genome assembly GCA_935064755.1 of Tragelaphus eurycerus. Classification (NCBI taxonomy): domain Eukaryota; kingdom Metazoa; phylum Chordata; class Mammalia; order Artiodactyla; family Bovidae; genus Tragelaphus; species Tragelaphus eurycerus. Next base: position 12,169,273 of record CAKXYN010000016.1, read on the forward strand.
CTAGCAAGTTATGAGTTTAAAATATTTATGACCTTAACAAAGACACACACACATGAGAAAACTACAAGTAGAATTTGTTAAATTCACTTTCCCAGTGGAATATTTTAACCCATATCTTTCAGTAATTGACAGACTGAATATGTGGGTAAAACCTCTTTGGAAAACCACTCGCTATTACCTTGTAAACTTAAAGACTTGTGCTAACCCCGTGGCCCAGGGTTTTCCCTTCTGGGCACTTGCCTAAGAGAAACTCTTGCATGTGTGAGCCAAGAATGTTTGTATCTGCAGTGTTTGTAATTGCAAAAATTTTAAGCAACCCAAATGTCCACCTGAACTGACAATTGGCTAATTCTATGGTAGAACAATGCAGAACTGATAATTAATGCCTTTCAGCGACATACATCAACCTGTATGAATCATCATTTTAAAGTAAATAGACCATCTTCAGAAGAATTATGTCATTTAAATAAAGTGTAAACAATGCAAAATAAATATTATGTTATGTTATTATACAACCATATGTGATAAAACCACAAAGAGAAATATGGAACTAATAAGCACAGAATTTGTGGTATCAAGTCTGTGAGACACATAGCAGGTGGGAGCTCATATGAGAGCACACAGGAGCATTAAGATTCTGGCCGTATTTTATCTTTCAAGCCCGGGACAGGTAGCAGCTTGGAGATTCATATATTTATTGCATATAGTATAAATGTTCTTTTGCACTTATTCAATAATCAGTATAGATAACACGATATGAAATGATGTAAGTAAGATTGAATAATGGAGAAGGAAATGGCAACCCGCTCCAGTATTCTTGCCTGGAGAATTCCATGGACAGAGGAGCCTGGCGGGCTACAGTCCATGGGATTGCAAAGAGTTGGACATGAATGTGCTCACACATACACACACATACACACACAGACACAGAAGATTGAATAAAGAGAAGTATGACTTTCAGAATCCTTAGCTGATTTTGCTTGGGGAGGGTCTGGAAGGTATTGAATTTAAAAAGTAGATATATTAATGAGATAATTTCTCTTTTTCCAAATGTAATACAGATTCAGAAAATGTTTTCAGAAAAAACAGTGAAATATCATGAGCCTTTGTATCTTCTCCAAATTCTTTCATGTCCTTTTTGTTTGCAGTAAAAATTAGACCTGCCATGATGGGTTTACCAGTCCTAAATATATGTTCATAATTTATTTGTTCCTTTCTTTTGCTCATGTTTCTTCTTTCTTGTGTCTTCCTGACCTTTCTAGTTATGTTGTTCCTTACAAACTCAAATAATCAACTGTGATCCCCTGTAACTTGAGTGAGTGGGATGGGATGATTCAGCCCATGTTTCCCCTGAAGTTGGGAAAACACTCTTTTGTTTGTGGCAACACTCAGGTCCTTAGAACAGACGGAACTTGGTTCCTGTAAGAGTCCAAACAATGAGTCTCTGGATAGCTGAAGAAAAGTTGAGTGGAAAATTAGGCCTAAGGTATCCAGTACTCTTGCCTGGAAAATCCCATGGACAGAGGAGCCTGGTAGGCTGCAGTGCATGGGGTTGCTAAGAGTTGGACACGACTGAGCGACTTCACTTTCACTCTTCACTTTCATGCACTGGAGAAGGAAATGGCAACCAACTCCAGTATTCTTGCCTGGAGAATCCCAGGGATGGGGGAGCCTGGTGGGCTGCTGTCTGTGGGGTCGCACAGAGTTGGACACGACTGAAGTGACTTAGCAGCAGCAGCAGCAGCATGAAGTCAATAAAGGGGTGATCTGTAAATGTGTATGTGAGTGGAGACTGTGGGGAAACTGAGGTGCTGGGAGAGCTTAAAGTAAGTAATAAAACAGGGACACATTTGGGGAACAAGGCAAATGTGATAGGCTTTTATTTACTTCCTATACTGTTTGGAGGATGTGAGCCTGTTTCATTAAACTTAGCAGTCACAAAGGGATGTTCTTTCTGCTTCATCTTTGAAAAAAGTGTTTGTTTTAGATTATTCCATCGAAGTCACTTGTTTCTTTTATTTACAAATTTATATACACATAATATTTCACTATTATGTCTTAATAGGACATTGAGTTTCATCAATAAAAGTGTCACTATTGCAGAGGGTCGTCAGTTAAATTACATCAATCATCCTGCAAAGATGAAAAAAATTAGTTTCAAAAGAACATTTTAATCATAAAACAGTGAGTAAAGATTGCATTTGAATTAGAAAACCAACATTAGTTTATTTTTAGATTGCTTCACAGCAATCATTTCAGTTCAAGTCCCTATGTCACTGATGTTTTTCCAATCACATGCCTATTGATTCCTAACTCTCAAGTCAAGGAAAGATAGTAAATAGATCACCTTTTAAAATGAGTAAGTGAAATAGAGTATGCATACTTGTTGCATTCAGAGATGGATCGAACTATTTAGTCACATTCCTTTCACTGCAAAAAAAACAAACAAACAAAGTCAGAGATTACCTCTAGTGCCTAAAAACTTTTGGTCAAATGACTTATATCACAGAATTTAAAGACTCATAAAAATAAATATGTCTCACTCAAACAATTACTAAGGATCATTTAGGTTTACAGAAAAAATGTTATGTCTATTTTCTTCATTCCAAAGTCATTCAATGCTTGTTTTATCAATAACAAGTCTAATAACAATATTCTAACTTTGTCAAAATGTGGGATGAGAACTATGGAGAAAATAAATTGCTGCTGTCTAAAAATGCTGTAGGCCAGAATCTACTGCCTTTTCCCTCCCCTGACTCTTCTCCATCCCCTGATAGTACACTGTGTGTGTGTGTGTGTGTGTGTGTGTATGTGTGCGCGTGCGCGCGCTTGGTTGTGTCCGACTCTGCAACCCCATGGGCTGTAGCCTGGCAGGCTCCTCTGTGCATGGGATTTCTCAGGCAAGAATACTGGAGTGGGTTGCCATTTCCTACTCCAGGGTATCTTTCTGACCCAAGGATCGAACCCACATCTCTTGGGTCTCCTGCATTGGCCAGCAGATTCTTTACCACTGTGCCACCTGGGACACCCAGTATTACATTAGGAAACATTTAGTACTATATATAAAAAAAAATGGAGTAAAGTGTTGTCATGCAGAAAAAGCAGAAAACTGTCGTTAGAGCCTAATCTTCATGGTGATTTACACTCTTGTCAATATCAGAGGTTATCTCTCCTATAAAAAGTTCATGAAGGCTTGGTTAGCTGTCAAGGAGTGTAAACATTGATTTTGATAAAGTTGGTCTCTGGAGAGCTTCAAAAAGTATTTCATATGCACGTTTTCCTTAATGAACCCCAATTTAAACAAGCAACAAACAAACAAACAAAAACCAAAGTACACCAAATTTTGAAACTGTTGTAAAGAGGGTAAAGTGAAAGTCACTCAGTTTTATCCGACTCTTTGTGACCCCATGGACTATCCATGGAATTCTCCAGGCCAGAATACTGGAGTGGGTAGGGTAACCTTTCCCTTCTCCAGGGCGTCTCCAGGGGGCGTCTCCAGGGGATCTTCCCAACCCAGGGATAGAACCCAGGTCTCCTGCATTGCAGGCATTTTCTTTGCCAGCTGAGCCATAAGGGAAGCCCAAGAATACTGGAGTGGGTAGCCTATCCCTTCTCCAGTGTATCTTCCCGACCCAGGAATCAAACCAGGGTCTCCTGCATTGCATGTGGATTCTTTACCAACTGAGATATCAGGGAAGCCCTAACACTAAATTTTGAAACTGCTGTGTAATGGTGAAAAGATGAACTGTATCCAGGACTTATAAATAATCATTTAGTTTTTAACTTGATGCTAAAATCAATTATGGGCAAAACAGAATTTTTAAAGACAGTTCAGTTATGTCACTCAGTCATGTCTAGCTCTTTGCAACCCCATGGATTGTGGCATGCCAGGCTTCCGTGTCCATCACCAACTCCCAGAGTTTGCTCAAACTCATGTCCGTTGAGTCAGTGATGCCATCCAACCATCTCATCCTCTGTTGTCCCCTTCTCCTCCTACTTTCTGTCTTTCCCAGCATCAAGGTCTTTTCCAATGAGTCAGCTCTTCGCATCAGGTGGCCAAAGTATTGGAGCTTCAGCTTCAGCATCACTTCTTCCAATAAATATTCAGGACTGATTTCCTTTAGGATTGACTGGTTTGATTCTTCTTGCAGTCCAAGGGACTCTCAAGAGTCTTCTCCAACACCACCATTCAAAAGCATCAATTCTTTGGCACTCAGCCTTCTTTATAGCCCAACTCTCACATCCATACATGACTGCTGGAAAAATCATGGCTTTGGCTAGATGGACCTTTGTTGGCAAATAATGTTTTTACTTTTTAATATGCTGTCTAGGTTTGTCATAGTTTTTCTTCCAAGGAGCAAGTGCTTGTCTTTTAATTTCATGGCTGCAGTCACCATCTGCAGTGATTACGGAGCCCAATAAAATAAAGTTTGTCACTATTTTCATTGTTTCCCCATCTATTTGCCTTGAAGTGATGGGACCGGATGCTATGATCTTAATTTTTTGAAAGTTTTAAGCCACATGAACAGTCATATCAATATAATAGGGTTATATTTCCTCTTGCTTTTTTTTTTTTTTTTACAGGGTCATTGTCATCTGATACTTAAGAGATAATAATGAACCCCTATTTGTACATAGAAGAAAAAAAAGATTTTTCCTAAACAGTTGCATAAGGGCTCTCTTGCGTCTATTTTGAATATGCTCAATCCACTTGTCCACAGCAGATTCAAAAGATATGCTAAAAATTCTTTTTGGATGTACACAAATCCTGATTTAAACTTACTGGTAAAGTCAGCACAGTAGTACCTCACCTTAGTCTTTGTGGCAAGAAAGAAGAAAAAAGTTGCTTTATATCATGGCTGTTGGGAATAATGCATTTTATTTGTTTTAGAAGTGAGGTAGTTGAAAAACTTAATAACTTATAATCAATATGATTACATGATTTACATGATCTTGGTTGGGATCTGGACTTTAAGTCCTCCCCAGGTAATTCTAATCATTCCCAGGGTTGAGGATCATTGGATTAAACCAATGAAGTTTCCTGGAGGCCTATTGATGGCCTTCATTTCTTTCCCAGATGAGAAGGCAGGAAGCAGTGATTCTCTTAAACACAAGGAAGTGTAAGAAGTCTCGACCTTTTAATCACCTGGGGAGCTTTACAATATCATTGCCTGGGCCACTGGATAGAGAACCACAAGCATAACAAATATAGGAATGAAAGATTCATATTACTACAGACTTAATCCTCAATATACCCTAATTTATATTTTAAAGTAAATAATCTTAACAGTAGTATTAAATTGAATCATATAAAAATGTATACAAATGTGCATAAAAATGGTCAGAAATCAATCTAATACTATTAAAAATACTCATGTTCTAAGTGATTGCAGTTTATTAGTAGCAATGCTAAGAAAAGCTGCTCTAAAACTTAATTTATTAGTTTGTAAAATGAGAGACTGTCTTAGGTGAGGATTGAGAGGGTAACAGGCAGGAAAGCCAGGGGTCTCCAGATGGAGGAAATAGGCTGCAAGTGTCTCTTTAAAATCTGCGTTGCTATGACGACACCTGGTTCCACCTGAACTAAATGTTTCTCAAGCCTTGAGCTAACAAATGCGTTTTTCTTATGGAAATATTTTTCTTAAGCTCTGTTAATGAAACTATGTATTGGAATTTGCCTTTCTTTGGAATATGCTTTGGAATTTACCTTTCTTCAAAAGATTAACTTTTGGCTGATAATAGTTCAACAAACCAGTATTCATATTAATTGTTTTATGGCTGGGAAATGATACACTTCGTGCCATCCTGTCTCAAAAATGCATATTGTGGGAGAGGGACCTGGTGAAACGCCATCAACCTTGAGGTGTCTCTTTTATCTGATTAATAACTTTCTAACAGTCATAAAACAGCTTGTTAAAACTAGTGGCGGGGGGCACTCTCCATCCCCCTTCTGATGTCTATGTCAGAAACGTTCTCTGTTCTTTTTTATACTTTAATAAAACTCTGCTACACAAAAGCTCTTGAGTGATCAAGTCTGGTCCCTGGTCCTGAAGCTAAATCTTCTTCAGATATCAAGAATCTGACACCATTCACCATAAGCTATCAGGATGATGATGAAGTTAATAATGACGATTTTGATGATAATGATGATAGTTAATATCTTTGGCCAAGTGTTAGTGTGTTAAATATGTATATTATTGCATTAGTCATCACTGAAGACCCTATAATAGGTACCAAGATGGCTCCCTTTTTATAGGTGACGGAACTGAGTTTGGGGAAATTAAGTGGTTTCACCAAGGTTGCAGTGATATTCTATGGAAGTCCTAAGTCTTTAATTAACTACCCCTTAATCAGCAGGCACCAACTCAACCTGGAGAGAAACTCTATGAATATAATCTATGTGGAAAAGATTCTAACTATATTACACCCAAGAGAAATTACACAGGAGAGAAATGCAATGAATGTAGAGAATATGGGAAAGTGTATAGTTATCCTTCATTGCTTAGGATCCATGTGTGATAGATCTCAGCTGGTAAGAAGTCCTATTTTAGTTTTGTGTGTGTGTGGTGGTGGGGAGGCAGAGCTCGGCTGGGGAAGGGAAGCGGGTTGTCAGCCCCCGATTGTGAAATTGAAGTCCTGGAAGGTACCTGCTCGGTGGCTGTGAGAGACTGAGTGTCTCAGGGTGGACTCAGGGTGGGCTCAGTGTGGGAGTCTCCCCTGAGTACTCTTCCCAGCCGTGTGTCACGAAGCATCAGCCTGAAAGGCAGAGGCAGGCAGTAGGGGATCCCAGAACACTGTCCTGATGAAGGGATGCTTTTTTCATATCCTCTGCATTCCTCAGGCTTCCCTGGTGGGCTCAGTGGTAAGGAATCTGCCTGCCAGTGCGGAGGACACAGGTTCAATCCTTGGGTCAGGAAATCCCCTGGAGAAGGAGAGGGCAACCCACGCCTGCATTCTTTCCTGGAGAAACCCCACGGGCAGAGGAGTCTGGAAGGCTACAGTCCATGGGGTCACAAAAGAGTCAGACACGATTTCGTGACTAAACACTGCATTCCTCTTGCTGGACCCCATGCTGGTGAGTAACTTCATATCTGAGTTTGCAAAGATCACACTGTAGAAGATGCACTAGTTTTCTTTACCTAAGATCAAAAATAGATGTCATTATTATTTTCAAATGTTAGAATTAGGAGGCCTGGGAGATATGATCTAACACTACCTACAGGCATAGCTGCTGCTGCTGTAGGCATAGAGTTTCATGTTTTATTTTGAAAGAACCCAGGTTGAGAACAAGAGGTAAAATTCTATATCAGTTTCCTGAATAGTTGGTGTAGGGAAATGAAATGATATTGCTTGAAGCAAAACTGTTGCTTCTTGTTAAACTTGAATAAGAATTTTATTTTTTAAGAATTAGAAGTTTGAGATTTCTTAGGTGCTAAGTCAGAAGAGGATTTTCTAGTTTTTAGGGAAATTTTAAGCAACTCAGGCATAAATCAAAAGACAAAATTTGTTGGTTACCTAGTTTGAAAAATAAATTTTGCATAAAATTGTTTAATGTCACAGACAAATCCACAGAAGTTTAATTCATAACAGCGGGAATTAGCACTCTTTTGGATGTTATTCAAACTAAAAGAGTGATGATGGTGTGGGGGTAGGGGGTGGTATAGATTTAATGGCTCAGCAGCTCTGCCAGGGCAAAGACCATCTCTGTTTTGCTCACAGTTGCATCTTCAGTGCCTAGCAAAGAGCTTGGCATATAGTCAGTGCTCACTGAATATTTACTGAATGAATGAAATAAACCAACCACAGGAATGTCAGGGTTTTGCCTGAACCATAGACATGATGGCAGCCAAGGATTTGAAAGTCTTGAGGATTATCTTTCTTAGCATTTCCATTATCTGCCTCTTTGTGTCTTGCCTTATTCTTTCAGTCCAGGTCATCCTTGTGACTGGAAACTTGGTCATATGGAAAAAGTGTGTCCACATCTTACATATTTTGCATTACAAATGTCTCTACTTTTAGAATTCAAACTCTAAGGAGAAAGTTTCTGATTAACTCAGGTGGAATTCAGCACTTACTATTAGAACAGTCACAGCAGTTGGAATTATGTAAGAGCATGAAAGCCTCAGCCTCTGCATGGTTGGAATGAGGAAATGGGCTTTTGCCAGTTTCCTACTCTGCAAACTTCATCATCTTTGAAGAGAAGGGCCCTATCCAAACTACTGGGTCATGAAAAGAAAAAGGAGATATAGTCCCTGTTTCTAAGGTATATATTCTTTATGATGATTCAAGATGACAAGATCTGAAGGACAGGAGCCTTCAGATATGCAGAAGACACTAAAGTGAATGCAGGTTATTATAATGGAAATGTACAAGATAGAAAATTATAGGAGAACAATTGAGAAGTAATGAGAATAACTTTCCCGATTATGCCTAGAGAAGAGAAATGTGATTTCAGCAACATTTGTCACTTAAGTGTTTCTGTTGAGCAACTACCATGTGGCAGTTATTGCAGATGGATCATGTTTAGATCAGTATGATCTGTGAGTTTTTCCCCAAACAAGCTGGAATCCACTTGTGTGAAACTGACTCACAGGAAACCAACCATATGATACCAACAAGGAGAAACCACATACTCTACTTAAAGAATTATATAGAGATCCTTCAGACAATGTTTATCAAGTTAACAACAATAAGGTTGGCATTAGGAATTCCTTTCTCCATTTTCACCAACAACCCCTTACCCTTACCCAACCAATGATGTAGCCATTAATACATGTATGTTGAATGTACACTAGGCAATAACAAAATTGCTAATCTTCTCTTTTGCTTTTTGAACTTTTTCATAAGCCTAAACTTCTGAGGACTATTTCTTTCTGTTACTCCTTTTTCCTTTTTTTCTTTCTTTTCTCTCTCTTATATATACACTCTCTTCTGACCTGTTTCTGATATACCCACTTAAAGAGGCTAAATGATCCCTGAAAACCTATTGTTGCCTAAAATTTCTACATACCTTTCAAGTCACCAGTGTAAAGCATGCCTTGGATTTTTAAGCCATAATCTTGCAACTTGCTTGGTTTAAGGAGAGGTCAGAATGAGAGATAAATTTTAGCCCAGTTCCACAACTATCCACGTGGAGCTTCAGTGTGAAATTGTGCTTTTATTAACTAGATCCTGTTTGAGCAACTTCCTAAATATTATATAAATTCAAAGAGTTCTATTGCACATACATCAAGTGAATGAATGCCAAAGAATAAGTCTCAATTTCCCTCATTTTCCTCAAGTCTCATTTTTCTTCTATTTTTGAACACCTTAGGTTGGGAATCTCTTCAGGCTTGCTTTCTGCAAATTTCTGGGTACAGAAACATTATTGCAGATGTGGAAAAAACGTGCAGAAAATCTGTGCTTCTGATAATGCCTGACATGAAGAAATGCATTTGAAGGTTAGTCCTTGAATACATTTTAATCTTTCACTTAGGTCAGCCAGTGTTTGCCAAGTATGTGCTATGTGCTAGAAGCATCTCTGGACATTGAGGGTACAAGGATAAATAAGACATGAGTGCTGTACTTGGTTGATAAAACATAGTTTTTTTGCTGGTTCAGACATCAGAGGTAAATTTTCATTAGAGAATTCATGTGAGCAAGTTAGGGTATAGTTGACATAAAACATTATATTAATTCCAGGTGTACAACATAATGATTTGAAATTTGTGTAGGCTGCAAAAGGATCATCATAACAACTCTAGGTAATATCCAGTTATCTTAATTATTAAGCCAGCAGGCAATGAAGATGGTTCTACTGCACAAGTTTCCCCAGTTTGTTCTCTGTTGGTCAAAAAGAAATCACCTGAGTGGGTCTTTCCTTCACGAAGGGTAATATGGTGATGCCAAGGTGGGAAGCTTGTTTCAGGTGTCACACATGCTACTTACTGGTCTAGGATTGGGCTCCACAAGCTTCAGGTGCCAACTGGGTAATTGGATACTGACTAAGCAGGATAACAGAGAGGGGGCAGGGAGCTCTCTTTCCCTTTGAAGTTCTGACTCAAACACTGTGCTAAACCACCCTTTAGAGCTGATGAAAGTCCTCTTGGCCCTCGCGTCCTATCTTCTGAGAATGAGCATCTTCAGAGGAACCACCGTCTCCCTGTGGCAGAATTGTCTAAGGCCTTACCAACAGTCAACTAACTGGGAATCAAGGGAGATCCAAAAGTTGGCTTTTTCCTCATATGTCCTCCTGTAGGCCTTTATCCAGACCCTGTCTGTGAAGTGAAGTAGCTTTCTAGTTATAGTAACATTTTCAGGCACTAGTTTTCCTGAGCTTGACCTGAGCTTAAGAACTATATCAGAATGGGATGGATTGCTTGGAAGGAGGTTAATATGGTTCCCTCGTTGGAGTGGTTGGGGTTTGTTACAGAAGAAATCTCTGTATGGACCGAGTGGGTAAAGGTCACTCTTTCTAACTCAGCAAATCTATTGCGATTATTATTCAGGAGGTAAAGCGGATAATGCCCATCCCTTGAAGGCTTTTGTCTTAACTAGGCTTGTATCTGTCTAGTATTTTTATAACTGACCTAAAAGAGTTTTATCAACAGAAGGGAAAATTCAAGAAGAGGACCAGTATAATGTTTGAATTTTTCTTATATCCCCCTCACTGCAAACAATGATCTAATCACTTATTTTATATCTTCTTAACTGTTGCTTCCCTGAATGTTATTTACATGTAACTGGTTAGAATTACAGACTTGGTTTCAACAAAGGGAAGAATAGAGGTTTTGGAAATAGTTTCCTGTTTCTGTTACAAATATAAACTGTTAAAAATTAAAGATGCGGGGGACTGACCCGGGAAGGGTTAAATCCTGGGAGCTGCCTCGCTGTGTTATCTCGGCTTGAGGCCCGTCTTCTCCAGCTCTCTGTCCCGCCTCCCTCAAGAATGTTGTTTACAACCTTATGACTCCAGCGAGTCTGGCTTGTGGCTACACTTCAAGGAGCAAAAACCTTTTGTATTGTTAAAATAAAAATCAGGCCTGAAGATAAGCAAGAGTCTTGTATGTCGAATGTCACGTCCTACATGGTATAAATATGAGTATCAATAAAGACTGGCATCGGACCAGTGTTGTCCGATCCTCTCAACCCCATCTTGCTTTCACTCTTTTTTTCTAAGCTCCTTGACAGCAGGGTTCCTGGGGGTTTCGCCTTACAAGCGCTGGCCGCGGCAATAAGATGCTAAGCAGTGCTGAATTTTGCTGTTTTGCTGAAAATGTGATCAAACAGGAAAAAGATGCCTTATTCATCACGTTTCTTTCTTTATGTTCTCTTGGGGTTGCCAGCTTAGCAGATTATCTGAATCTTAATTATGTTAGGAACTAAGTACAAACAAATCCTCTGGTTTCCTCAGGTGATTTTTAAAGAATAAATAACTATCAGTTACTACCCAAAATCAAAAGGGATAATAATTGAAAATTAACCAAAAGAGGGACAGAGATGATGTTTCATTTAGTCATCTTAAGAGACCTACTTAACCAAAGCATTTATATAACACATTTCAATGATATTAAGCATTATATAATTAAAATGTACAGAAGCCACTCAGCTTAAGAACTATGAATTTGTATGCAGAGTGTTATAAAAAAACTGTTGTTCTTCCACATTTATTACTTATAGTCAATATAATACCCAGATGGCTTCAACTTTACCTATCTTGATGATAAAGTAACTGAGGTCTAAAGAGGTAAGAAGCCTAAATTTTCATAGCTGGAGCCAGAAGCTAACCCTAGGTCTGCCTTCAATACAAACCCATGCTTTTGGTGGGATGATATGAAAGAATAGCCTTTAAACATGTATATTACCATATATATGTAAAACAGATGACCAGTACAAGTTCGATGCATGAAGCAGGGCACTTAAAGCCCATGCTCTGGGACAATCCAGAGGGATGGGGTGGGATGGGAGGGGGTTCATGATGGGGGGACATGTGCACCCATGGCTGATACATGTCAGTTCAGTTCAGTCGCTCAGTCATGTCCGACTCTTTGCGATCCCATGAATCACAGCACGTCAGGCCTCCCTGTCCATCACCAACTCCTGGAGTTCACCCAGACTCACGTCCATCGAGTCAGTGATGCCATCCAGCCATCTCATCCTCTGTCATCCCCTTCTCCTCCTGCCCCCAATCCCTCCCAGCATCAGAGTCTTTTCCAATGAGTCAACTCTTCCCATGAGGTGGCCAAAGTACTGGAGTTTCAGCTTTAGCATCAGTCCTTCCAAAGAAATCCCAGGGCTGATTTCCTTCAGAATGGACTGGTTGGATCTCCTTGCAGTCCAAGGGACTCTCAAGAGTCTTCTCCAACATCACAGTTCAAAAGCATTGGTTCTTCAGTGCTCAGCCTTCTTCACAGTCCAGCTCTCACATCCATACATGACCAGAGGAAAGACCATAGCCTTGACTAGGCGAACCTTTGTTGGTAAAGTAATGTCTCTGCTTTTGAATACGCTGTCTAGGTTGGTCATAACTTTCCTTCTAAGGAGTAAGCGTCTTTTAATTTCATGGCTGCAGTCACCATCTGCAGTGATTTTGGAGCCCCCCAAAATAAAGTCTGACACTGTTTCCACTGTTTCCCCATCTATTTCCCATGAAGTGATGGGACCAGATGCCATGATCTTCGTTTTCTGAATGTTGAGCTTTAAGCCAACTTTTTCACTCTCCACTTTCCCTTTCATCAAGAGGCTTTTTAGTTCCTCTTCACTTTCTGCCATAAGGCTGGTGTCATCTGCATATCTGAGGTTATTGATATTTGTCCCAGCAATCTTGATTCCAGCTTATGTTTCTTCCAGTCCAGCATTTCTCATGATGTACTCTGCATAGAAGTTAAATAAGCAGGGTGACAATATACAGCCTTGACGTACTCCTTTTCCTATTTGGAACCAGTCTGTTGTTCCATGTCCAGTTCTAACTGTTGCTTCCTGACCTGCATATAGATTTCTCAGAAGGCAGATCAGGTGGTTTGGTATTCCCATCTCTTGAAGAATTTTCCACAGTTGATTGTGATCCACACAGTCAAAGGCTTTGGCATAGTCAATAAAGCAGAAATAGATGTTTTTCTGGAATTCTCTTGCTTTTTCCATGATCCAGTGGATATTGGCAATTTGATCTCTGGTTCCTCTGCAAGTAATGCTCAAAATTCTTCAGGCCAGGCTTCAGCAATATGTGAACCATGAACTTCCTGATGTTCAAGCTGATACATGTCAATGTATGGCAAAAAGTACCATAGTATTATAAAATAATTATCCTCCAATTAAAATAATAAAAAAAAAACCTGTTTTGAGGTAGGCATGGCTCCCTTTACGTGAAATGTATGCTGTGATTTTCTAAGACTTGTACAGGCTTCCTGAGAAGTGTCTTGAGAATCTGATTATGTGGTGTGGTGAAATGATGGGATAGACAGAAGAACACTAGTAAGAAGTTTGGTTCTGTTCGATGGGGAGTGTATGTGGGACAGTGTAATACTTACAGCTTTCTTTCCCCCTCCTGCCTCTTAAAAACATCATCAATTTTTAAAGACAAAAGTATCTCAGACAAAATTAAGTATAAATGTTCATTTTATGGTGTTAAAATCGTATTCAAACATTTTATGGTGTTTTGTTCATTGCAGTTTATTCTGGTGAATGTTTCTTTCCGGTCTGGTTTTTTAGCTGTCTTGTGAGTAAGAGAACTTGGTAGTTTGTTTTGCAAGTTGTACACTCAGCTCAGTGATGGTGGTGGTCACGGTGATGTTGAGCTGTGTGTGTGTGTGTGTGTGTGTGTGTGTGTGTGTGTGTTGGCTCATGTTTAAGGTTACTGCATTTCTCCTGAAACATAAAGTCTTGGGACCACATAAGCAGAGTTTATGACTACAGTAAAACGTAAGAGGTATTGAAAAGAAAATGTGTGGAAGAGAATATTTTCCTTTTAAATATTAAATTTATACTAGACAACAGTGCTTAATGAATATTTGTTTGTTAATATTTTTCCCATACCAACAGTTGTGAGTGGATGTGGGCCAAAAAGACTAGCACAGTGGTATACACTAAGTTGAATATTGGTGATTCAAAAGCCAAGGTAGGCATAGAAAGAGGACTACATACCCAGGAGCAGAACTAATCTTGGGGTTAGTTCCAAGTTTCTGACAAAAAGCCAGAAGCCAGGGGATCTTGACCCTTGACTAATCGTGAATTTGGTTTCTATCTCATGAAGACCTTACTGTGGGACTCAAGGACAAGAGTACAGTGAAGACAGTAAAAATAGTTCATGGCACTCACATCTTTAATACTTACCCACTTTTCGACTGAGCTCTGCTTCCATGATGCACCTCTGGTCTAGTGGGAACCAGTCCTAAATTGAGCCTGGCCTGGAGACCTGTTAGTGCTAAGATTAAACTTTATGCAAATTGAGTAGGAACAGGAAAGATTTTTCTTATCAGAGTCATTGCTGGAACCTATAGATCTGATACAGTGTTTCAGAATCTTTTCAGAAGAATTACCCTTTGAAAGTGCAAATATGGTGCTTAGACTGGCTTTTCTAAGAGTCCTCAACATTTTTATGAGGAAGGTTTTCCTTTTCTCAAATCTTGTGTCCCCAGAGAGTGTGGGAAGTGGATGTAGAAGATGAAGATAGAAAGGATTGTTATCTGGGCGTTAGGTTACCTGTCCCATGATTGGGTCCCCCTCCTTGCTTTCAAGCCTTAGGAATGGATTTGGAAACTGGTTAGAAAAATGAAAACAAATAGGTAGGGGTTTGAGGTCTACAGCCAGGTTCCAACCAGTGGTTTATCATTATTAAATTCAACCACTGACGTGAATTGATAAATCCCTGGGGACTGAGCGACTGATCTGATCTGATCTGAGCCACTGAATCATAGGATATAAACGTAGGATACAAGCTAGAAGTCAGTCTTCATGGACACTGTGCCAGGGTGCCTTTCTAGGCTCCTAAGAAATTGAGCACTTGTTTCATAACACTTGCTGCTGCTAAGTCGCTTCAGTCGTGTCCGACTCTGTGCGACCCCATAGACGGCAGCCCACCAGGCTCCGCCATCCCTGGGATTCTCCAGGCAAGAACACTGGAGTGGGTTGCCATTGCCTTCTCCATTGTGTGAAAGTGAAAAGTGAAAGTGAAGTTGCTCAGTCGCATCCGACTCCTAGCAACCCCATGGACTGCAGCCTACCAGGCTCCTCCATCCATGGGATTTTCTAGGCAAGAGTACTTAATTAACTTCTAAAGGTAAAATCTAGAAAATAAAGCTTGATTTTGAGTTCTGGTAAATAGGCTCAACTTAGGTGCAAATTTAAAATGAATTTACTTTGCTGTAATCATTGCCCTCAACTCTGATTTTAGCTTCTCTTGTGAGTAGCATCTTATATGATGTTTTGGGTAGGATCTGAAATCTCCCAGTAGTTTCTAGCTTAAAAAAATCCATACGGGTTAAAATTCTAACCTCCTATATAACTTCAGTTTTGTATTTCTTACCACCTGGAGTGAAGCATTGTGTTACCTTTGATACTCTGTCATTGTCCTCCTCCTCTTTGTAGTTCCTCTTACATTCCTGTTAATTAATACTGGTAAGCCAGGAGGAGAAAGGTACTCCTGTCTCTTCCTTAACTGACCTCCATGTGGTTTATTCATTATTACTACTGGTCTGGACAACACTACCTAGCCACCGATGACCTCCAAGTCACCGATGACCTCCAAGTCACCGATGACCTCCAAGTGACAGGTGTCCATAGGCTGGCTCTCTGGAAATGCACATGTGTTTGGGATGATCTTTTGTGGCAGGACCCCTTTGTGTGGGACTGAGGTTTCTTCTTATCACACAGGTGCCCTTGAAGAAAACCTGGCTCTGGTTTGGGCTGAATGTCTGTGACCTTCCCTGGCAGCTAGCCTTCACTGGTCTGGTACAGCTTAAGTCTAACTTCTCTCTCTGTCTACATGACCCTGAGAAAACACACTTTCTCCTACTTCAAGTGGAGGATGTTCAGGCCCTTCCTGGTTTCCTCCTCTCTTTATCCTGCTTTCTCTTGCTAGTTTCCCACCTCCCTGGTTCTAGAGGCATGGAATGGGGGAGATCTCTACAGCTGCTGTATAAGCAGACATCCTTGGGGGAATGAGATCATGTTTTCTTAAGTGAAAGTTGCTGAGTCATGTCCGGCTCTTTGCGACCCCACGGACTATACAGTCCATGGAGTTCTCCAGGCCAGAATACTGGAGTGGGTACCTTTCCCTTCTCCAGGGGATCCTCCCAAACCAGGAATTGAACCCAGGTCACCCACGTTGCAGGCAGATTCTTTACCAGCTGAGCCACAAGGGAAGACTGTTCTTTTCTTAAATTGCCCCCAAATCTCTGAATGAGACCCTGGGGGCCTCCCTCTTCACTTGGGGAATGTCTACATTCCACATAGGTTTCTGCTCCATTCTCTAGGTCAGTAACTCAGGACTCCCACAGTTACTTTTGTCCCATTTATAAGTGAAAAGGAGAGTTGGAGCTGGGAATTGGGATGAGGCTGAATTGAGGACTTGAGAGTGTTAGGATAGGTTTGTCTGCTTCCTAGTAAATTCTGACACTTGTTTCTGGACTCTTGATGTTGGCCATCCTGTTTAAAATGTGGCATGGTCTATGCCTCTTGATTTTCAGCTTTGGGTCTTAGGTGCTGATTCAGGAGCAACAGAAAATATCCCACTCAGCTTTCTGTTATACTACCTTTTCTTTCTGTGCTATTTTGCCTATCATTGTGTTTTTTCAGAACTTACCCAATCTCCAAGTAGAGAATAAAAGGACACAACTGAAGCACATTTATTAATAGAGGATCGTATAACTTAAACCCAAAAGGCAATACATTTAAGGGTAAAAGAGCTTCTCTAGTCAAACAAGGATGCCAGGTTAATGCCTGTTCATAGCGTCTGTCCCTGGAAAATTGGGATCTGTGTTCACAGTAGCTACTGGCTTCTTGAATGTGTCAGTTCTTCATGGAATGCCTGTATGTGGTTGTGCTGAAGTGAGGATGAGGGGTACCAGGTGTGTCCTGGTCTCCAGAAGGAGGCAGACTGTGCAGTTGTTAATGGCTGCTGAAGGTCATGCTCTCTGGAGTACCTAAGTCTCCATAGGAGGTTAATAATACAGAGGATAAAGTTATATAATTATAGCATTCATCACTTCTGTAAACTTAGTTCCTCAAATACTTTTGATACATTTTTGGGGCCAAACTCTTTGGATCATAAAGGTGGATTGATTATACATGGACCCTATTGTAAGGAGTTTATGATCCAATGTTGGGGAAGGATGAACAAATACCTGCATCACAGCAGGATGATAGTATCTTACAAAAAATAACATGGCAGAGTTTCTGTCTCAAAAATAGTAGAAGGCAAGTTATTTAAAAGGGTACTTTTGTGGTAACTTATAATTTGGTGATTTATTTCAGAGCTTAAACTGGAATTGTAAGACAATGGGATGATGTTTCACAAACTGTACTAATATGAAAGTTTATATTTTGAATTGTTTGTGTAAACAAGGATCAGTAATCTTGTTTGGTGGCTGCATGACTTTGAGGAGATACCCACGTCCAAGAGCACAGGAGAAGCCCCAGAAAGATGAAAGATGGTAGGAGGGGTGAAATTGCATTTAGAATCAAACCCCATACCTGCCAGAGACTCTCAGAGGGCTCAAACATACCTTGTGTGCACCAGGACTCAGAGACCACATAGAGACTGAGACATAACTGTGTTTGAGTGTCTCCTGAGGAGTTACCCTGGAGAAGGAAATGGCAGCCCACTCCAGTATTTTTGCCTGGAAAATCCCGTGGAGGGTGGAGCCTGGTAGGCTATTGTCCATGGGGTCGCAAAGAGTCGGACACGACTGAGTGACTTCACTTCACTGAGGAGGTATGGGTCAGCAGTGGACTGCTGCAGCGGCAGGGGATCTGAGTGCACTAGACCTGGGTATGGAATAAGCCCTCTGGGAGGAGGTCACCATTAACCCTACCATAGAGCCACCAGAACTTACACTGGACTGGGGAAATAAACTCTTGAAGGGCACAAACAGAAACTTCTGTGCACCAGGACACAGGAGAAAGGAGCAGTGACCCCACAAGAGACTGACCCAGACTTGCCCGTGAATGTCCAGGAGTCTCTGGTAGAGGTGTGGTTGGCATTGACCAGCTGCAGGGTTGGGGGCACTGAGTGTAGCAGTGTGCGCATGGGACCTTCTGAAGAAGGTCTCCATTATCTTCATTACCTCCACCATAGTTTGGCCTCAGGTCAAATAGCAGGGAGGGAACACAGCCCAGCCCACAGACAGAAAATTGGATTAATGATTTACTAAGAATGGCCCCACCCATCAGAACAAGAATCAGGTTCCACCTCAGTCAGTCTCTCCCATGAGGAAGCTTTTATAAGCCTCTAATCCTTCTCCATCAGAAGGCAGACAGACTGAAAACAGTAATCACAGAAAACTAACCAGTCAGATCACATGGACCAGTGCCTTGTTTAACGCAGTGAAACTATGAGCCATGCTGTGTAGAGCCACCCAAAATGATGTATCATGGTGGAAACTTCTGACAAAACATGGTCCACTGTAGAAGGGAATGGCAAATCACTTCAGTATTCCTGCCTAGGGAACCCCATGAACAGTATGAAAAGGCAAAAAGATAGAACACTGAAAGACGCACTCCCTAGTTCAGTAGGTGCCCAATATGCTACTGGAGATGAGTGGAGAAATAATTCCAGAAAGATTGAAGAGACAGAGCCAAAGCAAAAACAACACCCAGTTGTGGATGTGACTGGTGATGGAAGTAAAGTCTGATGCTATAAAGAGTGATCAGATCAGATCAGATCAGATCAGTCGCTTAGTGCATAGGAACCTGGAATGTTAGGTCCAGGAATCCAGGCAAATTGGAAGTGGTCAAACAGGAGATTGTGAGAGTAAACACCAACATTTTAGGAATCAGTGAACTAAAATGGACTGGAATGGGTGAATTTAACTCAGATGACCATTATATCTACTACTGTGGGAAAGAATTCCTTAGAAGAAATGGAGTAGCCATCTAGTCAAAAAAAGAGTCTGAGATGCAGTGCTTGGATGCAATCTCAAAAATGACAGAATGATTTCTAAACAAGACCAGGAGCTGACTGTGGCTCAGATCATCAACTCATTGCCAAATTCAGACTAAAATAGAAGAAAGTAGGGAAAACCACTAGAACATTCAGGTATGACTTAAATCAAATCCCTTACCATTATACAGTGGAAGTGACAAATAGATTCAAGGGATTAGATCTGATAGACAGAGTGCCTGAAGAACTATGGACGGAGGTTTGTGACATTGTACAGGAGGCAGTGATCAAGACCATTTCCAAGAAAAAGAAATATAAAAAGGCAAAATGGTTGCCTGGGGAGGCCTTACAAATAGCTGTGAAAAGAAGAGAAGCAAAAGACAAAGGAAAAAAAGAAATATATACCCATTTGAATGCAGAGTTTCAAAGAATAGCAAGGAGAGATAAGAAAGCCTTCCTCAGTGATCAAAGCAAAGAAATAGAGCAAAACAATAGAATGGGAAAGACTAGACATCACTACAAGAAAGTTAGAGATACCAAGTGAACATTTCATGCAAAGATGGGCACAATAAATGACAAAAATGGCATGGACCTAACAGAAGCAGAAGATATTAAGAAGAGGTGGCAAGAATATGTAGAAGAAGTATAGAAAAAAGATTTTCACGACCCAGATAATCACAATGGTGTGATCACTCACTTAGAGCCAGACATCCTGGAATGCGAAGTCAAGTGGGCCTTAGGAAGCCTCACCACTAGCAAAGCTAGTGTAGGTGATGGAATTCTAGTTGAGCTATTTCAACTTCTAAAAAAGGATGCTGTGAAAGTGCTGCACTCAATATGCCAGCAAATTTGGAAAACTCAGCAGTGGCCACAGGACTGGAAAAGGTCAGTTTTCATTCCAATCCCAAAGAAAGGGAATGCCAAAGAATGCTCAAACTACTGCACAATTGCACTCATCTCACATACTAGTAAAGTAATGCTCAAAATTCTCCAAGCCAGGCTTCAGCAATACATGAACCATGAACTTTCAGATGTTCAAGCTGGATTTAGAAAAGGCAAAGATTAAATTTCCAACACCTTCTGGATCATTGAAAAAGCAAGAAAGTTCCAAAAAAAACATCTACTTCTGCTTTATAGACTATGCCAAAGCCTTTGACTGTGGATCACAATAAACTATGGAAAATTCTGAAAGAGATGGGAATACCAGACCACCTGACCTACCTATTTAGAAACCTGTATGCAGGTCAGGAAGCAAAAGTTAGAACTGGACATGGAAAAACAGACTGATTCCAAATAGAAAAAGGAGTACATCAAGGCTGTATATTGTCACCCTGCTTATTTAGCTTATATGCAGAGTACATCATGAGAAACACTGGGTTGGAAGAAGCACAAGCTGGAGTCAATATTGCCGGGAGAAATATCAATAACCTCAGATATGCAGATGACAACACCCTTATGGCAGAACATGAAGAAGAACTAAAGAACTTCTTGATGAAATTGAAAGAGGAGAGTGAAAAAGGTGGCTTAAAACTCAACATTCAAAAAACTAAGGTCATGGCATCCAGTCCCATCACTTCATGGCAAATAGGTGGGGAAACAGGGCAAATAGTGACATGGTGACTGCAGCCATGAAAGTAAAAGATGCTTGTTCCTTGCAAGCAAAGTTATGACCAACCTAGATAGCATATTAAAAAGCAGAGACATCACTTTGCCAATAAAGGTCCATCTGGTGAAAGCTATGGTTTTTCCAGTAGTCATGTATGGATGTGAGCGTTGGACTATAAAGAAAGCTGAGCGCCAAAGCATTGATGCTTTTGAACTATGGTGTTGAAGAAGACTCTTGAGAGTCCCTTGGACATCAAGGAGATCCTACCAGTCCATCCTATAGGAAATCAGTCCTGAATATTCATCGGAAAGACTGATGTTGAAACGGAAACTCCAATACTTTGGCCACCTGATGTGAAAAACTGACTCATTGGAAAAGATCCTGATGCTGGGAAAGATTGAAGGCAGGAGGAGAAGGGGACAACAGAGGTTGAGACATTTGGATGGTATCACCAACTCAATGGTCATGAGTTTATGTGAACTCCAGGAGTTAGTGATGGACAGGGAAGCCTGGTGTGCTGTAGTCCATGGGGTCGCAAAGAGTTGGACATGACTCAGTGACTGGACTGAACTGAACTGAACTGAATCTTGTTTGGAACCATCTTTGTGTGTCATAATAGTAAATTTGGATAATGCATAAAGATTAATCCCAGAGAGAAAAATGAATTCAAAAGAGATACATTGTTCAGTTAATCAACATGTGAAATGATTCTCTGATTCTCCCACAGCATTAAAATATTTTTATAAAACTTTTCTTCAATCTGAACTCAGTAACTTACAAAGCATCAGGAAATGTGTTGTATAGTAAGTTCATTAAAAAAAATACATCAAAATCCAAAATAAAACCATACCTTAATAATTAAGGTTCATTAGAAACTTTGCAAAAATTTCAAGCTGGTTTTTTTCTTTTTAAAGTTGAAGTATACTTGACTTATGGTGCTTTCCTGATGGCACTAGTGGTAGAATCCACCTGCCAATGGAGGAGATCTAAGAGATGCAGGTTTGATCTCTGGGTCATGAAGATACCCTGGAATAGGAAATGGCACTCTGCTCCAATATTCATAGTTTTTTAAAAAATTTTAAAGGAACCTTCATACTGTTCTTCATAGTGGGTACACCAATCTCCATTCCCACCAACAGTGTAGGAGGTTTCCTTTTTCTCCACATACTCTCCAGCATTTATTATTTGTAGACTTTTTGATGATAGACTAGTTTTCTTAGTTGGTTAATGCTCAAGAACATTTTGGTCAAGACTTAGAGATTAATTCTTAAATAAAATCTTGGTTGCCTAAACAGGGCAAGCAACAGCTATACCCAAATGTTAGACTTGGAAGTAAATGGTTTTTGGTTTTGATGGAAAATGGATGAGAAACTAGACATCAATACTTGCTGTCAACTAGTCAGTGAGTCATTTTCAAATACATAGAGCAAATGTGCTCTGTTTCACAGTAAATGTAATTGACAGTAATGTCTGTATATATAAATATTTTTTTAATCTAGTTATGCATATAAATATTTTCTTTCTTCCTTTATATTAGAAAATAGAATTTCTAGTTGCATAGTATTCTATATTCTTCCGATCAATATTTTGTGTACAAAATTTACTTAAATAGGTAGTGAGGTAGAAGGGACTTGAAGCTGATTTCTAGCCTAGTTTCTTCCAGTATATAATAATATGCTGGACATGCAGGTATAAGGCACTTTACCTTTCTGTCACTCACTTTTCCAGACCAAATATGCTTATCTTAGCTGAAAACTCTTCGCTTTGAAAAGCATTTCACAACCATTTTCACATTTTGTTGTTTTAAATATCTCTAGGCAAAGACATAACGTTATTTTTTGTTGTTGTTGTTGTTTTTTCCCCAGTGGGAAATTGAAACAGAGGGGTTAAGGTGTTGCTGTAAGCTACCCAAGTTATAAACGGTGGGAGCCTGGAAAGTGGGTCTTGTGGTTCCCATGCATTTTTGCATTTCTATGCCACCATGGCACTTCCAATCCATGGAGGCCAGGAAAGAGGAATTATTGAAGAAACCCTTATGATAAACAGTTGTATTTTATATCATACAATAAATAATTTATGGGTTGTTATATACATATTAAGACATCTAGTTATAGGCATAGATGATAAACATCTCACACGCTAGTAAAGTAATGCTCAAAATTCTCCAAGCCAGGCTTTAGCAATATGTGAACCGTGAACTTCCTGATGCCCAAGCTGGTTTTAGAAAAGGCAGAGGAACCAGAGATCAAATTGCCAACATCCGTTGGATCATGGAAAAAGCAAGAGAGTTCCAGAAAAACATCTATTTCTGCTTTATTGGCTATGCCAAAGCCTTTGACTGTGTAGATCACAATAAACTGTGGAAAATTCTGAAAGGGATGGGAATACCAGACCACCTGATCTGCCTCTTGAGAAATCTGTATGCAGGTCAGGAAGCAACAGTTAGAACTGGACATGGAACAACAGACTGGTTCCAAATAGGAAAAGGAGTACGTCAAGGCTGTATATTGTCACCCTGCTTATTTAACTTATATGCAGAGTACATCATGAGAAACGCTGGACTGGAAGAAGCACAAGCTGGAATAAAGATTGCTGGGAGAAATATCAATAACCTCAGATATGCAGATGACACCACCCTTATGGCAGAAAGAGAAGAGAACTAAAAAGCCTCTTGATGAAAGTGAAAGTGGAGAGTGAAAATGTTGGCTTAAAGCTCAACATTCAGAAAATGAAGATCATGGCATCTGGTCCCATCACTTCATGGGAAATAGATGGGGAAACAGTGGAAACAGTGTCAGACTTTATTTTTGTGGGCTCCAAAATCACTGCAGATGGTGACTGCAGCCATGAAATTAAAAGACGCTTACTCCTTGGAAGGAAAGTTATGACCAACCTAGATAGCATATTCAAAAGCAGAGACATTACTTTGCCAACAAAGGTTCGCCTAGTCAAGGCTATGGTCTTTCCTGTGGTCATGTATGGATGTGAGAGCTGGACTGTGAAGAAGGCTGAGCGCCGAAGAATTGATGCTTTTGAACTGTGGTGTTGGAGAAGACTCTTGAGAGTCCCTTGGACTGCAAGGAGATCCAACCAGTCCATTCTGAAGGAGATCAGCCCTGGGATTTCTTTGGAAGGAATGATGCTAAAGCTGAAACTCCAGTACTTTGGCCACCTCATGCGAAGAGTTGACTCATTGGAGAAGACTCTGATGCTGGGAGAGATTGGGGGCAGGAGGAGAAGGGGACAACAGAGGATGAGATGGCTGGATGGCATCACTGACTCGATGGATGTGAGTCTGAGTGACCTCTGGGAGTTGGTGATGGACAGGGAGGCCTGGCGTGCTGCAATTCATCGGGTTGCAAAGAGTCGGACACGACTGAGTGACTGATCTGATCTGATCTGATCTGATAGATAAGGAAATTAAATTCATAGAACTGAAGTGACTTGTACAAATTGGCACTGAGAGTGAGTGATAAAAAGGGAACTTGAATTCTATGTTTCTAATTCCTGGACCATTATAAATCAGTTGTCTCTTAGATCAGTTGTCTTCTTGGATCTCAACTTACTCTTAGAAATGGGCTATTCACAATTCTGATTCTTATTATTTTCACCCACTAGAACTTTTGCAATGGCACCCCACTCCAGTACTCTTGCCTGGAAAATCCCATGGACAGAGGAGCCTTCTAGGCTGCAGTCCATGGGGTCGCAAAGAGTCGGACATGACTGAGCAACTTCACTTTCACTTTTCACTTTCATGCATTGGAGAAGGAAATGGCAACCCACTCCAGTATTCTTGCCTGGAGAATCCGAGGGATGGCAGAGCCTGGTGGGCTGCCGTCTATGGGGTCACACATAGTTGGACATGACTGAACCAACTTAGCAGCAGCAGCAGCAGCAGAACTTTTTATCTTCTTTCATTAAATTTAGTACCTGTTACTAAAACTATGGACTAGAAAAATTTTTTTTTGTTTTAAATTTAAATGATAGAATCTTTGGACGCTGAATTTTAGTCTGTTCAGTAAGCCTAAACCTGAGAAAACAGGCCCTGAAGAAGTTGGTCTTGTTTAGTTGACACTTTCACTGACCCTTAGCTCAAATTGTTGCTTTCCACAGGTGCATATGTTTACAGCATGCCGTAGGGTTTTCTGTTTCTTGTTCTTCGTATTTTCAATGGCATAAAAAAATCTCTTGAACAAAGATTATAAGGTGTCAGATTCCATCACAGTGTGTTTCAGAGATAAAATATGCGGAGCCACCTCCTCATGCCAGGCACTATAAGAATTTGGGTGGAAATATAAAAGAACATTGGGGTTTCCCTGTTGGTTCAGCTGGTAAAGAATCCACCGGCAATGCTGGAGACCAGGGTTCGATCCCTGGATTGGGAAGATCCCCTGGAGAAGAGAACAGCTACCCAGTCCAGTATTCTGGCCTGGAGAATTCCATGGACTATATAGTCCATTGGGTCGCAAATAGTCAGACATGATTGAGTGACTTTCACTTCACAGAAGAATAAGACAAAGTTTCTCTTTGTGCTTATGCAGTGAGAGAGAGAGACGTGTGAACATGGTTATCTTACTATGCAAGTGCTGGAGTGGAGCTGCATATGAAAATTCAAGGGAGGAGGAGAAAGTGATATAAGCAGGCCATGGGAAGTTAGTAGAAACTGGATAAGCAGACAAAGGGAGACAACATTAAGACAACTCTAAATCTTTTCTAAGAAAAATTATACAATATCAGTATAGATGTGAAATAATTTTATATCTAAAATTCAAAAATAGTAATTGTTGAAAAAAGCATTAAATTCAATATGTGCACTGCAGTTTTCCTATATATTAATTTGGTATAAGCTATTTTAATTGCAGAAGTTACATGTTCATGCTATAAACATTTTTATATTTCAGGAGAATATAAAGAGACGATGTGCCTCTCCCTTACCTAACATACCTCTTTCCATGGACTGTTCTGAATCTTTCTGAACTTGTTTTAATATACATTCAAATGGCTATATTCTTACCCTAATTATCTTTAAAAACATTCATAGAAAGATTAGTTTCATGTTAGGAAGTTTCTGAAGAGGTCTCCTAATATTTACCAGCTATAAGATCAAAGACTGACATTGGGAATCATTTAGTTCAACCTTGTCACTTTGTCATTGTCAGACACTGAGACCCTGAGGGATTAAATGTTGCTGTGGGTCATCCATGCAGTTAATGACAACACTCCCTGTCTCCTGCCCACCAGGACCATGATTTGATGGTCCTCTTCACTTCATGGACTCAGCCTATCTCAACCAACCAGCCAAACAAAAAAAATAAAATTAAACACCCTGTGTTTCAGGGTGTTACTAAGATTTTTTAAAACATGCGGATAATGAAAGCAAGGTACTGGTGTTCTTGAATTCATGCCTGTTCCCTAAATTCTGTTTCTTTTCTTTTTTTTCCCTGAAACTATCTTGTGGAAACAGACCAAAGTCTCTCTGAAATGTAGTGGTTTCTATAAATGTTCCTATTTTTAAGATATATTAAAATAATGAACCCATTCACCAAATTGGTAACTGATTATTCCCAATAAAAATGGGGATGGGTAGCAAGTGTGTATCTTGAATGATTAGGGTATTGATAACTTAGGAAAACTGATGATTGGAATCCCTGGAATGAATGCTGCTCAGGAAATCTCCTCAGATTTACCTATCATTAGAGTAACATGGCCAAGAAGCAATTTATTCTGCATTAATTATGTATTGACTTTGAAAAACAAGTAATTCTTCTTAAAATGGCCTTCTCAAGTGAAGACAAGTTTGTAGTTGCAAGAACATCACTAGCAAATTTTTTTTTCCCTTTAGGAAAAATTATTTTTAGGAAAAATAAGATTTGCATGTACTGAAGTTAACTGTAATCTCTTAAACATCTGTCCTGCTTCAGGGGCAAATAGCAAAGCTAAATTCCTTATTTTTGTGTGGCTTTTATAAAAACCCCACAGAACCTAGAGCAATAGATTTTTTTAACTGAAAGGAAAACAATTATTATGAGTGTAAAATACCAAAGTGGGTTGTGAAAATTGGAAAAATGGCCCTACCTTGAGCACTAACCTGTGTCTCTGGCTTAATCCCATTTTTGAGATGTGACATTCTCTCCCAAGGTCACCATGACTCATTCCAATTCTTGACTAAAAAGAATAAACTTATTCTCACAATGGTGATCATGACCTTTGCAGTAAGCGAAGCCTCACCTTTGCTGTTTATTCCCTTTAAAAGCCCATGTGTATTCATTGATCAGAAAGTAAATCCGTAATCCTGTGGGTCCCAAGGAGTGCCCACACCATATAACAATTAAACAATGAAAGCCCTTTAAAGAATGGCAGAGGTCCAAGGTACCGCCAAATATAAATGGTCATTTCTTTCACAAGTACTTTGTGTATTTGGTGTAGCATTTCTGCATAGACTGGATTATGGAAACCTGTATAGAAATGCTTCTGCTGTATATTTATAGTTTACATTTTTGAACTATCAATGAAGAATACTGATTTGCTTTAAAGGTCCTACAGTAATGCCCCAATGATCCCAAACTAGGATTTCATATGATTTTCTTGTAAATTTTCAGTTTTACATACTGACTTTTTTTTGACTCTGAGTTGTCTTATATTGTCTGAATTTTTTCTTTGAAATATATACAAATTTATAAATTTAGATTGTCTTTTGTGTCGAAGTGCCATTAAGTGCAAGCTTGCTTTAAAAAAAAAAAAAACAAAAACAAAAACAAACCTACCAGCCTGTGAAAGATTTATCATTCTGAGAAGTGTCAAAAAGGATGTATTTGGTGACCATGAGCCCGGGGAAGTACAGCATTTTGCCTGTGTAATATCTCATGCTTCATTTTTATTACAATGACTTGCCTGTAGCATGGTTTCATTTCAATTTATCCTGTTTCTTTTAGAACTCCCACCCATGCTAATTGTCATGGCTAATTAGTCTTACAGCAAAAAGCAGACAAACCAACAGAAGATAGGCTCTTTCAAAGAACAGCTTTGTAAAGATACATTTTCCTGTACAGCAGTGTGGTTGACAAGTAAAACAACCTGACAAACACTGACTGCTTAGTCTAGAAGTGTCATATATCTTGACATTAACCTGTATATCATATATTTTGTGTGTCAGGATAGGCTTTTATTCACCATTTAAATTGTTAGGAAATACACATATCAGATGAGTTGTTCAAAATAACTCTTCCTTTATTGAGAAATAAGTGATTTAATTAATAAGTTATTTAATAAGTAAGAGTTGATGTACATAAAATTTGCAGGCCAAGTTCCTCTGCCGAAGAGGCCTTTTTAGGATGGACAAGGATCTCTTACATTTACCCTCTAAGATGAAGGGAGAAAAATCTCTGAATCGTAAATTCCATGTAGGCATGCTTAGAGACACTGGGATGAAAACCTTGTAAACTGGATTTGGCTGGTATTGTGTTGACACTCAGCCATTGCATGTGTGTGAAAGCTTCAGTCATCCAAGATACATTTAGAAGGGAAAGTTAATAGGAAATCTCCCAAACCTGTGAACTCCCAGAACCAGGGAGTATAAACCAAAAGAGCACCAGAGCAGTGATCTGGGTTGCAAGTGCTCTCAGGGCACAGCTCCTGCTATTGCAGGTATTACCTTGTTACCACCGCTTACCCTACTGGGTGCCAGCTCTATGCCAGGCACTGTAAATATAGCATCCCTTTACATCCTAAATGAGTTCATTTTGAAAAAAAAAAAACTGAGCCTCAGAAAGATTGTGACACTCTTATGGCCACAAACCTACAAAGGGAGCAAAAAACCAGAGTGTCTCTGTCTCATCAGATAGTGAATATCACAGCCTAATTTAGTTGGAGGAAGGGAAAAGGGACATTTGAAAGAGAGATTTTTTTTTCCCTGTAGCAAAAACTTGGAAACTTTTTACTGTTTCCGGAAATGGTTTTCCTCCAGAGCAAATCTGTTAACCATTTCTATTTCAAAAGCCATGATGCATCTGACTCACTTTAATGAAAGAAACATAATAGGAAGAGGGTTTTCTTCTTTGAAACTCAGGTATTTTAACAGCTGAGTTTCCTAAGTGATCGCTATGTTATTCTAAAAAAAGAATGAGTCATGTAAACAGTGCATTTCCTGAGAAAGGTCATTATCAACAGAGTACAAGATCATGTGTAATATGTCTATAGGTGACTTTTTTGTGTTTAGCTGAAAAAGGCTTCTTGCAAAGACAAGCAATATCTGAAGTGACATACTCCTAAATTTGTTCTGAGAACTGCCACGTGAAACTCTGGTGTGGAAACTTGGTTTCTTAGCAAGGGTCAAATACTTTGACCACCTCATGTGAAGAGTTGACTCATTGGAAAAGACCCTCATGCTGGGAGGGATTGGGGGCAGGAGGAGAAGGGGATGACAGAGGATGAGATGGTTGGATGGCATCACAGACTCTATGGACATGAGTCTGAGTGAACTCCGGAGTTGGTGATGGACAGGGAGGCCTGGTGTGCTGCGATTCATGAGGTCGCAAAGAGTCGGACACGACTGAGCGACTGAACTGAACTGAACTGATTGTGGTTTAGTGCCAAGCACATTTGGAATAGATTTGCTTTGTGGCAGTTTCAGACGAGGGGCCCTTGGGGTTCTGTTTCTTCAGGCTAATGTTCTTGACCACAGGGTGTTCCCTTTTGGCTTAATGTGCTAAGCTGGCAGGCTTCCCATGAGGACCAACCATTTTACACAGACAGCATTTTCTCCTCAGTGCTTCTGCCTACAGAGTAACCTTCCTATGAGTCTTTAACAAGGTGCCTTTCTCCTCCAGCCAAATGAAACATCCCAGTGGAAGAGAATTAAGCAGGAGTAGAAAATCACACTCGGGAGAAAGGCAGGGCAACCGACTCCAGTATTCTTGCCTAGAGAATCCCATGTATAGAGGAGCCTGGCAGGCTACAGTCCATAGGGTTGCAGAGTCAGACACAACTGAAGTGACTTAGCACACAGGCATGCACGCAGAATATCACAAAGAATTTTGGGAGTTCTAGGGGATATTCAGTGTTCTCATCAGGGTAAAAAAGAAAGTGCAGGGGGAGGAATATGCCAGTTTATTAAAAAGACTCAGAAGCTTTAGGATATGATTAAGTATCAATTTAGTATGAGAATAATTTACTTCCTATGGAATATGACACATATAGAAATTCAAGATTTTACTTGCATGGCGTTAGAGGAATGATGTGGAGTGGTCAGAAGGATCACTCCTGCCCATACTTACTGCCCCAACCACCAATTGTCTACTCAACCATAAATTCCTTAGAATTGGGGGCAAATCTTATTCTCAGATGTAGCTCTCCATTTTTTTTTTTTCTTTAAACACCATGCCTGGCACATACTGGGGACTTAAGAACTGTTTGTTGGAAGAATAATAGAATCCTATTTAGATTTCAGACCATTGAATGATAAAGACATAATATTTCCACTTAGGATCTGCTTAGTCTCTTAGTATCTTATAGATAAACATTCCGTTCAGTTCAGTTCAGTCCCTTAGTCATGTCTGACTCTTTGTGACCCCATGTACTGCAGCATGCCAGGCTTCCCTGTCCATCACTAACTCCTGGAGTTTACTCAAACTCATGTGCATTGAGTTGGTGATGCCTTCTAACCATCTCTTCCTCTGTCGTCCCCTTCTCCTCCTGCCCCCAATCCCTCCTAGCATCAGGGTCTTTTCCAATGAGTCAGTTCTTCGTATCAGGTGGCCAAAGTATTGGAGTTTCAGCTTCAGCATCAGTCCTTCCAATGAATATTCAGGACTGATTTCCTTTAGGATAGACTAGTTGAATCTCCTGCTGTCCAAGGGACTCTCAAGAGTCTTCTCCAACACCACAGTTCAAAAGCATCAATTCTTCGTGCTCAGCTCTCTTCACAGTCCAACTCTTCTCATGTCCATACATGACCACTGGAAGCATCATAGCTTTGACTAGATGGACCTTTGTTGACAAAATAATGTCTCTGCTTTTTAATATGCTGTCTAGGTTGGTCATAAATTTTCTTCCAAGGAGCAAGGGTTTTTTTAATTTCATGGCTGCAGGCCCCATCTACAGTGATTTTGGAGCCCCCAAACATAAAGTCTGTCTCTGTTTCCATAGTTTCCCCATCTATTTGCCATGAAATGATGGGACCAGATGCCATGATCTTAGTTTTCTGAATGTTGAGTTTTAAGCCAATTTTTTCACTCTCCTCTTTTACTTTCATCAAGAAGCTCATTAGTTCTTCTCTTTCTGCCATAAAGGTGGTGTCATCTGCATATCTGAGGTTATTGATATTTCTCCTGGCAATCTTGATCCCAGCTTGTGCTTCATCTAGTCCAGTGTTTCTCATGATGTGCTCTGCATATAAGTTAAATAAGCAGGGTGACAATATACAGCCTTGGCATACTCCTTTTCCTTTTTGGAACCAGTCTGTTGTTCCATGTCCACTTCTAAACTGTTGCTTCTTGACCTGCATACAGATTTCTCAGAAGGCAGGTCAGGTGGTCTGGTATTCCCATCTCTTTCAGAATTTTCCACAGTTTGCTGTGATCCACATAGTCAAAGACTTTGGCATAGTCAATAAAGCAGAAGTAGATGTTTTTCTGGAACTCTCTTGCTTTTTCAATGATCCAGCAGATGTTGGCAATTTGATCTCTGGTTCCTCTGCCTTTTCTAAAACCAGCTTGAATATCAGGAAGTTCTCGGTTCACATATTGCTGAAGCCTGGCTTGGAGAATTTTGAGCATTACTTTGCTAGCGTGGGAGATGAGTGCAATTGTGCAGTAGTTTGAACATTCTTTGGCATTGCCTGTTTTAGAGATTGGAATGAAAGGAGACCTTTTCCAGTCCTGTGGCCACTGCTGAGTCTTCCAAATTTTGTGGCAAATTGAGCACTTTCACAGCATCATCTTTAAGATTTGAAATAGCTCAACTGGAATTCCATCACCTCCACTAGCTTTGTCCGTAGTGATGCTTTCTAAGGCCCACTTGACTTCACATTCCAGGATGTCTGGCTCTAGGTGAGTGATCACACCATCGTGATTGTCTGGGTTGTAAAGATCTTTTTTGTATGTTTCTTCTGTGTATTCTTGCCGCCTCTTCTTAATACCTTCTGCTTCTGTTAGGTTAACTATCTTATAAATGCTTTTTAAATTTTCAATGGAATATTTGGATGTTTCTTAGTCTTAGCACTATGTATATGTTTTTAACCTTGAGTTCTTTTGAAGACTTCCAATGTGGCAAGGTATCTTGAGAGAGAATGAAGACAATACTGCTTAACTTCTGATTTGTCTTCCTCTTATCCAGCAAGAAGGATTTTTATACTGTAAACTAGAATAAACATGACTAAGGGCCAGGAAATCAATGTGGAGCAGTGGTCAGAAAGGACCTCTGCATAGGTTTTCAGTGCTTTCCAGTCTGTATACACAAACGCGTTGCATCTATAGGTAGTGAAATGATGATTGATGTGATGGGGCAAATGCCTTCAGCACATTTAGGAGTATCACAGAGATGAAGTCATCTGAGAGACTGGAAACACTCTCTTAGTTTTGATTCTCTTCCAGAGATGAGGATGTGGGTGCAAGTAGGTTTTAGGAACGTAATCCCAGGAAGCACAGAATGGGAGTAGGAAAGTGAGCTGCAGGGAGAAGGAAAGCCAGCAAAGGTGCATTGATTAGTGAATTATTCCTGCTGAAAATTAAGCTCATCTCATCTTATATTGTGAGAGACTGCCAGATATGCCTCAGTTGTCTTACCAAGGGGATCCGTCTGGGGTTTTTAATCCATCAAACTTTATCCCTCATTAGGATGGCCTGGAGCATTAACCCTCTGGCAAATTCTACTTTGCTCTTGGGTCTAGAAGTCTTCTTTGTCCCTCTGGCAGATATGAAGGAAGTATGCAGTGACCTTCAAAGAAGACTGAGGCAGTAATGAGTGGGGTTCTCTTGACATCTGCTACAGAAAGATAAAAGTAATCTTAAACTGCTATGGATAAAATGAAAACTCCAGAATCTTTATACCAGTGAAATGGATGTTAATTTCCAGAAAAAGACAAACAAACAAACAAACCCCAAAAACCCTGCCTATTGTTTTTGAACTCTCAGAGAAAAAGCACTGAAACTAAACAATGCAAAGTAAGCCTTATGAAAAAAAAAATATTAGAATGGTTCATCTGATATCTTGATTTAGAAGCTCATACAATCAACATTTCCCCCCTATATCCTATAGATAAAAATGGATGAAAGTGCAGATGGGCAAATTCACAGGTAATTGATCACCATGCCTAGCCTGTTGATGACTTATTTTTTGTCATCCTGGGTCAGTGTGTTTAGTCCTTTAAAGCTAATTCCT
Source organism: Tragelaphus eurycerus (assembly GCA_935064755.1). Taxonomy (NCBI): domain Eukaryota; kingdom Metazoa; phylum Chordata; class Mammalia; order Artiodactyla; family Bovidae; genus Tragelaphus; species Tragelaphus eurycerus. The sequence continues at coordinate 12,202,329 of CAKXYN010000016.1, forward strand.
TTTATTTTGAAAAATATAAAAATATCTCATGCCCACAGGGATTTTGATGTGTCCTTTCACTAAGGCAAGCTTTTCTTCTCAGTCATGAACATCTTTGACCTCGATGAAGGTGTCTGGTGGCATGCCCTAAAACCTTTCCTGCACTGTTGTTTGTTTTTTTGTTGATTTTAAATGCTTTGAATAAAGACATGGAAGGCATATCTGAAAAATTTCCATCAGATAGCTCCTATGAAAGGTGACATAACTGGGTTCAATAAAAGCTCTCAACAGACTGGAATGATGACCTGAACCTCATGATTGATTTTTATGAGGGAGGAAATATAAAATCTTTCACACAAGTTCAAAAAAATTAAAATATGCCTGAATAAGGTGAGGTGTATTCTGGTTTACAGCAGTGACTATAAGAAAGATCTAGGGCTTTTAGTTCATTGCAAGCTGAAAATGAGCTAATTTATTTTAGCTGTCAAAAAAAAAAAAAACTAATGCAGTCTAAGATGAAAGACATAAAAGCTTTATGTCCAGAACATAAGAGGTTCCACTGTGTGTCTCACTAGTTCAGTTTTATCTGGTGGATTGTATTGTTCCAAAAGCTTTTTCTGAGCTGGTGAGAACATTAGAGGTCACTTAGATACTGAGTGTGTGTTCCCATGGTGGCGTTCAAGGTATGCCGGGCATACGAGAAACCTAAGGATAAATATGTCAGACCTTCCAGGAGCACCCATATCACTTATCTGGTGAGAGAAAGGGGACCAAGTTGCTTGAGTTGAGTAGTTTGAAAAATGATTTTCAGGTGAAACCACATATTGATATAATTATTAAATCACATATATGATATTATGAAGTAGAATACAAAGTCCACATCACATTTTAAGTTAAAATATGAGACTGCAAAAACATTTCAGCTTGTAGAAGGTGACTTTTGAGAGCTATTTTGAGAACTCTTAAAGCCATGGGTTCAATTTCCTCTGCTAGTACTTTTATTTAACAAATATTTGCTGAATACCTGCTGTGCACTAAGCACTGGTGCTAATTGCTTGAGATATATCAGTGAGCAAAAGGAATGAAGGGTCCTGCCTACTCTTGCCTGGAAAATCCCACGGACGGAGGAGCCTGGTAGGCTGCAGTCCATGGGGTCGCTGGGAGTCGGACACGACTGAATGACTTCACTTTCACTTTTCACTTTCATGCATTGGAGAAGGAAATGGCAACCCACTCCAGTGTTCTTGCCTGGAGAATCCCAGGGACGGGGGAGCCTGGTGGGCTGCCATCTATGGGGTCGCACAGAGTCGGATACGACTGAAGCGACTTAGCAGCAGCAGCAGCAGCCTTGATGGGAACATAAGTAGAAAAGTTGGCAAAGTAAAATTTATTTTGTAGGTGAAAGGGTCAGGACACACAAAGTTAGTTCTGCGTTATAGTCCTGCTACTGCTAAGTCACTTCAGTCGTGTCCGACTCTGTGCGACCCCATAGATGGCAACCCACCAGGCTCCCCAGTCCCTGCGATTCTCCAGGCAGGAACACTCGAGTGGGTTGCCATCTCCTTCTCCAATGCATGAAAGTGCAAAGTGAAAGTGAAGTCTCTCAGTTGTGTCCGAGTCTTCGAGACCCCATGGACTGCAGCCCACCAGGCTTCTCCGTCCACGGGATTTTCCAGGCAAGAGGACTGGAGTGGGGTGCCATCACCTTCTCCGGAGTTATAGTCCTAGTAATAGTCTATACTTCTACCGTTTGCTGGCTCTGTAATCTTCATCATTTCTTTGTCTCAGTTTTCTCATCTATGTAATGGCAGAATGAGACATATCTACTTTTTTTGATGGGAGTCTTCGATAAGATAACCTGGGCCAAACACTCGGGAAAGAGACTGATCTAGAGCACATGTTCATTATGTCAGCAGACGATGGTTGGGTGACTTGTTTAAATTCACAACATTAGACAGCTACAGCTTTGTACTCAAGCTCCATCTTTCAACTCCCACTTCTGACCTCTGTGTGTGACAACGCAGTTCTGGGTGTTATGACCTATAGAATAAACAAGGTTTACTTTTACTTTTTCTGTTATTAAAATCAGATAGAGTGAGAAAAAAATCAGGAAAACACATAGATGCAGAAAATGAAATAACAATAAAAATGACACAAAAAGAAAAGCTTTATAATCATAACATCTTAGGGGAAATTTAGGTGTGATCTGTCAACTTTTTATTTTTTAATTTTTTTTTGTTATTTACAATGTATTAATTTCAGGATACAGCAAAGTGGTTCATATATAATATTCATATGTATTTTTTTTGGCTTCTTTGGTGGCTTAGATGGTAAAGAATCCTCCTGCAATGCACAAGATTTGGGTTCAATTCTTTTCCGTTATAGGATATTATAAGATATTGAATACAGCTCCATGTGCTTTATAGCAGGTCCTTGTTTATCTATTTTATATTTAGTAGTGTGTATCTGTTAATCCCAAACTCCTAATTTATTCCTCCCTCCCTACCCCTTTGCCCTTCAGTAGCTATCAGTTTGTTTACTATGTGTGTGAGTCTATCTATGCTTTGTAAATAAGTTAATTTGTATTTTTTTTTTTTTAGGCTCCACATGTAAATGATACTATGTATGTTTATCTTAATCTGCCTTAACTTCACTTGTTGTGATAATCTCTTGGCCTATCTGTGTTGCTGCAAATGGCACTATTTCATTCATTTGTATGGCTGAGTAATATTCTGTTGCATCTTTGTCTGTCTATCTTCCACTTCTTTATCATCCATTTGTTGATGGGCATTTAGGTTGCTTGCATGTCTTGGCTATTGCAAATAGTGCCATCAGCCCTCTTTTTAATGCAGAGTCTTTAGCAGAGTTATATTCTGTACAATCCTGACTTTTCCTATTTATTATTAAAGCACATGCTTTGTCCCATGTAATCAGAAGCTTTCTCTTTTTTTCTTTTATGAGAGGGTTGGACTGGACTATCAGCAGGGATCTTTTTCCATTTTGCTTTTGTTATTGGTCATGCCGTGTGGCTTGTGGGATCTTAGTTCCCTGACCAGGAATTGATCCTGGGCCCCCAGCAGTGAAAGCACCAGGTCCTAACCACTGGACTGACATGGAATTCCCTCAGAAGTTTTTATTACCATCATGCTTAGTAACTACAAAATAGTCTTCTGAGTGTGTGACAGTTTTCTTAACCATTTTCTTCAGAGTGAACATTTAGTCTGTGATAATAAAAATCTTGTATGTAAGTATCTTTTATGGCTCTCCTGTTGTAAGAGTGCCCTTCTTACCAACAGGGAAAGCCCAAACTTCTGCAGATGGTAGTTCTGCTGTGTATACTGCTACTTCACGGAACTCAAGCCTGAGCCTTCTATTTACCCTCTCAGAGTTATTTAACCTCCCTAGGCAAAAATCTTTCTTTTTGGACATAGTTTTTCACTTGGTTCCCTTTGTCTTGGATAACCTCTTTAGATAACTTCTTTGGCTCCCATGTCATTGCTCTTCTAGAATATTCTCTCTGAATATCCTTTGCTCCTCATTTAACAAAAACAAATTTATCCTGTCCCCACTTATGTCTCTTGCTTTTCAGAACTTACCCATGATATCTATTGGTGAGATGGCTGAAAGAGTATTTAATGGTGTGTGTGCGCAGCTGTGTGCATGTTCAAGTGTATAGTTTTAGACTAAAATTCTGAAAAGCCTTGGAGCACTTTTAAGTTTATGGCTTGTTAGACTCTGAAAGAAAAATTGTGTGAGTTGCTTTTGGGTTAGGTGTTAAAAAAAATATACTGCTTGGGGTGTTATTGGAGGAAGTTTTATATAAGCGGAAAACATTCCCTGCCACTCTGATATATACTGTACACAAAAAGATGATCAATTCAGATCTCTAATATAAAGAAAATATGATCCATAGCTTTTGGTCATACCATTTCAACTCTGCGGCTCAAAAATTGAAACAAATTTTTCCATAAAATGCTGGGGAATGATGAAGGCCTCAGGGAAGCAAGTGTGCACTGGCCTCTCATCCTGGTGCTTTTTGGAATAAATGTACAATATTACCAATGTTTCATCTGAAGGTCACAAAGTGTACACAGTGAGGCGGATATGAGTATCAGGCTTTCTGAATTAAGATTCAGAATTCGTACCTAAAGCTTGTGGCTGTGTACCGTTCCACATGACTGACTTTTTCAAATACTTCAAATATTCTTTTCCAGTATAATTAATGCCAACCTACTGACATTATCAGAATGTACATGAAACTCTAAATGAATACGCTTTTATATTTAACTCTTAGTTCTTACCTAGAGGGAGGGAAATATCCAACTGTTCCAGTGAGTCTAAAAACTAGTGTCCAAGACTGCTAGAGCTACAAAAATATCAAAAGGGAAACAAGTAAAGAAATCTGGACAAAATTAGATATCAGAACTTGTATTAGTTAGCAGAGTGATCATACATCATTGTAATACCTTACAGAATTCTGCAAAAAAATTCAAATTTGAATCATTCCTGGTCTCCAAGTTTATAAACATTTGATCTTGAGTACAGAATTGCCTTATCTCTACAATTCTGTTTTTGAAAACAGAAATCCTTCCATTATACCAGGAACTGTCAAAGCAGCATGTTTGTTAAATTGTAGAGATAAGGCAATTCTGTACTCAAGATCAAATGTTTATAAACTTGGAGACCAGGAATGATTCAAATTTGAAATTTTTTGCAGAATTCTGTAAGGTATTACAATGATGTATGATCACTCTGCTAACTAATACAAGTTCTGATATCTAATTTTGTCCAGATTTCTTTACTTGTTTCCCTTTTGATATTTTTGTAGCTCTAGCAGTCTTGGACACTAGTTTTTAGACTCACTGGAACAGTTGGATATTTTCTCAAAATAATCATACAACTTCTTGAACCTCTAGTGAACATTTTTTGGGACATATTACTATTTTTTCATTGTCTTTCTCTCTCAGTACTCTTTCTTTGTTCTCACAAGTTTCATGTATCTGAGGTCAGGAGTTAGAGAGTCAGAGCCAGGATTTGGGTACCCAGCCATGGCATTACTGGGACCTCATGGACCTCAAAGTCCAGCTTCACTGCTGATGAGCTCAAAGGTTTTCTTTCCATTTGCTTTGTCACTTCTAAGTCTACTAGATGACTGGAGTCTGTTCTGCCTCCCCTTGGTTTGGTTCTAAGACAAGACCTGCAGACAGAATGCAAGAGCACTATAGACCCCTGCCCCTCACCTAACTACATTCCAATGGATGCCAGAACAAAGGTGAAGGAGACCACTGTCCTTGTATAGGTTATATGATTTTGAGGGAGAAGAATTCTAAGCTGGACGAGGGAGGAGTATGAGACAGCTGCCCTTCATTTCTCTCTTAAGAAAGCCAAGATGCTCTTCTCATTTAGGGTACAACAATCATGCATTTCTCTATTCAAATGTATATGTATATAGTCTCTTAGATGCCTGCCATTGTGATTGGTTCTAAAAAGATATAAACATGAAAATATATGTCTTCAGTGAACTTACAATTTAAGAGGGCATGAAGAAGGTGACAAGTGAAGGGACTGAGAGGAACAACACTATGATGTTAGTGAAATACATGGGAGGTGCTTACTAAGCACTTGCTGGAAGAGTGACCAGATGTGTGCTTGGTTAGTGTGCCACTGGGGGTCAGAGGCCAGAGACATCATGTCTGTTTTGGGAAATCAATTCCTGAGATAGTATTATGCACTTATCTTTAAAGTAGAAATAAAATATTAAAAGGTGGCTATGGAGAGAAATCTGGGTGTAGGGTACAGCACAAGTGAAGAGCAGCAGGGGAGTACCGTGATCTGTTCAGAGGATGGTGGCTCACTTTTAAGGCTGCAATGAGTATGTGATGGGGGGCAAGGAGTAGGAGATTAAAAAGGCTGAAAGATAGTCTTGGATCTCACCATGGAGAACCTTGAATACTTGGCATGGGAGCGTGGCTTTTATTTTTTGAGCTATGGAGAGCCTTCAAAGAATTTTTAAGGAAGGCAGCGGCCCAAGGAGAGGTCTACTTTGGAAGATCCCCTGGTGGCATTTTATTTTATTTTATTTTTTTTTCTTCTTTATTTATTTATTTTTATTATTATTATTTTTAATTTTTCTTAACTTTACAATATTGTATTACTTTTACTATACATCGAGATGGATCCACCACCAGAATACACGTGTTCCCCATCCTGAACCCTCCTCCCTCCCCCCTTCCCACACCATCCCTCCAGTTCATCCCAGTGCTCCAGTCCCAGGCATCTGTTATAGGGCATCGTACCTGGACTGACTCGTTTCAGATATGATATTATACATATTTCAATGCTATTCTCCCCAGTCGTCCCACCCTCTCCCAGTTCCAGAGTCCAAAAGTCTGTTCTATACATCAGTGTCTCTTTTGCTGTCTCATAAGCGGGGTGATTGTTACCATCTTTCTAAATTCCATATATATGCGTTAGTATACTGTATTTGTGTTTTTCTTTCTGGCTTACTTCACTCTGTATAATAGGCTCCAGTTCCATCCACCTCATTAGAACTGATTCAAATGTATTCGTTTTAATGGCTGAGTAATACTCCATCGTGTATATGTACCACAGCTTGCTTATCCATTCATCTGTGGATGGACATCTAGGTTGCTTCCACGTCCTGGCTATTGTAAACAGTGCTGCTATGAACATTGGGGTACACGTGCCTCTTTCAATTCTGGTTTTCTCAGTGTGTATGCCCAGCAGTGGGATTGCTGGGTCATAAGGCAGTTCTATTCCCAGTTTTTTGAGGAATCTCCATACTGTTCTCCATAGTGGCTATACTAGTTTGCATTCCCACCAACAGTGTAAGATTTGGATCGCAGCCATTCTGACTGGCGTGTAATGGTACCTCATAGTGGTTTTGATTTGCATTTCTCTGATAATGAGTGATGTTGAGCATCTTTTCATGTGTTTGTTAGCCATCTGTATGTCTTCTTTGGAGAAATGTCTATTAAGTTCTTTGGCCCATTTTTTGATTGGGTCGTTTATTTTTCTGGAATTGAGCTGTAGGAGTTGCTTGTATATTTTTGAGATTAGTTGTTTGTCTGTTGCTTCATTTGCTATTATTTTCTCCCATTCTGAAGGCTGTCTTTTCAGCTTGCCTATAGTTTCCTTTGTTGTGCAGAAGCTTTTTAAGTTTGATTAGGTCCCATTTGTTCATTTTTGATTTTATTTCCGATATTCTGGAAGGTGGGTCATAGAGGATCCTGCTGTGATGTAAGTCAGAGAGTGTTTTGCCTATGTTTTCCTCTAGGAGTTTTATGGTTTCTGGTCTTATATTTAGCTCTTTAATCCATTTTGAGTTTATTTTTGTGTATGGTGTTAGACAGTGTTCTAGTTTCATTCTTTTACAAGTGTTCAACCAGTTTTCCCAGCACCACTTGTTAAAAAGATTGTCTTTAATCCATTGCATATTCTTGCCGCCTTTGTCAAAGATTAGGTGGCCATATGTGCGTGGATTTATCTCTGGACTTTCTATTTTGTTCCATTGATCTATATTTCTGTCTTTGTGCCAGTACCATACTGTCTTGATGACTGTAGCTTTATAGTAGAGCCTGAAGTCAGGCAGGTTGATTCCTCCAGTTCCGTTCTTCTTTCTCAAGATAGCTTTGGCTATTCGAGGTTTTTTGTATTTCCATACAAATTGAGAAATTATTTGTTCTAGCTCTGTGAAGAATACCGTGGGTAGCTTGATGGGGATTGCATTGAATCTATAAATTGCTTTGGGTAGTATACTCATTTTCACTATATTGATTCTACCAATCCACGAACATGGTATATTTCTCCATCTATTAGTGTCCTCTTTAATTTCTTTCAGCAGTGTTTTATAGTTTTCTAAATATAGGTCTTTAGATTCTTTAGGAAGATACATTCCTAAGTATTTTATTGTTTTCATTGCAATGGTGAATGGAATTGTTTCCTTAATTTCTCTTTCTATTTTCTCGTTATTAGTGTACAGGAATGCAAGGGATTTCTGTGTGTTAATTTTATATCCTGCAACTTTACTGTATTCATTGATTACTTCTAGTAATTTTCTGGTGGAATCTTCAGGGTTTTCTACGTAGAGGATCATGTCATCTGCAAACAGTGAGAGTTTTACTTCTTCTTTTCCAATTTGGATTCCTTTTATTTCTTTTTCTGCTCTGATTGCTGTGGCCAAAACTTCCAGAACAATGTTGAATAATAATGGTGAAAGTGGGCATCCTTGTCTTGTTCCTGACTTTAGAGGAAATGCTTTCAGTTTTTCACCACTGAGGATAATGTTTGCTGTGGGTTTGTCGTATATAGCTTTTATTATGTTGAGGTATGTTCCTTCTATTCCTGCTTTCTGGAGAGTTTTTATCATAAATGGATGTTGAACTTTGTCAAAGGCTTTCTCTGCATCTATTGAGATAATCATATAGTTTTTATTCTTCAGTTTGTTAATGTGGTGTATTACGTTGATTGATTTGCGGATATTGAAGAATCCTTGCATCCCTGGGATAAAGCCCACTTGGTCATGGTGTATGATCTTTTTAATGTATTGTTGGATTCTGATTGCTAGAATTTTGTTAAGGATTTTTGCGTCTATGTTCATCAGTGATATTGGTCTGTAGTTTTCTTTTTTTGTGGGATCTTTGTCTGGTTTTGGAATTAGGGTGATGGTGGCCTCATAAAATGAGTTTGGAAGTTTGCCTTCCTCTGCAATTTTCTGGAACAGTTTGAGTAGGATAGGTGTTAGCTCTTCTCTAAATTTTTGGTAGAATTCAGCTGTGAAGCCGTCTGGGCCTGGGCTTTTGTTTGCTGGGAGATTTCTGATTACAGTTTCAATTTCCGTGCTTGTGATGGGTCTGTTCAGATTTTCTATTTCTTCCTGATCCAGTTTTGGAAAGTTGTACTTTTCTAAGAATTTGTCCATTTCTTCCATATTGTCCATTTTATTGCCATATAAATGCTGATAGTAGTCTCTTATGATCCTTTGTATTTCTGTGCTGTCTGTTGTGATCTCTCCATTTTCTTTTCTAATTTTATTGATTTGATTTTTCTCCCTTTGTTTCTTGATGAGTCTGGCTAGTGGTTTGTCAATTTTATTTACCCTTTCAAAGAACCAGCTTTTGGCTTTGTTGATTTTTGCTATGGTCTCTTTTGTTTCTTTTGCATTTATTTCTGCCCTAATTTTTAAGATTTCTTTCCTTCTACTAACCTTGGGGTGCTTCATTTCTTCCTTTTCCAGTTGCTTTAGGTGTAGAGTTAGGTTATTTATTTGGCTTTTTTCTTGTTTCTTAAGGTATGCCTGAATTGCTATGAACTTTCCCCTTAGGACTGCTTTTACAGTGTCCCACAGGTTTTGGGTTGTTGTGTTTTCATTTTCATTCGTTTCTATGCAGAATTTGATTTCTTTTTTGATTTCTTCTGTGATTTGTTGGTTATTCAGGAGTGTGTTGTTCAGCCTCCATATGTTGGAATTTTTAATAGTTTTTCTCCTGTTATTGAGATTTACTCTTACTGCATTGTGGTCAGAAAAAGTGGTTGGAATGATTTCAATTTTTCTGAACTTACCAAGGCTAGATTTATGGCCCAGGATGTGGTCTATCCTGGAGAAGGTTCCGTGTGCACTTGAGAAAAAGGTGAAATTCATTGTTTTGGGATGAAATGTCCTATAGATATCAATTAGTTCTAACTTGTCTATTGTATCATTTAAAGTTTGTGTTTCCTTGTTAATTTTCTGTTTAGTTGATCTATCCATTGGTGTGAGTGGGGTATTAAAGTCTCCCACTATTATTGTGTTATTGTTTATTTCTCCTTTCATACTTGTTAGTATTTGTCTTACATATTGCGGTGCTCCTATGTTGGGTGCATATATATTTATAATTGTTATATCTTCTTCTTGGATTGATCCTTTGATCATTATGCAGTGACCTTCTTTGTCTCTTTTCACAGCTTTTGTTTTAAAGTCTATTTTATCTGATATGAGTATCGCTACTCCTGCTTTCTTTTGGTCCCTATTTGCATGGAAAATCTTTTTCCAGCCCTTCACTTTCAGTCTGTATGTGTCCCCTGTTTTGAGGTGGGTCTCTTGTAGACAACATATGTATGGGTCTTGTTTTTGTATCCAATCAGCCAGTCTCTGCCTTTTGGTTGGGGCATTCAACCCATTTACATTTAAGGTAATTATGGATAAATATGATCCCATTGCCATTTACTTTGTTGTTTTGGGTTTGAATTTGTATATCCTTTTTGTGTTTCCTGTCTAGAGAGGGTCCTTTAGTATTTGTTGGAGAGCTGGTTTGGTGGTGCTGAATTCTCTCAGCTTTTGCTTGTCTGTAAAGGTTTTAATTTCTCCTTCATATTTGAATGAGATCCTTGCTGGGTACAATAATCTGGGCTGTAGGTTCTTTTCTTTCATCACTTTAAGTATGTCTTGCCATTCTCTCCTGGCTTGAAGAGTTTCTATTGAAAGATCAGCTGTTAGCCTTATGGGAATTCCCTTGTGTGTTATTTGTTGTTTTTCCCTTGCTGCTTTTAATATTTGTTCTTTGTGTTTGATCTTTGTTAATTTGATTAATATGTGTCTTGGGGTGTTTCGCCTTGGGTTTATCCTATATGGGACTCTCTGGGTTTCTTGAACTTGAGTGATTATTTCCTTCCCCATTTTAGGGAAGTTTTCAACTATTATCTCCTCTAGTATCTTCTCATGGTCTTTCTTTTTGTCTTCTTCTTCTGGAACTCCTATGATTCGAATATTGTAACGTTTAAAATTGTCCTGGAGGTCTCTGAGATTGTCCTCATTCCTTTTAATTCGTTTTTCTTTTTTCTCCTCTGATTCATTTAATTCTGCCATTCTATCTTCTAATTCGCTAATTCTATCTTCTGCCTCTGTAATTCTACTATTTGTTGCCTCCAGAGTGTTTTGGATCTCATTTATTGCATTATTCATTATATATTGACTCTTTTTTATTTCTTCTAGGTCCTTGTTAAATCTTTCTTGCATCTTCTCAATGCTTTTCTCCAGGCTATTTATCCATGATTCCATTTTGCTTTCCAGGCTTTGGATTAATTTCACTATCATTATTCGGAATTCTTTATCAGGTAGGTTTGCTATTTCTTCCTCTTTTGATAGGTTTGGTGGGCATTTATCCTGTTCCTTTACCTGCTGGGAATTCTTCTGTCTCTTCATCTTGTTTAAAATGCTGAGTTTGGGAAGTCCTTACTGTATTCTGGCAGTCTGTGGAGTTCTCTTTATTGTGGCTTTTCTGCCCTATATATGGGTTTGTACCGGTGGCAAGTCGAGGTTTCTTGTTTATGGAAGCTTGTATCGATGTTCTGGTGGTGGGGCTGGATTTCTTTTCTCTGGGGTGCGGTGGAGTGTCTAGTGGTGAGTTATGAGATGTCTATGGTTTTGAGGTCACTTTGTGTAGCCTGTGACTTGGAGCTCAGGGCTGTGTTCTTGTTTTTGTAGAGGATTTTCTTGGTATGTCTTGCCGTGGAACTTGCTGGTCTTTGTGTGATGCTTGGTTTCAGTGTAGGTATGGAGGCATTTGATGAGCTCCTGTCAATTAATGTTTCGTGGGATCAGGGTTTGGACTTAAGCCTCCTGCTTCCTGTTATCTGTCTTATTTTTGCAGTAGTCTCAAAAAGTTCGTCTTCTATATTGCATTCCACAACTAGACTGCTCAGAGATGTTCACGGAGTTATACGGAGAAGGAGAAAGGGAGGAGGGAGATAGAGTTGGTCAGGAGGATAAAAGGAGGGAGTGTCAAGGAGAGAGACAGATCCAGTCAGTAATCAGTAAAGAAAAGAACAAAGGAAAGAAAAAAAGCAAAGGACAAAAAGAAAAAAAAAAAAACACACACAAAAAACCAAAACAGGGTTGCAAAAGTTATATCTAACAGTGGAGATTAAAGAAGTACTAGAGGATAAAAACATAAAAATAAAAGAAACAAAAACAAGAAAAAAAAATTTTTTTTTCTTTCCCTTTTTCCCTTTCTCTTTTCAACAAAAAAATAATAAAATTTTAAAAAAACATATATTAAAAAAAGAAAAAAAAAGGAAATAATGTTGGTAAAAATAGTAACAATATGTATAAGAGTTTCTCTTTTATTGCTGTGGGTTCAGTTCATTTTCGGCTAGTTCCTTGTTCCGGCTTAAGTTTCTCAAGATCTATAGGCCCCTTTCTCTGTAGTTGGTCTGTATAGTCCTTTGTTCTGTGTGCGGGCCCCGCAGTGTCTTGGGCCTGGGCCGGCCTCTTCTGTGGACGGCGCTGTGGTCTGGTCTGCCAGCCCCAACCGCTCCCGGCGGGAACGGCCTGCGCGGCCACGGCTGGCGGGGGGAGCGGCGGCGAGGGGATGGTTCGCACTGGAACGGGACGGTCGGCGGTGGGGGTCGACCCGCGCAGGAGCCCCCGGTGCAGGGGGCGGATGCGCGCTATAGTCCTTTGTTCTGTGTGCGGGCCCCGCAGTGTCTTGGGCCAGGGCCGGCCCCTCCTGTGGTCTGCGCCGCAGTCCGGTCCGCCGGCCCAAACGACTCCCGGCAGAAACGGCCCGCGCGACAACGGCTGGTGGGGGAGCGGCGGTGAGGGGATGGAGTGGTTCGCACGGGAACGGTCGGCGGTGGGGGTCGACCCGCTCGAAGCCCCCGGCGCAGGGGGGCGGGTGCGCGCCCACGCGGGAGCGGCTGGCGGCGGGGGGGAGGGGAGCGCTCCTCGGGGGTGCTTCCCACGGGGGAGCGGCCGGCGGCGTGGGAGCAGCCCGCAGCGTCTCCCCGCCCAGCCCCGGCTTGCTACTGGCGGAAGCGGGTGTTTGCGATGATGCCTTCCTGCCGCGGAGGCTACCGCAGGGCTCGTAGTCTGTGGGTCTTAATTGTTTATTGTTTTCCTCCCTGTTATGATATTCTCTGTGCTTTCTAGGTTGGCACAGACTCTACAGGGAGAGTTTCCCGGTGTTTGGAAACTTTTCTTTTCCTTTCCAGGCTCCCTTCCCCGGACAGAGGTCCGCCCCTCCCTCTTTGTCCCTCTCTGGCTTCTATATTCTTTCCTACCTCCTTTAGAGGGGAGTGAGTTGCTTTTCTCAGTGTCCGATGTTCTCTGCCGGCATTCCGAAGCTGTTTGAGGAATTTACTCGGCGTTTAGATGTCCCCTTGATGAATTTGTGGAGGAGAAAGTGTATTCCCCGTCCTAATCCTCCGCCATCTTAACCGGAACCCCCTGTGTCATTTCTTATCTGAGGTGGGAAAAAAGTCCTAATGAGTCTCCAGTTCCTCCTGCTCTGGAGGATCAAGGGATGAAGGTTTATTTCCTGAGACGATAGTGTTTAAGCAGAGATGTATAGGGTGACCTGGTGGCATTTTATTAAACGTATTTGAAAGGTGAGAGCCTAGAGGGAGAGGTAAGCCAAGAATCTACTACAGTTGTCTAGGCAAGTGTAGAGGAATAAGAAGGCAAGAAGGAAAGGAAAGAAAGGAAGCTAATGGGGCTTAACCATTGATTGAACTTAGGAGGATGTGAGAGAGAAGGTATTAAAGATGACTTTGAGGATTTGAGTTGGAGGAACCAAGACTTTTGGTGCTCAGAAAGGAAATTTTGGAGTCATAAAGTAAAACTGATTTAAGAGAGAAGGAAGAAAATTGGCTTGTTTATTGATACACTGAGAAAGTAGCACATAAAGGCAGACAGGGAGAGATGTCTCTTAACAAAACATGTAGGCATTAAGCACAGGAGAGAGAGCAGGCATTTGGGATCAATTTCTGCAGTGGGGAGAATGTAGAGAAGAGGACTGTAGAGGGAGCAAGTTGGAGGTGGAAAGGAGTCTAGTAGAGGGGCAGGGAGAAGGAATTTTAAAACTGTAGCTGTGGATTCTCCTATATTGAAGCGCCTGTTGTTTTTTAAGCACCTTGTGAGCTGAATATTTTTGAGACACTTACCACCCTAAAAACCCGAATCTTCTCTAGAGATCAGATCATATCACCATCTTCTGGGGTGTTTCAACCTTAGCTGTCATTTAACACATAAAAATTGGTATGCCTTCTTTTTCTCTGTGGCTTTTCTTTATCGCCTCCATGACTGTCCTAGCTAATTTATTTGTTTCTTTTGGTCTCCTATCTAAACTGTTCGCTGTCTATCATTTTATTATGACTCCAAGTTTTCAATGTTCTCTAGTGATAAAAGCTAGGTCAGGCTCCAGTTATAACAGGGCCCTGGCTGCTGCTTTAAAATCAACAAAAGCTGTGACTTTGGGGGTCTCTGTGGTGCTATTTGCTCTCACTGCTTTACTGTTACTGTCTGCAGAAAATAAAAAAAATCCAAGACATCAGTATAAAACACAGTGGAGACAAACTCCGTATGTGTACATGTGTGTGTACATATGTACACATGTGTGCTCATGTGTGTGAAATTAGCTCATCTGATGATATAATCCATACCAGTACCATGAATGATACCAAGAGTTCTGTGTGATAAATATTAATAGAAACTATTTAAAATTAACAAAGAGTGATGCCAGTCTCCCATGCCATTTAGGGGTGACTCAGCCTTAAAACTTTGCTGTCAATAATAGTTTCCAAAATGCTTTCGCACATACACCATGTCTGGCTCTAGCCTTTTTCTAACCTCACTTCCTCCTTCTCTTGCTTCCAGTAATTTGGTTCCAACAGCCCTGGCTCCTTACTGTTCCTGGAAAGTACTAAGCATGTGCCCACCTCAGGGCCTTTTCTTTGCAGTTCTTCTGCCTGGAATATTCTTACACATGTCAATACAGTTTGCCTTCTTGCTGCACTCAGATCTCCTCTCAGAAAACAGTTCTTCAGATGAGAACCTGCCTCCCTTTCCCCACAGAATACAGACCACCTTGTCATTCTTTAGCCCCTAACCCTGGTTTACTTTTCTTCTGAGCTCTCATCACTCCTTGAAGATGTCCATCCACCCATTTATTTGATTTGTCTTTCTCAATAGAATGTAAGCTCCAGGAGGCCTGGAACTTGGCTTTTGAACAGCTGCATCACTGATGCCTAGAATAGGACACTCAAAAAATATTTGTTAAAATAAATGTTCAAATGCATGAATTTGATTTCTTAAAATACTTTTGTGAGGCAGGCTGGGCAGACAGCTCTGTTTATAAAGTGGAGACTGGGATGAGGAGACTTTGAGTGACTTGCCCAAGGCAAAGACTTGAGATCAAGGTCTCTTGGCTCCAACTTCATAGATGTCATAGTTGATCACTTACATGCCCATGTAAAGGGTACCTCTGACAAGTTTTTAATCTTGGGCTTTTGGACTAGATTTAATTTCATGCATACTTTCTGATACGTTGTTTTCTTAAGCCAAAGCTTTTTGCAACTATTAAAAATTCTTTTGAAATTTTGCTTTCTTTCTTCTCTGGAGATATCAGGGGCAAGAGGAATGTTTTATTTTTGCTGTGTTTGGTAAGTCTCTAAGGCATGTATTTATGAAGAGCTGAGCTACAAAATGGCTTTGTCTTTCCTAGCATTATGCAAACAATCTTTACTGTTGAAGGAGAGTGAAAAAGATTTTGTTTTCCTTCCGATTCATTCTGTAACCAGCTCAGAATCTAAAGAGAACTCTGTGCTGTGATCAACTATCTGAGATTCAGGAGCAAGGCCAAAATAGAGTACGCATAGAAAGGCTTCCTATTAGTTGCCACTGTTGGTATAGTTGTTATTGTTGTTCATTTACTAAGTTGTGTCTCCCTCTTTGAAACCCCATGAACTACAGCATGCCAGGTGTCTCTGTCCTTCACTATCTCCCAGAGTTTGCTCAAAATCATGTCTGTTGAATTAGTGATGCCATCCAACCATCTCATCGTCTTGTCTCCCCCCGTCTCCTCTTGCCTTCAGTCTTTTTCAGCATCAGGGTCTTTTGCAATGAGTCTTGCTTACTCTTTGCCTGTTACTATTTTAAATTATGGAAATTTAAAATGTAATGTGGTACTGCCTCTGCCCTCAAGAGACTCACTTTTTATAAGGCAGGATAGTCAAGTGAACCATTAATTACACAGTACAAATAAATTCTGAGCACTGAAGAATTGATGCATTTGAACTGTGGTGTTGGAGAAGACTCTTGAGAGTCCCTTGGACTGCAAGGAGATCCAACCAGTCCATCCTATAGGAGATCAGTCCTGGGTGTTCATTGGAGGGACTGATATTGAAGCTGAAACTCCAATACTTTGGTCACCTGATGCAAAGAACTGACTCATTTGAAAAGACCATGATGCTGGGAAAGATTGAAGGCAGGAGGAGAAGGGGACGACAGAGGATGAGATGGTTGGATGGCATTACTGACTCAATGGACATGAGTTTGGATAAACTCCAGGACAGGGGGGCCTGGTGTGCTGCAGTCCATGGGGTCACAGAGTCAGACACAATGGAGTGATTGAACTGAACTGAACTGACAAGTCAGTTCATGCTCTGAACGCTCTGACCCCAAACAGGGTTCTTCATCCAGACTGGGGCATCAGGTAAAACTCCCCGAAAGGGCAATTAATGCTTGATATGTTTATGACATGGAGCTAGATAAGAGCCAGACCACATAGATATTTGTGTGCCATATTCTGTTTACTTGTTTAAAAAATATCATTGGCCTGGGAGGGATTTTAAGTAGGAATTGATGTGAATAGATCTTTTTATTACTAGCTAATAAAATAGTTAATGCAATCCAGGAGAGAAGTGATGATAACAGCAGTAAGAAGGAAGGGAGAAGAAGTCAAGTTTTAAGGATACTAAGGAGAGAATTTATTGCCAAGATATATTGATTGATGAGGGTGGTTAGTGAGGAGGTGCAGCCCTGTGTGATGATGCCCAAATTCCTTCCTTAAGCTGTGTGTGGACAAACAGCTTGCTGTTTACTGAGAGAGGGGCTAGAGGGAAAGGAATTTTGTTGGGATGAAATGACAAGTTTGTATCTGGTCATGTCATGTTTGACATCTAGTTAGAGATATCTAAAAGTTATTTGGATTACATACCAGGAGCTTAGGATCAAGAATGGTTAGATGCATATTTTGGGAAGTTTATCAGTGGGAAAAGGAGTCAATACCTTCAAAGGAGAATCTGTAGAATGTAAATAGAGGAGTTTTGAGAGTAGACATTTGAGGAAAACAAACATATTAAAGGAGAGAAGAACAAAAAGAATTTAGGAGAGAAGAAGAAGATGGGTGAGAAAGGGTGATTTGAGAGTACAAGGTCACCAGTAATTGACTCTTCATTCTTTCTGCAATGTTCTTATATTCTGATACTTCTTTCTTTAAATTGGTTCATTTGAGTTTTTCAAGACATGGACTTCTATCTTCTTACAGGGTTTTTAAAAATTCACCCAACTTAGTTATTTCTCATCAAGGAGGCAAAAGGTATGCATTTATCTTTCCTAGAGACAAATCAAGAATATCTGAATTCAGACAGGTAAGAAATTGTCTGTCACCAAAAAAGGAAGTTTACCATTTTTCTATGTAGTCACAGTTTGAAACATTCTTTTGCCTAGAATTAAAAGTGGCATTTTCAAAACTGAAACAACACAACACCTGGAATTTAGCTGCTATGTGTTGTCACAGCACTGCATAGAGTAAGACATAGAGATTAAAGAAGTCACGGATCAGAACACTGCACACGTGCTAAGTGGAAGACAATACAACAGTGAGTGGCCCCCTTTTATCCAAGGATAAAACATACAAGCATGGAAAAAAACCCTGAAAATCGAGTCTTAGATAACCAAAAGTAAGTTTTAGATCTTTATAGTTCAATATTGCTGATTATGGTCTGTTAGTCCTCTCTATCTCCCCCAAATCTTATCACCCCTGTGTATTTTAAGTTTAATTGCTATATAAAATGAGTAGGGCCCAGAGCTGACTGTAATTGTGTGGTGAAGGGGAAACAAGGTGGCAGAAGTTCAATAAAGGATAGATCATGAGACAAAATTTAGGGAATGTGGGAAAGCATAAGCATTTATTTTCATTCATTCATTCATTCATTCATACAGTAAATAGGTATTGGGGACTTCATGTGTGTAAACACATGTCTTCTCTAAGGGCACAAATGTAGTCAAGTAAATGATGCATCCATGTAACTAGATTACCAGATAGATCAAGAAGTAGTAACAGGCAAGATACAGGTGGTCATCTACACTGGTTGTATATACAGGTGGTTATATATGCAGGTAGTTTGGAGAACAAAAACATTACTTTAAGCAGAGCTATACAGAGAAGGTTAAAGGAGGGGATAAAGTTTGAGCTGTATGGAGTAAGACTTAGGAATAGTAATTCTCAATTGTGGCTGCTCAACAGAATTGCCTAGGAACTTTAAAAAATGGTCAGTAAGTAGGTATCTCATCAGATCATCTAAAACACAACCTATGGGAGAGGGGGTCAATTATTAAAAAAAAAAAAAATTCTCCAGGTGATTCTCCTGTGCATTCAAGATGGAGAACCACTGAATTAAGTTAGGGAGGAAAAGAAATTTCTAATTCTTTTCTAGTCTATATTTCGATTGTTATTAACTGAACACGCTTAAGTAAAATACTCATTCTTTTATAACCAATTTATTCTTCTATGACTTATAACTCCTTATAATTTATTTTTTATTTTATTCCTTTGCATAGAACATTTAAAAATAGTTTCAAATTCAAGAAATCAAGAATGCAATTGGGCTTTATTTTAAAAAGTCTTCTAAAATTATTCTGAATTTATTATAATTCACCTTAATTTCTAATTAAGTATGTACTTTTGATTATTTCTAATTATGAGAGAACTGTTCAATTATGGTCACTCTGTCTTAAGGCAGGGAAGTGCAGGAATAAATTTTGAAAAAGAGATGTTTACTGTAGGCTTTGGGAATTTAAATATTCTAAATTATTCAGGGAATTAATAATGTATAATAAATTAAATTAAATCAATTAAATTAATAATGAAGAAGCTACTTTCCTAGGTCATTATGCATAATTGTAGTTATTATATGTGCCATTCAGTTGTCTATAGGGGAGAATTATATTATGCTGATAAATAGAGCAAATGGAAAGCTATGGAGAAAGTTTAAATACTTTTTGTTTTTAGAGAACATAGGTATGACATAATTTTTAAATTATATCTCCGCTGTAAGTAAAGTAAGCAAAACTAAATGAATAAATAGCCAGACAACATCAGTCTAATTGGTCCAAGTTCCACTGTTACAAAGATGAGGAGGGAATATCCAGTTATATTGGCAGATAAATTGATATAAAGTAATTGGTAATATTTCTCTATTCCTAAATAATTTAGAGATAATTATATATGGGGTCAACCATCTTCAAGGAAATCCAATGGGGCCACCATTCCAAATGGATTTGCCTTACAAAGACTGTCAGATTTTTGAAATTAGCCAAAAAAAAAAAACAACCAACCAAACAAAAAACTTCTGCGGCTACCATAATAAAAAGCATTTTATCAGTTTTTTGTTCTTGAAGCCTGCTTTTGAGTAATTTCCTGTAGTCTTACTGTACTGTTGCTGACGTTTCATAGTGAAATTTGTTAATAAATGTAAAGTGATGTTGACCTTAGATATGTTCTTCAGCTGAAGCATCCTACTAGTACTCACTTCCAAGAAGTCAGTCCCTGAAGTTGATAGAAGCCCTATTTCCCTTGCCTACCTCTACAAACAAGATTAAATTACCTGTTACTGGCTTCCTTACTATTAACCCTGAAGGAAGTTTTTAAGATTATATGTGGTTGTTTATATAATCAGAACACTGAATTAATTTTATTGCAGGTATGTATTCCCTCATAGCTCAGTTGGTAAATCATCTGCCTGCAATGCAGGAGACTGGGTTCAATTCCTGGGTCGGGAAGATCCCCTGCAGAAGGAAATGGCAACCCACTCCAGTATTCTTGCCTGGAGAATCCCATGGACAGAAGAGCCTGACAGGCTACAGTCCATGGGATCGCAAGAGTCGGACACGACTTAGCGACTAAACCACCACAAAACCACCAATAATATAATATGTTAAGTAGGTTGTTAGGGAGAAGAATGATTATTTATTGAGCTGTAAATTCACGTAAAATCAAGTCAATCTGTTGGAAGTATACAGTTGGTGGTTTTTAGTACATCCACAAGATTGTTTAACTGTCACCGCAGTCTAACTCTGGAGCATTTCCATTAACCTAACAAGAAACCCTGTACTCATTAGACTACTCTGTTATGGTTGCTGTAGTACCACTTATAGTAAAAGCTATCTCCAGCTTTCCCATTATCTGTTACCTTCATTTCTGTGACTCTATTCATTTTTCACAATTAATGAAATATATCATTTGACCTTCAAAATGATAATCTCAGGATTTGGGAAGATTTTTGATACATTTTATAGTCAAAGAAAAATTGTCCATGTTCAATGTGTTTAATGTTAAACTCTAGTGAAAATGCATATAAATGTGTGTGTGTGTATATATATATAAATATATATATAAATGCATTTACCTGTAGAAATATAAATACAAATGACATTTTGTTAATCAGAGTTTGTGGTTATATAGGATTGTCCATTCTACAATATTCACTTAATACTGTTTTTTTCCTTTCCTGGTATAAACTGAGACTCTAGAGTACCTTGTGACTCAAACAGATGTATATGACCTAATAGTCTTGTTTAAATGTGATATTGTAGAAAGATCTAAAGTATCAGATTCAAAAGAAAATTTTATCTGGAATATTTTATTTTGCTATTATTGTCCAGAAAGAGATTAATATAGCAAAATTTGGCTAAGCACAATAGTTAATTAATATTTTGTAAAATGGAGGAAAATGGTCCTAGCAGGCACTATTTAGTTTCTATCCAGACTAATTCTGGTCCTCCGTTAATATCCAGTTGAGCATTGAATACATACAAGACCCTGTCATGTGTGTTATGGCAAACTAAAAATTACTTTTCAACTGAAAATTGGAAGGGCTGTAAATTGTAAACATTGGCTTCTAATCTTCCAGGTGGTATTTGAAAATGAGTTCTCCTGGAGTCTGATAATTAAGTCCCTTGCAGAAGCTTCCTAATCATCAGAACCATCTGTAAAGGACAGGGTTAAATTTATTTTTTTCTATCATGCAACCACAGATTGGTGTAACTGATTTTTCTTTTGTCATATAAATAGTTTACTTATTCAGTGACAAAATAATTTGTTTAGTCATCTACCGATCTTTTGCAGCCTAGCCTTTTAACAACCTCGCCATGGTTTCCCATGTGATACCCTAGTTGTTGGTGTTTTCTTAGGGCTTGCCCTGAAGAGCAGTTCTGCAAACACATTAAGCAGCCAGGCAAACCATGGTTAAGAGTATCAAATGCAGTTTGGAGAATAAAACTAAAGTGGGCCACTAATAAAGAATGGGTTGGAAATGATGGAGCAATTCTGGAAATTCCAACAAAGAATGAATAGAAGAAATTCCTATTGAAAGTCCAACAGGGAAATAAAAATTGTTTTCACTGAAGTTATTTTTAATAGTATGTATCTTGTAGATGTTTTTGACTTATTTCTATCAGATCCATGTTGAGTCTACACTTTTTATGTTGTATAATCCATTGTTTCTAGATAATTTGCCTGATCATTGGTTTGATCTGATTGATAGTACAGATGTCCTAATTGATTGCTCATGAATTAATCTTTATATCAAAAACAAACAAACCCCCAATTAGACCAGCTTAGCCTGGTGAGGATGGTGGTAGACTTCATCCCATATTTTGTAGATATGAATTGCTATATGTCTAGAAACATTTATGAAGATTTTAGATATAGAAGTTAAATACAGGAAATAGTATCTAAATATTTCCAAAACCTCAGTGGAGTTTATGCATTAAAAAATTCTTGGTTTAGCCTGTTTAGCAAAGAAAGGCACTATCTCCTGGTAAATAATCCTAATTTCAACATTTTATCCTTTTGCAAATTGTAAATCTAAACCACTGAGAAATTATTGTTTGTTTTAGTTTATGTCTACATTTCAGAAAATTGCTGAATAAACCATTTGCAGTAAACATAATAAAGTGGATTCTATGAAAAGATAGTTAAATGTGTTCATAGGATATTGGGAAAGAAACTAAATGTGTCTATTCCCTGGTGGCTCAGACTGTAAAGTGTCTGCGTGCAATGCGGGATACCTGGGTTCAATCCCTGGGTCAGGAGGATCCCCTGGAGAAGGAAATGTCTACTCACTCCAGTACTCTTGCCTGGAAAATCCCATGGATGGAGGAGCCTGGTAGGCTACAGTCCATGGGGCTGCAAAGAGTCGGACACGACTGAGTGACTTCACTCACAGGATATTGAGAAATAAGTTATTAGAACTGGAAAAATGTACATAATAATTAGCATAATTATATAATTAAGATTCTGTTGACACTACATAAAAGTTCTTAAATCACTGGTAATTTAATCATTTTAACCAAACAGGTAGGGCAAATTGGCCACTGTGGTGATACATATTACTAAATCATCATGTGATCTTTTATAAAAGGATTTACATATAATGTATTAGAGAAATCAGGATAGTTCTGAGAATGGAAAATGGTACCATTAGGTATTTGTTTTCCCCAAAAGACACTCTACTTTGTTCATAATTTGTATTCTATACATCTAGTTGATTTGTATATGCCATTGCAATTAAGAGTTTTGTTTTTACATAAAGAATACATATTTATCTGTGTTAGTTTGTTAGGAGAAGGTTAGCACAGTGTATCACAACAAAAATTACTTATGGTGGCTGCTATGCACTTAGTACTCAAGAATTGCCTGTGAATAATCCAAGCCCTTCTCTGAATGTGAATTAAGGCCCAAGAAGGTTAAGGGATTTATCTGAAGAGGCAAGACCAGAATTTGAACCCACTCACCTAGCCCACAGTCCAGTGCTTCTTTATCTATGCATCTAGCACATATTTTAAGGCATCCATTTTGTGCCAGATACCGCTAGAGTCAGTTATTATGTTACATACTCTAAACACAGGCCACCTGTTTTACTGTAATTTTCTATCTTTTTATTGTCTGATCAGATAATAGCTCTTTATTTTATCTTGCTCAGCAATCATGTTAATACAGAGTTGATTTTATTCCTGCTTGATCAGCTTATAAATGGTAAGCCTCAAGTTAAAATTTCCCTTTGTTATGTATTTTTAATTAATATAACCTAATATAGAATGAGGGGCTTCCCTGGTAGTTCAGCTGGTAAATAATCCGCCTGCAACATGGGAGACCTGGGTTCCATCCTTGGGTTGAGAAGATCCCCTGGAGGAGGGCATGGCAACTCAGTCCAGTATTCTTGCCTAGAGAATCCCCATGGACAGAGGAGCCTGGTACAGTCCATGGGGTCACAGTTGGACATGACTGAGCAACTAAGCACAGCACAGCATGGTATAGAATGAAATAGAATGTAACTTCATGTTCATCAATCAGCAATGCATTCATTAGTAGGGCTTTTGTCTCATGTAATTGAAGCTGCTTCTGATATGATGAAAAGGCCAGTTTTATGCCTAAAAAAGGCATAAAAAATTTTTTTATCCTGTGGGCATGGTAATAAAGACTACTGGCTAAATGTTTGATCATAATGACATGAGCTTTCTGACTCTAAGGAGTTTCAGCTCACTTGGGAAATTCACTTATAAAATATACAAATTGTTAAATTAGCAAGTTAGATATAAGTCATAATTATAGGTGATAGACTGTAATTTTCATGCAGGCAGAAACTCTGTCCTGTTTACTGCCCTGGAATTTGGCATGATGTCTGATACAGACTAGGTGGGCTTCATAAACATTTGTTAAAGGAGTAACTGAATAAATACATGAGAGACTCCTTGTTATAGTCAGTAAGCTGAAAGAGTTCAAAGGAGAGAGAAGGAGGGAGGGAGGGAGGGAGAGGAAGGCAGATACAGAGAAGGGGAGGGAGAGATTGATGATGAGAGAGAGCTGGAATGATCAGAAAAGGCTTAAGGGCAGGTAACGCTTATAAGAAAAGGTTACCTCAGGGATAGAATCTTAGTGATTTAACATTTTTTATTTATATGTTTTTGTATTCTAAAAGTTTTGACAGTGAACATGTATTTAATTCTAGTCAAATTTATTAGTTAAAAAATTGCTGGTCCTGGACAAGGATGAGGATGTGAAGGTTTGGATAAAGAAGAGGAAGAAGAGAATTTCAGGTGGGATGTGTGGCAGTAGCCAAATTACAGAATAGAAAAGGACAACTGATGTTAGGAAGGGCTGGATGGAGGAAAGAGAAGCAGGAGATAGGCAGATAAGCTATGTTGGGGCAATTTCTGGACTGGTGGTCTACCTTTGGCATTCTAAATGTACCATCTGTACAGATCGATTTCAGGACCCGAGATGGGTCCTGGTTCTCTGAAGGTTATCCCTAACTACTGACAGATTGCTGAAAAAAAAATAGATAATTTTAATACTTTAATCAACCTCTCATCGGCATACAGTAAATATCTCTTTTAGATTTGTCTGCTTGGTATGGATTATTTCCATTCTAACATGAACAAAGAATTTGAGAGCAGAGGCTGTTAACTGTATAGGGCAAGAAAACAGGAAAAAAAGGAAATGTGAAAGCATTGCTGGGTAGGAGAAAGATCCGAAAAGGAGACTGGGGGCCAGGCAGATTGCTCTTTCACAGTAGTTCTGTCCTATGACTTCAGTAGCAGCAAAGGTCAGCAGTGTTGGAAATGAGAGGTTGCTTGGGGGGACCCATTTTGTATGTAGGTTCTCCGGATATTCATCTGCTTCACTCCCTTGGAATGTAACATCCAATTTCTTTATTTTGGCTTTGACTGTGCTTCATGCTATGGAAAGAACTCAGGCTTCACATTCAGGTCTAGCTGTGACTACAAAGGCAGCTCTCAGTTCAGTTCAGTTCAGTTGCTCAGTCGTGTCCGACTCTTTGAGACCTCATGAATCGCAGCATGCCAGGCCTCCCTGTCCATCACCAACTCCCGGAGTTTACCCAAACTCATGTTGGTGATGCCATCCAGCCATCTCATCCTCTGTCGTCCCCTTCTCCTCCTGCCCCCAATCCCTCCTAGCATCGGGGTCTTTTCCAATGAGTCAACTCTTTGCATGAGGTGGCCCAAAGTATTGGAGTTTCAGCTCTGATGCCCATTTATTTTATGATAATGATCAAATTCTGTAACATCTGTTAGTTTCTATATCTCTAATAATGGGATATAATAATCCTTCACTAATAGGGTTTTATATGAGTGAAATGACTGAGTTTTAAGAAGTACCTGACGTGATCATTCCTAGTTTTCTTTTCCACTTCTGAAATTGACCTCTGTGGGCTTATTTCACCTTGGGGATTTGTTTTTCCTTGTTTGCTTCAGCTTGTTGAGAACTCATAACCATTAAGAATGATCATTTACAGGACTACAGCCCATAAGAGTGTGCCTTTTAAACAGTAGGCATTTGGAAATATCAATCACTTCATGTTCTAAACGAACAACATTCAGAAATATTGTATGTGACAAAGCATTTTTCCCCTGTGCTAGGAAATAATCCATAATGTTTTGCATTTACATTCAGCACGAGTAGACTTGCGACTTCTTGGTACAATCATTGAATGCTGCAAACCAGCATTTATTATCTTCCTGCTCTTTACAGATTGGGTTGCTTCAACATTTTATAGGCATTTGTGACAGTATAACTTCAATTGCTGTCTAGGTACAGACTGTCCAGTGGGTGGTTTCCTTGTATTGTTGGCACTTTATTTCATGAAATGACATGGCTTAAAGTGACAGGAAGTGACCTGAATGAAGCCTCTCCTCTTGCCTAGAGAGCAGGCTGTAGCTAGCCTCAGCCATGATGTATAGGTAATGAATGGGGTGTCCTCAATATGGTACTTTGAGAGTGAGGGAGCCTTAGGTCACCTTAGTCTAGAGAAATCACAATTTACCTGACCTCTCAATCCACTGAAATAGAAAACTTTGTGGGAATGACCTTTCTGGTCTCAGAAGCTGGAAAGAAATAAAAAAATTTAAATCACATCACATTAATTCCCTTAATTAAATTACTCTAGTGGCTTTTCATTGTATTCAGAATAATATCCAACTCCTTACAATGGCTTTTGAGATCCTCCATAATCTCTTCCTGCTTTTTCTGATTTCATCTCCAACCATTTCCCCTCCTCTCCCGTGGGATCTAGACATTCTGAGATTCTTTCTGTTTCTGCTGCTGATGCTGCTAAGTCGCTTCAGTCGTGTCCGACTCTGTGCAGCCCCATAGACTGCAGCCCATCAGGCTCCCCCATTCCTGGGATTCTTCTGTTTCTAGAGTGTGCCAAATTCCTTCTACTTTAGTATGGCACTTCCTGTTCTCCCTGCCTAGAACATTGATCCATGAGCACTTACTTCTTGTTATTCAGTCTCATTTCAATGTCATTTCCCTTGAGAGCTGTTTCTGACCCCCCTAAGCTAAGCTACAATCACCTCTTAAATCTCTAGCACATCCTGTGTTTTATTTTCTTCACAGCATTGAACACTTTCTGAAATTGTATCACTTAGCGTACTTGTTTATTATCAACATCCCTCCTGCAGAATGTCAGTTTCATGACTGTAGAGGATTTGTGTGTGTTGTTGCTGTTGCCTCTCCACTACTTACACTGGTGCCTGACCCAGAGTCAGGCGCTCGATACATATTTAAATAAATAAGTTGTGGAAATAAGCAATAGAGAAATGGGAAACAGAAATGAGATTTGAACTGATCACCTTTATATTCATAGATATGCAGTGCATCATTTTTTTCAATTATTAATGATTTGTGAATGGGAACAATCTACAGATTGTGTCATCAAAAGATTTCAAGTTTGTTTTCCCTTTCCCTGAATAGGAACACTGGCCAATGATATAAAATGAGAATATGTATGTCTCCATGCACTTTCTAAATAGTTTAGAGCTTACTTTTGGTATTTATACCATGTTGGTCTAGTCCTGCTCCCAGAAAATCCCAGGCAAATGAACTTGAATAAGAGATCTCCAATTAAGATTTTATTATTATAAAAACTCAGTGATTTTCAAATATGATTGGGATCTAATGATTTTATAAACTGTCAAATTACATCAACAAGAAATGTTTTTTGAAGGTGGGCTCTAAATCTATTGCATGAACCAGAGCTGCCTAGTTTTAAGCAGTAATATACCCTTGGTAAAGTATAGATTACTTCAGTCAAAATAGCTATACCAAGCAAAAGTTTCTGGCATGATGATTAATTCTGCAAATGGGTGAAAGAAATAATAACCTGGTTCCCAAGATTGCTGTCACTAAGCCTTGAGAGGTGGCAGTGAAGGGAGGAGGAAGATGGTTGCTGGGTCCCCAGTGGAAATATTGGGTTGGCCAAAATGTTAGTTCAAGTTTTTTTGTGTGATGGTAAAACCAGAATGAACTTTTGGGCCAACCCAGTATCACCGTAATAGACCTCAAGTTCTCAGCCTCCTTACCCTGTCTCTTTACTTCTGACTCTGCAAAAATAACCTAACAGAGGCACTTGCATGATAAACGCCTGCAGGAAAGATTAAAATTCTTTATTAAAAGGGAACAATAGACTATCTCATTTGATGTTTACTCACTGTGGAAATGGAATTAACTTTATTCTACAGACTTCACACAGAATAAAGAAGATGGCAGATGCATAGAGACTTGCCATTCCTTTTTAGAGGGTTTAATTTAACAAAAATGAGACTGCATTTTTTTTCTAAGAAATGAGCTTCTTAAAATAGATGAAGAATCTGGAATGAGCATTTGAGGGAGCGTAACATTTGCTTTTGACTAATATATAATCTATAAGTATGTCAAGATCACTGAAATCTAAACTAAAATACAAAGGACGATTAATTCCTCAGGGATGTTTTAATTTTGTATACCTATGTGTTAGTTTTGTGTCCGTTGTAATAAACAGCAATTCTTTTTTTCTGTCTTCTTGAAATATCAGGATTTTAGTAATGCTTTTTAACTTAAGATCGGTTGCTGTCATTCCAGTATATTTAGGTCTGGTGACTCGGAAAGCTATTTGGGGGCTTTGTTAAACTTCAAATGTTATCCGATATTTAAGAGTTAAGGATTGTTGAGGTTAATTTGTATTCTATTGCTATTTTTCTTTACCACTGAGCAACTGAAATTTTCTAAACTACTCTTATTCCATTTCAGCATGATTTATGTTTTCAGAATAATAGCTAAAAAAATTGAAAGATGCATTAATTTGATGCATTAGGAAAAAAGTAGAACACAAGATATTGTACTGTTACTACCTGTATAATTCGTCTTTTTATCCAAAAGAGTAAATTTTCTTTGTACTCCAATTTTTATCTTTTAGTTCATAAAGTAAATACTTAATGTGAAGCTTATAGGTTCCTCCAAAAGCCTCCTTTTCTTCTTAAAATGGACTGTTTGTTTATTTGTATAATGGCTTTGATTCAGAGGGAAAAAAGGCCACTAAGTAAGCATTGCTTCCTGCTGAAAGAGTGACATAGCAGACACATTTCATACCTAGGGCTCAGATTTAAAAGAAAACTTTAATATCAATTTGTGAGATCTGCATCAAGAAATGAATAGATTCTTGCTAAAAAGTGAAAATCCTGATAAAACACAAATTATTTCAAATTATCCCCACTTTAGTAGACAATATAATTAGGAATTTTTGAGTCTTGAATTTCTACTTTGCAACCCATTCTGTCTTGCAAGTTCTGATACTAGAACATTCCCTAAATCTTGATATCTGACTTATGATCCTGATAATACCCAATTCAACATAGTACCCTTGATACCGGTTCAATAGCACAATCACCTTGCATGTGTGTAATGGACCAATCACATGTGAGAATTAATATTTTTGTTCTTAATTTGCACTTAAGGAGAAATCAAGGACCTCATAAACTCAGTTCAGTCTATAGCCTATTGCATATAGAAACTTCATCTTGGTCAGTGGCTTAAGTTCTGACTCAGATTTTTTTCATCCTTAAACTGCATCGGTTTCCCTGGAAGACCAGTTTTATATCTCCCTCCTCAATGCAAAAGATAACAAAAGAACAATAATCTCTGAACTTCCTCTTTCATTGAAAAGAGGATGTCTTCATTTTCCCTTAATAGTTTCTCACCCTGAGGTGGAGAAGTTGCAAATCATATGAAGTACCCACCGATAAGTTCTTGGCTATAATAGAACAGTATGGCTCTCAGCATCTCTCATTGGCTATAGTTCTCATAGGGCTTGGCAGTTAAGTGGAGTCTGTTTACTTTGGCAGTGGCTCTCCCAGGGCCTCCTAAACTGGTGCTGTGTTCCCTCTACTCTTGGCCAGCTCAGAGTGATTCTCTCCATCCTACCTACTAGAAGGTAATTTATAGTAGTCCCCCTCCTGGGGAACCATTTCCTTAAAAAAGAAATATTTCCAAATACTTTTGAGTTGTACTAGGGAAGCACTGCAAGGAGATCCAACCAGTCCATTCGGAAGGAGATCAGCCCTGGGATTTCTTTGGAAGGAATGATGCTAAAGCTGAAACTCCAGTACTTTGGCCACCTCATGTGAAGAGCTGACACATTGGAAAAGACTCTGATGCTGGGAGGGATTGAGGCAGGAGGAAAAGGGGATGACAGAGGATGAGATGGTTGGATGGCATCACCAACTCGATGGACGTGAGTTTGAGTGAACTCTGGGAGTTGGTGATGAACAGGGACGCCTGGTGTGCTGCGATTCATGGGGTCGCAGAGAGTTGGACACTACTGAGCGACTGAACTGGACTGACTGAGGGAAGCATAGCCCTTTTCTAGGAATTTAATCTGGGTCTCCAGCATTTTAGGCAGATTATTTACCATCTGAGCCACCATAAAAGTCCAGCATAGCCCTATATCAAGGAAATAAAGTAACTCATTAGAAGAAATTGAAATTCCATTAAAACAGTGTAAGGGTGTTTCATTATGAAGAAAGAAGAATATTTCAGAGAAGTGAAGGTAGGATGTATAACTGAACACCAAGAAAAATCAGACCTGAGAGCAGGAGTGTCAGCAAGAACCAAGAAACTTTTCTTCCTTACCCTTTCCACTTACATAGGTGTCTTGCCTGTCCTTTGCTACAGATGCAGTCTTGCTGGTCGTCGGTATATACATACGGTCTAAGCATGGTTTCCCCAGCTTCTAAGTTTATGGGAACATCTAGATCCAGAGGCTGTTTCCAATTGTTACTTCTTAATCTCCAATTACACATCTTAATTTGAAATCCTGAGAAGAAAGAATACGTCTTGGCCCATAGACTAGAAATCTGAAACTCGGTTTCATCCAGTGTGGTCAGGATTGGTAGACTGTGATAGAAATATGGTGTCAGGGTCCAGCTGTATTAACTGAGGCTATCAGTGGGAATGGCAGTTTGCCGAAAAGAAAATGTAGAATAAACAGGCTTGCTGCTTGAAGTGTGTATTCTAACTATAGTTTCGTGTTAAGATCCTTGGTGCCTGTTAATTTTTTTTATTTCAAAGAGGGGCCTACATCTGGTGAGTTTCCTTTGCCTTAAAGAGTATGCCTAACTGGTTAAGATTGCTAAGTTGTTCTCACCTTCCTGTCTTTTTGATATTAGGGGATCTTGGCAACAGCTCCAAATTTCTCTTGAAACATTCAATCCACAGGGTATAAGAATACTTCCAGTTAAGGCCAGGGTGTCCCAAAGTAAACATGCAAACAGAATTAATAACACTCAAGTCTATAAGAAATAAGTAATTATAAAGCTTGATATCAGATTTTCTGCTTCAGTATATTAGAGGTGTAATTACTATTTTCTAAGCATACCAAAGGAAATGCTATTTATTTCCTAGGGCTGCTGTAACTAAGTGCCACACGTTGGGTGGCTTAAAACATCAGAAGTCTATTGTTTTGCAGTTCTGGATGCTAGAAGTCTGAAATACGGCTGTTAGCAGACACAGAGAGTGCAACGGACCACATTGTGTACCCCACCCCCTAGTTAAAATATTGAGGCCTGATCCCTAATGTGACTATATTTGTTTATAGGAAGTTTAGAAGCTAGAAGTTTTTAGAAGGTTATAGGATTTTTAATTAGGATTGAAGAAAGTCATAAGGGTAAAGCCCCAGTCCTGTAGAACTGTTGGCTTTATGTAAGAAGAGAAAGAGAGTGAAACATCTTAGATTTCCCAACCTTCCAGAACTGTGAGAGAAAATTCTGTTGTCTAAGCCATCCAGTCCATGGTGTTTTTTTAAATGGCATCCCAAGGAGACTAATATAGGGAGATTCTGTTTCTTGCTTTTCTCCTTGCTTTGGCATTTGCTGAGAATCATTTGGTGGTATTGGTTTGTAGATACATCACTCCAGTCCTTGCCTTTGCCATCATGTCATGTATTTCTGTCTCTGTTTAGACAAGGATATCCGTCATTGGATTAGGGTGCTTCCAAATTCTCTATGACCTCCTCTTGTTGATTACATCTGAAAAAACCCTATTTTCAATAAAGTTCACAGATACCAAAGGTCAGGACTTCTGCATATCTTCTTAACAAACACAGCCTGCAACAGAGATCCTGCTTCAGGCTCACATACATCTCTCTTGTTGTTTGTTGGGAGAGGCAGTCCACCAAGGGCCCCTGAATGATCTAAAATACAAGGTCTGATTGCTCTAATCCTGAGCCATTTCTGTAGCTGACTGAGCAAGCGATGAAGGCAATCCCAATGCTATGACTATCTGACCTCTCTCCGTGTGGGAGGGGGACAGGCTTATTTACTGCTTGCTATAAAAGTTTCTGAGCCCTTCACCCCAGGTTCCTCTAGTGTGGTGCAGCCCACAAGGTACCTGCAATCTAGGACTTACTGTCACTCTGTGGGAGGTGGGGACAAGTGAGATGGTGCTACCATGCCAATACTGCAGCTTGCCTGCTATGCGTGAGTTTCAAACTGTCTTTCTCTGATCCAATCTCTCATTGTCTTCTTTTGACAACTGTGGGGTTATGCAGGCCAGCCTGCTGTGTGCTTCGTCATCTCCCTTGGAATCCTGTTACTCCTTGCCATATATGAGACTGGAATTCTTCCCTGACACTGGGCTTCTTCTTTTTGGCCTTTTATTCTTTTTGCATTCTGAGGCTTTGCTGCTGCTAAGTCACTTCAGCCGTGTCCGACTCTGTGCGACCCCATAGATGGCAGCCCACCAGGCTCCCCCATCCTTGGGATTCTCCAGGCAAGAACACTGGAGTGGGTTGCCATTTCCTTCTCCAATGCATGAAAGTGAAAAAGTAAAAATGAAGTCGCTCAGTTGTGTCTGACTCTTAGCAACCCCATGGACTACAGCCCACCAGGCTCCTCCGTCCATGGGATTTTCCAGGCAAGAGTACTGGAGTGGGGTGCCATTATATGCCATTTCTCCACCTAGGATACCCTCTCTGAGGGCTCCACGCATGTGTGATCACAGAGGGTTCTGTACCAAGAAGGGAACAGAGCTTGCTTTAATGCTTACTTTAAATGCTCTGCTTTTCCTGTTTTCTGGTCTTAATTTTTGAATAAAGGCCTCAGCATTCTTATTTTTTACTGGGTTCCACAAATTATATAGCTTGTCCTGCCTCTCTCTGGTCAGGTGATGGATTTTTAAGGCTCAGCTTAGAAATAATAATTGATTGCCTCTCTTCCTCCTCCCAGCACTTTCCCATTTATTTCTTGCTCTTGTTCCAGTTGCTAGATGGATTTGCAGCTGTCCTATGGAAATCATATTCGTTTTAATTCTAAAGGCTTCAGTTGGCAAAAATCCAGTGGTTAAATAAATTCACTTGCTTACGAAGTATATGTCTATTTTGGCTTCCATATTAAGAAATGAGCATCATGAACACAGGCACTGCTCAACACCTGAATACATAGTGTGGAAGATATCTTGCTAAGGTGCTAAGGCTGTGTATCTACTGGAAGAATCTCTATGTTTAG
This sequence comes from Tragelaphus eurycerus, assembly GCA_935064755.1. Taxonomy (NCBI): domain Eukaryota; kingdom Metazoa; phylum Chordata; class Mammalia; order Artiodactyla; family Bovidae; genus Tragelaphus; species Tragelaphus eurycerus. Next base: position 12,235,207 of record CAKXYN010000016.1, read on the forward strand.
AACAAAGACAGTGTTATTCATTTCTTACATCTGTATGTATTTCTATAATTTATCATTTTGATATATATATTTTTATCCTTTTAAGTTCTATTTGCACTTAACTTTTTTACCCCAATCTACCACCCTTTATTCACCCCATTATAAGCACTGTGAAAACATTTAACTTGTGTTTTAAACTGGTAAAGCCCGCCATGACTTGGGAAGTATCCTGTTGGGTGATTCTATTGCTTAAAATTAATTTTACTAGGCTTGTTCTGAATACCAGCATACAACTTTGGCATCCAGGCAGAGACGTCTGGTCCACAGATCTTTTTGCTTTAGTGAACAGAAGAATGAGGCAGCTGTACACTGCTTGTAAAAACTGTAGCCGCAACCTACATAATGAAAGGAAAAAACTGACACTTGCCAAAATATGAAAGACCTGACCAGGGGAAAAATCAAGTTTTAATAAACCAACTGGATTGGAAGACATGATTATTCAAAATGGCCAGGCTTGTAGGTTGTAGAAATCCTGATAATTATTCTTACTAACTTTGCCTTAACTAATATGAATTTACTTACAACATGCATTGTGAAATGAAGCAAAATACTTCATAACATTAGTGATGTAAACTGTTCTTAGCATCACTGTTTTCTGAGGGGAAACAATGGGGTATCTCTAACATTAAAAATTTACTTCAAATAATGAAGTCACTTGAAAAAAAGAGATACACCCACACTTTTTTTCTTTTATGGAATATTCCTTGTAGACTATCTGATAAATGTCTTATTAAGTGACTCAGTATATCTATGGAAACTTAAAAAGAGTACATTTTTAGTTTGAAATTTCATACAAAGGTATTCCAAGCTCGGTGCACTTTATGCCAATTGCTGTTGGCATTTTATGCCTATATATGTAATGATTCCTGATGTTATTAGCATTTTACTTTCAAAACTTTCTCCAGGTGCCAATTTGACTTCCATTTTTTTTCCTGCTTTACTACCACTGGGTTTCTTTTTTAAGTAGAACTCATTAAAAAGAGGGAACTGGAAGTTTTAGCATTTGGGAACTTCTGTGTGAAAAGAATTGCATGTTCTCTGTCTTTGTTCCATGAGAACATTAGCACGTCCCCTTCTCACTTCACTTCCACCTCCCTGTGTCCTGATTAGGCTAGTGAACAAGTTGACAGGTTTTCACTGTGTTCTTTCTAGGGGAAATGAATGCTCCCAGTGCATAATAACAAAGTGATGAACTTGATATACCAGTTGTACCTTTTCAGTATAGGTGCAGAAAGAATTTCTGTTAATACGTTTTCACCTTTTGGAGATTCTGAGTTTGTTCAGTCACTAAGTCATGTCCGAATCTTTGTGATCCTATGAACTTCAGCATGCCAGGCTTCCCTGTCCTTCACCATCTTTCTGAGTTTCCTCGAACTCACATCCATTCAGTCAGTGATGCCATCTAACCATCTCACCCACTGTTGCTTCCTTTTCTTCCTACCCTTAATCTTTCCCAGCATCAGGGTCTTTTCCAATGAATTGGCTCTTTGCAAGAGGTGGCCAAAGTATTGGAGCTTCAGCTTCAGCACTAGTTCTTTCAATGAATATTCGGGGCTGGTTTCCTTTAGGATTGACTGGTTTGATTTCCTTGCTGTCCAAGGGACTCTCAAGAGTTTTCTCCAACACCACAGTTCAAAACCATCAGTTCTTTGGTGCTTAACCTTCTATATGGTCCAGCTCTCACATCTGTACATTAATAGTGGAGAAACAATACCTTTGACTACATGGACCTTTGTTGGCAAAGTGATATCTCTGCTTTTAAATACACTGTCTAGGTTTGTCATAGCTATTCTTCCAAGGAGCAAGTGTCTTTTAATTTTGTGGCTGCACTCACCATCTGCATTGATTTTGGAGCCCAAGAAAATGAAATCTGACACCGTTTCCCCATCTATTCACCATGAAGTGATGGGACTGAATGCCATGATTTTAGTTTTTTGAATGTTGAGTTTTAAGGCAGGTTTTTCACTCTCCTCTTTCACCTTCATCAAGAGGCTCTCTAGTTCCTCTTCCCTTTCTGCTATTAGAGTGGTATCATCTGCATATCTGAGCTTGTTCCTGTTTCTCTTTTTAATCTTGATTCCAGCTTGTGAGTCATCCAGCTCAGCATTTCATATGATGTACTCTATGAAGGCAATGGCACCCCACTCCAGTACTCCTGCCTGGAAAATCCCATGGATGGAGGAGCCTGGAAGGCTGCAGTCCATGGGGTCGCTGAGGGTTGGACACGACTGAGCGACTTCACTTTCACTTTCACTCTATATGTAAGTTAAATAAACACGGTGATAATATACAGTCTTGATGTAATCCTTTCCCAGTTTTGAACCAGTCCATTGTTCCATGTCCAATATGAACTGTTGCTTCTTGTCCTGCATACAGGTTTCTCAGGAGGCAGGTAATATGGTCTGGTATTCCCATCTCTTTAAGAATATTCCACAGTTTGTTGTGATCCACATAGTCAAAGTCCTTTGGGTAGTCGATGAAACAAGTAGATATTTTTTGGGGGATTCTCCTGCTTTTTCTGTGATGTAGTGGATATTGGCAATTTGATCTCTGGTTCCTCTGCATTTTCTAAATCCGATTTATACATCTGGAAGTTCTCAGTTCACATACTGCTGAAACCTAACTTGAAGTATTTTGAGCATAGTCTTGCTAGCATGTAAAATGAGTGCAATTATACAGTAATTTGAACATTCTTCAGCATTGCTTTTCTTTGGGATTGGAATAAAAACTGACCTTTTCCAGTCCTGTGGCCACTGCTGAGTTTTCCAAATTTGCTGGCATACTGAGTGCAGCTCTTTCACAGCATCATCTTTTAGGATTTGAAATAGCTCAGCTGGAATTCTATCACCTCCACTAGCTTTGTTCATGGTATTGCTTCCTAAGGCCCACTTGACTTCACAATCCAGGATGTCTGGCTCTAGGTGAGTGACCACACCATCACTTGGTCATTAAGAGCTTTTTTGGTGTACATTAAGAGTTTTTTTGTATCTGAGTTTAGATATTCTGAATTCATTTCTTTTGAATGTGACATTTAGACTTAGTCTTATACCTGTTTCAGCTTCTCAAGTAAGAATAATCTGGCTTATTTAGTTGTTAACTTTTACTTTGACACATGCACAGAATAGATTTGGCATCACTAAAGTCACTTTTTGAAGTAGCAAATATCAAATGGGATTCCTGGAATCCTCAAAAGCAGCTAAAAAATAAGTAATTTTTAGTTTTCCCACCACGAGCTAAATATAGTTACTTTGGACCTTGAAGAAATCCAAATACAAGAAAGTAAAAATTCAGTGGTAGTCAGAGTGCAACCCATGATATTTGAACAACAAGCACCCATTGGTCCCTTTTCCCAAAGCATCATTGTCATAAGAAAGATACTGTGGAAACAACTTGTGAGCATTTGATCCATTTCCCACTCTTGTGGGCTGAGAATATCTGTAAGTTTAAGAAAATGCTAATACATTTAAAAGTGAAACATTACTAAATCACGTCTCTTGGTCTACTTGAGCCCCATGGAGCCTAGCCCATCTCTCTCCAGATCAGACCTGAAACCCTAGTTTCAGGAGAAGCCACTTAGTTATATGCTTTAGTAGCCAGTAGTTGTTATTCTCACAAAACTTCTCTGTTACACAAAACTGCATTTCCCAGAGTTATGCACTAAGTAGAAAGAATGAAGTAGCAAGAGGTCAGACCCTTTAATAGGACAGTCCTTTCTATAACCAAGGGGTTGATTATATCTATTTGCAAGAGTCAACTGAAAAGGTAAAATACTTGCTTTCTTCTTCTTTTCAATAATTTGGCCACCTGATGCAAAGAGCCGACTCATTGGAAAAGACCCTGATGCTGGGACAGATCGAGGGCAGGAGAAGAAGAGGGCAAAGGGGATCAGATGGTTGGATAGCATAACCTACTCAATGAACATGAGTTTGAGCAGACTCCAGGAGATAGTGAAGGACAAGAAAGCCTGGCTTGCTGCAGTCCATGGGGTAACAAAGAGTTGGACATGACTTAGCGACTCAACAACAACTTCTTTTCTACTAGGAAAACAAGCTGTGATTTGTATGCTCTGGTTCCTATTCTTTGTCACTTTGAGAATGGTAATTTCTTTTTTTTTTTTTTTTCTCTCTAAGTGGTACAATGGAAACTGATATTTTCCTTTTTATTGACTCTTACTAAAAAATTTCTATATTTCTTCCCAGAGTGATCATTTAAGCTAGAAAATATGTCAGCACGATCATCATCAGCTACATATCCTTGACTAAAGTTTTTACTTTTACATTTGTGTTTGCTTTTCTGAAATAAATTTTCCATTTAAAAAATCTTTAAAGTCCATAATGTCAACACTGCTTAAGATCACATTAAAGAAATTTTAATACATTGACTGATAGGACTAGATCATTAAAAAGATGACACTGAAATCTTTTGAAATATATATAAATTATATTTTGTAATCCTACATAGTGTCAAAGTGAACTGATTTAGTCAGGTCGACACTTACATTAGTTTAGAATTTGTAAATATCAGCAATTCATTTTGTCACTAGTGGAATTTGCTGTCAGGGATTTTGACTTTAGCCAGCAAAGTGAAGGGGCCCAGCATGCAATCAGATACTTAAAATTCTATGTGAGTAATGTCCCCAAAGAATTGTAAAAGCATAAAAGGAGCTTCTAATATAGTAAGTCATTCTTCTCCCCAGAAAAAAAAGATTCTACTTAAGTATCCCCAATAAGTGAGGTGACTCAATAAACACAACTTGAGAAACTTTCTTGATACAAAATAAAATACTTTGAAGCCTCAAGTTTAATTTTTAAAAGTCATTTCTATTTTTCAGTATACTATGCTTCATAGTGGGCTTCCCAGATGGCTCAGTGGTAAAGAATCCACCTGGAAATGCAAGAGACATAGGTTTGACCCCTGGGTCAGGAAGATCCCCTAGTGGAGGAAATAGCAACCCACTCCAACATTCTTGCTGGGAAAATTCTATGGACAGAGGAGCCTGGTGGGCTATAGTCTGTGGGGTTGCAAAGAGTTGAACACGACTGAGTGACTGAACATTCATACTTCATAGTATGTCAATGTTCACTTAAATAAAAATATTTTTCCATTTTGCTATCAGGACAAGAATTTGTTCTTTAGGAATTTGCATCATTATTTATCCTATGGTTATAAATACTTTGATTTAACTCTTGTATACAGGCTGAGGGTTTCCCTGATGGTTCAATGGGTAAAGAATTTGCCTGTAATGCACAGGAGACGCAGGTTCAATCTCTGGGTTGGGAAACATCCCCTGGAGGAGGAAATGACAACTCACTCCGATATTCTTGCCTAGAAAAATCCCATGGTCAGAGAAGTCTGGCAAGCTACAGTCCAAAGGGTCACAAAGAGTCAGACATGACTGAGCATGTGTGTGTGCGCGCACACACACACACAAGATTGGTTAAATATACTCATTTAAGAAGTAGGGGTATAAAATAAGTCTTGGGTCTGGGCAGTCAAAACTCAAGTAAGGTCTTAGGTACCTGAGGTCACAATGAGGGAAAATTCTAAATAAAAGGAAGTAACCTCTTTTACTATTTCCTTTCTAATGGAAAGTAGCCTCTTACTAGCGATCCAGACTTTTTGTCGTCCAGGACCTGATTCCAACGAAAGTAGCTGCTGATCTCCAAACTTTGCTAGCCAGCAAGGACATTCAACGGAGAAGGCAATGGCACCCCACTCCAGTGCTCTTGTCTGGACAATTCCATGGACAGAGGAGCCTGGGAGGCTGCAGTCCATGGGGTCGCCAAGAGTAGGACACGACTGAGCAACTTCACTTTCACTTTCATGCATTGGAGAAGGAAATGGCAACCCACTCCAGTGTTCTTGCCTGGAGAATCCCAGGGACGAGGGAGCCTGGTGGACTTCCGTCTGTGGGGTCGCACAGAGTCGGACACGACTGTAGTGACTTAGCAGCAGCGGCAAGCAAGGACATTCAAGCCTGCTTGGAAAGATCATAATAGATAACCTTGGGACATCAGAATAAGAGGCACAATGCACACACAGTCCTCTTTACTCACCTGAGATAATTGCTTTTTATCACTTTAGACAGAGACAGAGACAAGAGAGACTGTGATTATAGTATGAACAGGCCCAAAGAGCACATTGACTTTAAAACTATGGTTCCCTTTCTTCTAGGTGGTTGCTGTTCTGTTGCTAAGTCTGACTCTTTGTGACCTCATGGATTGCAGCACAACAGGCTCCTCTATCCTCCAGTATTCCCCAAAGTTTGCTCAAATTCATGTCCCTCAAGTCTGTGATGCTCTCTAACCATCTCATCCTTTGCCACCCACTTCTTTTGCCTTTAATCTTTCCTAGCATCATGGTCTTTTCCAATGGGTCGACTCTTCACATCAAGTGGCCGAAGTATTGGAGCTTCAGCTTCAGCACCAGTCCTCCCAATGCATACTCAGGGTTGATTTCCTTTAGGATTGGCTGATTTGATCTCCTTGGTGTCCACGGGAATCTCAAGTGTCTTCTCCAACACCACAGTTCAAATGCATCAGTTCTTTGGTGCTCAGCCTTCTTTGTGGTCCAGCTCTCATATCTATACATAACTGCTGGAAAAATTATAGCTTTGACTAGACGGAACTTTGTTGGCAAAGTGAAGTCTCTACTTTTGAATACACTGTCTAGATTTGTCTTAGCTTTCCTTCCAAAGAGCAAGTGTCTTTTAATTTCATAGCTGAAGTCAACATCCACAGTGATTTTGGAGCCCAAGAAAATAAAATCTGTTATTGCTTTCACTTTTCCTCCATCTGCCTGCTGTGAAGTTTTGGGACTGGATGACATGATCTCTGTTATTTGAATGTTGAGTTTCAAGCCAGCTTTTTTACTCTCCTCTTTTACCCTCATCAAGAGACTCTTTAGTTCCTCTTCACTTTCTGCCATTATCATCTTCATATCTGAGGTTGTTGATTTTTCTCCAGGCAATCTTGATTCCATCTTGTTTCATCCAGCCTGGCATTTTGCATGATGAACTCTGCATATAAGTTAGATAAGCAGGGTGAGAATATACAGCCTTGATGTACTCCTTTCCCAATTTTGAAGCAGTTTGTTGTTCCACGTCTGATTCTAGGTTCTAACTGTTGCTTCTTGACCTGCATACAGGTTTCTCAGGAGACAGTTAACATGGTCTCATTCCTACCTCTTTAAGAATTTTCCATAATTTGTTGTGATTCACACAGTTGAAGGGATTATTGTAGTCAATAAAGCAGAAGTAGATGTTCTTCCAGAACACCTTTGCTTTCGCCATGATCCAACAGATGTTGGCAATTTGTTCTCTGGTTCCTCTGCCTCTTCACAATTCAGTTTGTACATCTGGAAGTTCTCGGTTCACATACTGTGGAAGCATAGCTTGAAGGATTTTGAGCATAACCTTACTAGCATGGGAAATGAGCACAATTGCATGGCAGTTTGAACATTCTGTGGCATTGCCCTTGTTTGGGACTAGAATAAAAACTGACCTTTTCCAGTCCTGTGACCAGTGCTGGGTACCAAGACTTTTACAGGAATAATTTTTTAAAGTGCTTTAAAAAAAATCTAGGATCAATTACAGTTTTTTTCAACAGTAAATTTTTAAAATTATTTTTCAAAAGGTTGCAATTGATAAATGTGTGGTGGGTACAAGTTATAATGTGTTCTGAAGTTGTGAAGTATGTGTATTCCAAGTGGAAATGCAGTTGTTTAACTGAATTTCAGACCTGAAGTACTTGTCATTACTTTTTTTTTTTTTTCCCATCAGCAACACATCCAGTGAGTCTGCCTTCATGGAATGTAATTCTTAAGTTAGAAACATAGGCTTGGTCAGAAAGCAGTGAATGATGGGAAAACATACTACTTAAGTTACTCAGTGGATATTCAGGATTTGATTTGCTTTTAAACATGCTTGATTGATAAAATTAAATACTTTTCCTATTAAAATAAGCATAGTTAGTGGCTTATAATAGAAAGGAATTTAGAGATCAGTTAATCTTTCATTTAATGAATGAGGAAAAGAAAGGCCAACAAACTTTATGTTATTTAAGGTGACACTGCTGCTTGACAGTAGAACTTGGACTTGAAACAAGTATTTTGGTTCTTTATTACTTATCATGATACCATACAGTTATCCCAGATAAAGAGCAAGTTAATTTATAGAGTGAAGAGCAAAACGTATAATGACAACCTCAGGCAGCCTTCTGATTATTTCATCTGACTTTGCTTCTATTTTTCTGAATTATCAGGATTATTATTTGTCAGACAAACTTCAAACAGAATTTTTAAACCTTCCACCCTAACATATTGATAATAACAGTCACTGAAGAAAATAATAGTTTACAAATGAATATATATATGTGTGTGTGTGTGTATGTATATATATATACATATATATATATATATATATATATATATATATATATATATATATTAAAGTCTTTCTTCTTTTAGAGAGTTGGAATAATGGAACAGTACCATCAATTCCTCAAGAAAGTGCTACTTTCTTCTCTCTGGTGATTATTCAAATTACTGATTAAAACATTTTAACTCATATTGTTTAGTGACTTCCTAGGAGAAGGCAATGGCATCCCACTCCAGTACTCTTGCCTAGAAGATCCCATGGACAGAGAAGCCTGCTAGGCTGCAGTCCATGGGGTCACTAAGAGTTGGACATGACTGAGTGAGTTCACTTTCACTTTTCACTTTCATGCATTGGAGAAGGAAATGGCAACCCACTCCAGTGTTCTTTCCTGGAGAATCCCAGGGACGGGGGAGCCTGGTGGGCTGCAGTCTATGGGGTCGCACAGAGTTGGGCACTACTGAAGGGACTTTGCAGCAGCAGGACCAGTAGCAGCAGCAGTGGGTTAAAGGGCAGATTTTTCTCTCTAGTCCTTGTAGACTGTCATATCATTTTGGGAAACTGCAGAGAAACTCTTTTCTCCATTTTCTCCTAGGGAAGTTCACCACCACTTACAGTCAGGGCACAACAACACACTCGGATTATGTCTGTACCAACCTTATGACAGGGTTGTCTCAATCGGGGTTCCTAAAGTTAGTAATGGAGATTTGTACATTACTTTTAGTATTATAGAAAGCCTAATGGAAACGGAAGATTTATTAATTTGCACAAGATGACTAAAATGCCAAGCAGGTTCTTTGCTTTTGTTTGGAGTTACATGAACTCAGGATGATTATTCATGCTTGTCAGTGCTCCTGATTGGCAGCCCCAAAGACTCTTGATGAATAAGGATAGAGAAAGAAATCAATTAATATGTAATAAATGTATTTTTTTAGTAGACAGTAATCACTAAAATGTAGGTAATAAAAACCTCATAGATGAGAATCAAAGAAATAGTAACTTTGTTTATCAAAAAGGTATATAAGACCAGGTATATATTTTATTACATATACAAAATTATAGATTTCTGTTTTTCTCCTTCCATTTTACCTTTATAGAATCTTTAAGATATTTTTATTTTGAAGATGAATATACTCTTAACATTTACCAGTGAGTTCAATAGTATATTTAAAATGGTTTAAAATTGTTGAGATTATAGTAAGTAAAAGTTACTATGAAGGCATCTAAAATTTCTGTTTCAAATCCCAGAAAATTGTATTCTGATGGGTAATAGATGATCAGAGGAAGAAAAATGAATATTCTCCCTGCCCTAAGTCCATTTCCTTTAAAAGGTAGCTTCATTAGTATACACTCAGTTAGATGATTATATTAACAAAGCTACCTTTTCTTGCTTTGATCTAGTCTCCATGCTGTAGTTATTAGAAGATCCTTTGCAGATCACTTTCCAATGACTTTTCATTGCCTTTGCCATAATCCTCAAATTTTTTGAGGCTGACTTTGTCTTCTCCCTCATCTGTTATTTTACCTTGTTCTTTCTGCTGTAGCTTTATAAGATTTCTTCTAGGTCCTCACACATGTGTGAATCCATTTCCCTCTCTTTACCATGGAGATTCCTACTCATATTTGGGGTTCATCTTCATCTTCTGGTAGTGGGGCTGTGTTCATATGAGCCTGGCTGCTTAGCCTGAAGTGGTCTTGGTACTATTGCCAACTGTCTGGTTGGTGGGTAAGACCACCAACCCAATAGGCTATCAGGAGGATTCCAAAATTTAACTTGCTGGTGCCTTTGTCCTTATGGTAGAACAAGCTCCCCCAGAAGGCTACTACCAGTGTCTGTGCCCCCAGGAGGAGTCCAAGTTGCCTATTGATCTCTTAGAGGCTTTGTAAGGTTAGCAAGTGGGTCTGGTCCAGCCTTTTTTTCAAATGACTGTCTCTGCACTAGGTCTCAGAGCATGTGAGATTTTGCATGTGCCCTTTAAAAGCTAACTCTGATTCCTAGATCCTTCTGCCTCTCCTGTTTGGAAGCCTCACTGGACTTCAAAGCCAGATATTCTAGAGGTTCATATTCTCAGTGGAACACCCTCAGACAGGGAAACTGGATGTTCAACTTGGACCCTTCACTCCTTGGGGAGAACCTCTGCAGTTGTGATTGACTTTCTGTTTGTGTGTTGCCTACTAGGGGTGTGGGTCTTGACTATGTTGTGTCTTTGCCCCTGCTACCTATCTTGCTGGGGTTATTTCTTTAGATGTGGAAAATCTTTTCTGCTATTCTTCAGGTAGTCCTTATATATAGTTGCTCTATAAATATATTTTGGTATGCCTATCTATTTCTGCTTTATTGACTATGCCAAAGCCTTTGACTGTGTAGATCACAATAAACTGTGGAAAATTCTGAAAGAGATGGGAATACCAGATCACCTGATCTGCCTCTTGAGAAATCTGTATGCAGGTCAGGAAGCAACAGTTAGAACTGGACATGGAACAACAGACTGGTTCCAAATAGGAAAAGGAGTACGTCAAGGCTGTATATTGTTACCCTGTTTATTTAACTTATTATATGCAGAGTACATCATGAGAAACGCTGAACTGGAAGAAACACAAGTTGGAGTCAAGATTGCTGGGAGAAATATCAATAACCTCAGATATGCGGATGACACCACCCTATGGCAGAAAGTGAAGAGGAACTAAAAAGCCTCTTGATGAAAGTAAAAGTGGAGAGTGAAAAAGTTGGCTTAAAGCTCAACATTCAGAAAATGAAGATCATGGCATCTGGTCCCATCACTTCATGGGAAATAGATGGGGAAACAGTGGAAACAGTGTCAGACTTTATTTTTCTGGGCTCCAAAATCACTGCAGATGGTGACTGCAGCCATGAAATTAAAAGATGCTTACTCCTTGGAAGGAAAGTTATGACCAACCTAGATAGCATATTCAAAAGCAGAGACATTACTTTGCCAACAAAGGTTCGCCTAGTCAAGGCTATGGTCTTTCCTGTGGTCATGTATGGATGTGAGAGCTGGACTGTGAAGAAGGCTGAGCGCCGAAGAATTGATGCTTTTGAACTGTGGTGTTGGAGAAGACTCTTGAGAGTCCCTTGGACTGCAAGGAGATCCAACCAGTCCATTCTGAAGGAGATCAGCCCTGGGATTTCTTTGGAAGGAATGATGCTAAAGCTGAAACTCCAGTATTTTGGCCACCTCATGCGAAGAGTTGACTCATTGGAGAAGATTCTGATGCTGGGAGGGATTGGGGGCAGGAGGAGAAGGGGACGACAGAGGATGGACAGGAAGGCCTGGCGTGCTGCGGTTCATGGGGTCGCAAAGAGTCAGACACGGCTGAGTGACTGATCTGATCTGATCTGATCTGATAGTGCAGAAGCTATCTAGGTTGTTCATAACTTTCCTTCCAAGGAGTAAGCGTCTTTTAATTTCATGGCTGCAATCACCATCTGTAGTGATTTTGGAGCCCAGAAAAAGAAACTCTGACACTGTTTCCACTGTTTCCCCATCTATTTCCCATGTAGTGATGGGACCAGATGCCATGATCTTCATTTTCTGAATGTTGAGCTTTAAGCCAACATTTTCACTCTCCACTTTCACTTTCATCAAGAGGCTTTTTAGTTCCTCTTCACCTTCTGTCATAAGGGTGGTGTCATCTGCATATCTGAGGTTATTGATATTTCTCCCAGCAATCTTGATTCCAACTTTTGTTTCTTTCAGTCCAGCGCTTCTCATAATGTACTCTGCATAGAAGTTAAATAAACAGGGTGACAATATACAGCCTTGACGTACTCCTTTTCCTATTTGGAACCAGTCTGTTGTTCCATGACCAGTTCTAACTGTTGCTTCCTGACCTGCATACAAATTTCTCAAGATATCAGGTGGTCTGGTATTCTCATCTCTCCCAGAATTTTCCACAGTTTATTGTGATCCACACAGTCAAAGGCTTTGGCATAGTCAATAAAGCAGAAATAGATGTTTTTCTGGAACTCTCTTGCTTTTTCCATGATCCAGCGTATGTTGGCAATTGATCTCTGGTTCCTCTGCCCTTTCTAAAACCACCTTGGACATCAGGAAGTTCACGGTTCACATACTGCTGAAGCCTGGCTTGGAGAATTTTGAGCATTACTTTACTAGTGTGTGAGATGAGTGCAATGGTGCGGTAGTTTGAGCATTCTTTGGCATTGCCTTTCTTTGGGGTTGGAATGCAAACTGACCTTTTCCAGTCCTGTGGCCACTGTTGAGTTTTCCAAATTTGCTGGCATATTGAGTGCAGCACTTTCACAGCATCATCTTTCAGGATTTGAAATAGCTCAACTGGAATTCCATCACCTCCACTAGCTTTGTTTGTAGTGATGCTTTCTAAGGCCCACTTGACTTCATATTCCAACCTAGATAGCATATTCAAAAGCAGAGACATTACTTTGCCAACAAAGTTTCATATAGTTAAGGCTATGGTTTTTCCTGTGGTCATGTATGGTTGTGAAAGCTGGACTGTGAAGAAGGCTGAATGCCAAAGAATTGATGCTTTTGAACTGTGGTGTTGGAGAAGACTCTTGAGAGTCCATTGGACTGCAAGGAGATCCAACCAGTCCATTCTGAAGGAGATCAGCCCTGGAATTTCTTTGGAAGGAATGATGCTAAAGCTGAAACTCCAGTACTTTGGCCACCTCATGCAAAGAGTTGACTCATTGGAGAAGACTCTGATGCTGGGAGGAATTGAGGGCAAGAGGAGAAGGGGATGACAGAGGATGAGATGGCTGGATGGCATCACTGACTCGATGGATGTGAGTCTGGATGAGCTCCGGGAGTTGGTGATGGACAGGGAGGCCTGGCGTGCTTTAATTCATGGGGTCACCAAGAGTTGGACATGACTGAGCGACTGATCTGATAGTGCAGAAGCAAAAGATATTAAGAAGAGGTGGCAAGAATACACAGAAGAACTGCATTAAAAAGGTCTTTATGTCCCGATAACCGTGATGGTGTCATGGTTAGACCCAGACATCCTGGAGTGTGAAGTCAGGTGGGCCTTAGGAAGCATGAGCAAAGCTATGAGCAAAGCTAGTGGAAGTGATGGAATTCCAGTTGAGCGATTTCAAATCCTAAAAGATGATGCTGTGAAAGTGCTGCACTCAATATGCCAGCAAATTTAGAAAACTCAGCAGTGGCCACAGGACAGGAAAAGGTCAGTTTTCATTCCAATCCCAAAGAAGGGCAATGCCAAAGAATGTTCAGACTACTACACAGTTGCACTCCTTTCACATGCGAGCAAGGTAATACTCAAAATCCTTCAAGCTAGGCTTCAACAATATGTGAACCAAGAGATCCAGATGTACAAGCTGGATTTAGAAAAGGCAGAGGAACCAGACATCAAATTGCCAACATCCTTTGTATCATTGAAAAAGCAAGGGAATTCCAGGAAAATATCTGCCCCATTGACTATGCTAAAGCCTTTGACTGTGTGGATCACAATAAACTGTGGAAAATTCTTAAAGAGATAGGAATACCAGAATACCTTATCTGCCTCCTAAGAAACCTGTATGCAGGTCAAGAAGCAACAGTTAGAATTGGACATGAAACAATAGGCTGCTTCAAAATTGGAAAAGGAGTACATCAAGGCTGTATATTCTCACCCTGCTTATCTAACTCATATGCAGAGGACATCATGTAAAATTCCAGGCTGGATGAAGCACAAGCTGGAATCAAGATTGCTGGGAGAAATTTCAATAGCCTCAGATATGCAGATGACACCACCCAAATGGCAGAAAGTGAAGAGGAACTAAAGAGCCTCTTGATGAAGGTGAAAAAGGAGAGTGAAAAAGCTGGCTTAAAATTCAGCATTAAAAAAGCTAATATCATGGCATCCAGTCCCATCATTTCATGGCATATAGATGGGAAAACAATGGAACAGTGAGAGACTTTATTTTCTTGGGCTCCAAAATGACTGTGGATGGTGACTGCATCCATGAAATTAAAAGACATGTGCTCCTTGGAAGAAAAGCTATGATACATCTCAGATCAGATCAGATCAGATCAGTCGCTCAGTCATGTCCGACTCTTTGTGACGCCATGAATCGCAGCACGTCAGGCCTCCTTGTCCATCACCAACTCCCGGAGGTCACTGAGACTCACATCCATAGAGTCAATGATGCCATCCAGCCATCTCATCCTCTGTCGTCCCCTTCTCCTCTTGCCCTCAATCCCTCCCAGCATCAGAGTCTTCTCCAGTGAGTCAACTCTTTGCATGAGGTGGCCAAAGTACTGGAGTTTCAGCTTTAGCATCATCTAGATGTATTACAAAGCAGAAACATCTCTTTGTTGACAAAGGTCCATCTAGTCAAATCTGTGGTTTTTCCATAGTTATGTATAGATGTGAGAGTTGGACCATACAGAAGGCTGAACACTGAAGTTTTGATGCTTTCATACTGTGATGCTGGAGGACTCTTGAGATTCCCTTAGATAGCAAGGAGATCAAACCAGCCAATCCAAAAGGAAATCAACCTTGAATATTCATTAGAATCATTGATGCTGAAGCTGCAGCTCCAATACTTTGGTCATGTGATGTGAAGAGCTGATTCATTGGAAAAGACCCTGATGCTGGGAAAGATTCAGGGTGGTAGGAGAAGAGGATGAGATGATTGGATGACATCATCACCTCAATGGAAATGAATTTGAGCTAACTGAGGAAGATAGTGAAGGACAAGGAAGCCTGGCACACTGCAGTTCATGGGGTCGCAATGGTCACAGTCAGACAGTGCTGAGTGACTGAGCAACGATGTAGTGGGGGCTGAGCTCAGGGTCAGAGCTCTACCATCTTGCCTACCATCATAAGTCATATTATTTTTTATTTTAAATTTATTTGGGTATATGTTTTGTTGGAAGGAAAAGAAAGGCATATTTAAGGCCCAAAGTCTACATCAAAGAGGTGGGGAGGGGGATGGGGAATTAGTGTTTAATAAGGACAGAGTTTCATTTTAGGAAGGTGAAAATTCAGGAGATGGACAATGGTTAGAGTTGCACGACAATGTGAATGTACTTAGTGCCACTGAACTGTGTAGTTAAATATGGTTAAAATAGCATGTTTTATATTTTGTGATTTTTACCAATAAAAAAATTCTCCCTCTTTAGCACTACATTGAACAGAGAATCTCAAGTCAATTTAGAGAAAAGCAATATCTTTAATTTAAAAAATCTACAAAAGTTCTAATTTTGAATTCCTGAAACAATATATATAAAAGAGAATGAAACTTTTGCAAGCATTACCCACAAAGATCCTCTGAATCTAGAAAAAGAGCTGATGTGGTAGAATAGATAATGCAGAAAAATATGCTTCCCATAGTTTCTGGATTTCCATTGATTGAATATACACAGAAGAATACACATTTTTCTTTCTTCTAATTGGAGTTCATGGCAGATAGTTCATTCATTCATTGAGTGTGCATTGAGTACTTATTGTGTACTTGGCAATGTAGATAAGTAGACTTGATAATTAAAAGAAAATCTTGAGTTACTTATAGTTTTATAGGACAGATAAATAAATGAGCAGGAAAATAAAATTTAGTCTTCTAAGTCCTATAATATGGTGGTGTTGGATAGGGGAAATATCAGTCTTGGAGTGTTCAGGGATGCTGTATAAATGATTGTGACACTGAATATTTAATGCCAGGGATGACACGATCAGATTTCCATTCAGAAAGTTGTCTCTGACTGTCAACAGGGGAACAGATTGAAAAGAAATGAGGTTAGAGAAACGGAGACCAGTCAGATGGCTCTTGTCTTGCTGATAATAGCTCACACTGAATGAGAGCTCACTATGTGCCAGGCACTTTTTAAAAGCACTTTACATATATTTATTTAATCCCTACAGCAATATTATGAAGTGAGTTGCTTCCCCCCACCCCCATTCTTGCTTTGCAATAGAATAGAGATTTTAAGAGTTTTCCAAGGTTGTACAGTTGGTGAGACGCAGAGCTAGGTTTGGAATGCAGTCAATCTGGCTCCAGAATCCAGGCTTTCAACCATTATGATATGCATCTGCCTCACAGAGTTATCCAGGAGATTAATAAGGTGAAAGAAGTGGCATTGGGGCTGGTATTGAGAGGATTCTTGGAAAGATACTGGTGAGCTAGAATCAACAGGACTTGATGGTTGATTAGATTAGGAGGCCAATGGAAAGGAAAATGCCATGAGACTCTTAAGTTTTTCACTTTGGCAGTTGGGTGAGCGGAAATTCCTTTCACTGCACTTGGGATCCCAAGAAGTGGGCTGGTTTTGCTGTTAAAAAAAAAAGTGAATTCTACGCATGCTAAGTTTGAGGTCTCTGTGGAATATCTTAGTGGAAACATTTAGTAGAGTGTTAGAAATGTGTGGAGATTGAAATCTGGATTGGAGATATGTATTTAAGAATTATTGGCATATTCATATATATACATATGTGTGTATACATACACATACATGCATGCATATATACCATATATATGTATATATGGTTAAAGTAATTGAAGTGGGTGGGGTCATACTCGGAGAAGGCAGTGGCACCCCACTCCAGTACTCTTGCCTGGAAAATCCCATGGGCTGAGGAGCCTGGCAGGCTGCAGTCCATGGGGTCGCGAAGAGTCAGACACGACTGAGCAACTTCACTTTCACTTTTCACTTTCATGCATTGGAGAAAGAAATGGCAACCCATTCCAGCGTTCTTGCCTGGAG
Source organism: Tragelaphus eurycerus (assembly GCA_935064755.1). Taxonomy (NCBI): domain Eukaryota; kingdom Metazoa; phylum Chordata; class Mammalia; order Artiodactyla; family Bovidae; genus Tragelaphus; species Tragelaphus eurycerus. The sequence continues at coordinate 12,252,325 of CAKXYN010000016.1, forward strand.
AATCCCAAGGATGGAGGAGCCTGGTGGGCTGCCATCTATGGGTCACACAGAGTTGGACATGACTGAAGCGACTTAGCAGCAGCAGCAGCAGCAGGGTCATACTAGGAAAAGTTTTAGAGTACAATGAAAGCTAAAGAGAAAACTGTGGGCAACTCTATTTAAAGGAAGGGTACAGGAGAAGATTCCACAAAGATACTGAGAAGGATGGAACAGAGAAGTAGGGGGAACCCGAAGAGAGCCATGGAAACCAAAGAAGAGTTTTAAGAAAGAGGAAATGGTCTTAGAAGAGTCAAGAGCTATAGAGAAGCTAATCTGAAGTCAGAAAATGAAGTTTATAGTTTTGGTGAGAATAGTTTCAGTAGAGTAGTGATTGTAAAAGCTCCACATTTCACTGGATTAAAAAGTAAATGACAACTGAGAATGTATAGACAGTTACTGTACATACATCTTCAAGAGTAGTTTTGTAAATTTTCAGATGGTAACTTTTATTCATGTCTTATAAAAATAATTTTCCACCCTAGAGAACCAGACAGGATTATTTATTACTACCTACTGGGAATTAGCAGGTATCCTCTATTTAGTGAGATTTGAGATATCAACATTTCTTTCCCATCAGCATATCACTGGTACATGAAATTCTATCATTAATATTGCATGGCTTTGAGCCAATGCTCCTGGAGAGGGATAACAGAATTAAGCTTCAAATAGTTATAACCCTTATATGAAAACACATTTATTTTGTCTTTTTCCTGGAAGTGATAAGAAGAGAGCAATTCCATACAGGTAACTTAGGATGAAAGTCAGTGAGGAAGGAGGCACAGAACTGGGGGGAAGCAGCTGGAATTCAATACATGGAGGGTATATCTGAAGAATACATGTTCATGTATTTGGATGTAGAGGAGGATGGGCAGGAAATGATAGTCCAGAAGATAAATTGTAATTTCTTCATGCTCAGCTTTGCATAAAGCTCAGTGAGCTTTTCAGAGCTCACCCCTGTCTGCAAACGTCTACTGCCCTGACTGTGTATAAATGACCACAGCTAATTAGTGCAACTTACAAGTAGCAGTACATTTCACAAAACATCTCTGAATACTTCTCTAGTTTCTCTTTGTGTCCTTAAGGAAGCAGTTGTTAGTAGGCATGTGGCTTGTGAAAGTGCCTTCCTTTCTCAGGTACAGTTTGAATGATGAGGAAACAGCAGCAGAATACTGGCTATTTTGAGGGAAAGGAATATAACTGATGAGATAGCTATAGAAATATCTTTTGTCTTCTTTATGAGTTTAGACACTATTGATGTTCAGAATAAATGCTTGTCAGTTATTGTGTGTGTGTGTGTGTGTGTGTGTGTGTGTGTGTGTATGTGTGTGTGTGTGTGTAATCTTAGAGGTGTACTGTCCCCATATCCTGGGAATGTGTTGACAGACACCACTGATGGCCAGCTAAACATACTTCCACTTTGGCAGTGTGCTGTTGGAGGAAAGAAGTGTAGGTCTTGAAGTGAAATCAATGTCTGTGGATACAGGGCAGAACTCTTAAAAAGAGGATGGAAATTCTCCTGCGGAAGGCTGGAAAATTGAGACAGTTTAAAGGGAGGACTGAGAGGAAAGAGCTCATCCTCAAGCAATTCCCGGAGAAGGTTTAATTCCTTGGGTCTTTCCCTCTACCTCCCATGAGGTGACAAACTATGAGAAAAGTCACAGTTAACATATAAAGTTCAGTTTAACCTTATGATGTTATTTCTAAACTTCATAAAAATTCTGATCCATCTCTGTGTGGTGGTGGTAAAGTTAACACAGAGAGAAGGAAATTAGGAAAGTAGACCCTGCCTCCTCCATATCAGAGTTTCTTCTGCTGTCTGTGGAATATTACCCTTTACAGCAGATGACAGAATGCTGTAATTGCTTCCTATGCCCACTGTCCCAAAGTTAGACTGCAAATTGACATGAGATATTCAGATGGACCTGTGACTGTCACAGGAAAGGCAAGGGGATATTTATAGAACAAAAACGAACTCAAAACCACAGTCTGTCAACAGACTGAGGGTGTACATGTTTTTAAGAATAAAGAAGGCAATGCATGGCATCTGAAGGAAGGCTGTGGAGTAGATGTTTTTCCTAGTGTTGGTTTGTGGGCTTCAGAAGCTCTGGCAGCTCTTGAGTCAATAGGAAGAATGAACCCCGCCCTTCAGTGTTATTGGTACCTTTGTTCTCAGTGGTTGGAGCAATGAGTAGCCATACTTTCCTTGGTTCCCATGGCAGTGATCTAATTTTTGTCTTTTAATCCATTTAAATATACCAACATGTATAATCTGGTCACTAGTAACAGAAAAATTCATTTGGGTTTCTCCTTAAGATGGCATGGAGAATCCAGAAGAACTTTTTGGCCAACCAAGTAATACTGGTTATCATCCTTGTGAGAAGTCTTAGGAAATAATCTCAAAGCTTCAGCTTGAGGTGCATTTCACTTAAAAAAAATCCCCTATCTTTCAGCTTAGTATGTTATTTCATGGATTTTATTTCTATGTGAAAAATAAAGTGAAAGTGTTAGTCATTCAGTCGTGTCTGACTCTTTGAATCCCCATGGATTGTAGCCTGCCAGGCTCCTCTGTCCATGGGATTTTCCAGGCAGGAATACTGGAGTGGGTTGCCATTTCTTTCACCAGATATCTGTATACCCCTCTCTCAATTTGAAGAAATATTTTACCATGTTTGCTTCAAATCTCCGCCCTCTGTCATCCTTTGTCCTCTCTCTCCACTTGCCCCTTCTCCTCTTCTTTGTTTCCCCACATCCATCTCAAAGAAATGCGGATTACAAATACAGCCAAAGCACCATCCCTCTCCCTTCTTTTTCTCTCTTCTTCCCCAGAAGCTGGTGTGTATCATAATAAACATGATGTGGAGTAGAAAGCATGTTGCCAAAAGATACTTATAGTTCATTTGCTGCTAAGTCGCTTCAGTCGTGTCCGACTCTGTGTGACCTCATAGACAGCAGCCCACCAGGCTCCCCTGTCCCTGGGATTCTCCAGGCAAGAACACTGGGGTGGATTGCCATTTCCTTCTCCAATGCATGAAAATGAAAAGTGAAGGGGAAGTTGCTCAGTTGTGTCTGACTCTTCGCGACCCCATGGACTGCAGCCTACCAGGCTCCTCTGCCCTTGGGATTTTCCAGGCAAGAGTACTGGAGTGGGGTGCCATTACATCTATGTAAATTTTAAAAGTACATAGAACAATACTATGTATTGTTTGATTAAAGAAATAGGAAGACTCTTTCCACACAATAAATAGAAAAAAAAATAACCAATTCATGAGGATTTAAGTTCACAAGCAATAAACAACTTGCAGCAAGTCAAGATATACTAACTGACATATCCACTCAAGGACATCTAAATGTTCTAAATTATTAGTCAAAGTAATCTGTCTTCATATACTTAATAAGAATACTTTTACCACTAGAGCTAAAACTACTCCTTTTTTTATCAGTTACATATCTTTTTTGGTATATAAACCTAGAGCCTTATAGATATGAAATATACTGCATAATAAAATGCTTTCCTTGGTTGAGTTTAGCTGGCAATAAAGTAATTAAATGCCCTGACTTGGAATTCCAACTGATTTACTTCAGTAGAAATTACCCCATAAAATTCTCACCCAGTTGTATAAGTTAAGTCTCCATTCTATTGCATTTTAAATTATTTACAGGGTTGCTGAGGTCTAGGAAAATGGAAACAGCAGAACTATATAATATACTAAGGTTAGCTTTTTAAATGACTGATCAAGGTATATGTACTTAATAAAGTTAGAGATAATATTAACAACCTAGCAAGTCAATTTTCTCTGTGAAGCATGCCTAAATGCATGACCCCCAATAAACTTTATTTTCTTATTCTTATCATTGAATTACATTATTTTTGTTTTTTTTTTCTCTATTTTTTATGTTTACTTTTGTCTTTTCTGTACTCATAGTATCTAACACAGTACTAGGCACATAGTAGGTGTTGATGAATAATTATATTTTACATGGTTTTAAATATTTTAAAATAAAAGGAATTTATCTTAGGCATAGGATTATGTAAATAGGAAACACAAAGGTTGTGGTCCTTTATGAGTATAAATTTACTGTTTCACCCATCTGATTCTTCATTCTGATTGTTAAGATACTACGAAAAAATTGTAGAGCAATCATAAAGAAAAATATAATAGAAACTAAGAAATAGAGTCTTTTGCATAGTATTTTAATTATTATGCTCTGGGTTATTTGTGGTAAAAAGTGTTCAACTAAAAAACTAGATTCGATTCATTGAATAGTATCAACTCTTTGCCATCACAAACATGAAATCATTCTTATTTTTATTCTTCTTACTGCTTTTTTCTATCATTTTCAACTCGGTCTCCTGACTTTCCCTTTCCTGTTCCTCAACAGAACCTGGTCAGATTGTGTCGTTTCCTAGTGACATTCAGTATTTAGAGGTTTTATCCATTTTAAATCTCATTCAAAGTTCTGTCTCTCCTTTTTCCATATACCAGGCCCCAGAGTGTTAGGATGGGAGGAAAGGAGAAAGTTCCTTTACACAAAAGATCACTATGCTAGTCTCCTTCCTTTGAGTTGCTGCTGCTGCTCTGGTTAACAAGTATTAGTCATCTATATCCTCTGCATGGCTGATGCCCACATGTTGGCTGTCTTACGTATATATATGTACAGTGGGTCAGAGGCTTGGAGGAGCTATGGGGTCTTCTCACTGCACAGATTCCTACCTTGGCAGCTATAATGCCAAATTCATCACTTCTACCCAATTTTTTGCCTTAAACTGCTGCCACTGATATGTACCCCACAGTCTTTTGCACCTGTGTATATATAGATGGTTGGATGGCATCACTGACTCAATGGTCAAGGGTTTGGGTAGACTCTGGGAGTTGGTGATGGACAGGGAGGCCTGGCGTGCTGCAGCTCATGGGGTTGCAAAAAGTTGGACACGACTGAGCAACTGAACTGAACTGATATGTGTATATGTGCATACACATGCATGTATGTGTGTGTGTGTGTGGTGTGTTTTCTTCCAGCATTGACATTTTTTATGGTTGTACTAGCCAAATGACTATAGCCCAGTTACCATCCATGATGTCCATTTGACCTATGGGAAACTTACTTACCTTGAGCACCCCAGATAGAAGTGGAGATTTCTTACCTGCAGGGCATCCCAGATCCTCTGCCTGTCATCTCTCTCCAGCTGCCTTTTCTCCTCCAAAGGCACAGGGGAAGATCAGCAATTCCCCTTTCTTGATCATAACTCCACTACTGAATGAAATAGTAATCATAATTTTTTTCAGGAATCCCCAATCTCTACAGAGATTCCCTTGGCAATTTCCCTCCTACTTGGTTCATGGAATTGTCTGTGGATGGGGTTAGGAGGTAGGAAGAGTAGCCTCTTCCTCATGTTCCCCATCCATCCTTAGTCTTAGAGGCTGTCTTAGAGGCTGGGGATGTGGGTAGGAATAGATACTTGTGGTAGCAAAAACATTTCTGTGGCCTCCTTGTGATTTTATGGAAACTTTCTGACTCTAACCTTTAGTGGTTCTCCTTGTATGCGGGCATATACTTTTAGTGCCTCTTAGTCCTCAGGTTTAGGCCAAATATCCTACCATATTTTGTATTGTAGACAGTTTCCAAAATAGCTAACAATAGTCAATTCTTCCTGCTATTCATGCCTTTCCTTGTGAGGTACCTTCTCTTTGTGTGTGAACTGGATCTAGGAACTCACTTCTTTTTTTAAAATTTATTTTTAATTGGAGGGATATTGCTTTACAATATTGTGCTGATGTATGGTAGACATCAACATGAATCAGCCATAAGTAAACATACATCCCCTCCCTCCTGAACCTCCCCATCACCTCCCACCCATTCCCACCCCTCTAGGTTTGCACAGAGGACTGATTTGAGCTCCCTGAGTCATATAGAAAATTTCCACTGGCTATTTTATGGGTGGTAACTTATATGCAGAGTACATCATGAGAAATGCTGGACTGGAAGAAACACAAGTTGGAATCAAGATTGCCGGGAGAAATATCAATAACCTCAGATATGCAGATGACACCACTCTTATGGCAGAAAGTGAAGAGGGGCTAAAAAGCCTCTTGATGAAAGTGAAAGTGGAGAGTGAAAAGGTTGGCTTAAAGCTCAACATTCAGAAAACGAAGATCATGGCATCTGGTCCCATCACTGCATGGGAAATAGATGGGGAAACAGTGGAAACAGTGTCAGACTTTGTTTTTCTGGGCTCCAAAATCACTGCAGATGGTGACTGCAGCCATGAAATTAAAAGACACTTACTCCTTGGAAGGAAAGTTATGACCAACCTAGATAGCATATTCAAAAGCAGAGACATTACTTTACCAACAAAGGTTCGCCTAGTCAAGGCTATGGTCTTTCCTGTGGTCATGTATGGATGTGAGAGCTGGACTGTGAGGAGGGCTGAGCGCCGAAGAATTGATGCTTTTGAACTGTGGTGTTGGAGAAGACTCTTGAGAGTCCCTTGGACTGCAAGAAGATCCAACCAGTCCATTCTGAAGGAGATCAATCCTGGAATGTCTTTAGAAGGAATGATGCTAAAGCTGAAACTCCAGTATTTTGGCCACCTCATGTGAAGAGTTGACTCATTGGAGAAGACTCTGATGCTGGGAGGGATTGAGGGCAGGAGGAGAAGGGGACGACAGAGGATGAGATGGCTGGATGGCATCACTGACTCGATGGATGCGAGTCTGAGTGACCTCCGGGAGCTGGTGATGGGCAGGGAGGCCTGGCGTGCTGCAGTTCATGGGGTCGCAAAGAGTCGGACACGACTGAGCGACTGATCTGATCTGATCTGATCTCAATGTATATGTTTCAATGCTACCCTCTCAATTCATCCCACCCTCTCTTTCCCCCACTGTGTCCACAAATTTGTTCTCTATGTCTGTGTCTCCATTGCTACCCTACAAATAGGTTCATCAGTACCATCTTTCTAGATTCCATATATATGCAGTAATATATTTGTTTTTCCCTTTCTGACTTCACTCTGTATAATAGGCTCTAGGTTCATTCACTTCATTAGAACTGACTTGAATATATCCCTTTTTATGACTGAGTAATATTCAGTGGAATATATGTACCACAGCTTCTTTATCCATTCATCTATTGATGGAAATCTAGATTGTTTCCATGTCCTAGCTATTGTAAATAGAGCCACAATGAACATTGGGGTACATGTGTCTTTTCAGTGATGATTTCCTTAGGATATATGCCCAGTAGTAGGATTGTTGGGTCATGTGGTAGTTTTATTCCTAGGTGCATAGCATCTGGCAAAAGTGATGAGATATGACTCTGGAAATTAGGTTATAAAATCCTGGCACTTCCATCTTATTTGCACTCTTTCTCTGAATCTTCTCACTCACTTGCATTAATGAAGCAAGGTGTCATATGTGAGCTACATTATGGAAAGGCCCACATATCAAGGGGCTGAGGGCAGCCTCTGGTCAACAGCTGCAGGGAGTAATTCCTACCAAGAACCATGTAAGCGAGCTAGGAAATGAATCTTCCTCCAGCGAAGCTCTGAGCAAAATCTTGATTGCAGACTGTAACTCTGAAACAAATGACATACTTATGTGGCACTGGGATTTCTGACTCATTTGTTATCCTGTGAGATAATAAATGTTGTTTTAAGTCACTAAACATTGGGGATATTTGTTACACAGCAGTAGATAACTATTACAAACTGCTAATTCTCTTTGTATCTTCTTTATTGATATTGCAAGGAGTAGCTAAGATATAAGCATCTCATTTATACTCATCTAGTTTTCAATTATCCTATAACATATGGTTTAATAAAGCTTATTTCTTAGGGTTTTTAAAAAATTTCTTTTAGAAATTTGAAGTGTATTCTCCTCATTTTCCTTGTCTGGAAAATATCTTAATTATCCTTCTGACCAGGCAAGATGTCAGGTGATTTTGCTTCTGAGTTTTTTGATGGCAAGTCTAAATATTAATACATTGCTAGATAAGGAAAATTTGACTGGAAGCTCTATTTTTCTTTAAAGGTCAATAGATTACTAGGAATACCAGGCTTTAACCCAATATCTGCTTTGAGTATAGCCCATTATAATATAGAGTTTTAATTAAAAATTTTTAAAGAAATATTTTCAGTCCCTTTTCTCTACTGCTATTCAAGAAAGGAGTGAGATGAGAAGGAAAGCAGATTTTCCCTTTCCCTAACCAAATATACATACCTGACCTTTCTCCTTGACGTGTCTAAAATATAGTCCTTGAAAAACAACCTGCCAGATTGAGTCTCTTGAGAATTTTTTCAGTTCTAAAAATTTCCTTTGCTCCAGATATCATGGATATATATTTTAAATTGCTATTGCTTAGAACAGGCAGGCAACATATTTTTCTTCTCTTTTTAAAAAATAAGTGTTCTGTCTTTCCTTGTCTTTTATTCTCTCTGTGTGTTTTATTCAGTAATATGTACATAAGATAGCATAGCAATCCTCCTAACATCCTAGCCCTTGAGGGAAAACTGTCTTCTTGTCCATTCAATGGCATTCATACTTTATTTCTGAAAACAACTCTTTAGCTTCAGTTTTATGACTCATGTGACTTCCTCTTGGATTGACCCCTTGATCCATACGATTATCTCAATAGATGCAGAAAAAGCTTTTGACAAAATTCAGCACCTATTTATGATTAAAATTCATCAAAAAATGGACATAGAAGGAACCTACTTCAACATAGTAAAGGCCATATATGATAAGCCTACAGCAAATATTCTCAATGGGAAAAACTGAACGCATACCCACTAAGATCAGAAACAAGACAAGGGTGTCCACTTTCACCACTATTATTCAACATAGTTCTGAAAGTTCTAGCTATAGTAATCAGAGAAGAAAAAGAAATAAAAGGAATCCAGATTGGAAGAGAAATAAAATTCTCACTCTTTCCAGATGACATGATATTGTACATAGAAAACCCTAAAGATAGCATCAGAAAATTACTAGAGCTAATCAATGAATTTAGCAAAGTTGCAGGATACAAAATCAATACACAGAAATCACTTACATTTCTATATACTAACAATGAAAAATCAGAAAGATAAATTAAGGAATCAATCCCATTCACCATTGCAACAAAAAGAATTAAATATCTAGGAATAAACCTACCTAAGGAGACAGCAGAACTGTAAACAGACTATTACGACACTAATAAAAGAAATCAAAGATGACATAAACAGATGGAGAGATATTCCATGTTCCTGGGTAGGAAGAAACAATATTGTAAAAATGACTACTACCACATGCAATATACAGATTCAGTGTGATCCCTATCAAATTACCAATGACATTTTTCATAGAACTAGAACAAAAAATTTCACAATTCACATGGAAACACAAAAGACCCTGAATAGCCAAAGCAGTCTTGAGCAGAAAGAAGAATGTAGCTGGAGCAATCAACCTTCCTGACTTCAGGTTATACTACAAAGCTACAGTCATCAACACAGTGTGGTAATGGCATAAAAACAGAAACATAGACCAGTGGAACAAGATAGAAAGCCTAGAAATAAATCCATGCACCTATGGGTACCTTATTTTTGACAAAGGAGGTAAGAATATACAATGGGGCAAATACAGCCTCTTCAATAAATGGTGCTGGGAAAACTGGGCAGCTACATGTAAAAGAATGAAATTAGAACACTTACTAAAACTGTACACAGAGATAAACTCAAAATGGATTAAAGACCTAAATGTAAGACCAGAAACTATAAACCTCTTAGAGGAAAACATAGGCAGAACACTCGATGACATAAATCAAAGCAAGATCCTCTATGACCCACCTCCTAGAGTAATGGAAATAAAAACAAAAGTAAACAAGTGGGACCTGATTAAACTTAAAAGCTTTTGCACAGCAAGGGAAACTATAAACAAGGTGAAAAGACAACCCTTGGAATGGGAGAAAATAATAGCAAATGAAACAACTGACAAAGAATTAATTTCTAAAATATACAAGCAGCTCATACAACTCAATGCCAGAAAATCAAACAACCCAATCAAAAAGTGGGAAAAAGACCTAAACAGACATTTGTCCAAAGAAGACATACAGATGGCTAGCAAAAACATGAAAAGATGCTCAACATTGCTCATTATCCAATTCAGTTCAGTTCAGTCGCTCAATCATGCCCGACTCTTTGTGACCCCATGAATTGCAGCACGCCAGGCCTCCCTGTCCATCACCAACTCCTGGAGTTCACCCAAACTCCTGTCCATTGAGTCGGTGATGCTATCCAGCCATCTCATCCTCTGTCGACCCCTTCTCCTCCTGCCCCCAATCCCTCCCAGCATCAGAGTCTTTTCCAATGGGTCAACTCTTTGCGTGAGGTAGCCAAGGTATTGGAGTTTCAGCTTTAGCATCAGTCCTTCCAAAGAACACCCAGGGCTGATCTCCTTTAGAATGGATTGGTTGGATCTCCTTGCAGTCCAAGGGACTCTCAAGAGTCTTCTCCAGCACCACAGTTCAAAAGCATAAATTCTTCAGCTCTCAGCTTTCTTTACAGTCCAACTTTCACATCCATACATGACCACTGGAAAAACTATAGCCTTGACTAGATGGACCTTTGTTGGCAAAGTAATGTCTCTGCTTTTGAATATGCTATCTAGGTTAGTCATAACTTTCCTTCCAAGGAGTAAGCGTCTTTTAATTTCATGGCTGCAGTCACCATCTGCAGTGATTTTGGAGCCCAGAAAAAGAAAGTCTGACACTGTTTCCACTGTTTCTCCATCTATTTCCCATGTAGTGATGGGACCAGATGCCATGATCTTCGTTTTCTAAATGTTGAGCTTTAAGCCAACCTTTTCACTCTCCACTTTCACTTTCATCAAGAGGCTTTTGAGTTCCTCTTCACTTTCTGCCATAAGAGTGGTGTTATCTGCATATCTGAGGTTATTGATATTTCTCCCAGCAATCTTGATTCCAACTTTTGTTTCTTCCAGTCCAGCGTTTCTCATGATGTACTCTGCATATAAGTTAAATAAACAGGGTGACAATATACAGCCTTGATGTACTCCTTTTCCTATTTGGACCCAGTCTGTTGTTCCATGTCCAGTTCCAACTTTGCTTCCTGACCTGCATATGTTTCTCAAGAGGCAGATCAGGTGGTCTGGTATTCCCATCTCTTTCAGAATTTTCCACAGTTGATTGTGATCCACACAGTTAAAGGCTTTGGCATAGTCAATAAAGCAGAAATGGATGTTTTTCTGGAACTCTTGCTTTTTTGATGATTCAGCAGATGTTGGCAATTAGATCTCTGGTTCCTCTGCCTTTTCTAAAACCAGCTTGAACATCTGGAAGTTCACGGTTCATGTACTGCTGAAGCCTGGCTTGGAGAATTTTGAGCACTTCCTTCTAAAAAAAACCATCATATGGCCCAGCAGTCCCACTCCTAGGCATATACCCTGAGGAAACTAAAATTGAAAAAACACGTGTATCCCAGTGTTCATTGCAGCACTATTTACAATAGCTAGAACATGGAAGTAACCTAGATGCCCATCAACAGATGAATAGATAGAGAAGTTGTGGTACATATACACAATGGAATATTTCTCAGCCATAAAAAAGCATGCATTTGAGTCAGTCAGTTCTGATGGGGTGGATGAATCTAGAACCTATTATACAGAGTGAAGTGAGTCAGAAAGAGAAAGATAAATATTGTATTCTAAGGCATATATATGAAATCTATAAAAATGGTACTGAAGAATTTATTTAGAGGGCAGCAATGGAGAAACAGACATAGAGAATAGATTTATGGACATGGGGAGAGGGGAGAAGAGGGTGAGATGCCTGTAAAGAGTAACATGGAAACTTACATTACCTTATGTAAAATAGATAGCCAACGGGAATTTGTTGTATGTCTCAGGAAACTCAAACCGTGGCTCTGTATCAACCTAGAGGGGTGGGATGGAAGGGAGGTTCTAAAGGGAGGGGATATATGTATAACTATGGCTGATTCATGTTGAGGATTTGACAGAAAACAACAAAATTCTGTAAAGCTATTATCCTTCAATAAAAAATCAATTTAAAAAACTCATGTGAGACAGCTGTTTATGCTTCATTGGTAATGTACTTTTGTATTTAACATCATATTCTAGTACATCAGATAAGTAAGGATAATTAGTCATTGCTTTCAAACAGTGTCCTGGCTCTTTTTCTGGATTCCGTGCTTCACTTCACCGTTCTCCTCTCAGGCTTGTCAGCATCTTTCCTTCAGTCTGTATTTCCAACTTAGAAGGAACTCTTTTCTTTTTTTGTGTGGTAGTTATCAGGGCTCAGTCTAAGTTCTAGTTCCTTCAAAAAGCCCTTTAATACTCCTCCACTTTTCTCTCTAATTGGCTACGGCTAATGAATTGTTGAAAACTTTTGATTGTTTTTATTTCATAACTTAGACGTCATAGTCAAAGTCCATGCCTTTTCTATGTGGTTATTTTCTTGAGACTAAAAGTGACCAGTAATTGGTAGAATTTTAAGCTTTGGAAGGTTGATGGGATGGGCATTTTAGGGTCAGGCTATCTTCCTAGTTAGGCTTCCCTGGTGGTTCAGCTGATAAAGAACCCATCTGCCAATGTAGGAGATTCAAGAGACACAGGTTCGAACCCTGGGTTGGGAAGATCCCTTGGAGAAGGAAATGGCAACCTGTGTGGGTGAGGGTAATTTCAAATGGGAAAATTTCCTCCTTCCTCATACCCTTTATATCTCTGCTGGATCCTGTTAGTATACTTCAAGATTTCTCCTTAACTGCTTGTTGATCACTGAACCAATCAATATAATTTTTAAATATAGTTCTGTTCTTAGCAAGATTATTGTTACTGTGTTATTGATATATTGAATTTTTAGAGCAATAGTTTTGAGTTTTTCTGGTCAGGATTCTTTTTGGTAGTCACTCATGAGTCCAATATATACATTGCATCTTAGTTATAACTTTTTAAAAGATCCTTGAAAAATCACAGGATATAAGATGGTTAACTGCTACAATTGAAACCTATGGGTGGAAGTGACAGTTCACATAGAAGAGGAGGACCAGGTTAGACATCCCTCCAAATGTTAGCCTAAATAGGATTTTAGTTCAAGCTTAGGGTGTGTCTGGGGCATGGGGAAGGTGGAAGGAGGGGGAGAGAAGGAAGGAAGACAATGGGGAGCAAAATTGAGAGGCAATGTTATCAATATAAGTGAGTAATAGTGTGAGTTTTCTGGAGTTGAACATTCAAATACAATAAATGATTCATGAAAATTGAACTGAGAATATTGACCAACTTTGTTGACACCTAAGAGGCATAAATACAATTATTCATTTGACATGAAAAACTATTTTTCTTTTAGGAATTGGAAATATACAAAGATCTCAGTGTTGGTAAAGTTCCACCTTTATGTAGAGAAAGTAGAAAAAAATGCCCATTCAGATGTTTGCAAATTTTTAAATATTTGGAATTGTATAGATAAGACATCTATTTGAATTTCCATGTTAGATATATTTTATGTAAATGTAAAATCAGAGACTTAAATCCCACAAATATTTATTAACTGCCTGCTGATGATGATATGCTGAGAGAAGATAAGAAAGGTGATAGAAGATGAAGTTTGAATTTTATTTTGTATAAAATGAAGAATCTTAATTGAATATAGAATGCTATACAATATACATTTAGCATTTTATTAAGTATTTCCTACAGCTTAATTGGATTTTTCTTGTGTATAGTTCTATTAATCTTAATACATGTATAGTTTAAAGTAACTATTACAACAATTAGGCTACAGAACTGTCCCATCACTCCCAAAACTCCTCTTAGAGTCACAGTGTAACCCACACCTAACCCCTGGCATCTATAGTTTGTTTTTCTTTTTGAGAATGTCATATAAATGGAATCATAGACCATGTAACTTGTAGGGTCTATCTGCTTTCACTCCACATAATGCCTTTGTTGTGTGTATCAATAGTTTGTTTCTTATTATTGCTGAATAGTATTCTACTGTATGGATATAGTAATCCATCATCTATGGAAGAATATTTGACATTTTCAGTTTTGGTGATTATGCATAGAGCTACTATAAACATTCTTGTGTACATATTTTTGTGTGAACGTAAATTTTAATTTCTCTAGGGTAAATCAAGGGATGGGATTTCTTGTGTCTGTACAATTTATAAAAAGTGTCTTATAATTTATAAAAAATTATAAGAAATTGCCCAAGCTTTTTCCAGAATATCTTTCTGTTTTGCATTCTTACCAGTGGTGTATCAGAGTTTTAGTTGCTCTGGATTCTCCCCAAACTTGATATTTCAATAGAAAAATTAGCTGTTCTAATAGATATATAGTGATATCTCATTTTGATTTTTAGTTGTATTTCTCTAATCACTAATGATATTAAACATATTTTTGTGTGTGTTTGTCATCCTTCTGTATATCTTTTTTGCTGAAGTGTCTGTTCAAGCTTTTTACCCATTTTAAATTAGGTGGATCATTTCCTTTATGTTGAGTTCTGAGAGTTCTTTATATTTTGGAAAGCTCTTACATTGGTATCAATGCAGACAGCGGATGAGGCAAAAATATCTAAAGGCATGGAAAGAAGGGAGGGAGCAGTAATTGATTTTCTACTATGTATGGCTTCTTCTGTTCCGAAATGTTCTTGTACATCTGTTAGTATTTTGGATTCGTGTTTATTTCTTGACTCTGAATATCTACTTGAATAGTGAATGGCTGACCTGACTTACTGGTTTTGATAGACTGCAGCTTAGTAACAACTTATATACTTGCTTTTCCCAACAACAAGTCAGTTATCACCACTCCCATGTCACAGATGAGGAAACTAAAGGGCTCAGAGAGACCAGCACTTGTCCAAGGCCACTTAGACGGTGAGCTGGAACTGGAATCCAGCAATGTGGTTTGTATACCATGTCCTCCTTCCATGGTCCCAGAACAGATTGAAAAGCAAAATATATTCCATTATCTGCTTGTAATCACTTAGGGAGGGCAGAAACCCTGTGACCAGACATACATTAACCATTTATACCGTATGTGTATGTGGTATATATTTTGGTGATGGTCTAAGATTCTTGAGTATTTTTGGGTGGGAAACTCAAGACCTGATCTCCAGTATTCAGCTCCAAACTTACGTGAGATCCTCAGTCATATTTCAACCATGTGCTAGCTAATAACTCTCTGCTCTTTTACAAATAGAAATTATTCATAATTTTTTCCCATCAAAAAGTGCCAAAGTAAATTTATTTAATTTTTATTAAAATAGATAGAAAGTTCTGTACAGATTAGTAAAATTATATGTAAAACCAGTTACAGTTTAAAAATAAAATATAGCTGGAACCACAACACAGCCTATTAAATTGGAACATTATTCTAAGCTTGGATGTGAATTACACAAAATGACTTGAGGAAAATCATATTTTCCAAACCTAGCAGATGTTATTATGCCTCTCAAATCCATTTCCATTTTTTTTTTAACTCCTCTGAATACAAATTTCCCCAACTGGTATTTATGGTCTTTGGAAAGTCATTTAGTTGTTCCCAAGGACAGAGAAGGTATTAGAATCTTTGAAGAGTGGTACACAAAAGCTAAGTGAAAGAGCTGGGAGATTACCCTCTAGGAGTGACCCCTACACTGGGTTAAACCTCCATTCTTTACAGACCAAAGGCAAGTATTTTTCCCTGTCCCTCACTGGAGAATTACGGATTTATAGAGAAGTCTTTACACATGATTATACCATGAAATTTGAAGGAGTGTTAAACTTACTTGGGCTTAGGAAAGCTTTTCTAGGAATACTGCCCTGGCAAAGGTGAGGTATTTTCATCAGATTTATTAGCCAAGAGAGAAAAGCTTACTTTAATGTTCCCACTGGCCCCTTAAGTTATTTCTGTCTATCTGCTGTGGAGGAAAATAATTAAATTATTGACGTTTGTTAGCCCCTATGCGCAACTGCTTTTTCATTTATATTGTCCATACACCCAATGTAAATATTCCAGACTTCAAGTAAATCAGTGACTCAAGACCAAAGATATATTAGTTTGACTTGTGATGCCAATGTTTTCATTCCATCCAAGGAAAGTGGTATGGACTGATTTTATCTGCTGCCAACATTAATCCCAGTGTGATTAAGTTCAGAATATTTAAGTATGTATTTCCAGGGCTTGAAAAATTCCCGTGCCTTGGATTGCTTCAGAAATGTAAACCAACCTTTCTTTAATTATCACCCTCTAAACAATATCAAGGAGAAGGCAATGACACCTCACTCCAGTACTTTTGCCTGGAAAATCCCATGGACGGAGGAGCCTGGTGGGCTGCAGTCCATGGGGTCGCTGAGAGTCGGACACGACTGAGCGACTTCACTTTCACTTTTCACTTTCATGCACTGGAGAAGGAAATGGCAACCCACTCCAGTATTCTTGCCTGGAGAATCCCAGGGACGGGGAAGCCTGGTGGGCTGCCGTCTATGGGGTCTCACAGAGTCGGACACGACTGAGGCGACTTAGCAGCAGTAGCAGCAAACAATATCAAGGGGTAAATACAACGGCCCAACTATCCCATTACTGGCTCTTTGTGCAGCCTGCCAAATACTCCTGGGGAAATGAGATGGCCAGGGAGAAGGACTGGCAATCTGTTTTCCTGGAGTCATGCTTTAAATGTGATCTTGAAAAAAGAGAAATGTCTTATCTCTCCATCCCACTTCTATTCTGGGGCCCCTTGTTCTGGGCTCAGTTGAGTCCCATCTGAGAGCCTATACTATGCTGATATCAGATAAAATATTATTGGACATTTGGCACTCTCCTCCTCTCCCCAAAAGACTTCATTTTCCAAATATTGGGTGAAAATATTTCCAGATTATATTGAAAGCTATAAAGTGGCTTTAAAAAAAGAATTCTGTTGAAATAAGATTTAAAAAATGTCGTTCTGGAAACATTGGCAAACACCTCAATGAAGTTTTAATAAGAACATTTTTTGGTGTTCCCTTAACTCGATGGACGTTGAGTCTGAGTGAACTCCGGGAGTTGGTGATGGACAGGGAGGCCTGGCGTGCTGCGATTCATGGGGTTGCAAAGAGTCGGACACGACTGAGCGATTGATCTGAACTGAACTAACTGACAAAACACTTACAGATGATCCTTCATCTATCTGAGGTATAAGGGAAGGAGCTCAGAGTGTTTGTTTCCACAGATAACCATTCATTTCACTTTGCTACAATGATAAACTTTGCAATAGAACTGCTAAGAAGCAGAGAATCCAGTGATTTGAGATATCTCTAAAGAGAGAAGAAAGTAGTATTGTGCTTTGTATCGCCAAGGAGCCACTGATGGAATAATTTAGGACAAATCTTTTCTTGTTCCCTTTGAAGATGGCAGCAAAAAGACATTTCTCAGGGGCACTTGCAAAATACTTGAGTGGCTTTGATTTGCAGTGTGAATCTTGGAGATCACACTAACCTGGGCAGGGGGAAAGCTTGATGTCCGAGGAAGTTGTTTTACTTCTTGGTGCTTAAGTAGGTAGTACAACATGGCACTTCCAGCATTTTTAATAAAGAGCTTCTCCAGTGAATTACAGTGGGAAATCTCTGCTTCATCACCAAAACTTTTAAACTATTTACTCCTTAGACAAACTATAGCAAAATAGTAAAATAGTTCAAAGGGGGAAACACCCAGAACAGCATGTCTCCTTTAGTGAAAATACTTTGGATCTTTTAATGGCAAGAAATTGCTGACTCTCTCCTTTTATTACTTAAAAATGCTTTAGGGCTTTCATTTTTTTTTTTTTTTTTTTATGGATAGAAGGGGAAATAGCCACATGTAGCCATTTAGAAAAATTTTATTGGAATATAGTTGATTTACAATGTGGTGTTTCTGCTGTACAGCAATGTGTATCAGTTACACACATATATGTATCTACTCTTTTTTAGATTCTTTTCCCATTATATGCCATTACAGAATATTGAGTTCCCTGTATTATACAGTAGGACCTTATTAGTTATCTATTTTATACATAGTAATTTGTATATATGTCAATCTCAGCCTCCTAATTTATCCCACCTCCCCATCCCTGCTTTCCTCTGGGCACCCATAAGTTTGTTTTCTACTCAAATGACCCTACTTCTGTTTTGTAAATAAGTTCACTTGTACCATTGTTTTTAGACTGCACATATACGTGATATCATCTGACATTCGTCTTACTTCCCTCAGTATGACAGTCTTTAGATCCATTCATACTGCTTCAGCTGGCATGTTTTTTATGGCAACTGTAGTCATTTTTGAGGAGAATAAAGGAGCATGGGTCATTCCATAATTTCAAAACAAATGTCATGTTATTTAATGCATAAAAGGAACAAGATAATGGGAGAATTAATTACTTGGCAAAATGCTTAATGCAATAAAATAAGAGAATTGGCCCTAGGATGAGGTCATGTCCACAATATTGTGGGGCAAGTGGTTCAGGCTCTGTTTTTGTCTAGTGTGTCAGGGAATTTACAAGCAAATTGACAGTTTTAGATTTCTGCTTTTCCCCCCGTGTTCTACTACACAGTCTACACAAATGCCTCACAGTCTTGGTGTCAAATAAAAACGGTCTCACTTGACTTTAGGGGATTATTAAATAATCTTTCCATACACAGAGAGCTCACACACAGCCCCCAGGCCTGGAATCTCACCAATTTACTTCATCAAAATGTTTTCTTATTCCTGTTGAGCAAAATAGGGTTTCGCCAGTTTGAAAGTAGTTTTGTAGTTGATTTGTAGTCTTTTTTTCATTCTAATGGATTAAGATAAA
Source organism: Tragelaphus eurycerus (assembly GCA_935064755.1). Taxonomy (NCBI): domain Eukaryota; kingdom Metazoa; phylum Chordata; class Mammalia; order Artiodactyla; family Bovidae; genus Tragelaphus; species Tragelaphus eurycerus. Next base: position 12,271,153 of record CAKXYN010000016.1, read on the forward strand.
CACATACACACATACATTTACTGCATGAATTCTACTTCTGACATTACATCATTCAGATCAGATCAGATCAGTTGCTCAGTCGTGTCTGACTCTTTGTGACCCCATGAACTGCAGCACGCCAGGCCTCCCTGTCCATCACCAGCTCTCGGAAGTCACTCAGACTCACATTCATTGAGTCAGTGATGCCATCCAGCCATCTCATCCTCTGTCGTCCCCTTCTCCTCCTGCCCTCAATCCCTCCCAGCATCAGAGTCTTCTCCAATGGGTCAACTCTTCGCATGAGGTGGCCAAAATACTGGAGTTTCAGCCTTAGCATCATTCCTTCCAAAGAAATCCCAGGGCTGATCTCCTTCAGAATGGACCGGTTGGATCTCCTTGCAGTCCAAGGGACTCTCAAGAGTCTTCTCCAACACCACAGTTCAAAAGCATCAATTCTTCGGCGCTCAGCCTTCTTCACAGTCCAGCTCTCACATCCATACATAACCACAGGAAAGACCATAGCCTTGACTAGGCGAACCTTTGTTGGCAAAGTGATGTCTCTGCTTTTGAATATGTTATCTAGGTTGGTCATAACTTTCCTTCCAAGGAGTAAGCGTCTTTTAATTTCATGGCTGCAGTCACCATCTGCAGTGATTTTGGAGCCCAGAAAAATAAAGTCTGACACTATTTCCACTGTTTCTCCATCTATTTCCCATGTAATGATGGGACCAGATGCCATGATCTTCGTTTTCTGAATGTTGAACTTTAAGCCAACGTTTTCACTCTCCACTTTCACTTTCATCAAGAGGCTTTTTAGTTCCTCTTCACTTTCTGCCATAAGGGTGGTATCATCTGCATATCTGAGGTTATTGTTATTATTCAGTATTATTAACATAGCGTGTGTGTGTTGTCACATGAGTCATGTCCCACTCTTTATGACCCTGTGGACTGTAGCCTGCCAGGCTCCTCTGTCTGTGGGATTCTCCAGGCAAGAATACTGGAGTTAGTAGCCTTTTCCTCCTCCAGGGGATCTTCCAGAGCTGGCATGTAACCTGCATCTCTTATGTCTCCTGCAATGGTAGGTGGGTTCTTGACCACCTAGTGCCACCTGGGAAGCCTATTGTTAATCTTGCTGTAGTCAAATGTATATAAAAGGAATTAAGTATTAAAAATGAATTTAGAGTTTTAAGAGAACCATTAAGGTGTTGGTTTAGATGCTGCAAGAGAGGCCCTGTATTCTATAGATCACATGTTCCAGTTTCAGTTTGGGCTGCATTTCTAATTGAAACAGATGTATAGAACAGTCTTTTGGACTCTGTGAGAGAGGGAGAGGGTGGGATGATTTGGGAGAATGACATTGAAATATGTATAATATCATATATTAAATGAGTCACCAGTCCAGGTTTGATACACCATACTGGATGCTTGGGGCTGGTGCACTGGGATGACCCGGAGGGATGGTATGGGGAGGGAGGAGGGAGGAGGGTTCAGGATGGGGAACGCGTGTATACCTGTGGCAGATTCACTTTGATATATGGCAAAACCAATAAAATATTATAAAGTTAAATAAAATAAAATTTAAAAAAATGTTAAAAAAAAAAAAAAACAACAGACTCCTGGGCTTTGTTAAGTTTGAGTTTAGATGCTGAGCCTGGGTTTGGCTAAATTTTTTTTGGTGACAGCTCTGCCGTAGTCCCTAACATTTGATTTTAGCCACCACCAGCTGTTGTGTGAGCTGGCAATCTCAGCATTGGGACAGTGCCCTGAGACTCCTTGGATCAGCAACATTTTAATAAATATTTACATAGATATTTCAGATTTCCAACCTGATGTGCCTAACTCACCCTTTTCCCCAATTTCCTACTACTTTAAATCTGTTCTTTCCTGGCAAAACCAATTTTATGAAGGCAAGTTTCTTTGCTAGGCTTTCAGAAATTTTTACAGAGAATAAAAGTTTAATCAGTTTTGCTCTTTATGAGAAAAATTCCAATAATGGAAATGGCAGATTTCTAGAGTTACACATTATGTTTCCTACATTTAACAAGAGGAAAGCTCTTAAGAAGGAACACAAATGGTTTTTATTAGTATTCATACAATATTACTTCCCACTCACAATAAAACACATTAAAATTGAATCAACTAGTTAGCAAATACACCTAATGTTAATTCTCCAATCATGCTGTTCATATTTAGATCTTCACTCTGATGTTTCTTTCTTTGTTAGAAGCTATAAAAACACCCGCTTTCCACATTGTGTCTGTGTACAGTTTCCACAGCCTGATACCATATAGAACATTAATTCCCATAAATTATAATTAGTTTTTCAAGCTTCTTCTGTAATGTTATTGTCTATAATTAATATGCAACATAAATTTAAATGAGCAGAATAGTAAATAAGTTTTAATACTCAAAGTGCTTTAAAATTGGGGCAAAACTTTCTGTATGTGCCTAAAATCTTAGGTCTTCAGTCACTGGCAGATTTTTTAAACTACACCTTTATCAACAATATAGAGACTTCTAATGTAGGATAATCATTCTCAATCAGAGGTAATTTGGCCCCCTTCCCCAGAGGATAAATGGCAATGTCTGGAGACCTTTTTGGTTGTTGTAACTGGGAGAGATGTACTGGCATCTAGTGAGTGGATGCCAGAGATACTGCTAAACATCCTCCAATGCACAAGCCAGTCCTCTCCCACCCCAACATACAGACATACAAACAACAACACACTAAAACATTATTCAGTCCAAGGTGTAAACAGAGCCATGATTGAGAAATCTTCATTTAGGACAATACACAATATAATTTTGTGATAAATAAACTGGGCAGCTGGGATATGTTAATTTAAACTACCAAGGTGTTTAAAATATATTTCTTTGATTTTTGGAACCAGCTATTATTGATTTTAAATGAATTTTAATTTAATGTCTTGTCAGGGAGTAAAATATAGAACAATGAAGGAGAAAAAAAAAAAATAACTGTAGTGTTTTGTTTTCATTAATAGATCAAACTTCAAGTGTAAATTCTCTGAAGGCATTTTGGGTCAGCTTTAGTAGATACATAACTGAGAGAAAATGTCAGTGTAATTCTGCATGACAGCCTCTAAAGCTCTGTTGTAGAGCTATGCTGCTGCTAAGTCGCTTCAGTTGTTTCCGATTCTGTGCGACCCCATAGACAGCAGCCCACCAGGCTCCCCTGTCCCTGGGATTCTCCAGGCAAGAACACTGGAGTGGGTTGCCATTTCCTCCTCCAATGCATGAACGTGAAAAGTGAAAGTGAAGTCTCTCAGTCATGTCTGACTCCTAGCGACCCCATGGACTGCAGCCTACCAGGCTCCTCTGTCCATGGGATTTTCCAGGCAAGAGTACTGGAGTGGGGGTGCCATTGTAGAGCTATAGCTTAAGAGAAAAAATGTTGTAATGTTGTTTCTTGGAATAGGAGTAGTTGTCAATACTGAAAAGTTTATTTGATTAAGTCTTACTCATCATAAGAGTATTTCAGATTTCCTCTCCTTCCCCAAATCAATGGATAGCTTTATCCCCTAGAGCTCTTAAAAAGCAAAGTATTTTAAAATTTCTTGTTTTACATAATCATTAACAATAGATGCCTAACAGCTCTGGTGAAGTTTGAGATAAATGCTCCTCAGATACAGAATATTAAAACTCAATTTACTCACAAGCAAAACTAATTCCATAGAATATACGCTGCATGGAGGCAGTGACCTCCACTACCATGAAATTAGGTCTGGTTCCCAACATTAAGTTGTAGCGGTCTTTGTTGTAAGGTCTTTGCGACCTTACGTATTGCAGCACACCAGGCTTCCTAGTCCTTCACCATCTCCCAGAGTTTGCTCAAACTCATGTCTGTTGATCTGGTGATGCTATACAACTATCTCATCCTCTGTCACCCTCTTCTCCTCTTGCCTTCAATCTTTCCTAGCATCAGGATAAGATGGATTCAGGAAATACTAGTGAAATTAGCACACATAATCTAGTTGTGATTTTCTTGAAGAGATCCCTAGTCTTTCCCATTCTGTTATTTTCCTCTATTTCTTTGCATTGATCGCTGAAGAAGGCTTTCTTATCTCTTCTTGCTATTCTTTGGAACTCTGTATTCAGATGTTTATATCTTTCTTTTTCTCCTTTGCTTTTCGCTTCTCTTCTTTTCATAGCTATTTGTAAGGCCTCCCCAGACAGCCATTTTGCTTTTTTGCATTTCTTTTCCATGGGGATGGTCTTGATCCCTGTCTCCTGTACAATGTCACGAACCTCATTCCATAGTTCATCAGGCACTCTATCTGTCAGATCTAGGCCCTTAAATCTATTTCTCATTTCCACTGTATAATCATAAGGGATTTGATGGACAGGGAGGCCTGGCGTGGTGCAGTTCATGGGGTCGCGAAGAGTCGGACATGACTGAGCGACTGATCTGATCTGATCTGAATCTAGTTGTGAAGTGAAAGTTCACTTTCACTTTTCACTTTCATGCACTGGAGAAGGGAATGTCAACCCACTCCAGTGTTTTTGCCTAGAGAATCCCAGGGACGGGGGAGCCTGGTGGGCTGCTGTCTATGGGGTCGCACAGAGTCAGACACGACTGAAGCGACTTAGCAGCAGCAGCAGCAATCTAGTTATGCCAGTCTGTGGATGATTCTGTAATGTGCCTATGTTTAAGCAAGTAAAACTTGCGCTCAGAAGAGACTACTTAGAATGAGAAGCTGTATCAAAGAGTCTGCAGATTTAGTTATATATTCAAAAAACCTGGAATAAGCAAGTCTAGGGGTAGTGGCTTCCCTAATCCCAAAGTTTTTTAAGTGCTTGTGGCTCATGTTTGCTGTTGAGACCACTTTTTCTCGCTTCCTTTCCCAGAAATGTGAGGATTGTACACTGTAGACATTACTGCAGTCGGAGTGAATGACAGAACTTACACTCCTTTTGCTACAATAGCCCCCATCCTATATACTGCAGAGTGACAGCTGCCACCAACACGACATTTACTTACACAAAACAGTTTCACTTAAACTGGAAATATTCTGGTTTGTTCAAAGATATTTTATCCATTTTAACATTTATTCCTTTGGCTCTTTTAAAAGTTTTCTTTAGGTATTTATTTTTGAAGTGCATTTAATCGTATTTTTCCAACTATAACTCAGAGTGGCATACGAGCCATTAGAACTTTCTTGGGTACTTCATCTGAAATGAGTGAATGGACAATATCTTCACTCCCGAAATTATAACTTCTGCCTAAGAACTGATGATTCCCACCTCTTAACTCTATTCCAGGCCTCCCAAGCAGCTCCCATGCTACTTCTCTAACTTTATACTGGCAAACTCTATTTGGATCTCCATTGGTTTCCAGTTAAACTTGCCTTAAAGTAGACTCACTATATTTCCCCCTCCCAGAGCTTATTTTCTATGTTTATAGTTCACTTAAATAGATTTTCTGTTTCTATCCATGACAAAATCTGAAAAATCTTAATTCAGCCTTGTTTCTCAACATATTTCAATTCAATCATTAACAAATAGATTTTTTCATGACTCATGCTTATGTTCTACAGTTGATTATTCATGTCACCTGGTTAGCAACTGGCCATTTAATATAAAATTAAGAAAACATTTACTGTCTATAAAAGGATCCCTTAGACCTTTCACATTGATTTATGAATCTTTATTGCTGGTATGAGGAAAGTTATATGAAAGTTAATATTCTGGAAAGCTGCTGCTGCTGCTAAGTCGCTTCAGTTGTGTCCGACTCTGTGTGACCCATAGAGGGCAGCCCACCAGGCTCCCCCATCCCTAGGATTCTCCAGGAAAGAACACTGGAGTGGGTTACCATTTCCTTCTCCAGTGCACGAAAGGAAAAGTCAAAGTGAAGTCGCTCAGTTGTGTCCGACTCTGCAACCTCATGGACTGCAGCCTAACAGGCTCCTACTTTTAGTTAAAAATCCAATAGGACAGATCAGATCAGATCAGATCAGTCGCTCAGTCGTGTCCGACTCTTCGCAACCCCATGAACTGCAACACGCCAGGCCTCCCTGTCCATCACCAGCTCCCGGAAGTCACTCAGACTCGCATCCATCGAGTCAGTGATGCCATCCAGCCATCTCATCCTCCGTCGTCCCCTTCTCCTCCTGCCCCCAATCCCTCCCAGCATCAGAGTCTTCTCCAATGAGTCAACTCTTCGCATGAGGTGGCCAAAATACTGGAGTTTCAGCTTTAGCATCATTCCCTCCAAAGAAATTCCAGGGCTGATCTCCTTCAGAATGGACTGGTTAGATCTCCTTGCAGTCCAAGGGACTCTCAAGAGTCTTCTCCAACACCACAGTTCAAAAGCATCAATTCTTCGGCGCTCAGCCTTCTTCACAGTCCAGCTCTCACATCCATACATGACCACAGGAAAGACCATAGCCTTGACTAGGCGAACCTTTGTTGGTAAAGTAATGTCTCTGCTTTTGAATATGCTATCTAGGTTAGTCATAATATCATCAATAATAATACTTGACATTGGCCCAGGGTGGTTTCCCACTAAATCTGAATTACAATATACTCTCAGGGTTATGGTGAAAACCGTAGTTTAGTCCACTTTACACATTTGGAAAGGCAAGTACATAAAGACTGTTCTTTTTAAGAGTCATATAATAAATTGAAAGGAAGAACTAGGATTCAGTTCATATTTATATATTTCCAATTCAGTATCTCCTCTAAACCCTATTGCTTTCCATCTTTGAAAAATTGTACTTAGTGGGAATTTAAGATGAATTTTGTTTCTATTTTGTCCTTTGAATATACCCTGCTCCTTCTTGTCTCAAAGCTTTTGCACATGATATTTTCCCGCTTGAAAAGTTCTCTGCTTTCCCCCAGCTTTATTTCCCTTTAGCTAATTAAATGCCTTCATTTTCAGATCCCAAGTCCAGTATCTTTTCTTCAAGGAAGCCTTCACTTACATCCCTTAGTAACTCGAATGCTTGCTATAAATATCTGTATTTTTTTCCAAAACATGTTACAGTATTCTGTTTTTCAGTCTCTCTGTATGTGTGTGTGTGTGATTATCTGTTTAATGACTTTGTTTCCCCCTTAGACTATAAGCATTATAAGAGCAGAACTTGTGTTGATTTTGTTCTGCATTGTGTCTGCAGGGGGAAGGATGTCTAGTACATATTAGAAATATAACTGTATAAAGGAATATAATACTTCAAAAAAGTAAGATGATATGTTAAAGGAAATTGTATTTAAATTGTGTAAGAAAAATAAATAGAAAAAACACAAGGAGAGAGTGTTTGTTATGGGCAGAAATTAGCTTCTGAAAGTCCTGAGACCAAAAAGGAATTCCATGAACCCCACTGAAATTTTCTTAAACCTGGAGATAGTTCTATAAGCTGCTTTCTATTATTTACTTACATTACTAGCAACAGTAAATGTTAGTGTGCTTACCATAAGTTTTACCATCTTATATCTCCCTAAAGATTTTGATCACTAATTACTAAATAATGGGTTCATTTGGGGTGCCCTGCCTAAATGAGGCATTTTATGGAGACAAGAGTAGACACTCCTTTAGCATAAAGTTGTTCTCTGTGATTTATTTTATGGTTGAAATCTTTCACTAAACATCTTTCTGGGAATAGACACCATATGCTAGAAAAGAAGTGAGTGGAGAAGGTCAAAAAAGGATTTTTAAAAATACTAATGAACTATTTACTTTGATTTACTTGCCCTTTCAGTCCCATATAGTTTCATATTGAATTTTTTATTTCCATCAGTGAAATTTTCTTCAAAAAGTGTAATTTCTTTCCCTAGTTGACCAGAGTAGAATTTTTCAATGAGTGTTTATTATGTGCCAGGTACTTACTAGGTCATGCTGATAGTAAGATAAGATACATCCTTACTCTTCAGAGAGATGGCAGACTCTTGAGAACTGTTATGGGGAGGAAATTTCTCTTTCCTCTGGAATTGAATCTGAATGATGTTAACTAGGAGCTGTAGGGGTCTACCTTGAATAGCCTGAGGAATAAACTATGGTTGCAGGATGGATTTTGAGACAGAGGGGTGTCATGTGGGTATTATGAGGGTGCAGAGGAAGAGGACTAGACTCACAATGATTCTGGTTATGTTTCCCAAGGAAAATGAGACTTAAGCTTATTCTAGAATAAGCAACAAGAGTTGACCATGTGAAGAAGGAAGATTTGGCATCTTAGAAAGAGGGAAAAGTATGGGCAGAAGGACAGAGGAAAGAAAGACTTTTGAGGAGAAGGGTATATATTTCTTCAGGAGTAGCAGGGACCTTGGGAAGCATCTTGAATATCTTCATAGGATAGTTGAATTTTATTCTGAAGGCGACAAACATCATTCGAAGAATTTTAAATAGAGAGTGGTGATTGGTGATTGATTAGACAATTTGATAAGATTCAAGAAGGAGTGTAGAATAATCCTTTAGATTCTGATCTGGGCAAGACAAAGAATACAGAAGACAGAGTAGGTCTGACAGGTAGGTAATTAATTGGTTTTTCTCATTAAACTAAAGCTGTAGCATATCCAAGTGGAATTGTGAAATAAGGAGTTGGATTAAAGGATTTGGAGACCAGGAAAGCATTTAGGGCTACAAACAGACAAATATTTACAAATGGATGATTATAAAGGTAGTAGTTGAAAGCAGAGGTATGAATACGATATTCTTAGCACACACAGGGAGAAGGGGAAGGATCTCCTATTTGTCTTGTGTTGAAAGTATTTTGATTTTGTCATCCAGCATCCATTCATCTTACCCTGTCAAAGAATACCCCATGTTTCCTTTGGGTTGCTACCTCTATGTAGCTTTTATCGATTGACACTGATAGTGTGATTGGCTGTGGGTCACTATGTAAGTAGGCATCAGTCACTGGCATATTCCATTCCTCTGGCCTGAGTAACTGGTTCATTGGTGGGCATGTGACTGAAAATAGGCTATTAACAGTAAGAAACAGGACGTATTTGGGCTGTTGTGTGAATGCGTGCTCAGTCACTTCAGTTGTGTCTGACTCTTTGCAGTCCTGTGGACTGTAGCCTGCCAGGCTCCTCTGTCCCTCGCATTCTCCAGGCAAGAATACTGGAGAATTGTTGCTTGCCTTTCTCCAGGGTATCTTCCTGACCCAGGTATTGAACCCAGGTCTCCTACAGCAAATTCTTTACTGCTGAGACATTAGGGAAGCCCTATTTAATCTGGTGGGGGGAAGAAATTTCTCTTTACTTCTGAACTTGAATCTGGAAGCTGTTATCTAGGAGCTGTTGGGGGCTACCTTGAATAGCCTGAAAATAAAACCAACATTGAAGAATCCAGAGGAGGCTAGAGATGGAGAAGAATAGTCATGATAAAAACCTCCGTACCCTGCTGTACTTAAAAAGTACTTAAGATCCATTAGAAAAAATCGCAAACATTGTTAATGAGAGTTAGAAGATGCTGCATGATCTTGTCCCCAGCTGTCTCACCAGCCTCATTTTTCTCTCATGTCCTTGTAATGTGCCATGTTCCTTTCCATATGGGGCCTTTCCATATGCTATTTCTCCGTTTAGAGCTTTATCTTTCTCTCTTAGCCTATTAAGTACCCTCTATTCCAGAGACCTGAGAGCTAGTGCCCCAGGAAAGAAGGCCTCTTCTGACCAACATATGTCCAGTTGGGGTTATATATTTTTTTTAATTATATGCAGTCTTCCCTGGTAGCTCAAATGGTAAAGACTCTGCCTGCAATGCAGGAGACTTGGGTTTGATCCCTGGGTTGGGAAAATCCCCTGGAGAAGGGAATGACTACTCACTCCAGTATTCTTGAGCAGCCTGGCAGGTTACAAAGAGTCCATGGGGTTGCAAAGAGTCAGACATGACTGAGTGACTAACACTTTCACTTTTCTTATTTTAGACCAAGAGTGGTAAATGTTCTTCTGTAAGGTAGGTGCTTGTGTTCAGGTGTGTCCAACTCTTTGCAACCCTTTGGATTGTAACCTACCATGCTTCTCTGTTCATGGGGTTTTTCAGACAGGAATACTGGAGTGGTTTGCCATTTCCTTGTCCAGGGGATCTTCCCAATCCAGGAACTGAATCCACATCTTGATTCTTTACCCACTGAGCCATTGGGGAAGTCCACTTTTCTGTAAAAGACCTATTTTAAGCTTTATAGACCATGTGGTCACTGTCACAACTACTCAGCTCTGTTGCTGTGGTTTGAAAGCAACCATACACAATATGTAAATGAAGAGACATAACTGTATTTCAAGAAAATTTTATTTACAAATGCCATCAGTGGCCATATTTAGCCTATAAGCCACAGTTTCCTGAGCCCTTATATTGTTTTCACAGCTCTGATCCTGAATTGCAATTAATTATTCATCATGGTAATTATTTGATTAATGTTGTGTCTACCTCCAGATACTAATCTCTATGAAATCAGGGACTGTGTGCTTTTGCTCACCATCGTATAAGAAGTATGGTGTCTAGTATATAGTACAGCTTTGAGCATGTTGAATTTGTATGTTTAAAACATTAGAGGAGAAGGAGCCCACGAAGACTGAGAAGGAATGAGCTGAGGTCAGTTGTAGAATATAGATGAAATGGAATTCTGAAATGTTTAAGGAGAATGTTTAAGGAAAAATTCCTGTTTGGAAACTAGGGAGATACGGATTAGCCTGGAGAGAATACTTTTATTGGAGTAGTGGGGTGGGGAGGGACAATGAAGAGTCAGCTTATTTTTAAAGACAAGAAGGTGGAAAATATAGACAAGTATTTTGTGAAGTTTACTGTGAAGGGAAGGAGTGGGAGTTACAGCCAGAGGGAGATTTAAGCCACTTAAATGAAACCAACGTTTCTAGAATAAAACAGGGCAATATTTTCTTGACACTAAAGTAAGTAAAAAAGGTCTTAAATAGAACATAAAATCACTAAACATGAAGGAAAATTATAACTTGGACTCCATTAAAATGAAACACTTCTCTTTCTCAAAGGACACTATTTAGAGTATTTAAAGAAAAGTTACAGTGTAGAAGACCTTTTATATAGGTATAATATAATTCAGAAAACTAACATCATGGCATCTGATCCCATCACTTCATGACAAATAGATGGGAAAACAATGGAAATAGTGACAGACTTTTTTTTTTTTGGCTCCAAAAATCACTGCAGATGGTGACTGTAGACATGAAATTAAAAGACACTTGCTCCTTGGAAGAAGAGTTATGACCAACCTAGACCGCATATTAAAAAGTAGAGACATTACTTTGCAAACAAATGTCCATCTAGTCAAAGCTATGGTTTTTCCAGTAGTCATGTATGGATGTGAGAGTTGGACTATAAAGAAAGCTGAGTGCCAAAGAACTGATGCTTTTGAACTGTGATGTTGAAGAAGACTCTTGAGAGTCTCTTGAACAGCGAGGAGATCCAACTAGTCCATCCTAACATAAATGAGTCCTGAATATTCATTGGAAGGACTGATGCTAAAGCTGAAACTCCAACACTTTGGCCACCTGATTCGAATTACTGACTCATTTGAAAAGACCCTGATGTTGGGAAAGATTGAAGGTGGGAGAAGGGGATGACCAAGGATGAGATGGTTGGATGGCATCACCAACTCAATAGACATGAGTTTGAGTAAACTCTGGAAGTTGGTGATGGACAGGGAGGCCTGGCATGCTACAGCCCATGGGGTTGCAAAGAATCAGACATGACTGAGCAACTGAACTGAACTAAATATAATAATATATACTATGTATGTATATATTATGTATTATAAATTATATAAGAATTTATATCTAAAATATAATTGTTATATATACATGCATCAGATCAGATCAGATCAGATCAGTCGCTCAGTCGTGTCCGACTCTTTGCGACCCCATGAACCGCAGCACACCAGGCCTCCCTGTCCATCACCAGCTCCCGGAGGTCACTCAGACTCGCATCCATTGAGTCAGTGATGCCATCCAGCCATCTCATCCTCTGTCGTCCCCTTCTCCTCTTGCCCTCAACCCCTCCCAGCATCAGAGTCTTCTCCAATGAGTCAGCTCTTCGCATGAGGTGGCCAAAATACTGGAGTTTCAGCTTTAGCATCATTCCTTCTAAAGACATTCCAGGATTGATCTCCTTCAGAATGGACTGGTTGGATCTTCTTGCAGTCCAAGGGACTCTCAAGAGTCTTCTCCAACACCACAGTTCAAAAGCATCAATTCTTTGGCATTCAGCCTTCTTCACAGTCCAGCTCTCACATCCATACATGACCACAGGAAAGACCATAGCCTTGACTAGGCGAACCTTTGTTGGCAAAGTAATGTCTCTGCTTTTGAATATGCTATCTAGGTTGGTCATAACTTTCCTTCCAAGGAGTAAGCGTCTTTTAATTTCATGGCTGCAGTCACCATCTGCAGTGATTTTGGAGCCCAGAAAAACAAAGTCTGACACTGTTTCCACTGTTTCCCCATCTATTTCCCATGCAGTGATGGGACCAGATGCCATGATCTTCGTTTTCTGAATGTTGAGCTTTAAGCCAACCTTTTCACTCTCCACTTTCACTTTCATCAAGAGGCTTTTTAGCCCGTCTTCACTTTCTGCCATAAGAGTGGTGTCATCTGCATATCTGAGGTTATTGAGATTTCTCCCGGCAATCTTGATTCCAACTTGTGTTTCTTCCAGTCCAGCATTTCTCATGATGTACTCTGCATATAAGTTAAATAAACATGGTGACAATATGCAGCCTTGACGTACTCCTTTTCCTATTTGGAACCAGTCTGTTGTTCCATGACCAGTTCTAACAGTTGCTTCCTGACCTGCATACAGATTTCTTAAGAGGCAGATCAGGTGGTCTGGTATTCCCATCTCTCTCAGAATGTTCCATAGTTTATTGTGATCCACACAGTCAAAGGCTTTGGCATAGTCAATAAAGCAGAAATAGATGTTTTTCTGGAACTCTCTTGCTTTTTCCATGATCCAGCAGATGTTGGCAATTTGATCTCTGGTTCCTCTGCCTTTTCTAAAACCAACTTGAACATCAGGAAGTTCACGCATGCATATAGGCGTATATATATGAAAGGGACAGAGAGAGGGACATTGGGAGAAATATATCTACAGTATGTAAAGAGAAATAGAAAGCAGGCATCCCAGAGAGAACATGGACAAAATATTTGAACAGATCCTTCATATCTAAATGATCAATTAGCCTGGGAAAAGTTGGTCAATCTCATTACTTGTCAGGTAAATGTAAATTAAAACTGTAATTAAGGTATCTCTACACCTGTGTCAGAATAACCACCATTACATACAAAGTGAAAATACCAAGTTTTGGAGAGGACGTGGAACAACTGGATCTCTTGTATATTGCTAGTGGGAGAGTAACTAAGATTCATTTACTTTGGAAAACTGACAGTACCCACTAAAACTGAATGTGTGCCCACTGTTATACAGAAATGCTACTCTCAGGTATATATCTCCCCAAAACGGATGTATATGTCAGCTAAGAATGTTCCTGGTAGCCCTATTTTACAGTTCCTACTAGAAAGAAATCTCTGTCACGTATGGAATACATTGTAGATTATTCATATAGTAGGATACTATACTGACTCATTTGAAATAACTGACTTTCAAACTGACTCATTGTAAAAGACCCTGATGCTGGGAAAGATTGAAGGCAGGAGAAGGGGATGACAGAGGCTGAGATGGTTGGATGGCATCACCAACTCAGTGGACATGAGTTTGAGTAAACTCTGGGAGTTGGTGATGGACAGGGAGGCCTGGCGTGCTGCAGCCCATGGAGTCACAGAGTCGGACATGACTGAGCAAATGAACTGAACTGAGGATACCATACAGCAATGAGAATTAATGGGCAAAGCTACATGCATGCAACAACATGGATATTTTTCATAAGCACAATATTGATCCAAGAAACCAGACACAAGAGAGAATATATGGATTAATTCAATTTAGAGAGAATTGTTAAATAGGCAAAATTAACCAATTGTGTTAGGGGTCAGCAGAGTGGTTATCTTTGGGAGAGGTAATCCCTGGTGGGGCAAAAATGGAGGTTTCTAGGGTGTTGGTAACCTTCTACTTATTGATCTGGATGGTGTTTACACAAGTGCATTTACTCTGAAAATTCCTTTTATAATTTGTGCACTTTTCTCTATATCCTATTTCAGTAAACAAGTTTATTAAGCAGATGAATGCTTAGAGTTGTTTGCTACCATTTGTATGTTGATTGGAAAGGGCCAGTGAAAGGGAGGGAGAAGAGGAATTTGATGGCATGCAGCCCGGAGGAGGTGAGCAGGATGAGGTGGGGGCATAGGTGTTTTTAATTAGACAGAAGGTCTCCTTTCCTTTCCTTTACATGTTTTATCCTAAACTCTTACTTTGTCTCTCTCATCTTCACTCTTTTGGGTAGTTCAAATTTGTCTAAAGAATTGCCTTAATGTGAAATTCTTCGAAGTGTTGAGGCTGTTTTGTAAAAAGGTTTCCCAGTGGTTTTGTTCTTGGTTAGACCATCCTTGGGCTTCCCTGGTAGCTCAGCTGGTAAAGAATCGTCCTGCAAGGCAGGAGACCCTGGTACCATTCCTGGGTCAGAAAGATCCCCTGGAGAAGGGATAGGCTACCCACTCCAGTATTCTTGGGTTTCCCTGGTGGCTCAGCTGGTAAAGAATCCACCTACAGTGCGGGAGACCTGGGTTCGATCCCTGGGTTGCAAAGATCCCCTGGAGGAGGGCATGGCAACCCACTTCAGTATTCTTGCCTGGAGAATTGCATGAACAGAGGAGCCTGGTGGTCTATAGTCCATGGGGTCGCAAAGAGTTGGACACAACTGAGCGACTAAGCACAGCACAGCACACAGACCATCCTTACATTGATTAGGAACTAAGACAGATTGTGTTTTCTTCTCTTCCTTCTGTGCATATGAGAATAAAGATTTGATTGGGCGCTCTGGTGTAGGCACTTATAATAGGATCAAGTACAGAATAAAAATACCCTCTGCATGAAATTAAAAGATAATAAGGCCCCAATGTATACTAAAAGCAATTTATTACATTCTAACAACTTAATTATCTCCTTTGGAAAGAGTGAACACTTCTGCCTACTTCTTTTCCATTACTGCCCAGACTTGCCTGAAGTGACTTACCACTTTACAGTTGCAACTGAATTAATCTTATAATCGTTTTGGTTTTCCACCTGGCTGAAGTCATGGGGGCTTTCTTTCAGAATTGGGCCAAATTAGGCAGAATTTCTTTGGAATGACTATACATCACAGTATACAGAACATTTAAGGACTAGATTTGCAGAGGAAATGAAAGTAACTTCTTGGGAATTAGAACTGTCGTTTGAGCTTCCTCAAATTTTTTGACTGGCACAGTATCCCTGCACTTGATCATATCAGGGTGGTGATCTCTTTCCTTTAAGGGCTTTATGGATAATCTTCCTTTCCAACCAGTTATCTCTTGACTACTGGAGAGTGAGGCTGTGCAGATCATTTCACAGAGCCTTTGTAACCAAGTCACTGAAGATTAAACAGGCAAGAAAAGAGTATCCTGATGTATTCCGATTGTCATGGCTCCTAGATTTGTTTAATAATGACACAAATTGTCTTTATGTCGTTTCTTTCTCTCATCAAGGGAACCAATCCCCCCCATCCTTTTTTTTTCCTTTCTGGTAAAACACAAGATAAACCTAGCCACATGTATGTAGGACAAATTCTACAACTTATGAGGTCTAGTTCAAGTTCTATATCTACATGAATGCTTCCAACATTGCTACAAACCTTAACTATCTTTTTTTTGTGAATATGTAAAATGTATACACACTCCACCTGCAAGTGATTGTCTAACAATATAACTTTATCACACGTACTTGTCTGATATTTCCAACTGGATTAAAGCTCTCTGAAGATAAAAACCATGCATTATGTTTCTGATTTGTAAACTCAGTAAATAGTCTCTGTTTTTTTCATAGCATCTTAAAAAATAAGTACAAGAACCCTATTAATATTAAGAAAGAAACCTATATTCTCAAGTCAATTTCATCAAATTTTAGAAGTAGGATTTTTATAATAACTCACTTCTTATTTGGAATCCATAAGGAAAATGAAATGGTAAGCAAGAGTTGAAATGCAGACCTCAACTTCAGTCAAGATGAAAATAAAGAGAAGTAGGGAGTTATGAGTAACTTGGCTATTTATGTTTGAAAATTTTTTTCTTCAATTATTTGGAACATAGCCACACACATCTGCTTATGTGCCAGAATTTGGGTTTACACCTTTGGTGTAATGGAACTAATTTTACTAAAAATATCTTGACTCAACAATTTTATAACTTTAAAACCAAATGTTACTTTTATGAGTTCTAGCCATTTCCTTTTTTTCCCCAAAGCATTAGAACTAAGAAAACACAATTGCAACTAACCATCAATGGGAGCTATTTGTTATAATTACAAGTGACAGTTGTTTATATCATTCATTTCCATGAAAAAAAAATAATTAGGCTTGGTGCAGAAAACATCAATACCAAAGTACAAACACTTTTCAGCTTTTCTAAGCACCAGTTTTATTTATTTTTTTAAATTGAGCTTTACTTTTGAGTATACAACGTTATTTTTTTTTGGGGGGGGGGGTTTGATTTTCTTAAGTCCTATGAGTGGTCCAGGATACATTTAGCAGAGAACACATATTTGATTAAATACTGGTGAAATCAATCAATGTCATGACGACAAAATACAGCTATTTTCCCAGTCTGGCATTACAAAGATGTTTTCTAAGGCCACAGGAAAGATCAGAACAGGACAGAGTGGCAACCAAAGGTCTCCATGTGGAATAGGGGAATTGATGTGGGGTGTTAGGGAGTCAGGCTGAGATGGCAGAGCAGCAGCAGGTATATTATGACTCACTTGAGAACACTGAGGTGTCATGTCTCAATTCCCAAGCCTCTTCCTGCCTCATACTCTTGTTCATGTTCCATACTTTTTTGTTCAGTCCTAATCCACACCCTAGTTGGCCAAGAACCTTAACAATTTCAATCACTTCTTATTTTCTTTACAAAATTTCTTTTTAATGGCAGGATAATTACTTTATAATATTGCCTTGGTTTCTGCCATACATCAACATGAATCAGTCATAGGTACACATATGTCCCCTCCCTCTTGAACCTCCCTCTCACCTCCCACCCCTTCCCACTCCTCTAGGTTGTTACAGGACTTGGTTTGAGTTCCCTGAGTCATGCAGCAATTCCCATTGGTTATTATTTATTTTACATATGTCAGTGTATTTGTTTCCATGCTACTCTCTCCATTTGTCCCACCCTCTCCTTCCTCTCTGCCTATCCCGTGTCCATAAGTCCGTAAGTCTATGAGGTGGATGAATCTAGAGCCTATTGTACAGAGTGAAGTAAGTCAGAAAGAGAAAAATATCATATATTAATGCATCTCTCTATATATAGAATCTACAAAGGTGGTACTGATGAACCTATTTTCAGGGCAGTAATGGAGACACAGACATAGAGAAAAAAAATATTTTTGTCTCTGGGTTTCTGTTCCAATTAACCCTTTGTCTTCTTTTGCTTTGTCTCTGGTATTGAATGCATCCGTTGTTTGTCACTTTCTCTCCTGATTTCTGCAGAATTGGATCTCAGTTTCTTATTCAACCTCAAGGACCAGGAAGTCATTCTTTATGTAGAATTTTTAGAAACATTATTGATCTAATTTTTACAAGGTTTCTGCTTCTTGACCAATTTGTACCTTGAGCACTACTTCCTTATAAATCCACAGAGCCCTAAAATCCACAGAATAACTCAATGGATGGAGTGCTATAGGTTCAACTGTGGTAGCAGTAAGTAATTCATAATGTGTACATGGAAACTAGAGAGAGAAAATTGCAGTAAACCCTGGACAGAGGTGTGATAATGGGTGATGTGATTATGAAAATTACATCTGGGGAAGTAACAGAATTGGAGGACTATAGGGGCTGAGCTGACTTTAGAGGCCTAATTCTTTGGCTGTGGGAGAGGAAATAGTAAAAGGAAGGAAAGGGAGAAATATGCTACTGAGGGGCAGATTTATTTCCTCTCCAGTATGCCTGTAGAACTGATAAGAGATTGTGGTGGCAGAATCGATCAATCAGCAATCCAGATTAACAGTGCACAGAGGTAGGATAGCTACAGGATGTGGCCTCTGTAGGTTTTGGTGCAACTGCCCAGATTGTCATTAGGAAGCTGAGGACAACTCAGTGTTCATGGGGCCTATTCTATCATATTTATTTCTGGTAAATAAAATAGTACATTGCATTTTTGTTTAATTTGACAAACACGCACTAAACACCTATGATGGGCTAGGCCTATGTCATGTACTAAGGACAGAAGAAAGAGAGAAACAAAGGAAGAATGATAAATAAGAAAGGGAACAAGGAGGAGTTCCCTGGTGGCCTAGTGGTTAGGATTCAGTATCTTCACTGCTGTGGCCTGGGTCCAATCCCTGGTCAGGGAACTCCCTCAGGCCTCATGGTGTGGCCAGAAGAAAAAGAGGGTTGGCGGGGGGAGGTAGAAAAGATGGAAAGAAGGAGGAATAGAATTAGTTCCTTGGTTCCTGTCCTCAGGAAATGTATCTTCTCATAAATTTTTTCATCACTTTTAGTTTGTATTAATAAAATACTAAGTTAGAATGAAGTCACACTATTGTAAATGTAAATATTATAGGTTACTTCAAGTGGATGGTCCAGCAACTCTCACTTTCTCAAAATTGTATATGCCGATCCAGAGATAGCTGAGTGATTGCTTCAGCTTAGCTGTTTGACCTTACATTTGGACAAAATTGCATTTTACATCTTATACATTTATAAATGTGCCCTTACGATGACAGCTCTAGTTTTTCTTTTCCTTTCTTCAACATTATCAGATATTTGATACATGGTTTTTCAGTGCTTCAGATTTTGGTCAGATGGTCAAATGGGTATGAACAATGTCAGATCAGTGGCATCTGTCATTTTCATGGTCTGAGTAGGCCTGGGACAGAGACAGAATCCGTGAAGTTAAAGATAAAAAAACTCGCTTAAGATTGCAAAGTTAGGAGTCCCCATGTAGGAGGATATATGGTTTTCAGAAATTAGAACTAAAGCCTATAGCTGGAACAAAGTTTCTCTACTCCACATTTAAATTTTGGGGTACCCATCAGCTGTCAGGCTATCCACTTTCCTACAAGGATGGCTAAGAAATGCTTCTTCATCAGAGGTAGGCCCTTTCAGCCTGGCTCTGCCCCTTTGAGTTCATGTAAAACAAAGGCTGGAAGTGAGCTGGTTATACCTTTTGCAGAGAGTGATTCTTCGTGCAGAGAAAGTATCACTTTTTTTTTTCCCTGGCCATGCAGTGTGGCTTATCGGATCTTATTTCAGCAACTGGGGATTGAACCCAGGCCCTCCGCAGTGAAAGTGCTGCGTCCTAACCACTGGACCACCAAAGAAGTCCCAGAGAAGATATTTCTTTCATTCTCCTTTCTATGGGAGTTGAAAGGTATCTAACTGGTTGCTGTCTCTCAAGGCAAGGGAAGGGAATCACAGTTTGGGCAAGTCTATTAGACTGGTAAAATGACCTCCGTGTCCTGTAGAATCTCTGCCAGGCAGTTAAGCTTGCTGGTCTGCCCTGATATTGCTGAAATCAGGCACAGAGCTCTGAGATGCTTGGCATACTGGTGTGGTGCCTTAAGTTCTCAGTCCCCAAAGTTAGGGAGAATGGACTTATCTATATCTTTAGGCTCCTGAGTTGTGGGTTATAGTGGTATATGGGCCTTGGCCTGTAAGTTTGCTGGGGTCTACTATAGTTAGGAGCAAAAGCTCATGTGCCAGAAGACTGCTGCTTAAACCAAACACAAAATAAGAAGAGGAATAGCCTTGCCATAGGCAGCACATAGCAAAATACCTTTCTTTCTCCGTTTTTCCTATAGTATCAATGATAATCTCAATGAAAGGGTCAGGGACCGAAGACTAGGGTAGTTCTGGTTTAAAATATTCTCACCTACAGTGTTTAAAGAATTTTCCCTAATTGTGAGATTAAATATTTTAAATGAGCAGAATAGAGTGTTAACGATGAAAATGGAACTGCTTTAAAAAGTGCCATGTTAAAAATTTTGAAGAAGAGTCAGATTCGTATGTCATAATGAAACTCATTGCCCAGAGAAAAGGGGAACTCAAGACAGCATGTTAGTTACAATTATTGGCAAAAATAAAGTTGTTTTGTATTTATACCCCATGAATTGATATTGCTCAGTTTCAGTAGTTCAAAGTTCTGCTCAGTGAGCCCTGCAGGAGGTGGATAGCCCCAACAACTGGTGCTATTTGGAATCTTTCATCCTTGGGTGTGAGTTTTAATGATTGACTCTAGGAAAATAGGATATATTTCACTAAGAATTACACATTATCTTATCACATTACAAATACACTAGATAAAAACATGAAGGACAGGCATCCTACTTGATAGTGACACACTGAGAGTTTTCTTTTTGTTCTACGTGTAAGAAAAGATGCCATTAATTAAAACTTTCCTTCAGGAGTTTATTGAAAGCATTAGGCAGCAGAGGAAAAGATACAAAAGATAAAAAGATTGGAAAGGAAGATTCAAAACTGTCATTATTCATAGATGACATGATAATATATTATTTCAGTAATAGTTTAGCAAGTTTCCCGAATACTAATTAATGGATAAAAATAATGGACTTTTCTATACATTAGTAATTATAGATAGAGAATGACGCCATTTAAATAGCTTTAAAAATACCAAATGGGAATTCCAAATTCCTGTAAGATTATGGTATTTAACTACCTAAATCTGAACTTGTCTCTGTATCTTATAAAAATATTTAAGGGTAAAAACAGGAGGAAAAAATGCATTCTTAATTCACACATATGGCATAATTAGGAGAAAAAGAAATCTACAAACTGACTTGAACTTGTAACTGGGAAAATAAATATGTAAAACCATCAGAGTCACCTCTAGATCCCAATCTAGGACAAAGTCAAGTAGAGGATATGTAGGAACAGGAGGGGAGGCAGGTGTTAGCAGGTGTGAAGCACAGATCAAATCACCTCTGAACAAAGGATTCCACTCAGTGTGAATTCTGAAAATCGATGTGAATCCTAATGTAGGAGGGTACCAGTTACTAGGGAATCAAAAGGAAGAGGCTTGAAAGTTTATGCAACCAGCAGTGACCAACATGAGATGGCATCTATTCTGGGGAATTGGAGGCAGTTTGGAAGGAAGAAGTTTTTCTTTGAAGGCTGATTGGTGAATGAAATTAAGGGAACAAGCAAGATATAAACATTACTTTAAGAATATTACTAAGTTTGAAACATCTGCCAAAGGTACATCTATTGAGAAAGCTCAATTTTTCAATACCAACTAAAAACTAAGAAGCCATTAATCCACCTAAAACCTTCACTTCAATCTCTTCCCATGGAGAAACACCTGTTATTTATGGTTCAGGAAAGTCCAGAACATTTAAAACTGAACAGAAAATGACAGGCAACACCTACCCAAAGCTAATTTAAGAGGGAAATTAGAAGTGAAAGATCAAAGTTTTTTCACACTGTAAAAACATTTCTTACCTCCCACACCACTAGAAAAACAACTAGGAGGTAGAGGACAACTGAACCACATTTCAACATTCATTAAATACCATTAAGCAAGTATTTTTACATGTGAAAGAACACTTTGAATCAGAAATTCAAAAACCTAGAATGGAGAAGAACAACAGCATAAAAGGAGAGGAAAAGAATAAAAGAGGAAGATGTGAGACAAAAGTTGATCAAATAACCTCAGGGGAAACTGTTGAGAAAAATATTTCTAATAATCATTTCAGAGACAAAGACAAAATTATAGCCTACTCAAGGGACAATGGTTAGACTGAAAATATGAAGGTGAGGCATGGTCATAGCCTAGTGTGTTGTTTTTTTTCCCTAAGTTGCTTCAGTCATGTCCAACTCTGTGCGACCCCATAGACGGCAGCCCACCAGGCTTCCCCGTCCCTGGGATTTTCCAGGCAAGAACACTGGAGTGGGTTGCCATTTCCTACTCCAATGCATGAAAGTGAAAAGTGAAAGTGAAGTTGCTCAGTAGTGTCCGACTCTGAGCGACCCCATGGACTGCAGCCTACCAGGCTCCTCCGTCCATGGGATTTTCTAGGCAAGAGTACTGGAGTGGGGTGCCATTGCCTTCTCCATAGCCAAGTGTAGGAAAACCAAATAGGAAAAGTAAATGAATGAGAAAAGATTCGATGTAGAATACAGGCAAAGAGAGTCCAATATACAAGTGATTGTGGTCTCCAAGGAAGTACAAATAAAGTAATAGAACTAATATTTAAAACTATATTTCAGTAAAAGAAATTGTGGAAATTTAAAACTACACTTACATTTATTTGATGGAAGGGCCTACTGTGTACCTGGAAATCTGACCATAAATGTCACCTCT
Source organism: Tragelaphus eurycerus (assembly GCA_935064755.1). Lineage (NCBI taxonomy): Eukaryota > Metazoa > Chordata > Mammalia > Artiodactyla > Bovidae > Tragelaphus > Tragelaphus eurycerus. The sequence goes on from CAKXYN010000016.1 coordinate 12,293,557, forward strand.
GAGACATGTTCTAGTTAAACTTTTAGACTTAAGGAGAATTCTTGAGATAGGCAAAAAGATCATCTGGTATTTGCTTCCAGAGTACACATGTTGAAGGGCTAAAACCATCATTCCTCAGATGTCATTGTGGCTAAGGTTTTGAATAAGATTTAATTTCTACCAATAAGATGCACACGTGAAACTGTGAATTCAGAACTGAGCTAAGTGGAGAGAGATGCAGTGGTAGACAGAGATCTGTTTTTCTGGCATTGTTCTAACATAAGAGTCAGCAGTTCTGGCAGCAGCTTCTAGACATCCAGGTTGTGATCTAAGTGGTGTAATGTTAGGACCAGCTATTGGCACAATGACTTAAAAATTTTGCACTTCTCTGACAATCGTGAAGAGAGCAATTTCCCTGGTGGGCCAATTCTGGGGTGTTCTGGGAGTCAACTTTGGAGCACAAGAACACTTAGTCCTCTGAACTAAGATCTCTTCATTCTTAGAATAGTTAGAGATATTTTGCCTTTTTTAAAAAACTGAATCCTAACTGGTAAAATATCCTATGGGAGAAAATATCTTAAGGAAAATATCTTGAAAATTTGATGTGATATGTGTGTGCGTATTGCTGATTCACTTCGCTGCACAGCAGAAACACATATAAATAAATCATATTCCAATAAAAACAAAAAAAAAAATAGTTGATGGTATTCTCTTGAAGTTCCTAAGCCATAGAATTCATTATAGAATACCCTGAACTATTAGACTACCAATATTTGCAGCCTTCAATACACCAAGTAACCTGGCTATTCATCCTCCAGTCTCCACTGAAATGGTCATTAGAGAATCAAGCCCGAATCAATCATTCCCTTACTATCTTGCTCCTACCTCTTGTCTTGTGTTCACTACTTTTCAATGATTACAGCAGCTACTGCCATATCAATCAAAGCAAGCCACCTCTATTAATTCTGCAACCTGCATTACAGAGGGATCGTCTAGGCTTTTTAAGGAAATGTTAGGACCGGACTCTGGCCTGTCATCTTGGCTAAGGCTAAGACAAATAGGGCTAGCTCTTCCCATAAAGTTCCTTGTTATGGAGCTTTGGGGACTGGCAGAGGGGCTTAAAGCTTTGCTTTCAAGTGAACACTGTTCCTAGCTCTGCTGTTACTGTTTCCTAGGGAAGGTGAGTTCTTCTAAGAGAAGAAGAGGATTATATTCCATTATAAAAGTTAAATAGTCTATCTAGGCTAGGACCTAACAGAGACCTGGAGTTTGATCATAGAAGAACAATTGCCTAGGCCAAACCTAGAAAATGAAAGGATAATTTAGTTTGGTCCCAAGGCAATGGAAATCAGAGGGTAAAGGAAAAGACAGTGGTGGGTTGCCTGTCATGTGCTTGTCACAGTAAGATTGTGAACTTACTTGGGAATGAAAGGGTAAAACAATACACATACTCAAAGGAGTATGTGTATTGGCATAATTACACACATACTTACACATATAATAAGTGTGTGTGTAAGCATAACACACATAATATGTGTGTTGGCTTATTTTTGTCTCTTGCCTTTGTGCTTACTGAAGTCTTCCCAACAGTTTTTATGCAGCTGGTCTTGCTCCTGTCTGAGGTAGTATTGGTTAATTATTAAGAACATGAATGCTGCCATGAACATGCCTCCAAATCCCCATTTTACCCTTTAACATATCTGTGACCTAGGGCTTTCCAGGTGGCACAGTGTAAAAGAATCTGTCTGCAATGCAGGAGACACAGGAGACTTGGGTTCAATTCCTGGGTTGGGAAGATCCCCTGGAGGAGGAAATGGCAACCCACTCCAGTATTCTTGCCTGAAAAATCCCTTGGACAGAGGAGCCTGGTGGGCTACATCGTGTGGGGTTGCACAGAGTTGGACATGACTGAGCAACTGAGCTCAGAGGTAAAAGGTTATATGGATATAGATATTTCAGAATTCAATATAGATATAAATGTATTTCATTTATTTGTCAAAATAGCTACGGTTGTTAGAATGCCTGAGGAGAGATTTAAGGAGGGCAGTGGGATTTTTGGGTGCATGGAGGAGACAGACCCCATGGCAGGCAGCAATGGGGCTTCTCAGTCCTGGGAAGAGAATTTGTGGGAAGATGGGAATAAATAACTCCTGAAGTTAAGGAAATGATGGAGAATACACTTATCATGCAGAACAAAGTAGGTCTTCTTTGGTAGCAAAGAGGAGATCAGGACAATAGGGCCACTGTGGACAGCTTTAATCCCTTTGTCTTCTATTTAATCTGTTTAACCTCCTTTGGGCACTACAGCCTAGTAAGTCACATTGAAAACTTTACTGGCTCAGGCCAAATAGCCTAGGGGAGTCTTTGTTTCTGTAATTGAAAAGCAATATAAGAACCAAAGGTTTTCAGGATGAGCTATCATCTGCATCCACAAAATTCAATACTCCACTAGAAGTGAAAGATGTACTCGATTATTAAATGTCCACTTTATTTAGAGAAACATGCTTAGGACAAGGCTAAACAGCAAGCTTGCAAATTTTTATTTGCTGAATCAGTGAACAGGCCGGTGATAACTCTATTCTTTATGGTAATTGATTCACAATGGTTGTTTTTTTTTTCCTGGGTATGTGATGAGGAAGGAAGAAGAAGAACAAACGTTTTCTCTCTCTACAATGCTTAAATCAACTTTCTAGTATTTTAAATGTTTGGACTCTTAAGAAGCCCATGCATTACATAACTGAGTGAAGTGGGGTTTCAAATGGCTGCACTCATTTCTACCCCCAGGTCAGCTAGCTTATCTCACTGAGGTAAGAAAAACCTATACCTTGCTATTCCAAACCTCTCAGTGTCCTTTTCAGCTGAGTCCCACAAAAAAACCAAAACAAACAAACAAACAAAACACCATATTGCATAGGCAGGGACCTGGCTTATGCTATGTATTTTTTCAGGTATATTTCATATCTATATCGGACCAGTTCTCTGACTCCTTTGTATCCAGTAGTTATTGTGCTAATTTTTATGCAACTGATTTTAAAATGTGGTTCCAAATCTAAAGATGGCCAGAAAAAAGGAGAGGACAACTTGTTTGATAGATCTACTTCCTTTGCCATTTTAAGACTCTTGTAATTATCTGTATAATGTAAACATCTGCAAATAAATTAATTGGTTTACTATAGTCTGGGCTTTAGACTGAGGCTTTCCAGGTGGCTCAATGGCTAAGAATACACCTGCCAATGATGGAGACATGAGTTCGATCCCTGGGTTGGGAAAATTCCCTGAAAGAGGAAATGGCAACCCATTCCAGTATTCTTGCCTGAAAGATCTCAGGGACAGTGGAAACTAGTGGGCTACAGTCCACAGGGTCATAAAGAATCAGGCATGATTGAGCCACTGAGCACGCACACATGCACTCAAGGAACTTAGATTGAAAATTTTCACTTCTATACAATGGAAAAATAACAGAAAGGAAAGAGAGTAGCTATTAACTTGGCCTTGTGAGAACTATATCTTCTGGCTCTCAGAGGGTAAAGAATATATTGATTTAGGCAATTTTCACCTCCATTCATCCTTTGGGCAGTTAAAATTTTTGTACCCACCGTGTGCCATGCCATCATTCCCACGACTCTCAGAGGCTCCATAAAACTTCTGAAGGTGCATAACATCAGCACGTTATAGCTTACTGTCTTAAAATTTAAATCCTTGTTTCTTCTACATGCTTAGTATTGGCTGCTTTTCTTTCAAATGCTTGGAGAATTTATTTTCAACCTTTCTCTCCTGGACTTCACTGCTTCTGCCCTTTCCCATTCCACCACTCCCCTTGAAACTTTGAATATCTCCAAATATACTGAAATAGGTGTGACACATCAAATCTGTTTTCTCTACAAAAGGGATCACTCTTCTGTTGCAGAACTTAGGACTTTATTTGTTAAGGAAAGCACCAGAATGTTCCCTGATGGAAAAAAATAAAAAATAAAAAAAACCTTAATTTTAAAATCACTTATTATCTCTTAGCCTGCAGGGTTCAGGATGGGGAACACTTGTATACTTATGGCAGATTCATGTTGATATATGGCAAAACCAATACAATATTGTAAAGTTAAAAAATAAAATTAAAAAAAAAAGAAACAAACAAAAAACCCTCTAGAATCCAACTTTCTGTAAATGAGCCTTTTAATTCACCTTTGCCAGAAAACACTTACCTTTTTTTCCTGAAGGAATGCCCAAGTTTTTTACCATTCAACTTCCAAACCACATCATTGATTTACCTTTTCTTCTACCTGCAGATATTTATGACTCTCCATCATTAAGAACACAGACCTTAGACAAAAAAAAAAGGTTAAAGATGAATAGGCTTAACATACATAACCATGGAAGATAGCTGCTCTGTGTTGTCCCTTAAATCAAGCTCTGTAAGAGTTTCTTTCTTGGTTGGCTGACAAGAGAGCAGTGAGCTGTGTGAGCAGAACGCTGCACTATTTCCCTTGGGCACTTTGACCGACAATCAAGTGTGATAAGTCACAAACCATTCCGAGTGCCAAGGTAAATAAAATTTATAAAAGAAAGCTCCTCTTACTTGATAAGATTAGTAGGAGACTTCTTAGAAGACTAATTGTATTAGAATGCATGCACACACACACACACCCTGCCAGTATAAATTTGCGTAAATAATAACTCTACTGGGGAAAAGAGTTGATTAGGATAAAAATTTTGTGTATGGGTATCTAAGGTAAGAAGGAGAACACTAGAAAGAGAAGCCTCTAGTTCCGCAAGGGTTGTGTCAGGCTAAGTCTGCCACTCTCTCTCTCTGGTTCTATTTGAAATACATCCTAGATTGGGTACAATCAGGACTGAAAGGTGATCATCCTGTCTTGGGTATCCTGTGGGTTTTCTGATTCATGCATCCCAGGACACAGCACCCTGGGCAAAGTGATAATCCCCGGATGAACAATGCAGAACATAGATGAGAGCTTGATGCCTGGTGGGGCCTGGCAGATGTTCTCCATCCAAACTGGATGCCATGCTGAGGCCTGGTGGGTGAATGGCAGTGCCTGGTGAGCACAGACTATGCGAGTGCTGTGTGAGACATCTCCCAGGCACTTGCACAAATATTCCCTAAGAGGCTGCCCAAACAGGGCACTGTATTCCCTGCCCGATTTGGATGACCTCATGAACTAGAGCACTGGTTTCAGTTAGAGGGGACTGATGACTGCAGGGGGATGACATGACTTGTACACATTTGATGAAAACCAGTTAATCAGAGTTACTTAAGGCATAAATATCTTTTTATGTAAGGTGACTTTTCTGAAAATATTGTGGGTTTGAATTTACAGATTTAATTAAAGTGTTTATGTTCCTAATCTTTAAAAACTTTGTTAAAAAATACTCCTTTAAGAATTGGGTTCCAGGCAAAAGCAGTTTACCTTAAGCCAACTTGGGACTTTGTGTCATAAAACATCCCCAAAGGCCCACTAGACGATTGGGAGAGGTGAAAACACATTAGTATGAAAACTCAAAATCCACTACCTAAAAGCCTCTGCATCCTCACAACACCCTCCTTCTGTGGCTGGTGGGATTTGCAGTAGTTTGAATGTGAGGAGATTGAGATATTGATTGGTGTTAGTTAGTGATGAGTCTGCTTTCCTATATAATCTCTGAGTTATCCTGCTTTCTTACTTCCACCACATTGACTGAAACTCTCGAACCAGGGTTCTGCTTTGGTTGACCTTCTAAGCACTCCTGTTCCTTAAAGGGACCAGAGCCTTTTCTTCAACCCCACTCTCCATGCTTGGTGTTCTGGTAACTGTAGTAGTAGCTTTGACCAACTTTTGTAGAGGTCTGAACTCAGATGAGGGAGTACTTTCCTGATCTTCCAGCACAGCTGTGAATTCATCCTTAGGGCCATTATGTCATTGCTAATCAGATTTGACATGGACTGTCTGTCCACGTGGTATCTCATCTTCCAAGTGACTTTCCAACCCACCAATCATATCATTAGTGATTCTAAACTTCATGTGAGTCTTCCTTGCCCTCCCAGAGCTTCACTGATGCATCTCAAACTGAAATATGCACATGAAACACATGGGGATCTTGTTATAAAGCAGATTCTGTTCATTCAGTCTAGGGTGGAGCCTACAGTTAAGCTGATGCTGCTGGTCCAGGAACCACACTTTGAGTAGCAAGGCTTTTTTTTTTTTTTTACCCAAAATGCTTTCTCCTTAGACTTCTCCTTGTTGGACCTCAGATTCTTCCTATTTCTTTCTGACACATTTCACCAAAGTCTCTACATACTTTTGCTTGAGGTATCATGAATGCCTTCTAAATCAAAAGTACCAGACCATTTGTTGACCCAAAGTGAGATGACCTTCTTCAAGTCAGCTGAGCAGATTCTCATTGCACACTAGAAGTTCTCTAAGTCTCTTACTCTCTTCCTGTGGTATATTATTACCTTCTGTAACCTATGAAGATAATTCAAGTTCAATAGTATTTGTCCTGTCTGCAACATTCTGGTCTGTAACATAGAGTCCCAAGCCACTGTGAGAATGTGCCTCCAAGGTCTGCCAACAATCCCCTAGAAACATGAATCCAAGTTCACTCAAAAAGGCTAACACTCTGTCTCCACTGAATCTGAAATATAAAGTAGCATATTCTCTTTGCCACGTTGTACCTTCAGTTTCCTCTAAACTAGCATGCAAAACTGATGAAGGGCCTTCATTAGAAGGTTAAGATACTTTTGGAAAGGAATGACAACTGGTAGGGAAAATTGTTAAAAGTTCTAGCAAAATTGAAATATTTCCTTGAATGGCCGTAGAAAGGTACTTAATGATAAACCTTTGCAATGATAGCGGAGACTCCTGCCAGTGTTAACCTCACTTTCTTGATCTGAATTTTTCTCTCGGCTTCCCAAGCATCCCTCTGACATCTCTCATCCTAAAGGAAAAGATATCTTCACTCCTTTGTTTCTTTTGTATCCTTGTCCTTTATCTGCCCCTTACAATGTCTCAAAGCTTTGGGGAGTGGCATGGACTTCAGCTGGGTAGGCAGCAATTCTTTTCATTGTCTGGTTTCAAAAGCTGTTCAACTTTACTTTGCTCTTCAGTATTTTCATCAGTTAGAACTATGGGTTTGAATGTTCTTTAATGGATTGCCCTATTGGGAGACTAGGAGCACAGAATACACTTAATTAAAAAGAAAAAAAAATGTTTAAATCCATGTTGAGAAAAGCGTATGTCCTCAGTGAACAAGGGCATGTGGTATCCTACACTTGAAGTTGATTGACATGTTACAGCGATCATTTGTTTTCTTTTTGTCTCTGCTAAGAGTCTGTTGAAATGACAAAGAGCTAAGTCAATCTCTAATGGACCAAAAAAAGAGTCAGATTTTGACCCATTATGTAATTTTTACCCTGAGGCATGGTTTCTTTATTGGTAAATAGAAACTCTCAGAATATCACAGAATTTCACATAGGGATCTAAACCTACCCTTGATGTGGTGCCATGGGAGAATAGATAAACCTTCATTTTGGTCCTTTGGTACACTTGGGCTCATCAGATTGCTAAATCACTCACTAACATTATGTTCTAGAATTGATATTTTCACTCTGATTTATATCCACATGGGATGATTCATGAATTAAAGGAGATAAATCTGATGTTACCAATTGTCAAGTGTTCCATTATTAGTGGCCTGCCTTTCATCCAGTTTTTAATTGGAAAGGGCTTTACCCTTCAATCAATTATCATTGACATAATCATCATTTGAGATGCAACAAGATGTCTCTCTCTCTTTCTCATCTGAGAGGAATATGACATTTAGAGAGATTCTATAAATTTTTCAAGGTCGCACATGATGTGAGTTGTAATCAAGAGCTCGAATGTTCACTTCTTGTTAGAGTACTTGTTAATAAACCAGTCTATACACATTTCTAAAGCCTAATGCAATTTTCAGAGTACTTCATTTTCTCTGTCATTAAAAACTTCCATTTCAGCAGTCCCTTGGCCATAGTCTACATCTCTACAGACACCAGGCCCAGAAAGTGTGCTTAAAAACTAAAATATACTTCTGGAAAGTGAGAATATGCTCCAAACTGTTCGTGCTTTTCCACTTGAAAAAGAGTTAAAAGTGTTTATTACTGTTCATTTTTTCTCACACTTCAAATACCAAGCAGCTCAGTGTTATTATCATTCTACTTTGGCAGTAACCATGTCAACGATTATCTCAGTCATCAGTCAGCTGATAGCATCATGGAGATGGGTTGTCAGAACTATTAAGTGTGTATCATTGATGGACCACAACATCTGGTTCTTGCAACATCTCTATACCTTACTTTCTCAACTCTTAGGTTTCCTCACAATACCAGATTTAAAAAAAGTCCTATTATACATTATTTAAAATTTTTGCTTTAAAAACCTTATATAATATTTACTACTTTCCAGGCACTATTCTAAGAACTTTACATTAACTTGTCTACTTTTATAACAACCCCTATTGTAGGTAAATACTATTGTCATCTCTGTTTATAGATAAGAAAACTGAAGCCTACAAAGACTAATTGTTTAAACCTACACAGCTAGTTGGAGGAGGGCATGACAAGCCACTCTAGTATTCTTACCTGGAGATCCTATGGACAGAAGAGTCTGATGGGCTATAGTCCATGGGGTCACAAAGAGTCAGGTACAACTGAAGCAACTTGGGACACACACAGCTAGTAAATGTTTGAATTGCCCTTGGGACCGAGCCTGATTTCTGAAACCATGCTCTTGATCACACTATTCTCCATTATGAATTACTACCCTTGCCTCAATCCTTACAGTTCTCAATTTCTTAACTTGTGGTTTGAGAGATCTTTATTTTCCTTACTTACCAGTGCTTTGAGGCTTGCTCTGCTAGATTCATCATAAAATATATCTGGATTAATGATGAAAGATGTCACAACGTCCCTTGGTTAGCCTTGTAAGTTACCAATCAAAAACATTCAAACTTTTCAGAAGATTATCTTTGGAGAATTCTCATCTGTTAAGTGAAGAATTATACTTAATAGAAATAACATGCCTGAAGAACTCCAATCAACTGTCCTTTACTCTACAAGCCCCTTTTCTGGCTAATGTACACTGGCAGGCAATCGATATAATTGGAGATTGGACCTTAGCAAGAGTGGATTCTGAAACAGATTTGATTCATAGAGTAGGTGACTTGAATATTCATCTTGAAGTACCAAAGGAGTTTTATTTGCCCCTGAGTTTCTCAAAACTGAATTGTATGGAAGTTCTTTCTTTTTAACAATTGAAGTGCTATCAACATAGTAGATAGAAGTCAAGTAATGGCGGGAGTTTTGTAGGAAAGTTCTTATGTGAGATTTTGAACTGAGAGAAAGTGTGGTCCTTAGGTGTATAATAAATCAGCCCTGCATATCAGGAACATGGAATATATTTCATTAAGAGTATTTTTTTTTTTTTTTTTTTTGGTTGGGAGTCCTTTGCTTGACCTAAGGCTTTATTGTGGGAACTAGAAGAGTTCAGCTGTGTTGGAATTGAAAAGGTAACACCTGCATTTGTTTCTAAGCATTTAGTGGTTGAGGAAAAGGGCCTAAGTGCCTCGTCCTTCCTAGGAGGCCAGTGGTGTTGCTATTGTGAGGCTAATCCAAGAAAGACATAGGCAGTTTCACAAAGAAGCTCCCACATGTTGCTGATGGCAGTATAGTTGTGTCCCACTTGCCAATAACATCATACACAAACCTAGGCTTTAAATAAAGATTAGTGATTGTCTATTTGCATTTTGATGTATTCTTCATAAAGGGTTCAGTAGGGAGTTACTTTAAATAGCTTGTTTCCTTAATGTGCTTAAAATAAAATTTGATTTAAAAACCACTTCACAGAAACATAACTACAATAAGGGAAGTATAATTATAACTTTAGAAAGAGAATAATATAACTCTTTATATAGAACATGTCAATAGGAGATAGATGTGTTTTTGTTTCCTTTAAATCCTTGTTTGATATTCATATTACCTGATATGTAAAGTTATCTTACATTTTTATCATGGTTTATAGTTTACATTGATTTCAGATGTGTTCCTACTGTGACTGGACCGTCACTGTAATATCTCTGTGAGGTCAGTGATGGAGAAACTAATAGCTCATTTTGTAGATAGTAAAGCTTACTGCAATTTTGAAAGGTTGGGACATGCCTCTTAAGAAACAGCTGGAACAGCAGTTTTCAACCTTGTGAATCTGTGTAAATGGTATCTGTCCATGCTTCCTTCCTGTAAGCTTCAATTCAATAGGGTGAGCCTTGGGAATCCATGTGTTCAAGGCTCTTTGGGTGAATCTGAAGAACATCTAGGGTTGAAATTAACTAGGAAGATTTGAAGGACTTCGATTCAAACTTAAATCTTTGACATCAAGTCTTCTATATTCTCTTATTTACTTTGCTGCTTCCCTGAACCTAGATTCTCTCTGTTGTAGTTACTAGTTAAATTGCTAGGCACTCTTGAAAGCGTTAGTAGAAAACCACAGGAAGGCCATTTATGAAAGGGTGACGATGCCAAAGCCCATAATTCAAATCCTGCTTCTACCAATATCTTGTATAAAACTTTTACTTGAGGAACTGGTTTCTGCCTTGTGAGCATCTAAGTGCTGACAGACAGGAGAGGGTTGTCAGGGTGGGAGCCCCAGAGAGTAAAAATGATGGTCTGGAGCACTGGTTATACTCACCACCCCCAGCTAAGCATAGAATAAACAGGAGAAAACATGCAATTCCTGGCTTCTCTCTGGTGACGTAAACAGTTGGAGCTTCTGTCTAATGGCTTTATGAAGAGCTGTTCCAGGGACTGGTTTCTGCCTTTTTTGACTCAGGGTGTTGATGCAATCAGTCATTCTCTAGAAGTCAGGGGGCTGCTGAAAACAAGAGAGCTGGGTGAATACTGGCAGCTCCAGAGACTTGCCATACTACAGATTTATACCAAAGGGAGCAAGAGATGACAAGCAACTGAAAATAAAACCAGCAAATCCTCTAATTTGAAATTGACAAGCATAAGACCAGAGAAGAGGCAGCCAGAGAAAATTGAAAGGCCCAGAAAATCTCTAGCTTACTAATTGGTGGTTTTCCCTATATGAACTCAGTCTTTAAAGACTAGGAGGGTGGCTGTTGCTTCAAATACAGATACCTCAGTTAAAAGCTACAAGGCACACAAAGGAATAGGGAAATATGGCTCAATCAAATGATCCAAATAAATCTCCAGAAACCAACTCTTAAATAAAGGGATTATATGGCTTGACAAAGATTTCAAATTAGCCATCATAAAGAGGATAAATAAGCTTAGGAATGCAGTGCATAGACAAAATGAGAATATCACAGAGATAAAAGAATTTAAAATCAGACATTTTATAACTGAAAAATACAATAAATAAATTAAAATATTTGCTAGAGGAGTTCAGCAGAAAACTCAATCAAGCAGCAAATGCAGAAAATAGAATGGTGGTTACCAGGAGCTTGAGGAGAGAGAAGAGCAGACATAGAGAGTTGCTATCCTCAACAGATAGAGAGTTTGTCATGCAGGATGAAAAAGTTATACAGATCTTTTGAGAAATAGGGTGCATATAGTTAACAATACTGTTTGTACACAAAAAATTAAGAGGTTGGAGACTTCATGTTTTGGTTTTTAAGCACACACATACGCACATGTTTAAAAGTGAGTGATCATGTCTCTATTCTCAGGAGCTAAAATCATTTGTAATTCAAGCCTCTAAAAGCAACACCTTTTCAAATAAGACTTTCCTAATTCTACTATCCAGAAATAGTACCTCTTCTCACCCTCTGTCACCTTATCTGGCTTTATTTTTTTTCCCTAGGATTAATTGCAATGTGCTACTATGTTTTATGTTTATACGATCTTCAAAATATTTATTTTCCCTTTCCTCTATTAGACTATAAGGTATCTGAGAACATTCTGCCTATTTTGATTAACTTTGGGACATAGCACATAGCACCAGGCACCTTTTTGAATGAATGAATCAATAAATGTTGAATGAATGAATTTTTTTTTTTAATGAGTCAGTCTGACTTCTGATATTCCTGACTTGTTGAGCAGCATGACCTGGAGCTGATTTGTTTCCTGAATATGATTCCTGGTTTCTGTCTCCTTCACCCCAAACCTTACTATTTATTCTACCTTGAATCCATTCATCTGATCCAAGACTCCATATTTTCCTTGCACATGTGCTGTCACTTCGATCATGTCCGACTCTGTGGCCTCATGGACTGTAGCCCGCTAGGATCCTCTGTCCATGGAATTCTCCAGGCAAGAATACTGGAGTGGGTGGTCATGTCCTCCTCCAGGAGATCTTCTTGACTCAGGGATCAAACCTGTGTCTCCTGCATTGCAGGCAGATTTTTAACACTGAGTCACTGGGGAAGCCCATTATTTTCCTTGGTGTTCTTGAATCAGGCAATCTGGTTGTAGCAGCAGCTTCATGGGAAGCAATGACCATTACTTTCTGATGTTAAAGCTTGACCATTGGTGAACAGATGCACAATCTAGAGCCTGGCCTAGAGGAACCAGTTGAGTTCACATTGCCTTTAATGATATTGATAAACTAAGTTCTTCTCAGATAGAATAACTGACAGGATTATATTGGCATGGAAGACAACTATAGTGATTTGGAAGATGAGAACTCTTTGAAAAGAGTTAGAGGAAATTTTTATCATACAAATGAGTAGGTTGAAATCTAACACCTGTAGCACCTTCTCTTCCACATTTTTGAGAAAAGGCAGGGATAGATACCTCACTCTCCTCTACATGCACAATCTTCATTTTTGGTTCCACTTCCTCATATACTCTTTTCTCTTGACCTCACTTATGTCAGACTTTTACCCTCAAAACTCCCCTAAAACAGATTTTTTAAAATCAACATCTATAATGACGTTCACGCACCTTCATTCAGTTTTCTGCTCAGCTGCTAAGTCATGTCCGACTATCTGCGACCCCATGAGCTGCAGCACGCCGGGCTTCCCTGTCCATCACCAATGCCCAGAGCTTGCTCATACTCATGTTCATCAAGTTGGTGATGCCACCCATCCATCTCATCCTCTGTCATCCCGTTCTCCTCCTGCCTTCGATCTTTCCCAGCATCAGGGTCTTTTCCATGAGTCAGTTCTTTACATCAGGTGGCCAAAGTATTGGAACTTCAACGTCAAGTCCTTCCAATGAATATTCAGGGTTGATTTCCTTTAGGATTGACTAGTTGGATCCCCTTATAGTCCAAGGGACTGTCAAAAGTCTTTACCAACACCACAGTTCAAAATCTTAAGTTCTTAAGTGCTCAGTTTTCTTTATGGCCCAACTCTCACATCCATACATGTACATGATGGTTTTTCTGGAAAAACCATAGCTCTGACTATGCAGACCTTTGTCAGCAAAGTGATATCTCTGCTTCTTAATATCCTGTCTAGGTTTGTCATAACTTTTCTTCCCAGGAGCAAGTGTCTTTTAATTTCATGGTTCCAGTCACTGACTACAATGATTTTGGAGCCCAAGAAAATAAAATTTGCCATTGTTTCCACTTTTTCTCCCATATATTTGCCATGATGTGATGGGACCAGATGCCATGATCTTAGTTTTTTTTTGAATGTTGAGTTTTAAGCCAGCTTTTTCACCCTCCTTTTTCACCCTTATCAAGAGGCTCTTTAGTTCTTCACTTTCTGCCATTAGAGTGGTATCATTTGCATGTCTGAGGTTGTTGATATTTCTCCTGGCAATCTTGATTCCAGTTTGGGCTTCATCTAGCCAGGTATTTTGCATAATGTACTCTGTAGGGTGATAACACACTGCCTTGATGTACTCCTTTTGCAATTATTGTTCCATGTCCAGTTCTAACTGTTGCTTTTTGACCTACATACAGGTTTCTTGGGATTCAGGTAAGGTGGTCTGTTCCCATCTGTTTAAGAATTTTCCAGTTTGTTGTGATTCACACAGGACATGGGACAACAGACTGGTTACAAATAGGAAAAGGAGTACATCAAGGCTGTATATTGTCACCCTGTTTATTTAACTTATATGCAGAGTACATCATGAGAAACACTGGGCTGGAGGAAGCACAAGCTGGAAGCACAAGATTGCCGGGAGAAATATCAATAACCTCAGGTATGCAGATTACACCACCCTTATGGCAGAAAATGAAGAAGAACTAAAAAGCCTCTTGATGAAAGTGAAAGTGGAAAGGTTGGCTTAAAGCTCAACATTCAGAAAACGAAGATCATGGCATCTGGTCCCATCACTTCATGGGAAATAGATGGGGAAACAGTGGAAACAGTGTCAGACTATTTTGGGGGCTCTAAGATCACTGCAGATGGTGATTGCAGCCATGAAATCAAAAGATGCTTACTCCTTGGAAGGAAAGTTATGACCAACCTAGATAGCATATTCAAAAAGCAGAGACATTACTTTGCCAACAAAGGCCCATCTAGTCAAGGCTATGGTTTTTCTAGTAGTTATGTATGGATGTGAGAGTTGGACTATAAAGAAAGCTGAGCACTGAAGAATTGATGCTTTTGAACTGTGATGTTGGAGAAGACTCTTGAGAGTCCCTTGGACTGAAAGGAGATCCAACCAGTCCATCCTAAAGGAGATCAGTCCTGGGTGTTCACTGGAGGGACTGATGTTGAAACTGAAACTCCAATACTTTGGCTACCTGATGTGGAAAGCTGACTCATTTGAAAAGATCCTGATGCTGGGAAAGATTGAGGGCAGGAGGAGAAGGGGACGACAGAGGATGAGATGATTGGATGGCATCACCAACACAATGGACATGGGTTTGGGTGGACTCCTGGAGTTGGTGATGGACAGGGAGGCCTGGCGTGCTGCGGTTCATGGGGTCACAAAGAGTCAGACACGACTGAGTGACTGAACTGAACTGAAAAGCTTTTGAGTAGTCAGTGCAGCAGAAGTATATATCACTTTAAAATATCAATTATATGATATTATTTTCCTTTGATTAATTAAAAATAAAATTATATTCATTATTTTTTACCTTGCTGCTGCTGCTAAGTCACTTCAGTCATGTCTGACTCTGTGCGACCCCATAGATGACAGCCTATGAGGCTCCGCCGTCCCTTGGATTCTCCAGGCAAAAAAACTGTAGTGGGTTGCCATTTCCTTCTCCAATGCATGAAAGTGAAAAGTGAAAGTGATTCCTGTTTAAAACTTGGTTTTCTTTTATAATTACAGTTTTAGAATATAAGGTGAAGTGTATGAGGAAAAATGCAAGACTCTGAGCTCCTTATTCATGAAATCCATTAATGGAATCATTTGGCTATTTTATAGCCAGACAGCTGAGCTAATCACAACTTTATGACTGGGAAAGTTAAGAATTTTTCCATTCACAGATGACTTGCAAACTCAATGAGCCTGTAGGAGATGAACTACTTTATGGTCTCAGTTATGTATTGTATATACAACCTATGGCTTTTTATCTGTCTTGAGTGGCCTGTTAAGAATTTCTGAAGCAGGCAATAGTGCATAAAAAATCCCAACTCATGCAATCTCAGAGACTGAAAGAGGATTCAGAAATTTAGTTGGACTCTGTTAACATTTTTAATAAGTAATGACTTTAACATGAAAATTAGTAGAATCCTTTAAGAAAGCAGGTAAACCTTACAATTGTTTTTTGTATCAGAAAAATTGTCCCTATATACCACCTTTTTAAAAAGCCTTGATACCTGTGGCAGATTCATTTTGATATATGGCAATTAAAAAAATAAATAAAATAAAAGCCTTGATTTTCAGATAAAGAAATACCTGTATAAATTCATTGTCATGGGTTTCTGCTGCCTTTGTTTATTCCAGTGCATGCATTCTTGATGTCTTGTAGTTTCTATAGGCCAGATATCACATTCCTGTTTTCAGTAAATGAAGGCTTACATTAGACCTGGCCTTTTTAAGGAAAAAAGCTTAGAAAGTAAAAGATACGTTTAATAGTCTCATCACCTTCATAGAAGACTCTTCTTATTGCTCATTTAAAATAGTATATTTCCAAGTTTTGTATGTACTATTATTACCAAAATTAGTTGTAACTATTGTTATGCTGCTGCTGCTGCTAAGTCGCTGCAGTCGTGCCCGACTCTGTGCGACCCCATAGATGGCAGCCCACCAGGCTCCCCCGTCCCTGGGATTCTCCAGGCAAGAATACTGGAGTGGGTTGCCATTTCCTTCTCCAATGCATGAAAGTGAAAAGTGAAAGTGAAGTCACTCAGTCGTGTCCGACTCTTAGCGACCCCATGGACTGGAGCCCACCAGCATCCTCCATCCATGGGATTCTCCAGGCAAAAGTACTGGGGTGGGGTGCCATTGCCTTCCCCAACTATTGTTATGGACAGTTACAAATAATAATACACTAAAGGGGATCCTACCATTTTTTGGTCATGATCAGTCCTCCCGTATTGCAGTTTTGATGCTAGTGTTTATTATGCAGTGTTGTAGATTGATGGCAGAGGGTGAGGATGTCAATATCCAGATTCACAGGGTCCCACTAGCTTTCCATGTATAGATATCAACTCAATCTATTTTGTGCAGGTACTGTGTGAGTACTGTAAAAAAATATTATGATATACTTATGGACAACCAAGCAATCTGGGCTACACAGCAACTATATGAGGAAGGTAGACCAGGAAACAAAAACAAAAGAATAGAACTAATGACTGAGTATGGAACAGTGATCAATTTATTTACTTTGGAAAACATCTTCATTGTTTCTTTATGAAATTCAGGTAACAATATGCCTCTTCATTGTGCTGTGCTTTTATGTTTGACTCACAGAAGCAAGTGACCAGTGAGTCTCCTTTTTCATTTCTGCCCAAATCATTAAAAGCCATAAAAAATGGCTCATTGACTTACTCCTTATGATCAGAGTTCCTTGTGAAGACTCGTTATAGCTTTATCTTCTTTCATTGAGGAGAATTTTTCTAATTCCCTGAGAGAAACCAAACCTACCTGCATTGTCTATTTCTACCAGCCAGTTCATGTTCCTAAGATGTCTAGTAGTTTTCAGTCATGGAAACTATTTTTTGCAAAAAAAAAAAGTGATGCAATTTTGTTCACACAATTGGGATACATTTTTTATTAAGATCTATAAAACTATAATATCATTTTAATGTTTTTTCTGGAGTAATATCTGAGAAAGGCATATTAAAAGGAGTTTTTAAGGATAAATGTGAAAATGGCCAGGAAGTATGGTTAACTGAAGAAATAAACACAATAAGGATAGTTATTTTGGTATAATAGCCTCTTGATATCACTTGGAGAAATGAGTATGTCATTATGGCAATATATGAATGTAATATGCATAAATTAATAACTGATCACATAAAATTGTCCTCCAAAAGTATAAAATACAGTGCCTCTAGTGAATGCTATATAGGGCTACTTCTAAGACTGGATTGGACATGTTTAAAAATATATAGAATCTCTGTGTACCTTTCCTTCCCTGAGTATATTAAGGAGTTTCTTTTAATGATGAGTGCACCCTGTACATAGATCATAGGTCATCTCATTTGATAGAAAGAAACTCTTATATGAATCCCTCATTTTAGGCATACTTTATGATTAAGTTTATTTATCAGAGATATATGGAAGCAACATCTCTGGAGGTTATTGTCACCCTGCTTATTTAACTTATATGCAGAGTACATTATGACAAACGCTGGGCTAGAAGAAGCACAAGCTGGAATCAAGATTGCTGGGAGAAATATCAATAACCTCAGATATGCAGATGACACCACCCTTATGGCAGAAAATGAAGAGGAACTAAAGAGCCTCTTGATGAAAAAAAGAGGAGAGTGAAAGAGTTGACTTAAAGCTCAACATTCAGAAAATGAAGATCATGGCATTTGGTCCCATCACTTCATGGCAAATAGATGGGGAAACAGTGTCAGACTTTATTTTTTTGGGCTCCAAAATCACTGCAGATGGTGATTGCAGCCATGAAATTAAAAGACACTTACTCCTTGGAAGGAAAGTTATGACCAACCTAGATAGCATATTATAAAACAGAGATATTTTGCCAACAAAGGGCCGTCTAGTCAAGGCTATGGTTTTTCCAGTGGTTATGTATGGATGTGACAGTTGGACTGTGAAGGAAGCTGAGTGCAGAAGAATTGATGCTTTTGAACTATGGTGTTGGAGAAGACTCTTGAGAGTCCCTTGGACTGCAAGGAGATCCAACCAGTCCATTCTGAAGGAGATTAGCCCTGGGATTTCTTTGGAAGGAATGATGCTAAAGCTGAAACTCCAGTACTTTGGCCACCTCACGCGAAGAGCTGACTCATTGGAAAAAGACTCTGATGCTGGGAGGGATTGGGCGCAGGAGGAGAAGGGGACAACAGAGGATGAGATAGCTGGATGACATCACCGACTCGATGAACATGAGTTTGAGTGAACTCCGGGAGTTGGTGATGGACAGGGAGGCCTGGCGTGCTGTGATTCATGGGGTCGCAAAGAGTTGGACACAACTGAGTGACTGAACTGAACTGAACATCTCTGGATACTTAAACTTATTTTAACTTCACTCATTGCCAATGATCATAAATTAGGAGGGGTGTCTAATAATATTAATTCAGAGACAAATTCAAGGAAATGTTGATTGCCATTGTATGAGTTTCCTCAGGGCAGTAGGAACATGCATCCTGTTTTTATCCTTTTGCAAATAGAAAGTCATACACACATAATAAAGTAGACCCTGCCTTATCCACAGCTTCTCCTTTCCTAGTTTCAATTACCTGAAATAACTTCAGTCTGAAAATATTAAATGGAAACTACCAGAAATAAACAACTCACAGGTTTTAAATTGTTTGCTTTTCTGAGTAACGCGATAAAATCTAGCACTGCCTCATTCTGTCCTACATGGGACATGCGTCATCCCTTTGTCCAGCCTATTTATTGATACATTCAGCTGCCTGTTAGTTACAGGAAAAAATATGGTATGTATAGGGTTCAATATCATCCATGGCTCCAGACACCCACTAGGGGTCTTATAATTTGTTTATGGTGGATAAGGAGGGATACTGTATGCATTTCAGGGTATTAACTATATTCCAAAAGCAAAATTAATCTGCATAACCCAGGGGAGATAATGGGAAAGGGAAAAGGTAACAGAAAAAAAAAAGGAAAATATATTAAATTTGTATATATCTAATGGTGATTTAATAATACCCTCAAACGTAAGGTTTTTTGAATTTCTGAAGGAAGAAACAAATTCTTACTTATGCTTAGCTGGCCAGGGACTTATATACCATCTCAGAGAACATATTATCAGAGATTCATACATCATAAACGTGTTCTTAAATAAATGTTGCATTAATAAATTTCACCAGCATGTTGACTGTTCTGAATTCAGTTGCAAAGGAAAGCATTATATTACTGGCAGTTACAAATGGATCAGAAACACCGACAGCATCTCAAAGGTGGTAGGTACTAAATGATACATAGAGCAGTTAGTATTTTTAAGAATCTCTTAAACCAAAAGGCCTCTCCAGTATCAGATAAGCTGGCAGGATAATAGTAGGCTTTATTATCATCAACAAGACTGTCAGTATATAAGCAGAATCTTAGATGCTATTCCTATACATAAATACACTGTTAGCTTTTTTAAGCAGTATGATTCACTGCCTCATGTACAAATAGCAAGGGCATCCGGAGTGAGAAACCAATAGTCTGCCATTTCCCAAACTTCATTCACTTCGCTGGAAACAGGACCAGCTTTCAAACTTCTAAAAATAACCTATGAGTAACTTATGAAAAGACAGGGCACCCTTCCGGAAACTGGATTCCCTGAGAGAGTCAAATGTTCTTTTTAAGCTATGTTTAAAGGGCATCAGTGATTAAGTTCACACATACAGTTGAAGGAAATGACTAGATTCATTGTTACTATTTGACATGAAGAAAATAACTTTCAAATATCAAAGCTTGTTAAAAAGAATTATGGTAAAGACTTACTGCTATTAGGACATCTGAATAAAGAAAACAAAATTCATGTACTAGTAGAGTCAGCAAAGAATTGTCTTCCTGGAACATTAGAGAAAGTCTGAGATTCTTTTTTCAATAAATGAATCATTTTTGCTACTCTCCTTTATTACATGCAAAGATTATATATAGTTTTATTTTCATGCCACTTTTATCCTTTTAACATTTAATACTTAGAGTTCTGGTCTGTAGTATACGGATACAATTATTCTCTTTCTGTGCATTTTCAGGGTGGCTCTGGATGTGAAGCACCTGGGTTAAGGTCAGGATTATCCCTCTTTTTCTAGGAAATATCTTGGATATATCAAAATTTAGGGCTTCCCCGATGGCTCAGCTGGTAAAGAATCTGCCTGCAATGTGAAGACCTGAGTATGATTCCTGGGTTGGGAAGATCACCTGGAGAAAGGAAAGGCTACCCACTCCAGTATTCTGGCCTGGAGAATTCCATGGACTGGATAGTTCATGGGGTCACAAAGTCAGACACAACTGAGTGCATTTTACTTCACTTCATATCAAAATTTAAATTTCTATCAAACTACCTGCTACTTTTCTTTGGTAAAATATACATAACATAAAATTCAGCAGTGTAACCATTTTAATGTCTATAGTTCAGTGGTGTTGAGTACATTCAGTGTTGTACAATCATCGTTACCATTCGTATTGAGAAACTTTGCATCATCCTATACTGAACTCTGTACCCATTAGATAAGAACTCTCCATTCCATCCTTCCCCACCCCTGGAAATCACATTCTATTGGATTTGTCTATGAATTTGACTGCTCTAAGTACCTCATATAGTGAATTATACATTGCTTGTTCTTTTGCAATTGGTTTATTTCACAGATATACATTGCTTGTTCTTTTGCAATTGGTTTATTTCACAGATAATCCATGTTGTAGCATGTATCAGAATTCACTTGTTTTTAAGGCTGAATACTATTGTATTGTAGATGTATCAGAGAAGGCAATGGCACCCCACTCCAGTACTCTTGCCTGGAGAATCCCATGGATGGAGGACCCTGGTAGGCTGCAGTTCATGGGGTCCATAAGAGTTGGACACGACTGAGCAACTTAACTTTGACTTTTCACTTTCATGCATTGGAGAAGGAAATGACAACCCACTCCAGTATTCTTGCCTGGAGAATCCCAGGGACGGGGGAGCCTGGTGGGCTGCCATCTATGGGGTCGCACAGAGTCGGACACGACTGAAGCGACTTAGCAGCAGCAGTAGATATATAGACCACATTTTGTTTATTCATTTATCTGCTGATGGACATCTGGGTTCTTTCTACCTTTCGGCTATTGTGAATAATGCTGCTGTAGAAACTGAGTAGTTTATTTTCTTTCTCTCATTTCATCCACACTTTCTGCATTATATTTATGTTCATAATATATCTTCTGTTGTGTATTGTAAGCTTATTGAGGACAGAGTCATTGCTCTGTTTTATGTTTATATTGCCGTAATATGCAGCACAAATTTTACATATCATTTCAGTTCATTTCAGGTCAGTTGCTCAGTCATGTCTGACTCTTTGCAACCCCATGGACTGCAGCAAGCAAGGCCTCCCTGTCCATCGCCAACACCAGGAGCTTACTAAAACTCATGTCCATTGAGTTGGTGATGCCATCCAACATCTTATCTTCTGTCGTCCCCTTCTCCTTCCACCTTCAATCTTTCCCAGCATCAGGGCCTTTTCAAATGAGTCAGTTCTTCACATCAGCTGGCCAAAGTATTGGAGTTTCAGCTTCAGCATCAGTCCTTCCAATGAATATTCAGGGTTGATTTTCTTTAGGATGGACTGGTTGGATCTCCTTGCTGTCCGAGGGACTCTAATGAGTCTTTGCCAACATCACAGTTCAAAAGCATCAATTCTTCGGCGCTCAGCTTTCTTTATAGTCCAACTCCATACATGACTACTGGAAAATTCTAGCTTTGACTAGATGGAATTTTGTTGGCAAAATTCTCTGCTTTTTAATAAGCTGTCTAGGTTGGTAATACTTTTCTTCCAAGGAGAAAGCATCTTTTAATTTCATGGCTTTAGTCACCATCTGCAGTGATTTTGGGGCCCCAAAATAAAGTCGGTCACTGTTTCAACTGTTCCCCATCTATTTGCCATGAAGTGATGGGACCAGATGCCATGATCTTAGTTTTCTGAATGTTGAGCTTTAAGCCAACTTTTTCACTCTCCTCTTTCATGTTCATCAAGAGGTTCTTTAGTTCTTCTTTGCTTTCTGCTATAAGGGTGGTGTCATCTGCATATCTGATGTTATTGATATTTCTCCTGGCAATCTTGATTCCACAAAATTGATTCTTGTGCTTCATCCAGCCCAGAATTTCTCATGATCTACTCTGCATACAAGTTAAATAAGCAGGGTGACAATATACAGCCCTGATGTACACCTTTCCCGATTTGGAACCAGTCTGTTGTTCCATGTCCAGTTCTAACTGTTGCTTCTTGACCTGCATACACATTTCTCAGGAGGCAGGTCACATCATCAGGTATTTCCATCTCATTAAGAATTTTCCACAGTTTGTTTGGATCCACACAGTTAAAGGCTCTAGCATAGTCAGTAAAGCAGAAGTAGATGTTTTTTCTGGAATTGTCTTGCTTTTTGATGATCCAGCAGATGTTGGCAATTTGATCTCTGGTTCCTCTGCCTTTTCTAAATCCAGTTTGAACATTTGGAAGTTCACGGTTCACGTACTGCTGAAGCCTGGCTTGGAGAATTTTGAGCATTCCTTTACTAGCGTGTGAGATGAGTGCAATTGTGTGGTAGTTTGAGCATTCTTTGGCATTGCCTTTCTTTGGGATTGGAATGCAAACTGACCTTTTCCAGTCCTGTGGCCACTGCTGAGTTTTCCAAATTTGCTGGGATATTGAGTGCAGCACTTTCACAACGTCATCTTTCAGGATTTGAAATAGCTCCACTGGAATTCCATCACCTCCACTAGCTTTGTTTATAGTGATGCTTCCTAAAGCCCACTTGACTTCACATTCCAGGATGTCTGGCTCTAGCTGAGTGATCACACCATTGTGATTATCTGGGTCGTGAAGATCTTTTTCATATAGTCCTTCCATGTATTCTTGTCACTTCTTAATATCTTCTGCTTCTGTTAGGTCCATACCATTTCTGTCCTTTATTGTGCCCATCTTTGCATGAAAAGTTCCCTTGGTATCTATAATTTTATTGAAGAGATGTCTAGTCTTTCCCATTATATTGTTTCCCTCTATTTCTTTGCACTGATCCCTGAAGAAGGCTTTCTTATCTCTTCTTGCTATTCTTTGAAACTCTGCATTCAAATGGGTATATCTTTCCTTTTCTCTTTTTCCTTTCACTTCTCTTCTTTTCATAGCTGTTTGTAAGGTCTTGTCAGACAATCATTTTGCCTTTTTCCATTTCTTTTTCTTGGGGATGGTCTTGATCACTGCCTTCTGTTCAGTCATGAGCCTTTGTCCATAGTTCTTCAGGCACTCTATCAGATCTAATCCCTTGACTCTATTTGTCACTTCTACTCTATAGTCATAAGGGATTTGATTTAGGTTATACCTGGATGGTCTAGTGGTTTTCCCCACTTTCTTCATTTAAGTTTGAATTTGGCAATAAGGAATTCATGATCTGAGCCACAGTCAGCTCCTGGTCTTGTTTTTGCTGTCTGTATAGAGCTTCTCTATCTTTGGCTGCAAAGAATATAATCAATCTGATTTCAGTATTGACCATCTTGTTATGTCCATATGCAGAGTCTTCTCTCGTATTGTTGGAAGAGGGTGTTTGCTATGACCAGTGTGTTCTCTTGGCAAAACTCTTTTAGCTTTTGCCCTGCTTCATTCTGTATTCCAAGGCCAAATTTGCCTGTTACTCCAGGTATTTCTTGACTTCCTACTTTTGCATTCCAGTCCCCTATAATGAAAAAGACACTTTTTTGGGGTATTAGTTCTAGAAGGTCTTGTAGGTCTTCATAGAACCGTTCAACTTCAGCTTCTTCAGCATTTTTGGTTAGGGCATAGACCCGGATTACTCTGATATTGAATGGTTTGCCTTGGAAATGAACAGAGTTCATTCTGTCATTTTTGAGTTTGCATCCAAGTATTGCATTTTACACATAATGAATTTACAAATAATCCATTAAGATTTTACACATTTTAAAACCCCTTCCTCTTCTTTATCAACCTCTCCGTTTATATCATCATTTGAGTTCCTTTTTCCCAGCTGTAACTTTGTGAATACCTCCTGGTTGTTGACAGAAAACTGAAGATGAGAATTTGGATGGGGAAAGGGGGCCAAAGACTAAGAGACTGACTTCTTCTAATGAATGTTAAATGCTACCAATTAGATCACTAAATGCATCTCAGATAAACTCTGGACTTTGTTCATAGCTACCACTATCATCAAAGACAAGGAAAGAAAAATAAATAAAACTTCTATTGATGATCATGGTCAAGTTCCTCTGCTCCTTTCTTGAATTTCCAGTTTCTTAAAGAATGCTCAGAATAAGTAGGGAAAAGGAACTACTCCAGGCTATACATCCAAGTGTGATAAAGTACATTACTCAACTACCAAAAGTAGTACAAAATTATATCAATGTTATCAGCATGAATCTGAAAGATACAGAATTTAAGTTTCAGCTTGACTCAAAGAGTTGTTTAATAGCTTTCTTTGTGACTATAGGGTAACAACTCAATCGATGACAGTCATTCCTTGCCAATCTCATAGTGCAGCCTTGCAGGTGAATTAAATACCTAACTAGCCTGCCAATAGCTATTTTTTCTTAAGCTGATATCATTTTCACTACCATACATACATACCTATATTACATAAATTTAGAAATATTCTTTAGCAAGACTGAGGCATAAATTGATTATAAACCTAGAGAAAGAGCTAGAAGTTAAATGATAAAAATTATATAATTTATTGAGCCTTTTCCCTGGCCCAGACATGATGTACCAGGGTACTTGGCATTCAGAATTTTACTTGATCATCATATCTCTGCAAGGTTTCTGAAGTTTTCTACATATATATATATAGTTTACTTTTTCATTTCTAACCACATGCTTTTTAGTAGAAAACAAAGGAGGCTATTTCTTTTGTAACTATTTTAAAATAAATTTAAGTTATTTTAAAATAAGTATTCTATATACACAGAATAATATTCAGTAGGCATAAAGCGGTGTGTATAAACGAAAACTTCCCAGCCCTGTGTCTAAATACCTATTTTTCCTTTCTAGGAGTAATCACTGTTATGGGTTTGGTTTGCATTATTCCATAGATATTCTCTGAAAATATAAACATAGTACTCTATGAAGTTGTTTTTGTTTAAAATATCTTGGATATTGTTTTATCTCAGTACAAATGGTGCTGCTGCATTGTTTTAATGGCTGTGTCACATTATACTTTGTGGTTGAATCCTAATTATTTAACCAGTTCTCTGTTGATCAACATTTAGATTGCTGCATTTTTCTTTCATCACTGAAACTAAAGCTTCAATGCATACCTTTGTGTTATATCATGTATGTGCTAAAATGTTTCAAGGACAGTTTCCTAGAAATGAAGTTTCTGGAGATCACATGTAGTTTTAATTTTGTGATTATAGTGTAAGGACAGAACCATACTGAGGCAGAAGAAGTCAATCTCTGAGTATTTGGCCTCTTTCCCCATGCAAATTCCCATCTTCAGTTTTCCACCAACAACCAGAAGGCATTGACAAAGTTATAGCTGGGAAACAGGAACTCAAATTATGATTAAAAAGGAGAGGTTGATCAAGAAGATGAAGAGGTTTTAAATGATATCAAATAGTTAAAGGAACTGGTGCTTAACTTAGGGAAGATAGGCCTCAATATGACATGTGGTTTAAATATTTAGAGTGCCCATGGACAGATTTAAGTAGAGCAAAGAGAACATGGTTTATTGCTTTCATGTTGTCTCAGAACACACCCATTAGTGCTTATCTGTAAATATCAAGAATAATGCCTACAAGCATCAACCTTGATCTCAGGAACAGTAGTGGAACACTACCGGTATTGCAATGCAGACGTAACCTACTGTAAGAGATGAAAAAATACAGCTCCTCATTTCCTCGTCAAAATGGCCTTCCATGCTGATTTTCTCACACTCTGGACACAAACCTGTTCTTGTGTATGTGAATACAAACAGTGCCTCTTCCAATTTTTTTCTGGATGCTAGTCTAATGCTTTCTCTGAAATTCTGTGCTTCTGTTTATTAATCCTTCTGTGTTTTTTCCAGGTTTATTTTTAGATATTTATTTTTTAGAGTGGTTTTAGTTTACAATGAAATTGAGGGAAAATATAAGATTCTCTTATATAGCAATTCCCCACATATGCATGAAAGTGAAAGTTGCTCAGTTGTGTCCAACTCTTTGTGATCCCATGGACTATACACTCTGTGGAATTCTCTAGGCCAGAATACTGGAGTGGGTAGCCTTTCCCTTCTCCAGGGGATCGTCCCAATCCAGGGATCAAACCCAGGTTTCCCGCATTGCAAGCAGATTCTTTACTGGCTGAGCTACAAGGGAAGTCTGCTCTGCCATTTTCAACATAACTTACCAGAATGGTACTTTTTTTTTTTTCTTAAACCAAGAATGATCCTGTCTTGACACAATATAATCACTCAAAGCCCATGCTTTACTTAAGAGTTCACTCTTAGTTTTGTATATTCACTGGTTTAAGAGAAATGTATAATGACAGGTATCCATCATGATGATATCATATTCTACCCTAAATATCCTCTGTGCTCTGTCTATCCATCCCTCCACACATCCCTCAGTCCATGGCAATTGCTGATCTTTTTATTGTTTCCATATTTTTGCCTTTCCCAGAATGTAATATAGTTGGAATCCTACAATATATAGCCTTCTTAGATTGGCTCCATTCACTTAGTAATATGCATTTAAGGTTCCTCCATGTCCTTTCATTACTTGGCAGCTAATTTCTTTTAGCATTTGAATAATATCTGTGGTATTGGAGAAGACTCTTGAGAGTCCCTGGGACTGCAAGGAGATCCAACCAGTCCATTCTGAAGGAGATCAGCCCTGGGATTTCTTTGGAAGAAATGATGCTAAAGCTGAAACTCCAGTACTTTGGCCACTTCACGCGAAGAGTTGACTCATTGGAAAAAGACTCTGATGCTGGGAGGGATTGGGGGCAGGAGGAGAAGGGGCCGACAGAGGATGAGATGGCTGGATGGCATCACTGACTCGATGGATGTGAGTCTGAGTGACCTCCGGGAGTTGGTGATGGACAGGGAGGCCTGGCGTGCTGCGACTCATGAGGTCGCAAAGAGTCGGACACGACTGAGTGACTGATCTGATCTGAATATTCCACTGTCTAAACTATCACTATCATAGTTTACTTATCCATTCACCCACTGAAGGACATCTTGGTTGCTTCCAATTTTTAACAGTAAGAATAAAGCTACTGTAAACACAAATGTGCAGATGTTTGCACATAAGTTTTCAACTCCTTTGGTTAAATAGCAAGGATTAATAGTGTGATTATTGGTTCATATAATAATATGTTTAACTTTGTAAGAAACTGCTAAACTGTCTTTCAAAGTGGCTAAACTACTTTGTATTCCCACCAGCAATGTGGTTCCTGTTGCTCTAAGTCCTCACCAGCATTTGATATTGTCCTTGTTTTGGTTTTGGGCCTTCTCATTAGTGTGTAGTGGTATCTCACTGATGTTTTAATTTGCAATTCCCTAATGATACACTTTGTACATAATTTTTACATGTTTATTTTCCATCTGCATATCTTCTTTGATGAGGTTTCTATTAAGATCTTTGATCCATTTTCAAAACAGGTTGTTTTCTTGAAGTTGAATTTTAAGAATTCTTTGTATATTTAGGATAATAATTCTTTATCATACGTGTCTTTTACAAATATTTTCTACTAGTTTGTGTCTTGTCTTTTAATTCTCCTTATAACTGTTTTTTTTTTTTTTTTTGCAGGGAGGAAATTTTAAATTTTAATGAAGTCCTGTGTATCTGTTATTTCTTTCATGAATCATGCCTTTGATGTTGTGTCTAAAAAGCTATCACAATACCCAAGATTATCTATGTTATGTTATCTTGTAGGAATTTAGGAGTTTTATAATTTTGCATTTTATAGTTAGATCTATGCTCTACTTTTGAGTTAATTTTTGGGAAAAGTATAAGATCTGTGTCAAGATCTATTTTTGCATGTGGGTGTGAAGTTGTTTCCACACCATTTGTTGAAGAGACTATCTTTGCTCCATTGTATTATCCTTGCCCCCTCGTCAAAGATCAGTTGAGTGTATTTATGGAGATCTGTTACTGTGCTCTGTTTTCTGTTCTACTGATCTGTTTGTCTATTCTTTTGCCAATAGCACATTGTTCTAATTACTGTAGCTTTATAGTAAGTATTGAAATTGGGTAGCATCAGTCCTTCAACTTTATTCTTCCACTGCCCTATTGCGTTGGGTGCTCTGGGTCATTTGCCTCTTCATATAAACTTTAGAATAAGGCTGTTGATATCCACCAATAACCTGCTGGGATTTTGATTGTAATCCAATTGGGAAGAACTAATATCTTGACAATCTTGAGTCTTCTTATCCTCGAATATAAACTCTTTCTTCTCTTACTTTTTTGAGTTTGTTCATCAGAATTTTATGGTTTTCCTCATATAGAAGTTGCTTAAATTTTGTTAGATTTGTACCTAAGTATTTTATTTTTTGAGGAGAAGTGCTAATATAAATGGAATTGTACTTTAATTTCAAATTCTACTTGTTCATTGTTGATATATAGAAAGTTCAGTTTTGTATGTTAACCTTGTATCCTACAACCTTGCTATCACTTGTTAGTTTCAGGAGTTCTTTTCTTCACTTGAAAATTTTTTTCTACATAGATGATCATATCATCTGTAAATCAAGACAGTTTTATTTCTTCCTTCTTGATCTTTATTCCTTTTATTTCCCTTTCCTGTCTTATTGAATTAGCAAGAACTTTTAGCAGCATTGGAAAGACTGGTGAGCGGGACATCCTTGCCTTGTACTTGTTCTTAAAGTGAAAGCTTCAAGTTACTCATTCTTCTCTTTTTTAGCTCGAGGGTAGAGACTGGGGAGAGAGGCTGACCATATAGCTATCTTGAGCATGAGTTCATGTCTACTTTGGTCTAGGGCAGAAGTGGAACTTTTGGTATGGAGCACCACAGGAAAATAGAGGAGGTAAGGGCTCACCTGTTTAGGTTGGGTGGGAATAGAAGCAGAGGTACAGCAGGACCCCACTACCGTCATGACAACTATTGTGCCTAGAACACTATTGGAGGAAGAGGGTGACTAGACCCATTTGCTGGATCCTGGTTCTGAAAGAGAAATGATATATATATATGAATACCGTTTGGGACCTTGAAACTATTTCCAGGGCCAGGAACCATATGTACAAAGTTTTGAGTTCTGACTTAAAAGAGCCTTTCTTCAGTGGAAATGTTGGTCCTGAGACTTTCCTGGGATAGCTTCATTTGTGAGCTTCTTGTAGGAAAGCTTTCTGTATCTATTCAGGATAGAACTTAAAACTTATTAAAAATGGAGCAGAGTCATTTATCAGGACTGGGGAAAAGCAACTAATTCCATGATTAACCTTCAGAATGATCCAACCCACTTAGAAAGCCTAGGAAATTCCTGGTGTCAAGCAGCCAATATCATGACTAATTATGCTTATAGGCCTTAAATGGATGGTCTCTTGATGGATTCATTGATGTATTCTGTTTCTGAAACCTATATTTTGACTTGGACCTTGTATCCACACCCATAATCTAATACTGATTTCAGTTATTTAAATTTAATATCTTCTTGCTACAGATTTCAAACTTGTGGCCACTGATTTGATCCAAAGGGATCAAGATCATCCCCATGGAAAAGAAATGCAAAAAAGCAAAATGGCTGTCTGGGGAGGCCTTACAAATAGCTGTGAAGAGAAGTGAAAAGCAAAGGAGAAAAGGAAAGATATAGACATCTGAATGCAGAGTTCCAAAGAATAGCAAGAAGAGATAAGAAAGCCTTCCTCAGTGATCAATGCAAAGAAATAGAGGAAAACAACAGAATGGGAAAGACTAGAGATCTCTTCAAGAAAATTAGAGATACCAAGGGAACATTTCACGCAAAGATGGGCTTGATAAAGGACAGAAATGGTATGGACCTAACAGAAGCAGAAGATATTAAGAAGAGGTGGCAAGAATACACAGAAGAACTGTACAAAAAAGATCTTCATGACCCAGATAATCATGATGGTGTGATCACTGACCTAGAGTCAGACATCTTGGAATGTGAAGTCAAGTGGGTCTTAGAAAGCATCACTACGAACAAAGCTATTGGAGGTGATGGAATTCCAGTTGAGCTCTTTCAAATCCTGAAAGATGATGCTGTGAAAGTGCTGCACTCAATATGCCAACAAATTTGGAAAACTCAGCAGTAGCCACAGGACTGGAAAAGGTCAGTTTTCATTCCAATCCCAAAGGAAGGCAATGCCAAAGAATGCTCAAACTACCGCACAATTGCATTCATCTCACATGCTAGTAAAGTAATACTCAAAATTCTCCAAGCCAGGCTTCAGCAATACGTGAACCATGAACTTCCAGATGTTCAAACTGGTTTTAGAAAAGAGATCAAATTGCCAACATCCGCTGGATCATGTAAAAACCAAAAGATTCCATAAAAACATCTATTTCTGCTTTTATTGACTATGCCAAAGCCTTTGACTGTGTGGATCACAAGAAACTGTGGAAAATTCTGAAAGAGATTCGGAATACCAGACCACCTGATCTGCCTCTTGAGAAACTTATATGCAGGTCAGGAAGCAACAGTTAGAACTGGACATGGAACAACAGACTGGTTCCAAATAGGAAAAGGAGTACATCAAGGCTGTATATTGTCACCCTGCTTATTTAACTTATATGCAGAGTACATCATAAGAAACGCTGGGCTGGAAGAAGCAAAAGCTGGAATCAAGATTGCTGGGAGAAATATCAATAACCTCAGATATGCAGATGACACCACTCTTATGGCAGAAAGTTAAGAGGAACTAAAAAGCCTCTTGATGAAAGTGAAAGTGGAGAGTGTAAAAGTTGGCTTAAAGCTCAACATTCAGAAAACGAAGATCATGGCATCCGGTCCCATCACTACATGGGAAATAGATGGAGAAACAGTGGAAACACTGTCAGACTTTCTTTTTCTGGGCTCCAAAATCACTGCAGATGGTGACTGCAGCCATGAAATTAAAAGACGCTTACTCCTTGGAAGGAAAGTTATGACCAACCTAGATAGCATATTCAAAAGCAGAGACATCACTTTGCCAACAAAGGTCCATCTAGTTAAGGCTATGGTTTTTCCTGTGGTCATGTATGGATGTGAGAGCTGGACTGTGAAGAAGGCTGAGCGCCGAAGAATTGATGCTTTTGAACTGTGGTGTTGGAGAAGACTCTAGAGAGTCCCTTAGACTGCAAGGAGATCCAACCAGTCTATTTTGAAGATCATCAGCCCTGGGATTTCTTTGGAAGGAATGATGCTAAAGCTAAAACTCCAGTACTTTGGCCACCTCATGGGAAGAGTTGACTCCTTGGAAAAGACTCTGATGCTCGGAGGGATTGGGGGCAGGAGGAGATGGGGACGACAGAGGATGAGATGGCTGGATGGCATCACTGACTCAATGAACATGAGTTTGAGTGAACTCCGGGGGCTGGTGATGGACAGGGAGGTCTGGTGTGCTGTGATTCATGGGGTCCCAAAGAGTCGGACACGACTGAGCGACTGAACTGAACTGAACTGACTGACCTTTAACTTCCGATTCATCCCCTCTAGATATGGTAACTGCCTACATCTTCTTTATATGCTGCTAAGTCACTTCAGTCGTGTCTGACTCTGTGCGACCCCATAGATGGCAGCTCACCAGGCTCCCCTGTCCCTGGGATTCTCCAGGCAAGAACACTGGAGTGGGTTGCCATTTCCTTCTCCGATGCATGAAAGTGAAAAGTGAAAGTGAAATCGCTCAGTCATGTCTGACTCTTAGAGACCCCATGGACTGCAGTATACCAGGCTCCTCTGCCCATGGGATTTTCCAGGCAAGAGTACTGGAGTGGGGTGCCATTGCATTCTCCGATAAATAAAGTAGTAAGCAATAAAAGAAGCCAAACTTTAAACTTAACTAGCATATAAGTTCTTACTGCCTCTAAATTTCTCCCTAATTAGATTCTTTTCAATCTAAGTGTAACTCTTTATTAAAGCACCTAGGTAGAAACATACAGTATTAAAGGTTACTTTATTTAAATGAGGCACATATTTTAGGGTGAGGGTATAATGAAATAAATTTATGACATAATCAAGCACTTTGATGCTTAAACTAACCTAGTTTCCTCTTCGTCTTGAAAAGAAGAAATCTAAGTCAGTCAAAAGCTTTGCCATAGACTGTGAGATTCTGGTTCTTGTTTTCAAGAATTTAGGGGCAGACTGATATTATAAACTCTTTGATATTCTATGATAACACATGCCATTATCCACCTTACAAATAACGGGAAAGGGCTTCTGCTTGCCCTGCAGAGTTTCCTATTCGCAATTCTCTTTCCTATTTCCTTGTGGCTCATCAGAAATTTAAAGAAGAATATCTTGGCATTCTTTTCATTTTAAAAATAATGACCTATAGGAAAAAATATTCTTCATAAGGTTCTTGCTTCTTAGATGATCAATCATGCACATTCATAAGATTCTATTGAATATTTCACTTTGGTAAGAGCAGGGCATCAAGGTTTTAAGTATACAGAAGCTTCAAGGAGAAAAAATGTTTTGCTTCTCATTTTTTTGTGTCAAAGTAGTATAATACTTGGGCTTCTCAGGTAGCTCAGTGGTAAAGAACACACCTGCCAATGCAGGAGACTTAAGAGACATGAATTCGATTCTTGGGTCAGGAAGATCCCCTTGAGGAGGGCATGGCAACCCATTCTGGTATTCTTGCCTGGAGAATCCCATGGACAGAGGAGCCTGGCAGGCTATGGTCCATAAGGTCACAAAGAGTCAGACGGTACACCATGGTACTGTGTAATACTTAAAAATTTTCTCCCAAAGTTATTATAGACATGAGATGTCATTCCAATCCCAAAGGCAATGCCAAAGAATGCTCAAAGAATGCACAATTGTATTCATCTCACACGCTAGCAAAGTAATGCTCAAAATTCTCCAAGCCAGGCTTCAATTGTATGTGAACCGTGAACTTCCATATGTTCAAGCTGGATTTAGAAAAGGCAGAGGAACAAGGGATCAAATTGCCAACATCCACCGTATCATTGAAAAAGCAAGAGAATTCCAGAAAAACATCTGCTTTATTGAGTATGCTAAAGCCTTTGACTGTGTGAATCACAACAAACTGTGGAAAATTCTTAAAGAGATGGGAATACCTGACCACCTGACCTGCCTCCTGAGAAATGTGTATGCAGGTCAAGAAGCAACAGTTAGAACTAGACATGGAACAACAGACTGGTTCCAAATCGGGAAAGGTGTACATCAGGGCTGTATATTGTCACCCTGCTTATCTAACTTGTATGCAGAGTACATCATGAGAAATGCTGGGCTGGATGAAGCACAAGCTAGAATCAAGATTCCAGGAGAAATATCAATAACCTCAGATATGCAGATGACACCCTTATTGCAGAAAGCAAAGAACTAAAGAGCCTCTTGATGAAAGTCAAAGAGAAGAGTGAAAAAGTTGGCTTAAAATTCAACATTCAGAAAACGAAGATCGTGGCATCTGGTCCCATCACCTCATGGCAAATAGATGGGGAAACAATGGAAACAGTGACAGACTTTATTTTGGGGGCTCCAAAATCACTACAGATGATGACTGCAGCCATGAAATTAAAAGTTGCTTGCTCCTTGGAAGAAAAATTATGACTAACCTAGACAGCACATTAAAAAGCAGAGACATCACTTTGCCAACAAAGGTCCATCTGGTGAAAGCTATGGTTTTTCCAGTCGTCATGTATGGATGTGAGAGTTGGACTATGAAGAAAGGTGAGTACTAACGAATTGATGCTTTTGCACTGTGATGTTGGCAAAGACTCTTGAGAGTCCCTTGTATTGCAAGGAGTTCCAACCAGTCAACCCTAAAGGAAATCAGTGTTGAATATTCATTGGAAGGACTGATGCTGAAGCTGAAACTCCAACACTTTGGCCACCTGATGTGAAGAACTGATTCATTAGAAAAGGCCCCGAATCTGGGAAAGATTGAAGGTAGGAGGAGAAGGGGTCGACAGAAGATGCGATGGTTGGATGGCATCACCAATATACACATGTGTTTGAGTAAACTCCAGGAGTTGGTGATTTACAGGGAAGCCTGGTGTGCTCCAGTCCATGGGGTTGCAAAGAATCGGACATGACTGAATGACTGAACTGAACATTACTTTTTCACTCATCTTATTCTGCCCATTTCTTATTATCTTGTACAGTTACCATGACTCAGTAGTTTCCTGTTCTTATTCCAATTTTAACCCTTCCCCTCTTATCCCATTACTGTTTTTGTTTGCATTTCTCATATCCTGTCCCTTAACTAATACAAATCTGTGGCTGTATTAATATGTAAGCAATGGAAATGGTATGGAATGCTGCTTCTCCACATACTTTTCTTTGGTTAAAAAAATAGATTTAAGACACTATATTTCAAACAACTTTGTTTTTGTCAAACCCTAATATGAACAGGGTGATATTTTCCCACCAACTTTGACTTGTTGAGAGAAGAGTTTTAAAAAGTGCCATTTAAATAGCAGTCATTTTGTTTGGAAAAAGGCTAACTTATGCTATAAATCATAACAAAGCTTCCAAGAGAGTAGAGCATTATTCTTCTGAACGATGAAAATGAGCGTCTTTGTGTTATATATAATGGCAGGAAAGGGAAAGCATGTAGTTTTCAGGCCGACAAAATGTATATATTACTGCTGAAGGCATGGGAAACTCACCCATGTGTGGGATGATTGTTTACCTAGTGATTGTTCCACAGCCCATTTCTTGTGTATGTGATGCATTACTGATAGACACCAGCAAGGCCCCAGTGGGAATTATATAGACTCAATGTGGTAATCATGGGCAATTTAGACATGGAAGATTCTTGGTACTTAAAAAATCTATGATCCAGCAATCCTACTGCTGGGCATACACACTGAGAAAACCAGAATTGAAAGAGACACGTGTACCCCAATGTTCATAGCAGCACTGTTTACAATAGCCAGGACTTGGAAGCAACCTAGATGTCCATCCGCAGATGAAGGAATAAGAAAGCTGTGGTACATATACACAATGGAGTATTACTCAGCCATTAAAAAGAATTCATTTGAATCAGTTCTAATCAGGTGGATGGAACTGGAGGCTATTATACAGAGTGAAGTAAGCCAGAAAGAAAAACACAAATACAGTATACTAACGCATATATATGGAATTTAGAAAGATGGTAACAATAACCCTGTATACGAGACAGCAAAAGAGACACTGATGTATAAACAGTCTTTTGGACTCTGGGAGAGGGAGAGGGTGGGATGATTTGGGAGAATAGCATTGAAATATGTATAATATCATATCTGAAACGAGTCACCAGTCCAGGTACGATGCCTGATAAGGGATGCCTGGGGCTGGTGCACTGGGACGACCTAGAGGGATGGTATGGGGAGGGAGGAGGGAGGAGGGAGGAGGGTTCAGGATGGGGAACACATGTATACTAGTGGCGGATTCATTTTGATGAATGGCAAAAGCAATACAATATTGTAAAGTTAAGCAAAATAAAATTTAAAAAAATCTATTGTTAAACTATAGAATATAGTGTGGTAGCAATACAAAACAAAACCAACAAATGAAGGATAAATGTATTCCAAGAGTTTTCAAGCTAGACTAGAAAGACTGGTAACTCAACTTTTGCTGCATTATTCATCTGAAAACGTCTTGTGAAATGTGCTTTTTTGTAAAATATATTAGAAACAGTGATAAAAAATGTGAATGTCCTTCCTTTTTTGTTTTCTTTCTTCTCTCCTTCTTTCCTTTCTTTCCCTCCATCCCTCCCTCCTCATCTCTTTTTCTTTCTTTGTTTCTCTCTCTCTCTTCTTCTTCTTTCCTTCCTTCCTTTCTTTCTGATGATCAGTCTATGGATTATTTGGAACAAATTTAGTCAAAATGTGGTTAGCTTCATTGAAAATAGCTCATATGTAGCAAGGGGTTGACTATTTGCTGAGATGCTTTCTTTAACTCAAGATATTGGGATGATACGATTCTGGAACCCTAAAATTATTGGATCTCTTGTTGTTTGCAAGATGATGTTTTCATTCTGCCCTCATAGGGTATATAAACTTCCTAAACTGGTGATTACAACAAAAATCTAGAACACTGTTGAATTCCAGAATGTGCAGAAGTTCAGAGTCCAAACAGAAGTTGAACCAATAACAATGAAGACTGCTTTCTTTATAGTCAAATTCCCCAAATTTAGTTCTGTCACAGAGTTTGAAGAACTCCAGATTTTTTCTCTAAAGATGAAGTCTCACAAAAGATCTGATGGGACTCCTCATGAAAGAAGATATACAGATGGAATGTGATCAGATCAGATCAGTCGCTCAGTCGTGTCCGACTCTTTGCGATCCCATGAATCGCAGCACGCCAGGCCTCCCTGTCCATCACCAACTCCCGGAGGTCACTCAAACTCACATCCATCGAGTCAGTGATGCCATCCAGCCATCTCATCCTCTGTCGTCCCCTTCTCCTCCTGCCCTCAATCCCTCCCAGCATCAGAGTCTTCTCCAATGAGTCAACTCTTCACATGAGGTGGCCAAAATACTGGATTTTCAGCTTTAGCATCATTCCTTCCAAAGAAATCCCAGGGCTGATCTCCTTCAGAATGGACTGGTTGGATCTCCTTGCAGTCCAAGGGACTCTCAAGAGTCTTCTCCAACACCACAGTTCAAAAGCATCAATTCTTCGGTGCTCAGCCTTCTTCACAGTCCAGCTCTCGCATCCGTACATGACCACAGGAAAGACCATAGCCTTGACTAGGCGAACCTTTGTTGGCAGAGTGATGTCTCTGCTTTTGAATATTCTATCTAGGTTGGTCATAACTTTCCTTCCAAGGAGTAAGCGTCTTTTAATTTCATGGCTGCAGTCACCATCTGCAGTGATTTTGGAGCCCAGAAAAATAAAGTCTGACACTGTTTCCACTGTTTCTCCGTCTATTTCCCATGTAGTGATGGGACCAGATGCCATGATCTTCGTTTTCTGAATGTTGAGCTTTAAGCCAACCTTTTCACTCTGCTGAAATTTGTGTCATTATAGAGACAACAGTGGGCTATCACTTTACACCTATGATCGTGGCCAAATCTGAAAAATCAACACCAAATGCTGGCAAGGATGTGGACTAGCAGGAAGTTTTATTCATTTCTAGGGGAATGCAAATAGGTAGTTAGTTTTTTTTTTTTTTTTTAATAAAATAATCATATTCTCTCCATATACTCATCAGTTGTATTCCTTGGTATTTATCCAAATGAGATGAAAATTTATGTCCATACAAAAACCTACACACAGATGTTTATAACATTTTGTTTGTAATTGGCAAAAGTTGGGAACAACCAAGATGTCTTTCATTAGGTTAATGGATATATTTTGGTATATAAAGACAATAGAATATTATTCAGCACTAACAGAAATGAGCTATCAACCTGTGAAAAGACATGGAGGAACTTTACATGCATATTACTAAGTGAAAGAAGCCAGTTTGGGAAGGTGGCATTCTGTGGCATTCAAACTGTATGGCATTTTGAAGTGACAAAAGTATGGAAGCAGTAAAAAAGGATCAGTGGTTGAGAGAGGCTGGAAGAAGGGAACGATAAATAAGCAGGATATACAGAATATTTCGGGAGAGTAAAATACCCTGTATGGTACTATAATGGTGAACACTTGTCCGAACACATAGAATGTATGATACCAAGAGTGAATCCTAAGATAAAGCATGGAATGTGGGTAACAATGATGTGGCAATATAGGTTTTTTGATTCATGATCATGATCAATTGTTACAATGATGAATTGTGACAAATGTATTACTCTGGTGAGGAAATTTGATAGTGGGGGAGGTGGTGTATAAATGAGAAGAGAAGGTATATGAGAAATCTCTGTACCATTCACTCAGATCTGCTATGAACCTACAACTGCTCTTTAAAAAGTCTACTTAGAAAAAGAATGTGAGATTTAGTTAAATGGCTGGATAGAAGATAAATATACGTGACTGAATATTTTTCTTTGTTCTAAGAACGCACTAAGCACTTAGACGTATGAATGGGAAAACTGTTCCATTTTCTCCACCTAGTTTACTTCAGTTTACCTTGTTCTTTTTAGAACTTTTTAAGACACCCCTGCCTCTTCTCCAAACCTACCTGTTCTTCCCTTGACCTTTTACCCTGGTTCACTTAAATCCTCTCCTCACCACTCTTATTTCATCTCCCTCTTCTCCACAGCCAAAGAAAGCTAAAGTTTAAAAAATATATATTCCTCTCCAGGTCAAACTTTACTAAATCACAAAAATAACTGCTGTGGTTAGTGTTTTTTTTTTTTAAATTAAAGTCATTGAATGTGGAAATATAGCCCACAAATATTCATTGAGCATTCACTGTGTTCTCTTAACTATGAGTGGAGTCATGGCTTTCCCCTAATATGTTTTATGTTTAAAAAAGATACAGTTTCAGAATAAAATCTTAGTTCTTGATGATATAGATAATACTTTAAGATGTTTCAGCTTCTTTAGACCATAAACTTTGATAGGTCTGTATTATTGGGAATCTGCTTTATCCATGTAGATAAAGTAAGATGGCTGATGGGGAAGCAAACTACCTCTTCAAAGATAGAATACAACTAGAATTTTGGCACACATACAATGTTCCTCAAATGATTGACTTTGCAAACTTCTAGAATTATTATCTTTTGACATTGCTAAGCTAAATTTAGTAAAATTTGAGAAATTTAAGAAAATTTAAGCTAAAATTGTCTAGGAAATAAATCTGCCAGTTTTAGTTTTATGACCTAAAGTTATTTGTATTTTCTGAGTCTTCATTTCTTTAGTTGTAAAGAGAGACTAATAATTACATATCCCATATTTGGTTTTCATAAGGAAAAATGAGATAATTATTCCAAGGTCCTTAGTATAGTATGTGGAGTTCAAAAATCATAAAGTTTCATTAATTATAATAAATTAGAAAATGTGATGGGTGAATCCATTGCATTTAGCAATAGTTATAAGATACTCTAGTAGACATTACAAGGAATGTGTGAGAAGAAAATTACAAAACTTTTTATGAATAAATAAACAAATTTAGTGGGCTTGCTTGGAGAAAGTTTATATTACAAAATGTTGGAGGAGCTAAGATGGCGGACGAGTAAGACGGGGAGAATACTTTCTCCTCCACAAATCCATTAAAAGAACATTTGAATGCTGAATAAACTCGATAAAACAACTTCTGAATGCCGGCAGAGGACATCAGGCACTTAGAAAGACAGCTCATTGTCTTCAAAACGAGAAAACGAGCCCTGCGGTAACTCCTTTTGCGGAGAACTGGCGCGGACACCAGCATTTGCTATTGGCAAGTGGGGGCTGGGCTAGGAGGAGCGGCGAGGCCTGCATTGCTTTGAGAAAGGATTTGGCCTGGCTATCTTGGGCGCTTTTGAACTGTGGTGTTGGAGAAGACTCTTGAGAGTCCGTTGGACTGCAAGAAGATCCAACCAGTCCATTCTGAAGGAGATCAATCCTGGAATTTCTTTAGAAGGAATGATGCTAAAGCTGAAACTCCAATATTTTGGCCACCTCATGCGAAGAGTTGACTCATTGGAGAAGACTCTGATGCTGGGAGGGATTGAGGGCAGGAGGAGAAGGGGACGACAGAGGATGAGATGGCTGGATGGCATCACTGACTCGATGGATGCGAGTCTGAGTGACCTCCGGGAGCTGGTGATGGACAGGGAGGCCTGGCGTGCTGCGGTTCGTGGGGTCGCAAAGAGTCGGACACGACTGAGCGACTGATCTGATCTGATCTGATCTGATCTCGGGCGCTATCTGAGCGAAATAACCAGACTGTCGGTTATCTACTACATCAAAAGCCAGCCCTAACTTAAGACACCACCAGGACTACCTACGGAACAAAGGGCTGCACAGAGTTGGCCGGCTGCAGGCTGTCCCACTCCCGTGACAGGCAGCCAGGGCCAGAGGCGGGCAATT
The DNA here is from genome assembly GCA_935064755.1 of Tragelaphus eurycerus. NCBI lineage: Eukaryota > Metazoa > Chordata > Mammalia > Artiodactyla > Bovidae > Tragelaphus > Tragelaphus eurycerus. Next base: position 12,333,785 of record CAKXYN010000016.1, read on the forward strand.
ATAGCCCTAGAGAGACACTGTTTAACGGAACTGTGAGTAGGTTTCTGTGCTGACTCACGCTTCTTGGGGCTCTGGATGGTCAACATCTGCCTGAGAAAGTGTGCTGTTTGTATACCCAGAAAACTGAGCGGCAGAGAGGCGATAAGTCGCAGCACCTGCGCTCGCTGAACATTTCATCACCTGCGCTACTCGGATCTGGGAAGGGCATAAAACGCAGACTCAACCAAGTCTGTGCTTCTGAGGATTATCTGAGTGCCTGAACCTGGCCAGTTTAGATTTGGGTGTTCATCTCCGCCCCCTCTGTAACAAGGCAGAGATCAGATATTGAAAAGATCTGTAAACCGCCTCAATAAAGAGAATTCAACAAACTACCAGAATATAGTAAGGACACTCTAAATTTGGCAATTTTAACAAAATGAAGAGACAAAAGAATACCCAGCAGCTAAAGGAACAGGATAGATCTCCACCAAACCAAACCAAAGAGGAAGAGATAGGGAATCTACCTGATAAAGAATTCCGAATAATGATAGCGAAATTAATTCAAAATCTCGAAATCAAAATAGAATCACAGTTAAAGAGTCTGGAGACAAGGATTGAGAAGATGCAAGAAAGGTTTAACAAGGACCTAGAAGAAATAAAAAAGAGTCAACACATAATGAATAATGCAATAAATGAGATCCAAAACACCCTGGAGGCAACAAATAGTAGAATAACAGAGGCAGAAGATAGGATTAGTGAACTAGAAGATAGAATCCTAGAAATAAATGAATCAGACGAGAAAAAAGAAAAACGTATCAAAAGAAATGAGGACAATTTCAGAAACCTCCAGGATAACATCAAACGCTACAACATTCGAATCATAGGAGTTCCAGAAGAAGAAGATAAAAAGAAAGATCATGAGGAAATACTTGAGGAGATAATAGTTGAAAACTTCCCTAAAATGGAGAAGGAAATAACCACTCAAGTTCAAGAAATCCAGAGAGTCCCTAACAGGATAAACCCAAGGCAAAACACCCCAAGACACATATTAATCAAATTAACAAAGATTAAATATAAAGAATAAATATTAAAAGCAGCAAGGGAAAAACATCAAATAACTCACAAGGGAATTCCCATAAGGATAACAGCTGATCTTTCAATAGAAACTCTCCAAGCCAGGAGGGAATGGCAAGACGTAATTAAAGTGATGAAGGAAAATAACTTACAGCCTAGATTATTGTATCCAGCAAGGATCTCATTCAAATATGAAGGAGAAATCAAAAGCTTCACAGCTAAGCAAAAGTTGAGAGAATTTTGCATCACTAAACCATTTCTCCAACAAAAACTAAAGGACATTCTCTAGAGCAATACAATAATAGTGGGAGACTTTAACACCCCACTCATATAATCTGGCTGTAATAGACAAAGTAAAGAGGAAAACATATTAACATATGAGCCTCAAAAAATTCAGTTCACTCAGGAGAGTTTAAAAAAAAAAAAAAAGACTTCTTTGCTCACTCTGTAGAGGTTTATTGACTATTTTGTGGGTTTGGTACCACTTTGGGTAGTAGGGAGGAAGAGGTGACAAATGTGATCCTGTCCTAAATAATATATTGTGGTAAAGATAGATTTACCAATACAAAATACCAAGATGTGCCTAAAGATGAGGACACCCAAACTGGACTTTTTGTTTTCTGAACTTTTCATTTCGAGAACAAACCTCCTAATATAAGATGAACTCACCATGATTTTTTTTAAGTGTTCTTTGTGATTAAAAACAGAAAGCCATTGGTTAAGAAATTACATATACTCCTCCCCACCATCACTCCCCTTCTTTCTTCCCATTTCCCTCCCACCCTCACTGATCCTTTCCTTTGTCCATTTTCCCCTGCAAAAATAAAAAAAAAAAAAGAAAGAAATTACATATACTCCTCCCTACCATCACTCGCCTTCTTTCTTCCCATTTCCCTCCCACCCTCATTGCTCCTTTCCTTTGTCCATTTTCCCCTGCAAAAACAAACAAACAAACAAACAAACAAACAAAAAACAAAATGTTACTTCCAATGGAATATACAGACAATACAATTCTAATAAAAATTTAAATAACAAGAATTGTAGGATATATTTATGCTTAGAATTTTATTATAAATGAGAGCCTTATTTTATTCTCTGGTCAAATGAGTTTAAATTAAACTTTGCTATTACTTAAAAAGCATGAACCTAGCATTTGTTTAATTGAAATAATATATTTTTGCCATTAACGCAGTTCTGGTGTGGAAGAAACAATTCACAAATGTTAGGCACTATTATAATTCTCTCAGTGACATTTAAATTCTAGGCATGCAGAGTTTGAAGTAAAATCACCATGAAAAAAGAAAATGGTTCACTAGGAACAGTAAAGCAATAAAATCAGAAAAATTAGAGCCAAAAGCAAATAGAAAATATTTGTAGTTCTTTTAAGGCCATTATTTGAATTAACTCAGAAAGTAAGTCTCTTGTCATAGAATATAATTTTGTAATGTACAGAATTGTGTATCTGGGAGATTCATTTTATAGAAATAGGCAGATCAGAGGCAAAAGGATGCATACAGAATGAAATCATTAATCACTGCTGCATTAAAAAGTCATATTTTAACATCTGACTGGTTGAGAGATTTGGCTTAAATCAGTTTTAAAGCTTTTAGTAATAGCTGCTGCTGCTGCTAAGTAACTTCAATCGTGTCCGACTCTGTGTGACCCCATAGACAGCAGCCCACCAGGCTCCCCTGTCCCCGGGATTCTTCAGGCAAGAACACTGGAGTGGGATGCCATTTCCTTCTCCAGTACATGCAAGTGAAAAGTGAAAGTGAAGTCGCTCAGTCCTGTCTGACTCTTCGCAACCCCATGGACTACAGCCTACCAGGCTCCTCTGCCCATAGGGTTTTCCAGGCAAGAGTACTGGAGTGGGGTGCCATTGCCTTCTTCTTAGTAATAGCATGGTCATACTATTGTTTTATTGGTATTTTACTTATATATTCAAGGCATATTAATTTGCCACCTGCTTGGTGATGATATGCATGAATTGCAAATAATTATCCAATAAGAGATGTGAATTTTAAGCATGAATGTGATTGATTATGAAAAAAAAAGGTATTTGAGAATGAACAGTTTTGGCTATACCTTCACGACCCAGATGATCACGATGGTGTGATCACTGACCTAGGGCCAGACATCCTGGAATGTGAAGTCAAGTGGGCCTTAGAAAGCATCACTATGAACAAAGCTAGTGGAGGTGATGGAATTCCAGTTGAGATCTTTCAAATCCTGAAAGATGATGCTGTGAAAGTGCTGCACTCAATATGCCAACAAATTTGGAAAACTCAGCAGTAGCCACAGGACTGGAAAAGGTCAGTTTTCATTCCAATCCCAAAGAAAGACAATGCCAAAGAATGCTCAAACTACTGCACAATTGCATTCATCTCACATGGTAGTAATGTAATGCTCAAAATTCTCCAAGCCAGGCTTTAGCAATATGTGAACCGTGAACTTCCTGATGTTCAAGCTGGTTTTAGAAAAGGCCGAGGAACCAGAGATCAAATTGCCAACATCCGCTGGATCATGGAAAAAGCAAGAGAGTTCCAGAAAAACATCTATTTCTGCTTTATTGACTATGCCAAAGCCTTTGACTGTGTGGATCACAATAAACTGTGGAAAATTCCGAAAGAGATGGGAATACCAGACCACCTGATCTGCCTCTTGAGAAATTTGTATGCGGGTCAGGAAGCAACAGTTAGAAGTGGTCATGGAACAACAGACTGGTTCCAAATAGGAAAAGGAGTACGTCAAGGCTGTATATTGTCACCCTGTTTATTTAACTTATCTGCAGAGTACATCATGAGAAACGCTGGACTGGAAGAAACACAAGTTGGAATCAAGATTGCTGGGAGAAATCTCAATAACCTCAGATATGCAGATAACACCACCCTTATGGCAGAAAGTGAAGAGGAACTAAAAAGCCTCTTGATGAAGGTGAAAGAGGAGAGTGAAAAAGTTGGCTTAAAGCTCAACATTCAGAAAATGAAGATCATGGCATCTGGTCCCATCACTTCATGGGAAATAGATGGGGAAACAGTGGAAACAGTGTCAGACTTTCTTTTTCTGGGCTCCAAAATCACTGCAGATGGTGACTGCAGCCATGAAATTAAAAGACACTCCTTGGAAGGAAAGTTATGTCCAACCTAGATAGCATATTGAAAAGCAGAGACATTACTTTGCCAACAAAGTTCCGTCTAGTCAAGGCTATGGTTTTTCCTGTGGTCATGTATGGATGTGAGAGCTGGACTGTGAAGAAGGCTGAGCACCGAAGAATTGATGCTTTTGAACTGTGGTGTTGGAGAAGACTCTTGAGAGTCCCTTGGACTGCAAGGAGATCCAACCAGTCCATTCTGAAGGAGATCAGCCCTGGGATTTCTTTGGAAGGAATGATGCTAAAGCTGAAAGTCCAGTATTTTGGCCACCTCATGTGAAGAGTTGACTCATTGAAGAAGACTCTGATGCTGGAAGGGATTGAGGGCAGGAGGAGAAGGGGATGACAGAGGATGAGATGGCTGGATGGCATCACTGACTCAATGGATGTGAGACTGAGTGACCTCCGGGAGTTGGTGATGGACAGGGAGGCCTGGCATGCTGCGATTCATGGGGTCACAGAGTCGGACACAACTGAGCAACTGATGTGATCTGATTGAGTATAACTCAGAGAAGGTAATGGCACCCCACTCCAGTACTCTTGCCTGGAAAATCCCAGGGATGGGGGAGCCTGTTGGGCTGCTGTCTATGGGGTCGCACAGAGTCGGACACAATTGAAGCGACTTCATGGGGTCGCAAAAAGTCGGACACGACTGAGCGACTGATCTGATCTGATCTGAGTAGTAGTATTGAGTATAAAATTTTTGAGTGTAAAATTATGCACATGAAAACCCAGAGCATATCAATAGCTGTGGCACAATTCTGTGGGAGCTTCTTGTCTTAAGCTGTTTGCCATTTGTGCTCCTTGGTTTAGTTCTGCTGGTCCTAAAAAAAAGGTAATTTTTGTTTTTAAAAATGAGTTTGTAATAGAATGTGTTATGAGTCTGCAAGTTTACTCAATTATGTACTTGCTAGATTAGGCGTGAATATTTACTATTCAGAAATGTCACAGCTGAATTTATTTTTTTTCTCCATGAAGAAAAATATAAATCATAACAGATAAAAATTTATATTTCAAAGATGTGTAGATATTGACAATTTCATGTGGCTTAATCTAATACACCAGAAGAGCTATAACCATATGCAAGCTTTGGTGTTCTATGTTCATTTGAATGGTTGAGAGGCTCACAAAGTTGGCTAATTAGTTGTCATTCTTTCTCAATATTGAACTCATCCAATGAACAGTCACTTTGCAAAGATAAGTACATTATTTCTGATGCATGCTAAGTCACAAAGAGTCAGTCACGACTGAAGTGACTTAGCACGCATCAGAAAGAAAAAGCTAGGCTCAATCACTTGTAAGTTCTTTTTTGACTATATTTCTGTGAATCCACAAATCTATAAATCACTTAACTGTTATGTCAGATTTTGCTTCAAAAAAAAAAAAAAAAAAAAAGAAAGAAAGAAAAACAGGAGTCAGCCCTTGCTAAATTTCAGGGGTTTGAGTTGTAATTATAATTTAGAGTTGTAATTATTAATTAATTAATTATCGTTTCCTGGTACAATTCTGAGGTAGATTTCCTCAAAACAGAACTAACATAACCCCAGTACTTACACAATAAAGGAGGTTAACTTTCTTTAAAGAATGAGAAAGCTTGTTTCCAAAGGTCCCCAATTTCCAGTGGACCTGTGAATTGAAACACTGGATTTTTTGATTGCTTTTATGTGGCATATAGAGGTAATAAGATATAGAATGATCCTAATGTGAGCAAATAGAAAATCTGGTTCAACATTTCAAGCTATCATGGGTCAAAATATTTGAACAATAGTGGATCGAAAAAATCCAAACAACAGTCTCTTTTGTTATCTCAAAGAGATATGTATAGAAGGAAACCATGAAAGATTATTCATTTTATCACTGCATCCTTAGAGACTTATTTTCCTTCATCCAACTTTCCTTTCAAGTAAAGCAATACGATCAAATAATAGGCTTCCCAGGAGGCACTAGTGGTAAATAACCATCCTACCAATGCAGGAGACATAAGAGATGAGGTCCGGAAGATCCCCTGGAGGAGGACATGACAATGTACTCCAGTATTTTTGCCTGCCAGGCTTCTCTGTCCATGGGATTCTCCAGGCAAATTCCCTATGTTGTTTAACATATTGTGTAAGTAACAGTTGTTCCCTGGTTTCTCAGAGAGTCCCTGAGGGAAGCCCACTGGATTGAGTTTTGCTGTGATCAAAGGAAGCTCTACAACTTCTAAATAGGAGGGGCTTCAGAGTGATAATCTGGTTGAGGATGTTTAAGGAACATCCTCTTAAGCTGTATCATTAATTTAGACTTTATACTGATTTGAAATAGTATTAAAAGAGCTGATGAAGATTACCAAAGGGATCAATTTCCTTCCAAGCTACCACTTCCTACTGGCTCTGCTGCAATAAGTGTTGGCTTCTATCTAACTCTCCCTGGACATTGAACCCAAAGGTCCTCCTGGATTCTAGTCTAAGCAGTAACTGCAGCATTTTTTTTAAAGGAATGAATCTCATTAACATTCTATTTAAACATAATTATACTACCACAGTTCTTGCAAAATAAATGTAGACCATCATTGCATCAATTTTTATTATTACATGTATAAAATAGTTTCTGTTCATTGTGTTTTCTGGAAAGTGTTTTGCTCTTGTTTGAGTCCAGGGAAATGAGAAGCCAAGTTTCTGAATAGCATCCTATCAATATAAGATTGCTTTTTACAGGATAGTTAAGGATACAAGTTATTTCTAACAGGAAGTTTTAGGAAAATGAGACGAGAGATGTGGCATACAACTGATTAGCATTTAGAAAGTACTGAATTAAAGCCTCAAAGTGTTTGCATGTTATTTGGGCCAGGTCACTTATTTGCGTAACCACTTAACATGGGGCTTTTTACTAGTCATGAGAATGGAAGTGATTCCAAGTTAGAATCACTGAAGGAAGCTTGGTTTATTCTCCAGCATTCTTGAGCTTGGCAAAATAGATAGTATGAGGCTCAGAGCCAGTCTACTAGGGTCTAAAAATAAAAAGGTTTAGCTAACATTCATGCTTTTAAGTATTGTTATATTCAGTTAATAAGCAGCTCACAACTACCTCACCATGAAGAGCTATTTGAGAGGGCAAATATGCCCACCAGAGGTGACCTCTCGGCCTAAATATATCTTTTCTCCCAAACATTTACAATTCTATCTGTAAAACATTTTTTTTCAGTCACAAAAGAGTCATGATTTATCTTTAAAAATAAGTGCCCCATGCTTCCAAGTGCTCAATGATAAATGAGGTTGGATTGCAGATGTGATTCTTTGCTAAGTTAGAGGCTTCTTGTCAGAGTTTTCTATAGAATATCTGACATCATTATTTAAGGAAACTCAGGAATGTGCCTCTTGTTATTTTTAGAGACATAGCAGGGATTTCTTTGAGGAAACCTTTCATAGACACTGACACTAAAGTTAGAATAACTTTGAAAGCAAGTAATGGAAGATGTTCAGAAGAGAGAACAGTAGTTGAATAAGAAAAATAAACTTTTAGGGAAGTCCCTGGCATTATAGAAAAGCAGTTTATTATCTCATTAATAATCCTGTAAATTAAAGTTCAAGGACTTTTTTAGCCTACTATTTTGGTAAAAGTGAAAACAAAAGTGCTGTTGACTGTTGTGGAAGGGTTTAGGTACTCTTGAAACAATCTAAATGGTAATTTGGGAAAAGCTTCAGAAATGTACCTCATCTCGGACTCAGAAAGGCCTCTTAGAGGAATTTATCCTAAGGAAATCAATATTTGCAACAAGATTTCATCATAAAGATTTTCATTACAGTATTCTCTTTATTATTAAAAAAATGCAAATAAATAGCCTGTCTTATAGTAGAGATTGACTAAATAAATTCTGATATAATGCATATAAAACACAAAATGAAATTCTACTAAAATATTAAGATACTTGCAATGATTATTGACATAGACATTCATATATTAATTAAAAAGCAGCTAAAAGGCAGTGAGAATCAATAAAAATGTCTAGAAGGGTATACAACTGACTTCTTTCCTTTTTGAGAGTAAGCTATAGATTTTATTCTGATTTCACCAGATTTTCTGTTAATGTCCTTTTTCTTTTTTTTTTTAATTAAAGTATAGTTAATTTGAAATGTTGTGTTAGTTTCAAGTGTATAGCACAGTGATTCAGTTTTATATGGTGGCTCAGATGGTAAAGCATCTTCCTGCAATTCAGGAGACCTGAGTTTGGTCCCTGTCTCAGGAAGATCCCCTGGAGAAGGGAATGGCAACCTACTCCAATATTCTTGCCTGGAAAATCCCATGGACAGAGGAGCCTGACAGGCTACTGTCAATAGGGTCACACAGAGTCAGACATGACTGAAGTGACTTAGAATATATAATATATAAATATATGAATCTGAAAAAGAATATATATTCTTTTCCCTTATTAGTTCAATTCAGTTCAGTCCCTCAGTTATGTCTGACTCTTTGCAACCCCATGACTTGCAGCACACCAGGCCTCCCTCTCCAACACCAACTCCTGGAGCCTACCCAAACTCATGTCCATTGAGTCAGTGATGCCATCCAACCATCTCATCCTCTGTCATCCTCTTCTCCTCCTGCCCTCAATCTTTCCCAGCATCAGGGTCTTTTCAAATGAGTCAGCCCTTCACATGAGGTGGCCAAAGTATTGGAGTTTCAGCTTCAACATCAGTCCTTCCAAAGAACACCCAGGACTGATCTCCTTTAGGATGGACTGGTTGGATCTCCTTGCAGTCCAAGGGACTCTCAAGAGTCTTCTCCAAAACCACAGTTCAAAAGCATCAACTTTTACCTTATTGGTTATTGCAAAATAATGTGTATACTTCCTATGCTATATAGTAGTAGATCCTTGTCAGTTATCTATTTTATATATAGCAGTGCTGCTGCTGCTGCTAAGTCCCTCCAGTTGTGTCTGATTCTGTGCAACCCCATAGACGGCAGCCCACCAGGCTCCCCTGTCCCTGGGATTCTCCAGGCAAGAACACGAGTGGGTTGCCATTTCCTTCTCCAATGCATGAAAGTGAAGTCGCTCAGTCATGTCTGACTCTTTGCAACCCCATGGACTGCAGCCTACCAGGCTCCATGGGATTTTCCAGGCAAGAGTACTGGAATGAGGTGCCATTGCCTTCTCCATATATAGCAGTATGTATATGAGTCGGACACGACTGAGCGACTGATCTGATCTGATCTGATATATTAATCCCAAACTCCTAATTTATACCCCTCTCCCTCTTTTGTAACCATAAATTTATTTTCTGTTTATGAGTCTGCATATGTTTTATAGATAAGATCATTTGTATCTTAGTTTTAGATTTCACATATAAGCGATATGGTATGATTCTTGTCTATCTCTGTCTAACTGACTTCACTTAGTATGATATGATAATCTCTAGGTCCATCCATGTTGCTATAAATGGCATTATTTCATTATACTTTATGGCTAATATTCCATACCACATTTTCTTTATCCACTCATCTGTCATGGGTATTTGGGTTCCCTCCATGTCTTGTCTATCGTAAATAGCGCTCCTATGAACACTGTGGTGCATGTTCTTTTATTTTCCAGAATGCGGTTCAGGATACCATACTGCATTCGGTTGTCATGTCTCCTTAGGCCCTGCCAATCTGTGGCAGTTCTTCAGTCTTACCTGTTTCTCAAGACCTTGACACTTTCCAAGGGCAATGACTGGGTGTTTTGTAGAATATGTCTCAATTGGGCTTTGTCCTGTTAGGTTGGAGTTATGGATTTTGGGAAGAACACTACAGAATTTAAGTGCCATTCTCATCTCATCCTATGAGAAAGTACATGGCAGCAATCTGAGACCTGGAGATGGCATGGAGATGGCTGGGGTTAGGTAGTGTCTCCCTGGGTTTCTCAAACAAGTTTGTGCTGTTAGCAATTTCACTGTAAAGTGTATCCTGTAAGTCTCACCTTACGGAGAGGCATTCTCTAACTAGGTGATGAATATGAACCAAGCAAGTGGAATTTTCTGGACAGAATTTCCTCTCCTGTTCTGGTGACAGGAGAGGAATGAGCTGACTCTTTGACAGTATTGTTTCCTGGAAACGCGGCCAAGGGATTCATTCCTGACTCCCACCAATTTCCTCCTGTGCCCCAAACTGCATTTTGGTTCATTCTCTACAAAATAAAAACTATCAAAATCTGCTTCCAACATTACCACTTTGAAGTTGACATACTGAATTGAAAGAGATACTGGGCTTTGATGATGTATTTTTTGCACATTCAAAAGTTAACTTCCTTAACTTACAGAGAACTGCTATACATATTTAACAAAAATGGGCAAGTGATATGTTTATATAATTCATAGCAGAGGAAATAAAACTGTCTTTAACACATTTAAAATAATATTCAATATCTGAATAAGATAAATGTAAATCAAAATGACAATGATAACATTAAGAAGTTATTAGAATAGCAAAGAATGCTTGATTCCAAACTATATTCACAAAGGTTTGGGAAAACAGATGCTTCTCATTGTTTATGAAAGAGTAAATTGGTACAACTACTATTGAGAGCAATTAGATGTAATGTCTCACCAAAAAAAAAAATAATTTGACCCAGTAGTTTCACTTTTATGTTATATATTTAGTATGTATCCTTTTTTACAATAAATATTGTTGATATGCTAACATGTAAAATGTATATATTAGTAACCCAGGTTTCCCATGTTGCAGGTGGATTTTTTACCCTCTGAGTCACCAGGGAAGCCCAAGAATACTGGAGTGAGTCACCTATCCCTTCTCCAGGGGGAACTTCCCAACCCAGGAATTGAACTGGGGTCTCCTGCATTGCAGGCAGATTCTTTACCAGGGAAGCCCCTAATAGTCTTTGCAGCAAGAGAGTAAATATTGGGTTGGCCAAAAACTTCACTCAGTTTTCAGTAGAAATAAAAGACACATTTTCATTTTCACCAAGAACTTTAATGAACAGTGTATTCATTAACCAAACGACCTTTTTGGCCAACCCAATAAATTGCTCCAGCAGCATACAGCGAATGCTAAGAACTGTATGTGTACCATTAAGGGAAAAATCTCCAGCATATTTTGTTGAGTTTGAAGAAAGCCAAAAGTAAAACGTAGGGCAGACTGCTGGTTTAGTTACTAAGTCTTATCTGACTCTTGTGACCCCATGGACTGTAGCCTGCCAGGCTCCTCTGTCCTTGAGATTTCCATGGAGCAGACCAACATGTAAGATACGCTGCTGTTTGTACAGAAAATAAATATTTTATGTTATTTTAATATTTTTAGGTTCTTTCCAGTAGGATACACAGGAAACTGGTAACAGTAATTGTATCTGCAGAAGGGAATTGGATGGCTGGGTTCACTGCATACTGGTCAGCACCTTTTGAATTTTCTACCTTTTACATGTATAACCTATTCAAAACTAAGTAGCACTTTTTAAATCAAAAACAAACCAAACAAATGATCTATCACCTCTTATTTTGAAGAGTAGAGCAAATATACATTTTGGAACTGAGCCTGAAGGCTTAATTTCTGTTCTATCTACCGCTCATTTTGTGTCATGGTTAAGTTTATGAGTTAACTTGATTGGGCCACAGGGTGCCCAGATATTTGGTCAGATACTATTCTGAGTGTGACTGTGGGGATGTTTTTGGCTGAAATTGAAGTTTGAATTGGTAGACTGAGTAAAGAAGATTGTCCTCTCTAATGTGGGTGGGCCCCATCCAATCAGTTGAAGGTAGACTCTCCTGACAATAAAAGGGAACTTTTCCTGCCTGACAGCCTTAGTTATGCAAGGACATTGTCTCCCCCTAGTCTAACTGAAAATTAGGCTCTTGAGCCTCTTGGCCTTAGTAGTAGAACTACATACACCTTTGGCACTCTCCATGTCTCAGGCTTCTGGACCTGAGCTGGAATTACATCATCAGTTCTCCTGGATTCTCAACTGCTGTCTTCAGCTTGAGACTTGTCAGCTTCCATTACCAGCAAGTCAATTTCTTACAATATCTTTCTAGTATATATAATATCATATCCAAAGGAGATCACATGTGTGTGTATTAAATATTTATGTTTCCCATTTATCCTGTTCTGTTTCTCTGGAAAAACCCAATACACTTTGGAAAAGTACCAAAATAACAGAGATAACAACTGCCTCTCAGTGGTTCAATTGTCTGTATAAAATGAGAGACTTACACTAGAACAACCACATATTCCCTTGTAGACTTTTGTATAATACAATAATTTCTCTGTAGGTGATCCTTGAACCCGAGTTCTAATTTGCTCACTGCTTACTGATTATTTTCTTTAAGATCCTAGTATGCGCAGCATATCCCAAACTGAGCATGTCTATCAGCAAAGTTGATTTCCTCTCTTCTGTTATTTTCAGTGGCATCAGTTCCTTGTTGTAGGCATAACCATATTTGAGCTTGCCCCTTCTCTTTGGGCAAGGTAATACTTTGATATTTGTAATGGCAATCAAACAACTACAGAATACCAAGAGAAGAGGCAAATCAAAGGTGAATTTGAATACCAGAACTCTGAATAAAGTGCAATACCAAGTAACACAGAAGTGCTATACAGAATTCTTCAGTTGTCTGAATAGTTCTGTGTTCTAGAGTTGATATCCATCTCCAGGCAATGGGAGAATATTACCAGAGGTTTGCTTAAGCCTTGTATGAGGGTCTCCGTTGAGACTACTCATCTGTAGCTGTGCTCAAGAGAGCAAGACAGCCATTTTATTGTCTTGCTCATAGGAAAAACACTGGACACTTAAATAGCAAATAACAATCTTCTTTTACCTTGGTATATCTGGCTTATGAACAGTTAATAAGACCTCATTTTATTATTAACAATTTATGCTTCCTACAACAAGGAAATGATTGCTTCATGATCTTTCCAGGGGTCTTGTCTCCTTTGTGAAGGATTCCTCAGAAATTCTATTATAACATGTTACCAACATTCTGATTTGTCTTTTGTTCATCCCTCTTTCTCAGTCTGATGCCCAATCCTTGTGTTGTCCCCTTTGAGATGAATTCATCCTAAAGGCTCCATAACTGCTTCTCTATGTTGGAACCTCAGCATTTCCTATCCAGATTTCTGCAACAAACATTCAGAAATATCCTTTAATTCTGACTCTACCACTAAAAATCCATGCTCCATTCCCATCATTTTATGACTAATTTGCTCTAAATCCTGCTTTTTTTCTATCATTCAGTTGCTGACAAATCCTGCAGTGATTCCAGAGTCCAAAGTGATTCAAATTGTGCTGGTGGCTCAGTCATGTCCGATTCTTTGTGATCCCATGGACTATAGCCCCAACAGGCTCTTCTGTCCATGGAATTCTCCAGGTAAGAATACTGAAGTGGTTGCCATTTCCTTCTCCAGGGGATCTTCCTGACCCAGGGATTGAATCTGGGTCTCCTGTATTGCAGGCAGATTCTTTACCATCTGAGCCACCAGGGAAGTCTGAGTTGTAAGGAGTATCCATAATCAATTCCACTTCCCATACTCTATCAATATATTATTCCACCTAATAAACCACAAAGATTTGCTAATTTTATGCCTAAACTTTCTGTTCTCTCAATATTCATTCTCTGAAGTTCAGACACGATTTAGATAGATATACAACTTCATAAATATAAATATATAACTTGATAAATATTTAAGTCAAAAGTTAAAACTATTTGTATTCAGATAGGCAAGTGTTGGAAATGTTTTTGTCCTTTCCTAAGCTACATAAGGCTTCTCTGGTGGCTCAGACAGTAAAAGCATCTGCCTGCAATGCGGGGGACCCGGATTCGATTCCTGGGTCGGGAAGATCCCCTGGAGAAGGAAATGGCAATGCACTCCAGCACTCTTGCCTGGAAAATCCCATGGACAGAGAGCCTGATAGGCTACAGTCCATGGGGTCGCAAAGAGTCGGACATGACTGAGCGTCTTCACTTCACTAAACTACATAAATCTGGACAAGTTATTTAATCTCCCTGAACTTCAAATATTTAACCTGGAATTTTTCTGAGGATTAAATGATAGAAAATATTTAAGTTGTCTAACATTGCCTGGCATATAATACTTAATAAATTAATGCATATTTCCTTATTTTTAGTTTTGTATTCTTTCTGTTTTTCAAACTGCAGTAGTCTGCGTTCAGTCAGGAGAGAGAGGTCAACTATAAGTTAAACATGTATAGTTAATATGAAGAATTATTAATTATGTTAAAAGATGAACTATGTGATTTAAAGAAACTTGGTACATTACCTTGGGGTTGAGGGAGAGTAACCAAGAAAGGATAAGCTTGGAAGAGTTTCAGATCCGCTGAAGGAGGTGGAGTTCCAGCCCACTTGATAGCAGTAGTGTTTATAGGTCTGGGCAGGCTGGGCTGGTCTGGAGTTCCTGGGCAAACAAGGGGCCAGGAAAGCAGGCCTGTGAGCAGCAAGTCAACAGCTGGTGACATGGATGTGCAAGTCTCGTAGAAGGCCTTTACAGCATGCAGGCTTGCATGGGTGTGGGGCATAAATGACTGCTTGGTATGTGACCCTCCAGGATACAGATAGTTGCTAGCAGACCACACTGTGGATCCCCAGGGCCTGGAGTACAGGAGGCCTTCAGAGCAAAGGATTCTGTGAGTGTGTTTGTGTGGGGGGGGGGGGCAGGGCGAAGGGAAGAGCGGGTTGTGGTTTCTGTGTCTATAGCACCAAGGAAAGGTTGCTGCTGCTGCTAAGTCGCTTCAGTCGTGTCCAACTCTGTTACTGACATTCATAAGATGCAATGTCATGGAGGGACCGTGCTCTATCTAGGCCAGTGGCTGGGCAGGCTCCACAGGATGTTTTCACAGCCACAAGGCTGACCCCCTGGCCCTTGCAGGAAATTGCAGAAAGCTTCTTCCTCTGGTGATACCTCTTGAATGCCATCTACTGAAAAGGCTTGAAATAGTGTTACTGGTCCAGGATTCTTGGTCTTCCCCAATAAATAAAAATTGACTAGAGACCAGAAAAAAAAAAAAAAAAAAAATCAGGCAAGGCTTTGTTGGGCCTGCTGCAGCATGGCAGAGAGAGAACAAACAGGTTCCCTTGCTTGCTCACTCCCCAGAGGGGGCAAGCTTGTTCTTTAGATGGAGTGATAGTATGGGTATGTCCAGGTGTCAGGCCAGAAAGGTGTCTTAGGTGTTTTGCCAACCCCCCTGGTGGTGGTGTTGAGTGGAGGGGGATATGTACTTATTTAGCTGCCAAAACCTGTTTTTACTCCAGGCTCTTCAAAAGTAGAAGCTGGGTTTTTTGGGTCACTTTTGTATCTTTTGTGTCCAGAATTTGTCCCAGTTGTTCATGCACACAGTTATTTTTAGTCCCAAACAGTTTCTTTGTATTTTGTTGCTGGAGGAGAAGTGTGTCCAGGTGCAAGCATTGCTACACTGAGGCAAAGGATCCCAGGTCCCAGGCTTGTCTCAATTGGGCTTGCTTTAAAGACAAAGATTTCCAATAATTCTCTGGTTTATCACAGAGTATACAGTGAAGTGTGTATTTGAAGCTGAGAAGCAATATTTGCTGAGAAGCAATATAACTGGCACAAGAGCTATACTATAAAACCAATTAGCAATGTCTAATTAAGATGTAACTTTTTCCTCGTCATATTTTGTCTGAAGAAGTGGTAGGCTTTCCCTGTTGGGTGGTGTTTCCAAATGATTAACCAGGAATCCAGCAGGTTTTTCTTCATTTTGTAATAGCTGAGTCAGGGTTTGAGTACAAATGTAAGTCTTATTTATGAAATTATATGTTAAACGTGTTTAGCACCATTTTGTGTATTGGTTTATTCCAAAGAAGATGGAAACTGAATTTGGCAAGAGTCACAAAAAGTCAGACACGACTGAGAGAATTCACTTTACATCAAAAATACATGTGAAATAGCCACATAGTCTTTCTGTGGGCCCTTAGTTTTTTAAAACTGTAATTTACTACTTTTTGTGTATTAATCTCTCTTAGAAAAATTACAGTTACTCTTTTGTTGTTAAGAAAACATGCTTCCACAGCAGGCTGCAACATTTCCACACTTGTCCCTGGCCTCAGATTTCTATCCTTTAAGGTCTGTGATATTATTTCTTCTGTGTTTTGGTGAGAGCATCAGGTTCTTTTTCTTAGCTTGACTACGGTTTCTCTGTTGCTGTCTGAGCAAAGTGTCTTACAGATTTGAACCCATTCACTGCTCATCAAAACATGCCAAGCTCAATCAATAAAGTTTGATTTTTTTGTCCTTCTTCCTTTAAAGGTTTGCCTGTAGCCTAGGAATCCATCTGATGAAAGATACTAGTAACTTTTCATTCTTTGCTGGACTCTTTTCCTGTGATTTTGTCCATGTTTGGGGTCACCTCTTATACACAACTTGACCTCATCAGCCTATAGGTACAATAACTTGCCACCCTCTTTTACTTAGGGGCTCAACTAGGTTACTGTGAAGTGAAAAAGTGGGTTTGAACTCTAGCGCCTATGTGTGCTGTTTCAGTCATATCGGACTCCGTGACCTGTACTCTATTAATTGTGTGATTTTCTGAAAACTGAAGGATAATTTATTATGTGGAAATGCTTTGCACAGATTATAGAAATTAAATTGTAAGGATGCAATGCAGAGATACTGGATGATAATATTGAAGCTGACAGTGATGATTCTGTGATGACAGTGATGGTCAGA
This sequence comes from Tragelaphus eurycerus, assembly GCA_935064755.1. Lineage (NCBI taxonomy): Eukaryota > Metazoa > Chordata > Mammalia > Artiodactyla > Bovidae > Tragelaphus > Tragelaphus eurycerus. The sequence continues at coordinate 12,350,649 of CAKXYN010000016.1, forward strand.
ATTATCTAGACAAATCTGCATTAAACTTCTACTTTCTGCTTCCTAGGAAGAATAGTTCAGATTTTATCCTAGTTTTTCTCTCCTGCTACTTCCTACTTTGTAGTTATTTAATTTTTCTGTGGTATGTCATCCATGGCATTTTTGTAGGACCTACATAAAACAGAAGATAGTATTATTTCACAACAGCTGGTTTCTGGGTCAACTTAGATATCTCACATCTAGTACATTTCCAATTTAATATTAGAAATATGTTTATATTGATTTTAAACAACAGAGAAAAGTGAGAAGAGTTATAATTTAATAGATCTAAGAACTATTGGAGAGGAAAACTACAAGTAGTTAGTTCAAATTGACATCAATTCCTCATGAGATGAAGAGATATAAATGTATTTGAGAACACTGATTTCATGTTCATGAAAGGGTTATAAACTTTTCATCTTCGTAAGTGGATTTAATATTAGACTTTTCATGTATAACAGTTGTTTTGTTGTTCTGTTGAGAAGTTGTGTTCAACTCTTCGACCCCACGAGCTGCAGCACGCCAGGCTCCTCTGTCCTCCATTATCTCCTGGAGTATGCTCAAACTCACATCCACTGAGTCGGTGATACCATCCAACCATCTTATCTTCTGTGCCCACCTTATCATCTTCCCTCAGTCTTTCCCAGCATCAGGGTCTTTTGCAATGAGTCAGCTCTTTGCATCAGGTGGACAGAGTTTCGAGCTCTAGCATCAGTCCTTCCAATGACTATTCAGGGTTGTTTTCCTTTTGGATTGACTGGTTTGATCTCTTTGCAGTCCAAGGAACTCTCAAGAGTCTTCTTCAGCACCATAATTCAAAATTATCAATTCTTCGGCATTTAGCCCTTTTATGGTCCAATTCTCACATCCATATGTAACTACTGGAAAAACCATAGCTTTGACTATATGGACCTTTGTTGGCAAAGTGATGTCTGTGCTTTTTAATTTGCTGTCTAAGTTTGTCATAACTCTTCTTCCAAGGAGTAAGAGTCTTTAATTTCATGGCTGCAGTCGTGGTGAAATTGCATGGTGAAACTGCAGTCACCATTTGCAGTGATTTTAAAGCCCAAGAAAATAAAATCTGTTACTGTTTCTACTTTTTCCCTTTCTATTTGCCATGAAGTGATGGGACCAGATGTTATGATCTTAGTTGTTTGAATGTTGAGTTTCAAGCGAGCTTTTTCACTTTTCTGTTTCATCCTATTCGAGAGGTTCTTTAGTTCCTTTTCACTTATTAATAATTGTATCTTTTGTGAACAAAAACTTAGCCCCTGTTTTCTGGAAGAGTCAATTTTGACTTTTCCTTGCTTAATCTGTTTCTTTGGCCGCTTTTGTCTTTATAATTACATAATGGCCAGCCTCAGAGAATGCTGTCCCTCTCCTTGACTATTAAGCTAAAGTGCCTTTGTTCAGAACCCTGTCTACTTGGAGATGGCTAGAAGAAAGAAACTAACAAACCCTGCTGCCTAAGGTTTACCATTCTAGGAGATACTTGCAAGATTAAGTGGCCTTTTTATTTTGTTTCCTCACCTCCCCCAACCTCTGATCCATAAAAGATGCTGGCATCCAGACTCAGACAAAATGGTTTATTGAGATATTAGTCTGCCATCTTCTTGGTCAGCCCGCTTTCCTAATAAAGTCATCTTCCTTGCCTCAACACCTCATCTCTTGGATTCATTGGCCTATTGTGCCGTAAGCAGAGCAACCTTGGACTCAGTAACATGTTGAGGTTAGTGTTTAATTCCTGACAGATATTTAAGGTGAACAGAGTTAGTCCCAGTTTCTAGATGATTAAATCTGAATGCAGACTGCAGTTTGTGCCTGATGACAACAGAACTTAAAAGTCCCTTACATTGGAACCTTCAAATTGAGAACTTTCAAAAAGATAAACATGCATTTTCATGTCTAATTGTAAGTTAGTTCAATTGTCTTGCATATTTTTCAAAGTACTGTGCTGCAAGATTAAAAATGTTTTCTTTATTTTTTGTATATTATTATCATGAAACATATCATAAACCTATTACAGTACAGTACTATATATAGCCAGCTGTGTTAGTTAGGTAGCTAGGCTAACTTTGTTTGAATTACAAACTGGACTTAAAGATACTCTTTGAACAGAATTCATTTGTAAGTAGGGAACTTAGTGTATGTCCCGATACATCTTGGGTTATGCCTGTCTCATCCTGGTGGTGGTGGTTTAGTCACTAAGTTGCGTCAGACTCTTGTATTATGACCCCATGGACTGTAAGCCCACCAGGCTCCTCTGTCCATGGGATTTGCCAGGTGAGTATACTAAAGTGGGTTGCCATTTTCTTCTCTAGGGGATTTTCCATACCCAGGAATTGAATGCATGTCTCCTGCTTGGCAGGTGTATTTTTTACCACTGAGCCACCTGTCTCATCCTATCCATCTTTAAATATAAGAAACAGTGATTAGAGTATAAAACAACATTTGTGGACATAGTATATTTAATTCAGATCGGTTCAGTCATTCAGTAGTGTCCGACTCTTCTCGACCCCATGAATCACAGCATGCCAGGCCTCCCTGTCCATCACCAACTCCCAGAGGTCACTCAGACTCACATCCATCGAGTCAGTGATGCTGTTCAGCCATCTCATCCTCAGTCGTCCCCTTCTCCTCCGGCCCCCAACCCCTCCCAGCATCAGAGTCTTTTCCAATGAGTCAACACTTCACATGAGGTGGCCAAAGTACTGGAGTTTCAGCTTCAGCATCATTCCTTCCAAAGAAATTCCAGGGCTGATCTCCTTCAGAATGGACTAGTTGGATCTCCTTGCAGTCCAAGGGACTCTCAAGAGTCTTCTCCAACACCACAGTTCAAAAGCATCAATTCTTCGGTGCTCAGCTTTCCTCACAATCCAACTCTCACATCCATACATGACCACAAGAAAAACCAGAGCCTTGAGCAGACAGACCTTTGTTGGCCAAGTGATGTCTCTGCTTTTCAATATGCTATCTAGGTTGGTCATAACTTTCCTTCCAAGGAGTAGGCATCTTTTAATTTCATGGCTGCAATCACCATCTGCAGTGATTTTGGAGCCCTCAAAAATAAAGTCTGACACTGTTTCCACTGTTTCCCCATCTATTTCCCATGAAGTGATGGGACCAGATGCCATGATCTTTGTTTTCTGAATGTTGAGTTTTAAGCCAACTTTTTCACTCTCCTCTCTCACCTTCATCAAGAGGCTTTTTAGTTCCTCTTCACTTTCTGCCATAAGGGTGGTGTCATCTGCATATCTGAGGTTATTGATATTTGTCCCAGCAATCTTGATTCCAGCTTGTGTTTCTTCCAGCCCAGCATTTCTCATGATGTACTCTGCAAAGAAGTTAAATAAACAGGGTGACAATATACAGCTTTGATGTACTCCTTTTCCTGTTTGGAACCAGTCTGTTGTTCCATGACCTAACTGTTGCTTCCTGACCTGCATACAAATTTTTCAAGAGGCAGGCCAGGTGGTCTGGTATTCCCATCTCTTTCAGAATTTTCCACCGTTTATTTATCGATACAGTCAAAAGCTTTGGCATAGTCAATAAAGCAGAAATAGATGTTTTTCTGGAACTCTCTTGCTTTTTGGATGATCCAGCAGATGTTGGCAATTTGGTCTCTGGTTCCACTGCCTTTTCTAAAACCAGCTTGAACATCAGGAAGTTCACAGTTCATGTACTGCTGAAGCCTGGCTTGGAGAATTTTGAGCATTACTTTACTAGCATGTGAGATGAGTGCAATTGTGCAGTAGTTAGAGCATTCTTTGGCATTGCCTTTCTTTGGGATTGGAATGAAAACTGACCTTTTCCAGTCCTGTGGTACTGCTGAGTTTTCCAAATTTACTGGCATATTGAGTGAGCACTTTCACAGCATCATCTTTCAGGATTTGAAAGAGCTCAATTGGAATTCCATCACCTCCAATAGCTTTGTTCATAGTGATGCTTTCTAAGGCCCACTTGACTTCACATTCCAGGATGTCTGGCTCTAGGTCAGTGATCACACCATCATGATTATCTGGGTCATGAAGATCTTTTTTGTACAGTTCTTCTGTGTATTCTTGCCACCTCTTCTTAATATCTTCTGCTTCTGTTAGGTCCATACCATTTTTGCCCTTTATTGAGCCCATCTTTGTATGAAATGTTCCCTTGGTATCTCTAATTTTCCTGAAGAGATCTCTAATCTTTCCCATTCTGTTGTTTTCATCTATTTCTTTGCATTGATCACTGAGGAAGGCTTTCTTATCTCTTCTTGCTATTCTTTGGAACTCTGCATTCAGATGCTTATATCTTTCCTTTTCTCCTTTGCTTTTCGCTTCTATTTTCACAGCTATTTGTAAGGCCTCCTCAGACAGCCGTTTTGCTTTTTTGCATTTCTTTTCCATGGGGACGGTCTTGATCCCTGTCTCCTGTACAATGTCACGAACCTCAGTCCATAGTTCATCAGGTACTCTATCTATCACATCTAGTACCTTAAATCTATTTCTCACTTCCACTGTATAATCATAAGGGATTTGATTTAGGTCATACCTGAATGGTCTAGTGGTTTTCCCTACTTTCTTCAATTTAAGTCTGAATTTGGCAATAAGGAGTTCATGATCTGAGCCATAGTCAGCTCCTGGTCTTGTTTTTGTTGACTGTATAGAGCTTCTCCATCTTTGGCTGCAAAGAATATAATCAATCTGATTTCTCTGTTGACCATCTGGTGATGTCCATGTGTAGAGTCTTCTCTTGTGTTGTTGGAAGAGGGTGTTTGCTATGACCAATGCATTTTCTTGGCAAAACTCTATTAGTCTTTGCCCTGCTTCATTCCGTATTCCAAGGCCAAATTTGCTTGTTACTCCAGGTGTTTCTTGACTTCCTACTTTTGCATTCCAGTCCCCTATAATGAAAAGGACATCTTTTTTGGGTGTTAGTTCTAAAAGGTCTTGTAGGTCTTCATAGAACCATTCAACTTCAGCTTCTTCAGGGTTACTGGTTGGGGCATAGATTTGGATTATTGTTATACTGAATGGTTTGCCTTGGAAACAAACAAAGATCATTCTATCGATTTTGAGATTGCATCCAACTACTGCATTTCGGACTCTTTTGTTGACCATGATGGCTACTCCATTTCTTCTGAGGGATTCCTGCCTGCAGTAGTAGATATTATGGTCATCTGAGTTAAATTCACCCATTGCAGTCCATTTTAGTTCGCTGATTCCTAGAATGTCGACATTCACTCTTGCCTTCTCTTGTTTGACCACTTCCAATTTGCCTTGATTCATGGACCTGATATTCCAGGTGCTCTTTACAACATGGGACCTTACTTCTATCACCAGTCACATCCACAACTGGGTATTGTTTTTGCTTTGGCTCCATCCCTTCAATCTTTCTGGAGTTATTTCTCCACTGATCTCCAGTAGCATACTGGGCACCTACTGACCTGTGGAGTTTCTCTTTCAGTATCGTATCATTTTGCCTTTTCATACTGCTCATGGGATTCTCAAGGCAAGAATACTGAAGTGGTTTGCCCTTCCCTTCTCCAGTGGACCACATTTCGTCAGATCTCTTCACCATGACTCGCCCATCTTGGGTGGCCCTGTGGGCATGGCTTAGTTTCATTGAGTTAGAGAAGGCTGTTGTCTTTGTGTGATTAGATTACTAGTTTTCTGTGAGTATGGTTTCAGTGTGTCTGCCCTCTCATGTCCTCTTGCAACACTTACCATCTTACTTGGGTTTCTCTTATCTTGGACGTGGGGTAAATCTTCAAGGCTGCTCCAGCAAAGCGCAGCCTCTGTTCCTTACCTTGGATGAGGGGTATCTCCTCACTGCTGCCCCTTCTGACCTTGAACGTGGAATAGCTCCTCTAGGCCCTCCTGCGTCCGCGCAGCCACTGCTCCTTGGAAGGTGGGGTAGGTCCTCCTGGCCGCTGCCCCTGTCCTTGGGCATGGGGTAGCTCCTCCTGGCCACAGCCCCTGGCCTCGGACCTGGGGTAGCTCCTCTCAGCCGCCGCCCCTGACCTCTGACGCGGGGAGCTCCTCTCGGCCGTGGGGTACCTCCTCTCAGCAGCTCCTGCGCCGTCGCAGCCTGGCACTCTCGGGTGCTGCCCCTGACTTCGGACGTGGGGTAACTCCTCTTGGCCGCCTCCTCTCGGGCATGGGGTCCTCCCGGCTTCTGCCCCTGACCTCGGACGTGGGGCAGCCGCCGGTGCTAAAAGCACTGGTCGCAGCTGCCGGCACTAAATGTGCCTGTCATTAATTCAACTTAATGTTGAATTAAGTGTGTAAAAACTGCCTTCCATAAAGTCAATAATTATAGGAAAATAGTTCTCAAATCAAAATAATATGCAGATTTATTTTTAAAATTTAACTTATGGAACTTCAGTGTCAAATTATTTTGATAATATTCAGATCAGATCAGATCAGTCGCTCAGTAGTGTCCGACTCTTTGCGACCCCATGAACTGCAGCATGCCAGGCCTCCCTATCCATCACCAGCTCTCGGAGGTCACTCAGACTCACATTCATCGAGTCAGTGATGCCATCCAGCCATCTCATCCTCTGTCGTCCCCTTCTCCTCCTGCCCTCAATCCCTCCCAGCATCAGAGTCTTCTCCAATGAGTCAACTCTTCGCATGAGGTGGCCAAAATACTGGAGTTTCAGCTTTAGCATCAGTCCTTCCAAAGAAATCCCAGGGCTGATCTCCTTCAGAATGGACCGGTTGGATCTCCTTGCAGTCCAAGGGACTCACAAGAGTCTTCTCCAACACCACAGTTCAAAAGCATCAATTCTTCGCGCTCAGCCTTCTTCACAGTCCAGCTCTCACATCCATACATGACCACAGGAAATACCATAGCCTTGACTAGGCGAATCTTTGTTGGCAAAGTGATGTCTTTGCTTTTGAATATGCTATCTAGGTTGGTCATAACTTTCCTTCCAAGGAGCAAGCGTCTTTTAATTTCATGACTGCAGTCACCATCTGCAGTGATTTTGGAGCCCAGAAAAAGAAAGTCTGACACTGTTTCCACTGTTTCTCCATCTATTTCCCATGTAGTGATGGGACCAGATGCCATGATCTTCATTTTCTGAATGTTAAGCTTTAAGCCAACCTTTTCACTCTCCACTTTCACTTTCATCAAGAGGCTTTTTAGTTCCTCTTCACTTTCTGCCATAAAGGTGGTATCATCTGCATATCTGAGGTTATTGATATTTCTCCCGGCAATCTTGATTCCAGCTTGTGTTTCTTCCAGTCCAGCATTTCTCATGATGTACTCTGCATATAAGTTAAATAAACATGGTGACAATATTCAGCCTTGACGTACTCCTTTTCCTATTTGGAACCAGTCTGTTGTTCCACGACCAGTTCTAACTGTTGCTTCCTGACCTGCATACAGATTTCTCAAGAGGCAGATCAGGTGGTCTGGTATTCCCATCTCTCTCAGAATTGTCCACAGTTTATTGTGATCTACACAGTCAAAGGCTTTGGCATAGTCAATAAAGCAGAAATAGATGTTTTTCTGGAACTCTCTTGCTTTTTTGATGATCCAGCGGATGTTGGCAATTTGATCTCTGGTTCCTCTGCCTTTTCTAAAACCAGCTTGAACATCAGGAAGTTCACGGTTCACATATTGCTGAAGCCTGACTTGGAGAATTTTGAGCATTACTTTACTAGCATGTGAGATGAGTGCAATTGTGTGGTAGTTTGAGCACTCTTTGGCATTGCCTTTCTTTGCGATTGGAATGAAAACTGACCTTTTCCAGTCTTGTGGCCACTGCTGAGTTTTCCAAATTTGCTGGCATATTGAGTGTAGCACTTTCACAGCATCATCATTCAGGACTTGGAATAGCTCCACTGGAATTCCATCACCTCCACTAGCTTTGTTCGTAGTGATGCTTTGTAAGGCCCACTTGACTTCACATTCCAGGGTGTCTGGCTCTAGGTCAGTGATCACACCATCATGATTATCTGGGTCGTGAAGCTCTTTTTTGTACAGTTCTTCTGTGTATTCTTGCCACCTCTTCTTAATATCTTCTGCTTCCGTTAACTCCAGTGTCAAATTATTTTGATAATATTACAAATGCACAAAGATTAAAAGTAGATATATTGAAGAATCCTTGCATCCCTGGGATAAAGCCCACTTGGTCATGGTGTATGATCTTTTTAGTGTATTGTTGGATTCTGATTGCTAGAATTTTGTTAAGGATTTTTGCGTCTATGTTCATCAGTGATATTGGTCTGTAGTTTTCTTTTTTTGTGGGATCTTTGTCAGGTTTTGGTATTAGGGTGATGGTGGCCTCATAGAATGAGTTTGGAAGTTTGCCTTCCTCTGCAATTTTCTGGAACAGTTTGAGTAGGATAGGTGTTAGCTCTTCTCTAAATTTTTGGTAGAATTCAGCTGTGAAGCCGTCTGGGCCTGGGCTTTTGTTTGCTGGAAGATTTCTGATTACAGTTTCAATTTCCGTGCTTGTGATGGGTCTGTTAAGATTTTCTATTTCTTCCTGATCCAGTTTTGGAAAGTTGTACTTTTCTAAGAATTTGTCCATTTCTTCCATATTGTCCATTTTATTGCCATATAATTGCTGATAGTAGTCTCTTATGATCCTTTGTATTTCTGTGCTGTCTGTTGTGATCTCTCCATTTTCTTTTCTAATTTTATTGATTTGATTTTTCTCCCTTTGTTTCTTGATGAGTCTGGCTAGTGGTTTGTCAATTTTATTTACCCTTTCAAAGAACCAGCTTTTGGCTTTGTTGATTTTTGCTATGGTCTCTTTTGTTTCTTTTGCATTTATTTCTGCCCTAATTTTTAAGATTTCTTTCCTTCTACTAACCTTGGGGTGCTTCATTTCTTCCTTTTCCAGTTGCTTTAGGTGTAGAGTTAGGTTATTTATTTGGCTTTTTTCTTGTTTCTTAAGGTATGCCTGAATTAGAAGGAACATACCTCAACATAATAAAAGCTATATACAACAAACCCACAGCAAACATTATCCTCAATGGTGAAAAACTGAAAGCATTCCCTCTAAAGTCAGGAACAAGACAAGGATGCCCACTTTCACCATTACTGTTCAACATTGTTCTGGAAGTTTTGGCCACAGCAATCAGAGCAGAAAAAGAAATAAAAGGAATCCAAATTGGAAAAGAAGAAGTAAAACTCTCACTGTTTGCAGATGACATGATCCTCTATGTAGAAAACCCTAAAGATTCCACCAGAGAATTACTAGAACTAATCAATGAATACAGTAAAGTTGCAGGATATAAAATTAACACACAGAAATCCCTTGCATTCCTGTACACTAATAACGAGAGAATAGAAAGAGAAATTAAGGAAACAATTCCATTCACCATTGCAATGAAAACAATAAAATACTTAGGAATATATCTTCCTAAAGAATCTAAAGACCTATATATAGAAAACTATAAAACACTGGTGAAAGAAATCAAAGAGGACACTAATAGATGGAGAAATATACCATGTTCATGGATTGGTAGAATCAATATAGTGAAAATGAGTATACTACCCAAAACAATTTATAGATTCAATGCAATCCCCATCAAGCTACCAACGGTATTCTTCACAGAGCTAGAACAAATAATTTCTCAATTTGTATGGAAATATAAAAAACCTCGAATAGCCAAAGCTATCTTGAGAAAGAAGAACAGAACTGGAGGAATCAACCTGCCTGACTTCAGGCTCTACTATAAAGCTACAGTCATCAAGACAGTATGGTACTGGCACAACGACAGAAATATAGATCAATGGAACAAAATAGAAAGTCCAGAGATAAATCCACGCACATATGGTCACCTAATCTTTGACAAAGGCGGCAAGAATATACAATGGATTAAAGACAATCTTTTTAACAAGTGGTGCTGGGAAAACTGGTTGAACACTTGTAAAAGAATGAAACTAGAACACTTTCTAACACCATACACAAAAATAAACTCAAATTGGATTAAAGAGCTAAATGTAAGACCAGAAACCATAAAACTCCTAGAGGAAAACATAGGCAAAACACTCTCTGACTTACATCACAGCAGGATCCTCTATGACCCACCTCCCAGAATATCGGAAATAAAATCAAAAATGAACAAATGGGACCTAATCAAACTTAAAAGCTTCTGCACAACAAAGGAAACTATAGGCAAGCTGACAAGACAGCCTTCAGAATGGGAGAAAATAATAGCAAATGAAGCAACAGACAAACAACTAATCTCAAAAATATACAAGCAACTTCTACAGCTCAATTCCAGAAAAATAAACGACCCAATCAAAAAATGGGCCAAAGAACTTAATAGACATTTCTCCAAAGAAGACATACAGATGGCTAACAAACACATGAAAAGATGCTCAACATCACTCATTATCAGAGAAATGCAAATCAAAACCACTATGAGGTACCATTACACGCCAGTCGGAATGGCTGCGATCCAAAAATCCACAAGCAATAAATGCTGGAGAGGGTGCGGAGAGAAGGGAACCCTCTTACACTGTTGGTGGGAATGCAAACTAGTACAGCCACTATGGAGAACAGTATGGAGATTCCTCAAAAAACTGGGAATAGAACTGCCTTATGACCCAGCAATCCCACTGCTGGGCATACACACTGAGAAATCCAGAATCGAAAGAGACACGTGTACCCCAATGTTCATAGCAGCACTGTTTACAATAGCCAGGACGTGGAAGCAACCTAGATGTCCATCCACAGATGAATGGATAAGCAAGCTGTGGTACATATACATGATGGAGTATTACTCAGAGCCATTAAAACGAATACATTTGAATCAGTTCTAATGAGGTGGATGGAACTGGAGCCTATTATACAGAGTGAAGTAAGCCAGAAAGAAAAACACAAATACAGTATACTAAAGCATATATATGGAATTTAGAAAGATGGTAACAATCACCCTGCTTAGGAGACAGCAAAAGAGACACTGATGTATAGAACAGACTTTTGGACTCTGGGACCGGGAGAGGGTGGGATGATTAGGGAGAATAGCATTGTAATATGTATAATATCATATCTGAAACGAGTCAGTCCAGGTACGATGCCCTATAACAGATGCCTGGGACTGGAGCACTGGGATGACCTGGAGGGATGGTGTGGGAAGGGGGGAGGGAGGAGAGTTCAGGATGGGGAACACGTGTATTCTGGTGGCGGATCCATCTCGATGTATACTAAAAGTAATACAATATTGTAAAGTTAAGCAAAATAAAAAAAAAAAAAAAAAGAAGAAAAAAAAAAAAAAAAAATAAAAGTAGATATAAATTCCTTAAGTTTATGATTTTCATTTTACTTAAACCCAAATAAAATGTATAAATTAAGTACTAACAAAATTACAAATCAGTAACATCCAATTTAGAAACATTATATACTGTGCTAGATTATATTTTGTGGAAATCAATTTTCTATTTGAAATGAGAGTATGCTATCAACTGCCAAATCTCATGCTTTTTTATTATGACCTAAAATGTTTTATATTGACTTCATAGTCTCATTCTTTTCTTTTTCTATTTAGAGATTTGTGAGCTTTTATTTTATATACCACACTGTGATGTTATTCATCCTTCATTTGCCATCAATGCATTCATTTATATATTAAGCATATTCTATTCTTCAAATTTTTTTTATAACAATTCATGTTTATAGTTTAAAAGTACAGGTGGATTATAAAGATTACAATAAGAATGCAACATCTGTTATCCTCTTAGAACTCCTGAGACCCAGTTCCAGGTCACTTTCAACTATATTTTAGCTGTTTTTAACTTTGGTGTTTACATCCTCTGGCAGAGACAGCAAGCTGCCCACACATATCCATTATACTGTGATTTTCTTTTTAACTAATGAAATCTCAGCTTTGTTAAATTTGACAATATATCTAGCTAAAAAATTATGGTCATTTTTTGCACAAACCCCCGAAATTTGGCTGTCTCCTTGTCAGAACAATTCGTTCTAAAAATGTGTTTCACATGCTTTCTTTTGCTTTATGCCCTTCCTCCAGCTTGGGTTGCAGGCTTGATGGGTAAAGCTGTCGTAGCTACTTTGTGACTGAACTGAGACAAAGGCTAGAGGACCACAGAAATACTGGCCCTGACACTTTTGAACCACTGTCCAGGACTGGGAGTGAGTGCCCTGAATTTCTTGTTAGGTGAGCAAAAAGCAAAACCCCACTTGTTTAAGACCCTGATAATTGCAGAATTATATCTAAATCAATTACTAGATAATTAAATGTATTTCTAAATCTGTTAATCATTTCTAGGTAATATATTTACTGTACTATGTCTTGATTCAGCAAATTTAGACATTACCCATTTAGTTCCTAATATGGGAGATATACTATTTTTCTATCTCACCACATGGCGTTAGTTTATTTTACTTTTCCCAATATTATTATGTAACACTATTTGTTTATATCAATTTTCAGTAATTTGATTTAGTGAATAATTACAGTCTGTTCAGTCCTGAGTGAAACTATGTACTATGGCAATATTTCTTAAACAATTTTCTGTTTTTCCTGAAAAAAATAATTCTTCTATATAATTTATTGCTGTGTGGATCACAACAAACTGTAGAAAATTCTTAATGAGATGGGAATACCAGACCCCCTGACCTGCCTCTTGAGAAACCTGTATGCAGGTCAGGAAGCAACAGTTAGAACTGGACATGGAACAACAGACTGGTTCCAAATTGGGAAAGTAGTACATCAGGGCTGTATATTGTCACCCTGCTTATTTAACTTATATGAAGAGTACATCATGAGAAATGCTGGGCTGGGAGAAGCACAGCTGGAATCAAGATTGCCAGGAAAAATATCAATAACCTCAGATACGCAGATGATGCCACCCTTATGGCAGAAAGTGAAGAGGAACTAAAACACCTCTTGATGAAAGTGAAAGAGGAGAGTAAAAATGTTGGCTTAAAGCTCAACATTCAGAAAACTAAGATCATGGCAGCCAGTCCCATCACTTCATGGCAAATAGATGGGGAAACAGTGGAAGAGGTCAGTGGCTGATTTTAGTTTTTTGGGCTCCAAAATCACTGCAGATGGTGACTGCAGCCATGAAATTAAAAGACACTTACTCCTTGGAAGGGAAGTTATGACCAAACCAGACAGCATATTCAAAAGCAGAGACATTACTTTGCCAACAAAGGTCCATATAGTCAAAGCTATGGTGTTTCTAATAGTCATGTATGGATGTAAGAGTTGGACTATAAAGAAAGCCGAGCACTGAGGAATTGATTTTGAACTGTGACATTTGGAGAAGACTTTTGAGAGTCCTTTGGACTGCAAGGAGATCCAACCATTCCATCTTACAGGAAATCAGTCTTGAATATTCATTGGAAGGACTGATGCTGAAGCTGAAATTCCAATACTGTGGCCACCTGATGCAAACAACTGACTCATATGAAAAGACCCTGATGATGGGAAAGATTGAGGGCAGGAGGAGAAGGGGACGACAGAGGATAAGATGGTTGGATGGCATCACCAAATGACTGGACATGAGTTTGAGTAAACTCCAGGAGTTGCTGATGGACAGGGAAGTCTGGCATGCTGCAGTCCATGGGGTCACAAAGAGTTGGACACAACTGAGTGACTGAACTGAACTGATCATGTAAGTAACCAATTAGTTAAAAATTTTTTTGAGACATCCTTCTGGAAGACTCCATCTTCCTACCTCAGTGTGAACTGTCTGCTTGTTAGCCTCGGCATGTGGATCCCATGTGTTAAACTTTCTCCTTTGCTTTGGTGAAGCCCATCCTTCAGTAGATTACTGAGAAGGGGTACAGAAAATTTGTGGATCTGAAAGTATCAGTATCCTAATCTCAAACTAATTGATGATTGCCTGGATTTAATTCCAAATTAAATAAAGAGTGTTTTATTAAAATCTGAAAGTATTTTTGTAGACTGGAATGTTTAGGTTTGCTGTTGAGACATGTTTAAATACTTTAAGGTAACCCATTTTATCTCTTTACCCTGGGCTTTATATTTCCAATCCTTTACATGCAATCTTTTTTTTTTTCGACTCTCTGAAATGTAAAAGTTTTTCTTTTGTTATATATATTTTGTGATCTTTTTATTTTTCTTTCTGAGAGTTGTTTGTTTGTTTGTTTGTTTTTCCTCATATTTGGCTACTTTGGTTGACTTTTCTGTAGTCTCAGCTCCCAAGATGTTGTTACAGTTCTGATTGCTGCTGCAGCAGCAGTCATGTCCAACTCTGTGTGATCCCATGGTCTATAGCCCACCTGGCTTCTCTGTCGATGGGATTCTTTAGGTAAGAATACTGGAGTGGGTTGCCATGCTCTCCTCCAGGGGATCTTGTGGATCCAGGTATTAAACCTATGTCTCTAAGTCTCCTGCATTGGCAGGCAGGTTCTTTACCACTAGCGCCACCTGGAAAGCCCACAGTTCTGAAAAACCTCTTTTAAATATAATGCTAATCTTTTTACATGCAATATTATGAATACAAACATTAACATATTGATTGTACTTTTTGAAGTCTTATTTGCTTCTTATGCTATGTTGGAGAAGACTGTTGAGAGGCCCTTGGACTGCAAGGAGATCCAACAAGTCCATCCTAAAGGAGATAAATCCTGGGTGTTCATTGGAGGGACTAATGCTAAAGCTGAAACTCCAATACTTTGGCCACCTCATGCAAAGAGTTGACTCATTGGAAAAGACCCTGAGGCTGGGAGGGATTGGGGGCAGGAGGAGAAGGGAATGACAGAGGATGAGATGATTGGATGGCATCACCGACTCGATGGACATGAGTTTGAGTGAACTCTGAGAGTTGGTGATGGACAGGGAGGCCTGGCATGCTGCGATTCATGGGGTCGCAAAGAATCGGACATGACTGAGTGACTGAACTGAACTGAATCTTTTTACATACAATGTTATGATTACAAACCTTAGCATTTTGATTGTACTTTTGAAGTCTAATTTGTTTCTTATGTTACATTTATTTGCTGGTTTAAACCTCTTTGATACTGAAAACTTTCCTCAAATGCCGAGTGCCACTGATGATTTGTGTGATGATGATGATGGTGTGATCACTCACTTAGAACCAGACATCCTGGAATGTGAAGTCAAGTGGCCTTAGGAAGAGCCTTAGGAAGCATCACTATGAACAAAGCTAGTGGAGGTGATGGAATTCCCATTGAGCTATTTCAAATCCTAAAATATGATGCTCTGAAAGTGCTGCACTCAATATGCCAGCAAATTTGGAAAACTCAACAGTGGCCACAGGACTGGAAAAGGTCAGTTTCATTCCAATCCCAAAGAAAGGCAATGTCAAAGAATGCTCAAACTACCGCACAATTGCACTCATCTCACATGCTAGTAAAGTAATGCTCAAAATTCTCCAAGCCAGGCTTCAGCAATTCATGAACCGTGAACTTCCAGATGTTCAAGCTGGTTTTAGAAAAGGCAGAGGAACCAGAGATCAATTGCCAACATTGGCTGGATCATGGTAAAAGCAAGAGAGTTCCAGAAAAACATCTATTTCTGCTTGATTGACTATGCCAAAGCCTTTGACTGTGTGGATCACAATAAACTGTGGAAAATTCTGAAAGAGGTGGGAATAACAGACCACTTGACCTGCCTCTTGAGAAATCAGTATGCAGGTCAGGAAACAACAGTTAGAACTGGACATGGAACAACAGACTGGTTCCAAATAGGAAAAGGAGTACGTCAAGGCTGTATATTGTCATCCTGCTTATTTAACTTACATGGATAATATATCATGAGAAATGCTGGGCTGGATGAAACACAAGCTGAAATCAACATTGCCGGGAGAAATATCAATAACCTCAGATATGCAGATGACACCACCCTTATGGCAGAAAGTGAAGAAGAACTAAAGAGCCTCTTGATGAAAGTGAAAAAGGAGAGTGAAAAGTTGGCTTAAAGCTCAACATTCAGAAAACTAAGATCATGGCATCTGGTCCAATCACTTCATGGGAAATAGATGGGGAAACAGTGGAAACAGTGTCAGACTTTATTTTTTGGGCTCCAAGATCACTGCAGATGGTGACTGCAGCCACGAAATTAAAAGATGCTTACTCCTCGAAAGGAAAGTTATGACCAACCTAGACAGCATATTAAAAAGGAGAGACATTACTTTGCCATGAAAGGTCCATTTGGTGAAAGCTGTGGTTTTTCCAGAAGTCATGTATGGATGTTAGAGTTGGACTATAAAGAAAGCTGAATGCCAAAGCAAAGATGCTTTTGAACTGTGGTGTTGGAGAAGACTCTTGAGAGTCCCTTGGACTGCAAGGAGATCCAACCAGTCCATCCTAAAGGAGATCAGTCCTGAGTGTTCATTGGAAGGACTGATGTTAATGCTGAAACTCCAGTACTTTGTCCACCTGATGCGACGAACTGATTCATTTGAAAAGACCCTGATACTGGGAAATATTGAAGGAAAGAGGAGAAGTGGAAGACAGAGGATGAGATGGTTGGATGGCCTCATCAACTCAATGTACATGAGTTTGAGTAAACTCCAGGAATTGGTGATGAACATGGAGACCTGGTGTGCTGCAGTCCATGGGGTCACAAAGAGCTGGACATGACTGAGCAACTGAACTGTACTGAATGATGATTTATTCACAATTAAGGCTAAGTCATTAATAAATTATTAAGTGCTCCAAGTAGGATCATAGCTTGTCAAATGGTGGTCTTCAATTTAGGGCAGGGTTTCTAAATATCAGCATTATTGCAATATTAGCATCTTGTGCTGGATGATTCTTTATTATGGTGAGTGGGGTTGTCTTGTACACTGCAGTAAATTTAGTATCATCCATGTCTTCTGTGTGTTAGTAGCATTCCTTCTGAATGTGACAACCAAAAATGTCTTCAGATATCACCAAATGTCCTTTGGAGGAACGTCATCATCACAATTGATAAGCATTGCTAGGGAGTTGGTTGTTTGATGTATCTGCCTACTTTCTTGTATGATGACCACAACTGTCTACTGAATGTGGGCTTCTGTAGCTATATAAGAGACAGGGTTCTCCAAAGAAATAGAACCTAGGAAATCGACTACAAAACTTTTAGAACTAATAAGTTATTTAGCATGGTTGCTACAGCTGAAATTAATGTACAGATATAGTAACTTGACCTATATCTTATATTTGCTACCATCCTTCACAATAAACCATCAAGAGTTCCAGAGAAAACCTGAATACATAATGCAGAGGGAGAAATGTGATTACATTAAGTTTAAAATTAAAGTTTTAAACTGGATTAAATTAAGTGAGAAGGAAATCTGAAAAAGAGAGCATATATGTATACATATAGCTGATTTAGTTTACTATTCAGTAGAAATTAACACAATATTTTATTTTATTTATTTATTTTTTATTACTCAACCTGCACTTTATTTTTTTAAATTTATTTATTTTAATTGGAGGCTAATTATAATATTGTAGTGGTTTTTGCCATACATTGACATGAATCAGCCATGGGTGTACATGTGTTCCCCATCCTGACCCTCCCTCCCAGCTCCCTCCCCATCCCAGCTCCCTCCCCATCCCATCCCTGAGTCGTCCCAGTGCACCAGCCCTGAGCACCCTGTCTCATCTATTGAACCTGGACCTGTGATCTGTTTCACGTATGATAATATATATGTTTCAATGCTATTCTCTCAAATCATCCCACCCTCACCTTCTCCCGCAGAGTCCAAAAGTCTGTTCTTCACATCTGTGTCTTTTTTGTTATCTCGCATATAGAGTCATCGTTACCATCTTTCTAAATGCCATATATATGCGTTAATATACTGTATTGTTAACACAACATTTTAAAGTAACTGTTCCAGTTCCAATGAAATTTTTAAAAAGATAAAAGTTAAGAATTTTAGCAATTAAAAAATAAACTAAATTTTAAACCAATTTTTTTGAAATTATTACATTTGACCAGGTTTTCATTAAGTGATGTGAAAATGATATTTCATATATCATCACTGATGATTGATTGGAGAGGCATAAAACTATATAATGGTGTACATTGCTTAGTTTAGACAGCTCAAGAAACCAACCATGTGACTATAGTAATGTATGCTGTTTCCTTAATTAGTACACCAGAGGTACTATCATTTCAAAATATAAACTCAGCAATATTAATTTCACTGCAAAATATTGTTTATAGAATTATTGTTGTATAAAATTCCTTGAATACATTATTCTTACAATTTGAATTCTCCCCTTTATGTTATTTTAGCTGAGTATACAAATTCTTAACTCAGTTACTAGCATAAATCTTTAATAAAACTACATTTGTGTTAAAACATGACACAATTTGACCCTTTATCTGAATCGTACCAACGCTTTTTATTGCCCAAGGATCTGAGGAAAGGATGATTTTGATGAATTATTAATGCAATTCCTGCTGTAAAAAATGCAAACCAGTGGCTACTGCAAGCCTCTTGGAGACAATTCCTTGGTCCTGACCCACCAAACTGCGATGTACCACTCCTGGAAAGGATCCAATGACATTGATCTATAGTACTGGGAAAGACTTAGGATATAAAGGTTTCCCAGAATTTTTTGATTAACTCATGCATGTGATATGCTAATAAATTCAAGGAAGAACCATGCATCTGATTTAACTACAATCTATAAGCTATCATTTAAATTTATGCTTTATCTAAGTGCTGTCTGAGATCTGGCCAGGGTGGGGACAGTTAAGCTGTCATAATAGTCAACAGTAAGGGCAATTCTATGAGGTTGCTGAAGAGTGTTCTACAAATGTTGTTGCTGCCGATGGTATAATCTTCAAGAAGTACTTCAGAAGCAGTTCTCTTGTGTCACATCTTCAAATAGTCTTCCCACAATTTATTAATTCCTAATGCTGTCTCCCCAAATCAAAAACAAAACAAAAAGCCCATGGAATTTTAAAAATTTCCTTCTACTTGATTGCTGTCTGTGGCAAACTGGCTTTCTCTGACTTAATATCCTGTATTGTGGTTTAAATCTATATTTTAATGCATAGCCTCTTAGTGATTATTAATTTAATAGTTCCTAAATATTTTATATGAGATCCTTTATGAAATGAAACTACTTATTAAGAAAAACAGCCACTGAAGTGTTTATACAAATAGCCATATTAAGCAGTTTTAACCAAGATGGGCTTCAACAAAGGGAATTCACTTATTCAGTAGGTAAGCAGAGTGACATGTTTTCATAGTGATTGTGTTTATCATGAAAGTCAGTCTGATACTGTGCCCCATTGTGAAACAAGGGTAAGTCTGAAAACACCTTTAAAATCTGTTTAGCCAAGTGATTGGAATAGCTGCAAGGAGAAATAGCATCGAGTTTGAGAAATGACAAGTCTAGAAGTATAGGTTTGTCAGTGTTTCCGTGAGAAATTATATTTTCCATTCCCTTCCATCCAATGATCATATGCATATATTACATTAGTTCAGTTCAGTCGCTCAGTTGTGTCCAACTCTTTGCAACTCCATCAACTGTAGCATGCCAGGCTTCCCTGTCCATCACCAGCTCCTGGAGCTTGCTCAAACTCGTGTCCATTGAGTCCATGATGCCATCCAACCACCTCATCCTCTGTCATCTCCTTCTCCTCCCAACTTCAAACTTTCCCAGCATCAGGGTCTTTTCCAATGAGTCAGTTCTTTGTATCAGGTGGCCAAAGTATTGGAGCTTCAGCTTCACCATCAGTCCTTCCAATGAATATTCAGGACTGATTTCCTTTAGGATGGACTGGTTGGAGCTCCTTGCAGTCCAAGCGACTCTCAAGAGTCACTTGTATTTATTGCATACATATAGTCATATTTATTAGATAAACAAAACATATAAATTCATATTCAACTTTTATATTTGTGCCTAGGTTTAATAAATAGGCACAGATTTATTTATTAAAATGAAATTAGCTATTTAAATTAGACTAGTTATTTAAATTTTGAATAGTTTTAAAATTAGACTAGTTTTAAATTAGACTAGTTATTTAAATTAGACTAGTTATTTTCTTAAAATTCAAAAAAGCAAGTAAAATCATCCTTAGAATATGTTTCTTATAAATTAAATTTTAGTGTGAAGATACAGACTAACATACTTAACTATTTTAAAATCTGACTAAAGGAATACAGTGATAGTAAATCATTGAGCTTTAATTTCCTGCTACGGCAATGATAAGACTGGGATGGCAAAAAGTAGGGGATGGATTCTATTCTTAAATTTGTGCTGGACTTGCCAATACTCTCACTGACTACTGCACAGCATTACTCCTGACAATGTAGAAGCTGAGTTCTCTCTGGAAAACATGGTCTTTCATTAAACTGTAAAATTTTAGATAAATATTTAACTCCTCCATATAGAAAAACTTTACAAAGTTTTTTAAAAGATTAATGCTTTTTGTAGATGATGATAGCTGATGCTATCATTCTGGTTGTCCTTTTTTCAAAAAAAAAAAAAATTCAATAAGTATCAATCATCCACAAAGTGCAAAGACTACAGAGATATAAAGCTAAATAAGAAAGTTCTAGGCTTTCCAGGAACATCCAAAGTGCACAGTTTAGGAGACAAGTCATTCAATCCACACATTTCTAATTGTATTTCTCAGGTACTCAAAGAGTTTAGGTTCATAAGTGCTACATACCACCATACATTATCTAAAAAAAATTAGAACTTTGAGAAAAAGAAAAACAGTATAAAATTATAGCAGGCTCTTTATATTTGCCTATACAGAGCACAACATAAAAGGAATTAAAAAGAAGTAGGTGGGTAAGTTCTTTTGCATCATTTTTTAAGAGTCTGCATATAAGCAATATCATACAATATTTCTGTCTCTGACTTCACTCAGTATAACAATCTCTAGGCTATCCATGTTGCTGCAAATGGCATTATTTCATTGTTTTTAAGGCTGAGTAATATTCCAATGTATATATGTACCACATCTTCTTTTTCCTTTCCTCTGTTGATGGACATTTAGGTTGCTTCCATGTCTTGACTATTTTAAGTTGTGCTGCGTTGCACATTGGGGTGCATGTTTCCTTTCAGAACAAGTTTTTCTCCGGATAAATGCCCAGGAGTGGGATTGCAGATCATTCTGTAGTTCTGTTTTTAGTTGTTTGAAAAGCCCCCATATTTTCCATAGCGGCTGCACCGGTTTACACTGTCACCAACAGTGTGGGAGGGTTCCGTTCTTTTCACATCCTCTCCAGCATTCACTGTGTGTGAATTTTTTGATGATAACCATTCTTACGGGTGTGATGTGATATTTCTTTGTAATTTTGATGTGTATTTCTTTAATTATTAGCGGTGTTGAACATCTTTTCATGTGCCTTTTGGCGATCTGTATGTCTTCTTTGGAGAAATGTGTATTTAGGTCTTCTACCCAATTTTTGATTGAGTTATTTATTTTGATGATGTTAAACCTCATGAACTATTTGTAAATTTTGGCAACTAATGCCTTGTTGGTCATATCATTGGCAAGTGTTTTCTCCCAATCTGTGGGTTGTCTTTTCATTTTGTTTATAGTTTCCTTTGCTGTGCAAAAGCTTTTTGAGTTTAATTAGGTCCCATTTGTTTGTTTTTGTTTTTATTTCCATTACTCTGGGAGATGGATCGAAAAAGATATTCCTGTAATTCATGTCAAAGAGTGTTCTGCCTATGTTTTCCCTAAGACTTTTATTGTGTTTGGCCTCACATTTAGATCTTTAATCCATTTTGAGTTTATTTTTATGTGTAGTGTTAGAGAATGTTCTCATTTCATTTTTTACATGCAGCTGTCCAGTTTTTCCAGCACCATTTATTGAACAGACTGTCTTTCCTCAGTTGTATAGTCATGCCTTCTTTGTTGTACATTGATTATCATAGGTGTGTGGGTTTATTTCTGGGCTTCCTTTATAAAATAGAAACCGACTCACAGGCTACAAACTTATGGTTACCAGGGGGGACGGTTAGGTGGAAGGATAGTTACGGAGTTTGGGGGTTTGATACGTATGCATCAGATCAGATCAGATCAGTCGCTCAGTCGTGTCCGACTCTTTGTGACCCCATGAACCGCAGCACGCCAGGCCTCCCTGTCCATCACCAGCTCCCGGAGGTCACCCAGACTCACACCCATCAAGTCAGTGATGCCATCCAGCCATCTCATTCTCTGTCATCCCCTTGTCCTCCTGCCCTCAATCCCTCCCAGCATCAGAGTCTTCTCCAATGAGTCAACTCTTCGCATGAGGTGGCCAAAATACTGGAGTTTCAGCTTTAGCATCATTCCTTCCAAAGAAATCCCAGGGTTGATCTCCTTCAGAATGGACTGGTTGGATCTCCTTGCAGTCCAAGGGACTCTCAAGAGTCTTCTCCAACACCACAGTTCAAAAGCATCAATTCTTCAGTGCTCAGCCTTCTTCACAGTCCAGCTCTCACATCCATACATGACCACAGGAAAGACCATAGCCTTGACTAGGCGAACCTTTGTTGGCCAAGTGATGTCTCTGCTTTTGAATATGCTATCTAGGTTGGTCATAACTTTCTTTCCAAGGAGTAAGCGTCTTTTAATTTCATGGCTGCAGTCACCATTTGCAGAGAATAGCAAGAAGAGATAAGAAAGCCTTCTTCAGTGATCAATGCAAAGAAATAAAGGAAAACAACAGAATGGGAAAGACTAGGGATCTCTTCAAGAAAATCAGAGATACCAAAGGAATATTTCATGCAAAGATGAGCACGATAAAGGACAGAGATGGTGTGGACCTAACAGAAGCAGAAGATATTAAGAAGAGGTGGCAAGAATACACAGAAGAACTGTACAAAAAAGAGCTTCAAGACCCAGATAATCATGATGATGTGATCACTGACCTAGAGCCAGACATCCTGGAATGTGAAGTCAAATGGGCCTTAGAAAGCATCACTACAAACAAAGCTAGTGGAGGTGATGGAATTCCAGTGGAGCTATTCCAAGTCCTGAAAGATGATGCTGTGAAAGTGCTGCACTCAATATGCCAGCAAATTTGGAAAACTCACCAGTGGCCACAAGATTGGAAAAGGTCCGTTTTCATCCCAATCCCAAAGAAAGGCAATGCCAAAGAATGCTCAAACTACCGCACAATTGCACTCATCTCACACGCTAGTAAAGTAATGCTCAAAATTCTCCAAGCCAGGCTTCAGCAATATGTGAACTGTGAACTTCCTGATGTTCAAGCTAGTTTTAGAAAAGGCAGAGGAACCAGAGATCAAATTGCCAACATCTGCTGGATCATGGAAAAAGCAAGAGAGTTCCAGAAAAACATCTATTTCTGCTTTATTGACTATGCCAAAGCCTTTGACTGTGTGGATCACAATAAACTATGGAAAATTCTGAAAGAGATGGGAATACCAGACCACCTGATCTGCCTCTTAAGAAATCTGTATGCAGGTCAGGAAGCAACAGTTAGAACTGGTCATGGAACAACAGAGTGGTTCCAAATAGGAAAAGGAGTACGTCAAGGCTGCATATTGTCACCATGTTTATTTAACTTATATGCAGAGTACATCATGAGAAATGCTGGACTGGAAGAAACACAAGTTGGAATCAAGATTGCCGGGAAAAATATCAATAACCTCAGATATGCAGATGACACCACTCTTATGGCAGAAAGTGAAGAGGGGCTAAAAAGCCTCCTGATGAAAGTGAAAGTGGAGAGTGAAAAGGTTGGCTTAAAGCTCAACATTCAGAAAACGACGATCATGGCATCTGGTCCCATCACTGCATGGGAAATAGATGGGGAAACAGTGGAAACAGTGTTTTTCTGGGCTCCAAAATCACTCCAAAATCACTACGTATGCATCACATCAGATCAGATCATATCAGTCGCTCAGTCGTGTCCGACTCTCCGCGACCCCATGAACCGCAGCACGGCAGGCCTCCCTGTCCATCACCAGCTTCCGGAGGTCACTCAGACTCGCATCCATCGAGTCAGTGATGCCATCCAGCCATCTCATCCTCTGTCGTCCCCTTCTCCTCCTGCCCTCAATCCCTCCCAGCATCAGAGTCTTCTCCAATGAGTCAACTCTTCGCATGAGGTGGCCAAAATACTGGAGTTTCAGCTTTAGCATCATTCCTTCTAAAGAAATTCCAGGATTGATCTCCTTCAGAATGGACTGGTTGGATCTCCTTGCAGTCCAAGGGACTCTCAAGAGTCTTCTCCCACACCACAGTTCAAAAGCATCAATTCTTCGGCACTCAGCCTTCTTCACAGTCCAGCTCTCACATCCATACATGACCACAGGAAAGACCATAGCCTTGACTAGGCGAACCTTTGTTGGTAAAGTAATGTCTCTGCTTTTGAATATGCTATCTAGGTTGGTCATAACTTTCCTTCCAAGGAGCAAGCGTCTTTTAATTTCATGGCTGCAGTCACCATCTGCAGTGATTTTGGAGCCCAGAAAAACAAAGTCTGACACTGTTTCCACTGTTTCCCCATCTATTTCCCATGAAGTGATGGGACCAGATGCCATGATCTTCGTTTTCTGAATGTTGAGCTTTAAGCCAGCCTTTTCACTCTCCACTTTCACTTTCATCAGGAGGCTTTTTAGCCCCTCTTCACTTTCTGCCATAAGAGTGGTATCATCTGCATATCTGAGGTAATTGATATTTCTCCCGGCAATCTTGATTCCAACTTGTGTTTCTTCCAGTCCAGCATTTCTCATGATGTACTCTGCATATAAGTTAAATAAACATGGTGACAATATGCAGCTTTGACGTACTCCTTTTCCTATTTGGAACCAGTCTGTTGTTCCATGACCAGTTCTAACTGTTGCTTCCTGACCTGCATACAGATTTCTTAAGAGGCAGATCAGGTGGTCTGGTATTCCCATCTCTTTCAGAATTTTCCATAGTTTATTGTGATCCACACAGTCAAAGGCTTTGGCATAGTCAATAAAGCAGAAATAGATGTTTTTCTGGAACTCTCTTGCTTTTTCCATGATCCAGCGGATGTTGGCAATTTGATCTCTGGTTCCTCTGCCTTTTCTAAATCCAGCCTGAACATCAGGAAGTTCACGGTTCACATATTGCTGAAGCCTGGCTTGGAGAATTTTATATTTAAAACAGATAGCCAACAAAGGCCTAGTTAATAGGTATATTAATTCTCCCTTAATAGGTAATTAATAGATAATTAATTGTGTATAGCACAAGGGACTCTGCTTAGTATTCTGTAACAATCTTATTGGGAAAAGAATTGAAAAAGGATACAGGTATATGTATAACCATCACTTGGTTTTATATCTGAAACAAACACATCACTATTAGTCAACTATATCCCAATATAAAATAAAAAGTTTAAAAAGAAACCAAAAAAAAGAAAACAGGTGGGAACTCTAAATACATTCTTCAGGAAAAGATCCCATTATCAAATATATCAAACACTTCACAGAAATTCACAGTGCTTGATGGTTAATACTTCCTTATCAGACTACTATCTCTGATATCATCAGAAAGGCAGGGGAGGGAGTGGGACTGCAAAGTGTGTTGAGGATCATTTGCTTCTTGATGTTTGATATTTCTGGGTTGATGGTAGCTGGGGTCCAGAAGCTACCTATAGGTGCAATGAAATTCTCTAACACTGCCTTTGCTCTTTCCCTAAAGTCTGCTGCATTTGCCCTAGATCCCTACTCTTGCTATTCAGGTGGTATTTTAGACACTCATGATATGTAGACTAAGATTAAACAAACAAACACTGCATTTAGAGACTGATTCAGTGGAAAGAGGAGCCTCAGATAGGATGTGGTCCATCTGGATGAGGATGGACCACATCCACCTCAGATGGATGTGGTCACCATCCACTGACATGCTGACTCTGAGTTTCTCTTTCTCTTGTTTGTCTTTGATTGGAAGTCAGTTTTCTCAACAGTGTTTGACTTTCAGGGTTACTTTTCTTTCTAATAACTTAGACCACGTTATATACTAAACTCTTTGCTAGTAAGTAAAATCTATATTTATAATTCTTAAAATACTAAGAATATAGCACAATAAATGAAAGAAGATTATAGGAGATATTCCTGCTTCTTCCCTCCTTTTCTCCATCCTCTCCCTCACTCTTTTCCTGTATTTCTTACTTTCTTCTTCTTGCCTTTCTTCTCTCTCTCTTCCACTCCTTTCCTCTCATCTATAATCTGTTCCTATTCCCTGCCTCTGTTAAATAGTGAAAATTTATTCAAGAAACTATGAACAAAATTTGTTCTAATTATCCATTGCTATTTAACAAATCACACAAAACTTAGTGGGTTAAAATAACATTTAAACTTATGAATCTGCAATTTGGACTTAAATCAGAAGAAAAGGCAAATCTGCTCATGTTCTGGGTTTCCCTGATGGCTCAGACAGTAAAGAATCTGCCTGCAGTGCAGGAGACCTGGGTTCAATCCTTGGGTCTGGAAGATCCCCTGGAGAAGGAAGGACTACTCACTTCAGTATTCTTGCCTGAAGAATCCCATGGACCAAGGAGCCTGGCGAGCTACAGTCAGTGGGGTCTCAAAGAGTCAGATATGACTGAATGACTAGGCATGCAAGAACCTTCATGTTCTATCAGCTGAGGTGGCTTGATTTGGGACTGGAGTATTTGTTTTTAAGATGGCTCACTCATGAAAAGAAAGTCGATACTGGTTGTTGGCAGACTAGAGCCTCAGATTCCCCTTCTCAAGCCTCTCTGTGGGCTTGGTCTTCTTTCCACCATGTAGGTGAACTTCTAGGGAAATGATTTTAAGAGAGGGAGTTGAGTGGAAGCTATACTACCTTTAATGATATAACCTCAGAAGTTGTATAGAATTATTTTCTACTCCTCCATAAGCTGAAGCAGTTACAAATGCCCACTGAGATTTAAGGATGAAAAGTGAAAGTGAAAGTCACTCAGTGGTGTCTGACTCTGTGACCCCATGGATTGTAGCCTGCCAGGCTCTTCTGTCCATGGAATTCTTCACGCAAGAATACTGGAGTGGGTAGCCATTCCCTTCTCCAAGGATTGAACCTAGGTCTCCCACATTGCAGGCAGATTCTTTACCAGTTGATCCACCAGGGAAGTCCAAGAATTCTGGAGTGGGTAGCCTATCCCTTCTCCAGCAGATCTTCCTGACCCAGGAATTGAACCAGGGTATCCTGCATTGCAGGTGGATCCTTTACCAACTGAGCTACCAGGGAAGGCCCTGGATTTAAGGATAGGAGGGGACAAGGACTCCACTTCTTATTGAGGGAATGATAAGCTTCTGGAAAAGCACATGAGGTGGAAAACATTGCTGTATCCATATAGACTACAAAGGAAGACACGTTTCCTAGCCTTAAGCTGGGGTTTTAGACAAGTGAACAATTCCATGGTACTGTGTCATTTTGTGACTAGAGGACAGGATCTATGGAAACCTAGTCCTAAAGGTTTCCTGGAGGAAGTGACAGCCATGCTGAGATCTAAAAGCTGAGTAAAATCAGAAGTTTAAGTTTGAATGGAGGCAGAAAAATGTTTCAGTGGTTTAACTACCACCATAATAATAACTTTCTGCTATAATCTTCCTAGAGTTTATAATTCTGATTCCTGTAAAAATGCTGATACTCTTAGAAACAGTAGCAATTCTTCATGGAAACTCAACTTAGTTGAGTACCTCCCATGTGTCAGACATCGTGCTACTTACTTTCTTTATATTCTTCACCTAAAATTTTTATGAAGATTTCATAGAAGAGTATTATCCTCTTATATAATTGAAGAAACGGAGGCTTAGATACAATTTAGCTGATGTATGATCTAAATCAAGGCCTGCCACATCTTTTTTTTTAAATTTTTATTTTATTTTTTAACTTTATAATATTGTATTGGTTTTGCCATATATCAAAATGAATCTGCCACAGGTATACATGTGTTCCTCATCCTGAACCCTCCTCCCTCCTCCCTCCTCTCTCTCCATACCCTCCTCCCTCTGGGTCATGACAGCACATCTTCAGCTACCTCATACTCCACTTTCAGAAATATGTGTGGCCCTCAGAGGATTAACAGTTTAACAGCCAGAATAATATCAATGAAAATAAAATTAACAACTACTAAATGCTGACTCTATGTCAGACACTGTTCTAGGTTCTTGGAATGTATAAGCTCACTTATCTACCAATTCTGCGTGAAATAATTCATCAGGCACTTTACTGAAAGAACATTTTCACTTGGGTGGTTAGATGGAGAAAGACGAGAACAGCAGATACTTGGGACAAGTGGATAAGGAGGAAGACTATGAATTTGGTGTCAGTGGGATAGCAGGGCATAGGGAGAGGAGTGGGGATCCAAATATACACTGTCCACTGTTCAGTTTTGCTTGAACTACTCTGAGGGTGATGATGAACTAGCTAACCTTTGTGACCAAAAACAACCATCTCAAGGTTTCAACGGTAGCTATCCTGCAGCGTTCTTTGGAGGAGAGCGTGTGAAAGTCCCCTGCAGCTGACCCACATATTAACTGTGATGAATTTCCTTTCTAGGTTCAGTACAATGTTCTGATATCTAAATTCTTTGCTGTCAGGAACTTTAACTCTCTGACCAGACAGTAAGGGACTTCACAGGTTACTCTTTTTCCTTGTCTCAGCTCAGCAACATAATTTGTGGGGCTTCTTGTTTAAAATGTATTAAGATCTTCAAGACAGCAATAGCAGAGCTTTAAACCAAGTGGTGTGAGACCCTGTACAAAATGCAGGCTCACACTCATGAAGCCATTCCTATCCCTGTCATTGGCAAACTACATATCCCACTGATGTCCTCCGTGTCTCAGTCGTACATGGGTTCTGAATGCAAAGTTCACCTGTGAATTTGGGTTTGAGTGGTGATATCAGTGCCCTATTGGGGATTCTTCTGTTCTTCTGAGAATGGGTAGCACATAAATCCTTCAGACCACTGGCCACAGTAAACCTCTTTTTAATTAAGTGCATCACTTTTCTCCCAGTGTTCTGACACCCTGAGGTTTTTAGGAAGATTTATCACTCTGGGGACCTGGCTTAATATATATTTCTTGTGACAGGTAGGAATATACCAACCCAGCAAGTTGGGCATAGAGAAACATGAATTGCTGATGGTCTGAAACCTTCCACTCCTTTAAATTTTGCTGATCATCAGGCTCCCTTTTCATAGGCAGTGCAGCTGCCTGCTATTAGCTGTTACTTAGTTTGTGCTTCTTAATATGAAGACTACTTGCCAGGTTACCTTTGTAGCATTAAAAAATTTCTGACTTCAGAGCTAATTTCAAATAAAAGTGTACTTGGACGTATAATCAGACCAAAGATTGGGGAGTGCAGTGAATGGGACCGGAGATTAGGGAGTGCAGTGAATAAAGTATAAGGAAATAGACTCCGTATCAGAAATTTCCTTCTTAGGAACACATACTGTGTTCAATTGGTTTAAAATAGTTACCTGCCTGAGTGTTATTTCCCACTGACTTTATTTAAATATAGAAGAGTACAAAATAGTGAGTGCCTAATTACAATTCAATGGCCTGCCTTGCATATCATTGCTAATCACTTTATCGGTAGTCTACTTGCTTTGCAACTAGATTATACACTTCTGAAGCACCATGTCTTATAAAAACTTGTTTTATTAATATAATAGAATGTTAGAATTGAATTACTTTAGAGGATATTTATTTTTATTCCATCCAAGAAACATCTGTAGATTGGTTTTCCATAAAAGTGCTGTGATAAATGTTGGACTGCCTAAATCACTAGATCCTGATTCCTCTTGCCTCTCAAAAGACTGCCTACCAGTCAGGTGGAAGGAGCAAAATCCAGAGTCAAAATATGAGAAAAGGCCTGTTCTGATATGAATTAGTATAATGGGAACACAAGGAGGAGATTGGATAATGATTTAATTAATTCAGTTATAATTATTGAGCTTCGACTATATGCCAGGCATGCTACCAGGTATGCATGATGAAGCAGCAAAGAAGATATACTTAATCTCCTCCTTCTTGGGGGAGAATGATAGCAAATAGCTTTTCCTGGAGGAGTGAGAAGTCTTCATGCAGAAGGTGAAAGTTGAACTGAGTCTTCAAGCTTAAATAGAAGCTCACTGAGCCACAGGGGGCTTCAAAAAAGAAGCAAAGGACAGAGTTTTTTTTTTTTTTTAATCCCACCTCTCACCTCCTCTAGATATTTCCTTTATAGTGTTTATAATGATGGCTGGGTATATGAACTGATAGTTTTCACCAACAAATTTTCAGTTAGCTGTTTTAGTGAGCTGTGGCAATTTCTTTCCATGGTGTCATTTATTTCCAATAATTTGGACTTTTTCAGTTTTAGCAAACACAGTCCTATATTCTAGTCTTATTTCCCTTTGTTTCATGGGAGGCTTGCTCATCCTGTTGTATTCCTAATGGTAAGATGAGTTATTCTTCTGCAGCCAATGTCTTTGTACTTTGAAGGTGAATGTAATGTATGCTGGAGGGTGCGGTGGAATAAGGGTGGGTGGAATAAGGGTGGGGAGATTAGGGTTGGCTTCCCTATCCTGGAATGAGTTCTCCCTGTGTAAAACTAATGAGCCCACTTTCTCTTCCAGGATCTTTGCTGCTGCCAGAAAAATGCTAAATATATAGCCTCAGCAGCATAGATCAAGTAGATGAACTTGTGGGGAAATGAGAGATTTTACATTTGTAATGTCAGCAAAGGGAAATGGGAGCTATAAAGTGCCTACTTGCCATTAGTGTCACGCTTCCAGCGGGTTTCGATAATGTGACTGAATCTATTTCCCAGGGAGATTTGGAGTCTTGATAGCTACTAGATTGTATATTTTGATGATAACTTCTTTGAACTGGCTTATCCAGCAATAATACCTGCAAGATGGGAGCACAAAAGACCACAGGGTGATCAATAGGACTTTGTGGTAAAAAATATGTATATCTAATTTTCTGAGAGATTCAAAGCGATCTGAAGCATTTCAAGTCTGTATTAGTAACAGACAAGTGCTCTGTTTTAAGGGTGAGTAAGTCAAAAAGGCCTGAGCTTTGATTTTGTTTACTGAAAAAGCACCAGACCTAGACTGATATCTGTGTTCAAATCTCACCTCAACCATGAATTAGCTGTGTTCACTGATCAGATCAGATCAGTCGCTCAGTCGTGTCCAACTCTTTGCGACCCCATGAACTGCAGCACGCCAGGCCTCCCTATCGATCACCAGCCCCCGGAGGTCACTCAGATTCATATTCATCGAGTCAGTGATGCCATCCAGCCATCTCATCCTCTGTCGTCCCCTTCTCCTCCTGCCCCCAATCCCTCCCAGCATCAGAGTCTTTTCCAATGAGTCAACTCTTCGCATGAGGTGGCCAAAATACTGGAGTTTCAGCTTTAGCATCATTCCTTCCAAAGAAATCCCAGGGCTGATCTCCTTCAGAATGGACCGGTTGGATCTCCTTGCAGTCCAAGGGACTCTCAAGAGTCTTCTCCAGCACCACAGTTCAAAAGCATCAATTCTTCGGTGCTCAGCCTTCTTCACAGTCCAGCTCTCACATCCATACATGACCACAGGAAAGACCATAGCCTTGACTAGGTGAACCTTTGTTGGCAAAGTGATGTCTCTGCTTTTGAATATGCTATCTAGGTTGGTCATAACTTTCCTTCCAAGGAGTAAGCGTCTTTTAATTTCATGGCTGCAGTCACCATCTGTAGTGATTTTGGAGCCCAGAAAAGGAAAGTCTGACACTGTTTCCACCGTTTCTCCATCTATTTCCCATGTAGTGATGGGACCAGATGCCATGATCTTCGTTTTCTGAATGTTGAGCTTTAAGCCAACCTTTTCACTCTCCACTTTCACTTTCATCAAGAGGCTTTTTAGTTCCTCTTCACTTTCTGCTATAAGGGTTGTATCATCTGCATATCTGAGGTTATTGATATTTCTCCCGGCAATCTTGATTCCAACTTGTGTTTCTTCCAATCCAGCATTTCTCATGATGTACTCTGCATATAAGTTAAATAAACATGGTGACAATATACAGCCTTGACGTACTCCTTTTCCTATTTGGAACCAGTCTGTTGTTCCATGACCAGTTCTAACTGTTGCTTCCTGACCTGCATACAGATTTCTCAAGAGGCAGATCAGGTGGTCTGGTATTCCCATCTCTTTCAGAATTTTCCACAGTTTATTGTGATCTACACAGTCAAAGGCTTTGGCATAGTCAATAAAGCAGAAATAGATGTTTTTCTGGAACTCTCTTGCTTTTTCCATGATCCAGCAGATGTTGGCAATTTGATCTCTGGTTCCTCTGCCTTTTCTAAATCCAGCTTGAACATCAGGAAGTTCACGGTTCACATATTGCTGAAGCCTGGCTTGGAGAATTTTGAGCATTACTTTACTAGCGTGTGAGATGAGTGCAATTGTGCGGTAGTTTGAGCACTCTTTGGCATTGCCTTTCTTTGGGATTGGGATGAAAACGGACCTTTTCCAATCTTGTGGCCACTGGTGAGTTTTCCAAATTTGCTGGCATATTGAGTGCAGCACTTTCACAGCATCATCTTTCAGGATTTGGAATAGCTCCACTGGAATTCCATCACCTCCAATAGCTTTGTTCGTAGTGATGCTTTCTAAGGCCCACTTGACTTCACATTCCAGGATGTCTGGCTCTAGGTCAGTGATCACACCATCATGATTATCTGGGTCTTGAAGCTCTTTTTTGTACAGTTCTTCTGTGTATTCTTGCCACCTCTTCTTAATATCTTCTGCTTCCGTTAGGTCCATACCATTTCTGTCCTTTATTGAGCCCATTTTTGCATGAAATGTTCCTTTGGTATCTCTGATTTTCTTGAATAGATCCTTAGTCTTTCCCATTCTGTTGTTTTCCTCTATTTCTTTGCATTGATCGCTGAAGAAGGCTTTCTTATCTCTTCTTGCTATTCTTTGGAACTCTGCATTCAGATGTTTATATCTTTACTTTTCTCCTTTGCTTTTCACTTCTCTTCTTTTCACAGCTATTTGCAAGGCCTCCCCAGACAGCCATTTTGCTTTTTTGCATTTCTTTTCCATGGGGATGGTCTTGATCCCTGTCTCTGAGGCAAGCTATTAATACTTATCCTTTCTGGGCCTCAGGCTTCCCTGGTGGCTCAGATGGTAAAGAATCTGCCTGCAAAGTGGTAGACCCAGATTTGATCCCAGGGTCAGGAAGATCCCCTGGAGAAGGGCATGGCAACCCACTCCAGTATTGTTGCCTGGAGAATTTTATGGACAGAGGATCCTGTCAGGATACAGTCCATGGGGACACAAAAAGTCGGACATGACTGAGTGACTAACACTTCTCTGGGCCTCAGTTTCTTGTCTTAAAATGGAGCTAAGGCCTGACTAGTAGGTGCTATATAATAGTAAAAGGAAATAGGGGATATAATGATAAAACATTTAATTAATAGTGCTTTACAAATTTTTTCCTCTCTTGCACAATCCCTTGAGATGTCATGTACAGCTCACATTTGATCAAGAGCAAATTCTAACTCTGTTTATCAATTGGAGGTGATTAAGCTAAGTGCTAGGAAATTTGAGATCTAGTTATCTCTGCCCCTTGAGCAAGTCATTCATTTATGTACTCATACATTCATTTGCTGTATTAGTTTGTAAACTATTTAATGTGCTTTGTCTCTAGTCACTTATCTTTTGATGCTTCCGTTTTCAAACCTGTGAAAGAATGTTAGTACTAGTCCTCAAATTTCCTAAGAGGATCAAAGGAAATTCTATGGACCTACCCAAGGGATGACCCTTATCTCAAATAATAATAGCAACAACAATTTCAGAGAAATTAAGTTGAGATTGCTAATGGAACTCAAGGACTGGAAGGCAAAGGGAGAAGATAAATTTCCAGGCGAGAGCAAGGCTTCCAGGAGTGGCCTCCTAGGGACTCTAGGATTCCCCGTGTTAAATACTGGGAAGTGTGTGAGTGTAGTGGAATGACATAAATTGAAAAGAGGCACCAACCATGCTATGGTTGACAGCCATGCTTGAATATATTTCTACTAACAGGTGAGGTAAAAGAAAGGACACATTTTAAAATTTGGACTTCAAGGACAGGCATGTGACTTCCCCTGGCTGCTCAAGTTCAGTATCCAGCTAGCACCTGCCAAGGAAGGCCATCAGCAGAGTTTCTAGGCAGACTAGGCATGAGTGGGATGAGGAACTTGTATCCCTGCAACATGAAAGAACGGGACCTGGTTCTGAAATATCTACTTAAAACTGAAGGGGAAACTCAAATGGGGGCTGAATTTCCCTCATTATAGTTGGAAGGGGCTGAGTCTTAGGATAATGATATTGTTAATCTTTTGTACCCTGATTCTATCCACCCTCAACCTATTAAAGTGATTTCAAAAATATAAAACAATAAACAAAATATGAAAGAAAAAAAGAAACATGTTATATTCCCTTTCATCCAGCTAAAGGTCAGGTAAGGGTAGAAGATTTCTTTTTTTTTTTTCTTTTCAGTGTTCTGGAGCTGTACCCTACCAGGATATAGAGGTCTTTCTTCCTTCCTTCATCCCTCCCTTCCCTCCTTCCTTTCCTTCTTTCTTTCTTTCCCTCTCTCTGTTCCTTTCTTGCTCCCTTTCTTCCTTTAATTGCAGTAGGCAGGCTTAGTTGCCCCATACCATGTGGGATCTTAGCTCCCTGATCAGGGGTCAAATCCATGTGCCTTGTATCAGAAGGCAGATATCTTAACCACGCCACCAGGAAAGTCCCATGGGTAGAAGACTTTCTGAAAACAGACTTTTATTTATTTTTTTAAATTTTATTTTGCTTAACTTTACAATATTGTATTGCTTTTGCCATACATCAAAATGAATCCGCCACAAGTATACATGTGTTCCCCATCCTGATTCAGGATGGGGAAAACAGACTTTTAAAGATTTTTCCAACACCCTAACCCTTCCCATTATTTCTCTCATTCTCTTCCTCCTGTCTCCTCTTCACTCCTCCCTGCCCCCAAATCTCTCAGTTGCCTCCCAGCCTTCACATTCTACTGAAGTTGATGCTTACTCAAGTGAGCATCTTTACCTATCTTTAGTATGGAGTTAGAATAAAGAGGAAAAATCAGATGGGATCAGCCTTTGCCATGAGGTTCAGGGATACAATTGATGAACTTAACACATATCGTTTTTAAAAAGATGGCAGTGTTATCAATGCCCCTCCTCCTACCCATGAGATGGCTATCTAGGAGTACCTTATTTAAAGGTACTGATTTATGACTCGCCCTTAAATTGGATGATGAATTTGGGACATTCACTTATCCTTACTGATATCCTTATTGATTCCACTGGCTTCTTACCTCATGGTGTGTCAACCAGGGAATGTTTCTCTGCGGAGTTTATTCTATCCTCTTCCGCATTTCCAATGTGTTGTACCCTCTTGTGCTAATGTCTTAGGGGCATGCAAACCACAGTAGCTGAGAATCCTGGGAGACTGAACATTTAGAAGTGTGTCCCAAATCTTAGCATTTATCTGTTCTCTGTTTAAGTTTCTAGACTAAGAAGAAAAATAGCTTGTGTCATTATACATTCCTTTTTACTCCTTGGAAGAAGTTAGGTAAGAGGGATTCATATTATAGGTATGATTTCAGGTTGTGAAGACTTTCACCTTTCCAAAACTCTGTGTTGCCTCTTGAGTTCTAGTTCTAAAAACTGGTGCTTCTTGTGGATCTTGCACTTGATATGTTAAGAGGCAGGCACTGTTGGCTGTGGTAGCACTAAACAGAGGCTTTTTTTTTTTTTTTCTTTTTATTTTATTTAACTTTACAATATTTTATTTATTTTGCCATACATCAAAATGAATCCACCACAGGCATACATGTGCTCCCCACCGCGAACCCTCCTCCCTCCTCCCTCCCTGTACCATCCCTCCGGGTCGTCCCCATGCATCAGCCCCAAGCTTCCAGTATTATGCATTGAACCTGGACTGGCGACTCGTTTCATATATGATATTATACATATTTCAATGCCATTCTCCCAAATCATCCCACCCTCTCCCTCTCCCACAGAGTCCAAAAGTCTGTTCTATACATCAGTGTCTCTTTTGCTGTCTCGTATACAGGGTTATTGTTACCATCTTTATAAATTCCATATATATGCGTTAGTATACTGTATTGGTGTTTTTCTTTCTGGCTTACTTCACTCTGTATAATAGGCTTCAGTTTCATCCACCTCATTAGAACTGATTCAAATGTATTCTTTTTAATGGCTGAGTAATACTCCATTGTGTATATGTACCACCGCTTTCTTATCCATTCATCTGCTGATGGACATCTAGGTTGCTTCCATGTCCTGGCTATTGTAAACAGAGCTGCGATGAACATTGGGGTACATGTGTCTCTTTCAATTCTGGTTTTCTCAGTGTGTATGCCCAGGTGGGACCTATATATAGAAATCACTTTGCCAACAAAGGTTCGCCTAGTCAAGGCTATGGTCTTTCCTGTGGTCATGTATGGATGTGAGAGCTGGACTGTGAAGAAGGCTGAGCGCCGAAGAATTGATGCTTTTGAACTGTGGTGTTGGAGAAGACTCTTGAGAGTCCCTTGGACTGCAAGGAGATCCAACCAGTCCATTGTGAAGGAGATCAGCCCTGGGATTTCTTTAGAAGGAATGATGCTAAAGCTGAAACTCCAGTACTTTGGCCACCTCATGTGAAGAGTTGACTCATTGAAGAAGACTCTGATGCTGGGAGGGATTGGGGGCAGGAGGAGAAGGGGACGACAGAGGATGAGATGGCTGGATGGCATCACTGACTCGATGGATGTGAGTCTGAGTGACCTCCGGGAGTTGGTGATGGACAGGGAGGCCTGGCGTGCTGCAGTTCATGGGGTCGCAAAGAGTCGGACATGACTGAGTGACTGATCTGATCTGATCTGATAAAACACTGGTGAAAGAAATCAAAAAGGACACTAATAGATGGAGAAATATACCATGTTCATGGATTAGAAGAATCAATATAGTGAAAATGAGTATACTACCCAAAGCAATTTATAGATTGAATGCAATCCCTATCAAGCTACCAATGGTATTCTTCACAGAGCTAGAACAAATAATTTCACAATTTGTATGGAAATACAAAAAACCTTGAATAGCCAAAGCTATCTTGAGAAAGAAGATGGAACTGGAGGAATCAACCTGCCTGACTTGAGGCTCTACGACAAAGCCACTGTCATCAAGACAGTATGGTGCTGGCACAAAGACAGAAATATAGATCAATGGAACAAAATAGAAAGCCCAGAGATTAATCCATGCACATATGGACACCTTATCTTTGACAAAGGAGGCAAGAATATACAATGGATTAAAGACAATCTCTTTAACAAGTGGTGCTGGGAAAACTGGTCAACCACTTGTAAAAGAATGAAACTAGAGCACTTTCTAACACCATACACAAAAATAAACTCAAAATGGATTAAAGATCTAAACATAAGACCAGAAACTATAAAACTCCTAGAGAAGAACATAGGCAAAACACTCTCTGACATATATCACAGCAGGATCCTCTATGACCCACATCCCAGAATATTGGAAATAAAATCAAAAATAAACAAATGGGACCTAATTAAACAGAGGCTTTTCATTTATATTTTTGTAAAAGAATAAAATAATTATGTTTGGCTGGCAGGTAAAAGATGTAAAGCTAAGTATTTGCCTATTCTTTGTCCCTTCACAACTTTCTTATAACTGGAAAACTTACTTTACAAATCAAGTAAGAACACGTATGGGAAAATGGTCCTTTGAATGATTCTTGCAGCCATGGTAATATGATACTTAAGCATAATGTTAAATTGCCATGATCTATTGTGTCCTTGCTTTCCTGATGGCTCAGAGGGTAAAGCATTTATCTGCAATGCAGGAGACCTGGGTTTGATCCCTGGGTCAGGAAGATCCCCTAGAGAAGGAAATGGCAACCCACTCTGGAGGAGCCTTGTAGGCTGCAGTCCATGGGGTCACAAAGAGTTGGACACGACTCAGTGACTTCACTATTGTGTCCTTCCTCCTTGATACTTTAATTAATCACACATGTGATACAAACTATGTCTTGGCCATAAATAATGCAGAGAAAATAATGCTAATATATAATGAAAACACACAAAGGGAATTCAGCAGAGTCAGAGTTCATCATAACACACATAAATATTTTACTTTAACTTTGTTCCTCATTAGGAAAGTTTGGCTTTTAGATTTTCATCATTGAAGAAGTTACCTGTTTTTCTTCTGTTTTAAGATTTAAATATTTTCACATCCTTCTTCCAAGGCTACTATTTTTTTTTCTGAATTGATACCTCTAGAATGTCTGCATTTCTCTCCTCTCCTTTAATGAAAAGCTACATTTAACTTTTAGTGGGATCCATGTGTCACATCAGGAAGTTCACAGTTCACATATTGCTGAAGCCTGGCTTGGAGAATTTTGAGCATTACTTTACTAGCGTGTGAGATGAGTGCAATTGTGTGGTAGTTTGAGCATTCTTTGGCATTGCCTTTCTTTGGGATTGGGATGAAAACTGACCTTTTCCAATCTTGTGGCCACTGCTGAGTTTTCCAAATTTGCTGGCATATTGAGTGCAGCACTTTCACAGCATCATCTTTCAGGTTTTGAAATAGCTCCACTGGAATTCCATCACCTCCAATAGCTTTGTTCATAGTGATGCTTTCTAAGGCCCACTTGACTTCACATTCCAGGATGTCTGGCTCTAGGTCAGTGATCACGCCATCATGATTATCTGGGTCGTGAAGATCTTTTTTGTACAGTTCTTTTGTGTATTCTTGCCACCTCTTCTTAATATCTTCTGCTTCTCTTAGGTCCATACCATTTCTGTCCTTTATCGAGCCCATCTTTGCATGAAATGTTCCTTTGGTATCTCTGATTTTCTTGAAGAGATCCCTAGTCTTTCCCATTCGGTTATTTTCCTCTATTTCTTTGCATTGATCGCTGAAGAAGGCTTTCTTATCTCTTCTTGCTATTCTTTGGAACTCTGCATTCAGATGTTTATATCTTTCCTTTTCTCCTTTGCTTTTCACTTCTCTTCTTTTCACAGCTATTTGTAAGGCCTCCCCAGACAGCCATTTTGCTTTTTTGCATTTCTTTTCCATGGGGATGGTCTTGATCCCTGTCTCTTGTACAATGTCACGAACCTCATTCCATAGTTCACCAGGCACTCTATCTATCAGATCTGGTCCCTTAAATCTATTTCTCACTTTCACTGTATAATCATAAGGGATTTGATTTAGGTCATACCTGAATGGTCTAGTGGTTTTCCCTACTTTCTTCAATTTCAGTCTGAATTTGGCAATAAGAAGTTCATGGTCTGAGCCACAGTCAGCTCCTGGCCTTGTTTTTGCTGATTGTATAGAGCTTCTCCATCTTTGGCTGCAAAGAATATAATCGATCTGATTTCTCTGTTGACCATCTGGTGATGTCCATGTATAGAGTCTTCTCTTGTGTTGTTGGAAGAGGGTATTTGCTATGACCAGTGCATTTTCTTGGCAAAACTCTATTAGTCTTTGCCCTGCTTCATTCCGTATTCCAAGGCCAAATTTGCCTGTTACTCCAGGTGTTTTTTGACTTGCTACTTTTGCATTCCAGTCCCCTATAATGAAAAAGACATGTTTTTGGGGTGTTAGTTCTAAAAGGTCTTGTAGGTCTTCATAGAACCGTTCAACTTCAGCTTCTTCAGCGTTACTGGTTGGGGCATAGACTTTGATTACTGTGACTATGCCAAAGCCTTTGACTGTGTGGATCACAATAAACTGTGGAAAATTCTGAAAGAGATGGGAATATCAGACCACCTGATCTGCCTCTTGAGAAATCTATATGCAGGTCAGGAAGCAACAGTTAGAACTGGACATGGAACAATAGACTGGTTCCAAATAGGAAAAGAAGTATGTCAAGGCTGTATATTGTCACCCTGTTTATTTAACTTATATGCAGAGTACATCATGAGAAACGCTGGACTGGAAGAAACACAAGTTGGTATCAAAATTGCTGGGAGAAATATCAATAACCTCAGATATGCAGATGACACCACCCTTATGGCAGAAAGTGAAGAGGAACTAAAAAGCCTCTTGATGAAAGTGAAAGTGGAGAGTGAAAAGTTTGGCTTAAAGCTCAACATTCAGAAAACGAAGATCATGGCATCTGGTCCCATCACTTCATGGGAAATAGATGGGGAAACAGTGGAAACAGTGTCAGACTTTCCTTTTCTGGGCTCCAAAATCACTGCAGATGGTGACTGCAGCCATGAAATTAAAAGATGCTTACTCCTTGGAAGGAAAGTTATGACCAACCTAGATAGCATATTCAAAAGCAGAGACATTACTTTGTCAACAAAGTTTCGCCTAGTCAAGGCTATGGTCTTTCCTCTGGTCATGTATGGATATGAGAGCTGGACTGTGAAGAAGGCTGAGCGCCGAAGAATTGATGCTTTTGAACTGTGGTGTTGGAGAAGACTCTTGAGAGTCCCTTGGACTGCAAGGAGATCCAACCAGTCCATTGTGAAGGAGATCAGCCCTGGGATTTCTTTGGAAGGACTGATGCTAAAGCTGAAACTCCAGTATTTTGGCCACCTCATGCGAAGTGTTGACTCATTGGAAAAGACTCTGATGCTGGGAGGGATTGGGGGCAGGAGGAGAAGGGGACGACAGAGGATGAGATGGCTGGATGGCATCACTGACTCGATGGATGCGAGTCTGAGTGACCTCCGGGAGCTGGTGATGGACAGGGAGGCCTGGTGTGCTGCAGTTCATGGGGTCGCAAAGAGTTGGACACGACTGAGTGACTGATCTGATCTGATCTGATGTGTCATATTGTAGAACCCTTAGATACAGGAATAATAATAGCAATAATAAAAACCAGAGACCTGAAAAAAGAAGACAAATCTTCCTAAAAGCTAAACTTTTACTTATATCTGAAGTTTTGAAAAAGGTCATCCAAAAATTCAAATGCATATTTTCTTACCTTTAAAATTTGCCATACTCTGATAGTCTGTTGGCTAAGAAGCAAGCATCCTTTTGCTTTTTAAATTTATGATATAATGTGAGATCCTAAATCACCAAGCTAAATGTAAAATGCAACTGCATAAAACTCCTAGAAGATAACATAGGAGAAGATCTATATGACCTTGGATATGTTTTTAGACACAACACAAAAGACACAATCCATGAAAGATATAATGGATAAGCCAGACTTCATTAACATTTAAAAATTTTGTTCTGTGAAAGACAATATTAATAAAATGAAAAACAAACCATAAATTGGGAAAAACATTTATTAAAGGCACATCTGATAAAGGACTACTATTTAAGATATACAAGAAACTCTTAAATTCAACATTAAGAAGTCATTCTGATTGAAAAATGGGCCAAAGTCCTTAATGGGCTTTTCACTAAAGTAGGTAAATAGATGGCAAATAAGCACATGAAAAGATGTTCCACATCATATGCCATTAGGGAAATACAAATTAAGACAATGAGACAACACTACACTCCTATTAGAAGGGCCAAAATACAGAAAATATTGACAAGGATGTGGAACAATAGGGAAATCTCATTCATTTCTTGTGGAAATGCAAAATGGTATAGGTACTGTGTAAGACAATTCGGCAGTTTCTTATAGAATGAAACATACTCTTATCATATGATCTAGCAGTCATACTCTTTGGTATTTACCTCAAGGAGTTTAAAACTGTATCCATACAAAAACCTGCAGGTAGGTATTTATATAAGCTTTCTTCATAATTGCAAAATGTGGAAGTGACCAAGATGTCATTTGGTAGGTAAATGAAAAAATAAACTCTGGACCATCCAGACAATTGGGTATTATTCAGTGCTAAAAGAAATTAGCTATTGTGTATATTTTGGATATGAATTCCAGGTCAATTGCTTCATTTGCAAATATTTACTCCTTTCTGAGGGTTGTCTTTGATTTGTTTATGGTTTCCTTTGCCTGGAAAATCCCACGGACAGAGGAGCCTGGTAGGCTGCAGTCCATGGGGTCGCTGGGAGTCGGACATGACTGAGCGACTTCACTTTCTCTTTTCACTTTCATGCATTGGAGAAGGAAATGGCAACCCACTCCAGTGTTCTTGCCTGGAGAATCCCAGGGACGGGGAAGCCTGGTGGGCTGCCGTCTATGGGGTCACACAGAGTCGGACACGACTGAAGTGACTTAGCATAGCATAGCATTGCTGTGTAAAACTTTTAATTGTAGTTAGGTCCCATTTATTTATTTTTGTTTTTAATTTCATTACTCTAGGAGGTATGTCAAAAAAGATCTTGCTGCAATTTATGTCAAAGAGTGTTCTGCCTGTATTTTTCCTCTAAGAGGTTTTTTCCTTTTCTTTTTAATTTAATTAATTAATTTATTTATTTTGGGCTCTGCTGGGTCTTTGTTGCTCCTCGGGCTTTTCTCTAGTCGCAGTGAGTGGTGGCTGCTCTCTAGTTGCAGTGCAGGGATTTCTCACTGCCATGGCTTCTCTTGTTGCAGAGCACGGGCTCCAGGGCACATGGGCCTCAGTAGTTGGAGTTCCCAGGCTCTAGGGCTCAGGCTCAATAGTTGTGGCGCCCAGGCTTAGTTTCCCAGGGCATGTGGAATCGTCCTGGATCAGGGATCAAACCCATGTTTCCTGCATTGGCAGGCAGATTCTTTACCACTGAGCCATCAGGGAAGCACCCTCTAGGAGTTTTATAGTGTCTGGACTTACATTTAGGTCTTTAATCCATTTTGAGTTTATTTTTATGTATGATGTTAGGGAATCTTCTAATTTCATTCTTTTACATGTAGCTGTAAAATTTTCCCAGCACTGCTTATTGAAGAGACTGTCTTTTCTCCATTGAATATTCTTGCCTCCTTTGTCGTAAATTAATTGACTATAGATGTGTGAGTTTATTTCTGGGTTTTCTATTCAATGAGTGAAAAAGATGAAGATAAAGAAGATGTGTTAAGTAAAATAAGCCAGTCACAAAAGGACAAAAACTGCATGATTCCATTTATATGAGCTCTGTAGTATAGTCAAGTTCAAGGAAACAGAAAGTAGAATGATGGTAGCCAAGAACTAAGAGGAGAGGCTAATGGGGATTTATTGTTTAAAGGGTATAGAGCTTCAGTTTTGCAAGAGGAAAAAGTCCTAAAGATGGGTTGCACAATGGTGAAGGTGGTAAATTTTAAGTTACATGTATTTTACCACAATTAAAAGCAAAAAGTAAGGGAGAAACCCTAAAGTTAGTATATTCTCAAGTTTTAAGTTGAAATTTCAAGGTTTTATTTTTTTTTTTTATAACTTGAATACCATTTATCCATATGTCTATGAATTCATTCAGCAAATATTGATCAACTATTGCATAACAAATTGGGCTGTTCCTTGCCATTTATTTTATGTCATCTTCCCAATAATTCTAGGAGAGAGATATAATTAGCTACATTGTTTTCTGAAAAAAAAAAAAAAAGAGACATAAAAGAGACACTTGTCCAGAGTTACAGTGTGACTTGACAGCAGAGCTTCAAGGATAGCCACTAGAATTTATCTGGCATGTCAATTCTGATGGATGAGAAGGGGCCTCCTGAAATGCTGCTTTGAGAATAAAATTGAAGCTATATTTGCACTCAACTGCCAGGGACAGGAAGAGGAGAGGCAGCTGCAGCTCTCATGCTAGAGATTTGTAATTCTTCACCCTTGTCTAGGTCTGAATTCCTTTTATTATATATCAGCTGAATTTTGACACTGCAGAAAGTGTCAAGAAGCAGAGTTCCAGTCAACATAGATTAGTTAGATTGCTGTTTTTCAGAAAGTTGAAAAAAGCAAAATATTTAAATCTATAGGAAAAGGTGGGCTATGCATTTAATAAGCCTAACAACAATAGCGGTACTCATGGTAACGGGTAGGTTTGTTCTTTTATTTTTCTTCTCAAGAGAAAGCAAGTTATGGAAATAAGCGCAGTTTACTTCAGTTTATTTTCATACTTATGTATAAAAATATGGTTCTTTATTCACCTAAAAGCAAAATTGAGTAAGTGTGTAATTCCGGCTAATAGTTCAGCATAGTTGTCAGAAATTCAGATATCCATCAAGCAGCCTCTGTAATGTGTGTTCACACATTGCTTTAGTTCCCAGTTCACATATTCTAACTCTAAGCAATACATTTTCATCACTTCTATTAGGAATTATATATCTGTGAAATTTAATTTGAGTAGCTATTAAAAATAAAATTAAATGCACCTCTAGAAAACGCTCTTTTTCTTTTTTTTGAATGTTGTTGTTGTTCAGTCACTCAGTCGTGGCCGACTCTTTGAGACCACATGGACTGCAGCACGCCAGGCTTCCCTGTCCTTCACCATCTCCCAGAGGTTGTTCAAACTCATGTCCATCGAGCTGGTGATGCCATCCTACTATCTCATCCTCTGTCGGCCCCTTCTCCTGTCTTCAATCTTTCCCAGCATCAAGGTCTTACCTAATGAGTCAGCTCTTCTCATCAGGTGGCCCAAGTGTTGGAGCTTCACCGTCAGCATCGGTCCTTCCAATGAATATTCAGGGTTGATTTCCTTTAGGATTGACTTGTTTGATCTCCTTGCAGTCCAAGGGACCCTTGAGAGTCTTCTCCAACACTGCAGTTCAAAAGCAATTCTTTGGTATGAATGTACTATTTGAGAATTTCTCAGCCTTAGAAAACTTGCTTTCTAGGACATTATAGAAATGAATGGACCATGAGCATCTTAGAAAGACGCTAGATAAATTTGCCTAAAGATTTTTAAAGTATTTCAGATCAAGACTCTTGAAAAGTGATGAAATTGGGTAAATATTATACTGACACTTTCCTGTAAGATATAAAACCAAGACTCTGAAAATACCTCAAATAGTAAATTACTAATGTTGAAAGATATTTATAAGGCCATTAAGTGACAAAGGAAACACATTAATCATGATATAAAAATTTTTATAACCTTCTGTATACATGTGTTTATAAATGCATAAATAAAGATTTAAGAAACACACTCACACTAAAATATATAAAGCTACTTATAGATAGGTGGTGA
Organism: Tragelaphus eurycerus; assembly: GCA_935064755.1. Lineage (NCBI taxonomy): Eukaryota > Metazoa > Chordata > Mammalia > Artiodactyla > Bovidae > Tragelaphus > Tragelaphus eurycerus. Next base: position 12,395,600 of record CAKXYN010000016.1, read on the forward strand.
AGGCATGGGGAAGAACAAAGAAAAGATTGAATATTTTATTATATATTTTATATTGTTTGCTTTATAAGATAGATACTATTCAATTTTGTGACTTTTGAAACTTAAAAGAAAAAAATGAACTTATTTTTGAAATCCTGTCTATATTCTGGCATTGTCAGTGAATAATACACAGTATAAAGAGACAATATATTTCTGTTGACACTAATTCTTCCAAACTCTTAAGTCATTTGGCCTAAAGCTGTATTTTCTCCACATTCTAAATCAAAATATATTAGTAGATTAAATCAATATAATAGATCATTTCTGTTTCCTTCATCTCTTTTGACAACTTTTCTATTGAGTTGTTTGTCCTTTTCTTATTGATTTGTCAGAATTACATAAGAATTCAGTATACTAGTCCTTTGGTAGTTTATATATTTTTAAAGTTTTATCCAGTTAATTGCTTGAATTTTCTCTTTTTTACAGTTTAATATGAACAGAACTCCTTAATTTTAGTGTAACTATTTATATATGTATATGTTTAATTTATGGTGTGTTATTGTGGTTGTGTATAATCCAGTGTACTCAATTCTTATATCACTGCCTACCATACATTTTCTTGACTTATAATGACTTACAACTGATTTTAGTTTTTCCTTTAATATTTGAATTTCTGATCCAGTTGGAGTTTGGTTACACTGTGATATAAGATCTCATTACATTATGGAAGGTGTTGTTTGGAAACACCTATTGTCCCAGCAACCATTTATTGAAAACCCTGTGTTTTTCCAATTGACCCGCAAGCTATGCCCATTGTGTTGTAAATAAATTATAGCTTCTATACACATGTGTCTGCTTTTGGGCTCTTTATCTTGTTCTGTTATTCATCTATCTTTGTACCAGTTTCTCAATGATTTTTGCTTATTCCTTATCCCTAAAACAAGACCAGGAGCTGACTGTGGCTCAGATCATGAACTCCTTATTGCGAAATTCAGACTTAAATTGAAGAAAGTAGGGAAAACCACTAGACCATTCAAGTATGACCTAAATCAAATGCCTTATGATTATATAGTGGAAGTGAGAAATAGATTTAAGGGACCAGATCTGATAGACAGAGTGCCTGATGAACTATGGACGGAAGTTCATGACATTATACAGGAGACAGGGATCAAGGCCATCCCCATGGAAAAGAAATGCAAAAAAGCAAAATGGCTGTCTGGGGAGGCCTTACAAATAGCTGTGAAAAGAAGAGAATGAAAAGCAAAGGAGAAAAGGAAAGATATAAGCATCTCAATGCAGAGTTCCAAAGAATAGCAATGAGAGATAAGAAAGCCTTCCTCAGTGATCAATGCAAAGAAATAGAGGAAAACAACAGAATGGGAAAGACTAGAGATCTCTTCAAGAAAATCAGAGATACCAAAGGAACATTTCATGCAAAGATGGGCTCGATAAAGGACAGAAATGGTATGGACCTAACAGAAGCAGAAGATATTAAGAAGAGGTGGCAAGAATACACAGAAGAACTGTACAAAAAAGATCTTCATGACCAAGATAATCATAATGGTGTGATCACTGACCTAGAGCCAGACATCCTGGAATGTGAAGTCAAGTGGGCCTTAGAAAGCATCACTAGGAACAAAGCTATTGGAGGTGATGGAATTCCAGTGGAGCTATTCCAAATCCTGAAAGATGATGTTGTGAAAGTGCTCACTCGATATGCCAGCAAATTTGGAAAACTCAGCAGTGGCCACAAGACTGGAAAAGGTCAGTTTTCATCCCAATCCCAAAGAAAGGCAATGCCAAAGAATGCTCAAACTACTGCACCATTACACTCATCTCACATGTTAGTAAAGTAATGCTCAAAATTCAAGCCAGGCTTCAGCAATATGTGAACCATGAACTTCCAGATGTTCAAGCTGGTTTTAGAAAAGGCAGAGGAACCAGAGATCAAATTGCCAACATCCGCTGGATCATGGAAAAAGCAAGAGAGTTCCAGAAAAACATCTATTTCTGCTTTATTGACTATGCCAAAGCCTTTGACTGTGTGGATCACAATAAACTGTGGAAAATTCTGAAAGAGATGGGAATACCAGACCACCTGACCTGCCTCTTAAGAAACCTATATGCAGGTTAGGAAGCAACAGTTAGAACTGGACATGGAACAACAGACTGCTTCCAAATAGAAAAAGGAGTACATCAAGGCTGTATATTGTTACTCTGCTTATTTAACTTCTTTGCAGAATATATCATGAGAAACGCTGGGCTGGAAGAAGCACAAGCTGGAATCAAGAATGCTAGGAGAAATATCAGTAATCTCAGATATGCAGATGACACCACCCTTCTGGCAGAAAGTGAAGAGGAACTAAAAAGCCTCTTGATGAAAGTGAAAGTGGAGAGTGAAAAAGTTGGCTTAAAGCTCAACATTCAGAAAATGAAGATCATGACATCTAGTCCATCACTTCATGGGAAATAGATGGGGAAACAGTGGAAACAGTGTCAGACTTTATTTTGGGGGGCACCAAAATCACTGCAGATGGTGATCGCAGCCATGACATAAAAGATGCTTACTCCTTGGAAGGAAAGTTATGACCAACCTAGATAGCATATTCAAAAGCAGAGACATTACTTTGCCAATAAAGGTTCGTCTAGTCAAGGCTATGGTTTTTCCAGTGATCATGTATGGATGTGAGAGTTGAACTGTGAAGAAAGCTGAGCACCAAAGAATTGATGCTTTTGAACTGTGGTGTTGGAGAAGACTCTTGAGAGTCCCTTGGACTACAAAGAGATCCACCCAGTCCATCCTAAAGGAGATCAGTCCTGGGTGTTCATTGGAAGGACTGATTCTAAAGCTGAAACTCCAATACTTTGGCCACCTGATGTGAAGAGTTCACTCTTTGGAAAAGGCTCTGATGCTAGGAGGGATTGGGGGCAGGAGGAGAAGGGGACGACAGAGGATGAGATGGCTGAATGGCATCACCTACTTAATGGACATGAATTTGAGTGAACTCCGGGAGTTGGTGATGGACAGGGAGGCCTGGAGTGCTGCAGTTCATGGGATCACATAGAGTTGGACATGACTGAGTGACTGAACTGAACTGAATCACTATGTGAGAATCATTCTGTGTCATAATTTCATCACCTATCATCTATAATGAAATGTCCTTTCAAATCTTTTTGTCTTTTTTTTTTTTTTTTAAAGTTTGGTCATTATTTATTTAAAGAATTCTTTACATTTTGGCAGCAAAAGAGACATTGATATATAGAACAGTCTTTTGGACTCTGTGGGAGAGGGAGAGGGTGGGATGATTTGGGAGAATGATATTGAAACATGTATAATATCATGTATGAAACGAGTCGCCATTCCAGGTTTGATGCAGGATACTGGATGCTTGGGGCTGGTGCATTGGGACGACCCTGAAGGATGGTACGGGGAGGGAGGAGGCAGGAGGGTTCAGGATGAGGAACACGTGTATACCTGTGGCGGATTCATGTTGATATATGCAAAACCAATACAATATTGTAAAGTTAAAAAATAAAATGAAAAAAAAAAAAAAACCCAATTCTTTACATTTGGGATACGAACTTTTCATCAAAAATATGTCTTCCAACTATATTCTTCTAGCATGTGACTTTCCTTTTCATTGTGTAACAGTGTCTTTTGAAGTATAAAGATCTATAAATCTGAAGTCCAATCTGCTTATTTTTTCCCCGTCTAGTTTGTAGTTTCTATGTTTTATTTGAGAAATCTTTGCATAGCCCCAAATCACTGAGATCTTCTACTGAACTTTTCTCCTAGAATTTTTACAGTTTTAGTTCTTACATGCAGGTCCATGATGCATTTTGAATTACTTTTCTGGGTCATCTTTTGCCTCTTTTTGTTGTTTCTTTGGTTTTGAGGAGGTTCTTCATAAACATGGACTGATCAGTACTGAGCTGAAGACTTGAAAAAAAATTTCTAAAGATCTCCAGAGATTTTCCTTGCAGCTTACTTCTGTCTGATACTGTGCTTTACTGATTCTACCTGCCTTGGCCTCGCCAAATTGGCCTTGGCCATCTCTTCTCTGTTCCCTCAACTCAGGGAAACTGCTCAGGTCTGTGTGGCTTCTCCCTCCCTATTAAGTAGCCCACAAACTTTCTCTAGGCTGTAAGTTGTGGCCACTTTTGGGCATACCTCATTTCTTTCCTTTTTCTCAGGGATCACGATTTTGTGCTATTTTTTTGTCCAGTCCCTAAGAATTGTTGTTTCCAATATTGTTTCCTAATGTTTTCAGTTGTTTAAAATGGAAGGATAAACCCTGTGACTGAAAGCGTGAAGTTCCTAAAGAGGTTCTTGTACTTAAGACCTCAAAAATCTTAGTGACTGAGGTCCAACAAATATGAATGAGACAATGAATATAAGAATATACAATATTAGTGGACTTATTTACTATACATAAAATAAGATTTCATAACAGATGAGAAATTTTTTTTAAAGTTTCATAGAATCTCTTGAACTTTTTGACTAATAGTGACTTGTTTAATAGATAAGAACCTTTATGATTTTCAGTGAAGAGCTTGACCCAAGACACAAAGGGAAGCATGCATGAAAGATCTGAGTATCAGTAGGATGAGACAGAAGAAAAGTTTACTTACAGTGGGGTCAGGTGATGTGAGTTCTTAAAGCACTCTGGTAAGGCATTGACAAAGGAGGGCCATTTGTTTTTATCCAAAATCTTACCTATATTCATCTGGCAGTGATGTGGAGAGGTAAAGACAGATTTAGACTAAAGGAGATAAACCAGATGGCTGCTACAATTCAGGCTTATTTATTAGTGTGTGGTTATATAACAAAACCTAAGAGAAAGGGAACAAGTTTGAAATGTATTAAAAGGTTGGAACAAGAGGATTTAGTAGCAAGGTTAGAAAAAGAAGAATGATTTAACTAATGAATACAGGAAGCATTTTGAGGAGAAGGTATTCTATTTTGAATATTCTTTAGTTTCATTTTGAGAATTCAAAACTAACCGTATCACAGTAAACTGGGAAAAAATAAAGAGTGGTGTTCAGATCTAGTCATGATGTTATCGTAACATACAATTTATGATTATAACATATAAACTTATATAAAACTTATGCAGTTAATGATTAAAATTTCTAATTCACTGGTTTTGCTTATTTTATACAAATGAGAAAGGCTTCCAGTTTCCAGAACAGAAAATCATAAAAAGAGATTTATCCAAAGTGCCCTAAAAGATAAAGAGCCCTAAAAATGCTAGATGTTTTCTTCTAATCCCAGTCATGATCAGGATTAACTAGAGTCACAAGAAGCACTGGCAAATGAAATGAGTGTTTGATTTTTGAGGGAAGGTACCAAGCCTCTTGATGAAAGTGAAAGTGGAGAGTGAAAAGGTTGGCTTAAAGCTCAACATTCAGAAAACGAAGATCATGGCATCTGGTCCCATCACTACATGGGAAATAGATGGAGAAACAGTGGAAACAGTGTCAGACTTTCTTTTTCTGGGCTCCAAAATCACTGCAGATGGTGACTGCAGCCATGAAATTAAAAGACGCTTACTCCTTGGAAGGAAAGTTATGACCAACCTAGATAGCATATTCAAAAGCAGAGACATTACTTTGCCAACAAAGGTTCGCCTAGTCAAGGCTATGGTCTTTCCTGTGGTCATGTATGGATGTGAGAGCTGGACTGTGAAGAAGGCTGAGCACTGAAGAATTGATGCTTTTGAACTGTGGTGTTGGAGAAGACTCTTGAGAGTCCCTTGGACTGCAAGGAGATCCAACCAGTCCATTCTGAAGGAGATCAGCCCTGGGATTTCTTTGGAAGGACTGATGCTAAAGCTGAAACTCCAGTATTTTGGCCACCTCATGCGAAGAGTTGACTCATTGGAGAAGACTCTGATGCTGGGAGGGATTGGGGGCAGGAGGAGAAGGGGACGACAGAGGATGAGATGGCTGGATGGCATCACTGACTCGATGGATGCGAGTCTGAGTGACCTCCGGGAGCTGGTGATGGACAGGGAGGCCTGGCGTGCTGCGGTTCATGGGGTCGCAAAGAGTCGGACACGACTGAGCGACTGATCTGATCTGAAGGCTTCTGTAGTTGAGATAAGTGAAGTTAAAAAAAAAAGGGGCGTGATTTTATGACAGAATTGATCAAGTTCTAGTAACTGTGGCCCTCTATCCCCAGAAGTATTGGCTTGGTAGATTTAGAAGGAAGTTCATTAATTTGTATTTTAACCAAGTACTCAAGATGAGCAGTTGATACCTAAATGACATGTTAGCAACAGTTTTTCAGATCAGATTCTTCTTTCTCTCATATTTAGTCTAGCTCCATCAATTGTTCTCTTTCATCTTGAGATTGCAATTAAATTCCCAAAAATGAAACAGCAGGGACCATATGCATAAGAGAGATGATGAAGAATCTTGACAGATCTCTGCCTCACTTTCTTGGGGCGGGGGGTGGTTGGCAGGTGGGGAGGGTATCCTACAAGCATCAGTTCCCTCTCTCTCATGGACTGTATAAGCAAAAGACTAGAAATGTGAGAATTTTTGGATAGTCAGACTGGGGATAGGAAGGGAGAATGAAGAGTGAGTTCTTCAAACATACTTAAGCTCTATCAGTCTCCTATCACCGCCATAAGAGATCATCACAAACTTAGAGGCCTAAAGCAATACAAATTTATTGTCTTATAGTTCTGTGGTTCAGGAGTTCAAAAAGGGTTTCATTGGCTAGGATTAAGGTGTCGGCAGCGCTGAATTCTTTTTGGGAGACTCTAGGGGAGAAGTCGTTCCTTTGCCTTTTCCAGATGCTAGAGGTTGCCTGCATTCCACTGCTCCTCATTCTCAAAGCCGGTTGACCTGGGTTGAGACCTTCTTACATCACAGCACTCTGTCTCTTGCACCTCTGTCTTCTAAATGCATGGACCCTTGTGATTACATTATGTTTATCCAGGTAGTCCAGGATAATCTACTTATTTTAAGATCAGCTAATAATAATTCTAATTCCCCTTTGCCTTTTAATGTAACATATTCACAGGCTCTTGGGATTAGGGTGGGGACTTTTTTGGAGGAGGCAAGAATCCGCCAGCTACACAAACCAAAATAAGAGGTCTCTCAAAGAGTCATTTTTCAAGACTGAGGAGTCTGTGAAAAGAGAGACTGGCATTTCTACTCTGGTAACAGTTTTATTTAACCAGTCAAGTCTGCCCTGCATCTCTCAGCAATGGAAAATATTAGTAAGTGGGATGACATACTTATTTCAATATTTTAGTATTTTATTTCAATATTCAGATTATATGTATTTAATAGAGAGGAATTATTTATATTGCTCTTCTGTAAAACTATGTATATGTGTGCACACACACACACACACACACACACTGTTTTGGAACTTTAATTCATCATAAACAGTGAAATGAACAAAGATCATACTCCTGCCTAATAAATACCTGGTGGCTTTTGTCTCTGTAAAACATCAAAGGTATATTCCGTCTACCTTCTTGCCTTATTTTTAAGTTTTGGATAATGTTTCTGGCAAGGTTTTTAAGGATAAAAAAGGAAGAGTCAGAGCTTATTTGAAAGGAATGAAAGGGAGAAGCAGCGGTTTTTAACCTCACTGAGTTCAGGTGTGATCAGCAAAAATATAGCAAAATTTAATATGAAGTGATGACAAAATACAGCATAGTTTAGGGCTACATTTCCTGAAAGGTAACAAATGTGCTCTTCTCCAAAATAAATGTCTATGAAATATGGGATTGTATGTCTGCCCTGCTGACTCCTAAAGTTGGCTTTGTGACAGGTCATACCAGAATGAGTCAAGTCTGTAACCTAAACTGAGATCTTTCATAATCATTACTACCCATTCTCTGATAAGATACAGTCCTTACAGGAGTACTTCATGGGAGTAAAGTGCAAACCCTCAGTATTTGGCCATTAGCTCACTTAAAAATGTCTTGCCTGGTGGATACATTTTGTGTTCTATTTTGACCAAACAGAGTTTAGGTAAATGCTTATTTTTCCGAATTGTCTCCAATTAACATTTCTTTTATTTTGCCTACCACTTTTCATAAACAGTAGCTGGCCCAATTTCTGACTTAAGGCTTATGTTACAATGGTCCTTGAATGTGAAAAACAGTTGAGTAGAACAAAAATTACATTTAATGCTACTAAAATATGTCTGCTGAGACTTGGACGCCAGGAGAAAAGTGGAATTGGACTTTGAAAAGTGGAGACTGGTGAATGGTGTTTCATTCCTTTACTCACAGCAGATTGGTATTTATCTCATGTTGACTTCTACTCTTCTTTAGTTTCTCCCACTATTGTAATTCTTTTGTTCTTCACTTTCTAGCCAAGACACTCAGGCTTTATCATCCTAACTGTCCAATTTCCTGTGTCCTTAACTTCTTTATCCCCTTTCAATATTAGTGCCTAGAGAATCCAACTTTGTTTTAGTCGAACTCAGTGTTCTCGAATCATGTGGAGGGTGTGTGAAAAGAGAGCACTGGGCCCCACTCCTAAAGATTCTTATTAAGTAGTTCTGGGGTAGGGTCTGAACAAATATGGAATCTGAAAAAGCAGAACTAATTGAAATAGAGTGTAAATCAATTGGGAGCTGAGGTGGGGTAATGGGGAGATGTTAGTCTGAGGGTATAAACTTTGACTTACAAGATGAATAAGTTCTGGGGGTCTAATGTACAGCCTGGTGATTATATTTAATCATACTGTATTATATACTTAAAAGTTGTTATCCAAGATAGAATAGATTGAATATATAGGTAAGGTTCTTTTACTCATAAACTATAAAGCCCTTTTGTGAATAATCCTTTATTTTTAAACTATACCAATATATGTTGTCATCATAAATAATATGTGAAGACAATAATGCCACATTTTTGGTAAGCTACACTTTTGATAAATTTAAAGTTCCAAAAGCCCACCCTACAAAAGACAAGACAGGAAATGATATAAAATGTGGTTATGTTGTATATAGGTTATAAACTGTAAGAAGAAAAATGTGTTTCTAGAGTTGGTTTTTAGATGCTATTTTGAAAGGTGATTACTAATTTTCCAGATTCTACCCTCCAGGCCAATAGTCTTAAATATTAAATTCTCGGGGGAAATTCTGTGTTGCTTTACGTACTATTTATTGTTAGGTGAGGACTGACATGAGGTATGTACAGCTACATCTAAGGATGAATTTGAGGTTGAGGGAGATGAAATCCAGGCAGTGTGGTTCTGTCCCAGAAGTCAAACAGTACTGCCCAGGGCAGAAAATGTTTGCTTGAGCCTCTGGCCAATATAAGTGTATACTTCTCTTTAGTTCTTAATATTTAGTGTAATTGACTCTTTTGGGAAACAACATTTTAGAAGCCTTTTGTCAAAGGAGGAGGAGATTCCTTAGCCATTCTAAATGATGTCAAAATAACATTCCTGAAACATTAAGAAAATGATGTAAATTGTGGTTCCTAGTGAGATATGTGTCAAAGTTCATTTATCACCAGGTCTGTCTGAAAAGAAGAGGTGGGGAGATACATTGGTCAACAATTTGTAGTGTAAAAGGTGATGACCAAAACAAAGTGGTCAGTTCTACATGGATAAAATGAAAAGTGTTAAATGTGTACAAAAAGTAGGAAAATGAGAAAATCTAACAATAACCCATGGATATCTTAAGAAAATCTAACAACTGATGGTTGTTACTGATGGTTACATGTAGCCTGCATTATGCTTAACAACAAAACATCTTTAAGGAACAAAAAGAAGTTTCCTTTCTTTTCTGTTTCTCTTGGTAGCTGAAGAGTCCTAAGAAATCATTCTAACCATAAAGTAGAGAGCCTTCACAAATCAGCAGAAGGAAAATAAAAAGGACTAGCAGCAGGGAATGTCTCATACCAGTCTATTCTGTCTCCAAGTTTATCTCCATGGAAAATACTCTGTCTCCTTTTGACACAGGCATTCTGCTCTCCTTGGCTGCTTCTCCCAGTTCTACCCTTGTTGGTATTTGGAAATGGATAAATCAAAAAGAGCTTAAGTATTCAAATGACTATTTAGCATAATGTCTGCCATAGGTTAAAGGCCATTATGCAGCTATTTTATAATACTGGCAGCACTCACCTGAGTGAATTACCTGAGAGGCAAACATAATTCTTCTTCTGGAATATGTAGTATTTGTTTGATTGGCATGACACTCAACTGCTAACATTTCTAGGACACAGGTATATAGTGGTGTGTGTACATGTGTGTGTAAGTGTGTGTGAGACACTGGTAGTTAACTGGACTAGTTAATGATAGACAATGCTAGTTAAATGCAGTGTTTAAAACACATTCTAATATTTCAGTATTGTATCATTCTTTTGCTTTTTTGAACATAGTATTTTTATGTATTTGGAAAATGCAGTGGCCTGTGTGCAGTGATTTCAGTGGCTCAAGGAAAGAGCATTTTCTGTTCTCAAACTTCCTCCCTCTGGTACTGATACCTGAAATTTTTTTCTTTAAAAAATTATTTATTTTAATTGTGGGATACTTCTTTACAATATTGTGGGTTTTGCCATATATCGACATGAATCACCCACGGGTGCATATGTGTCCCTCCATCCTGTATCACCTTCCCACCTCCCTCCCCACCCCATCCCTGAAATTTTTATCCTAGAGATAAAATAAGGTATTCCATATGCAGGGATACAGATTTTAAAGACAATAACTCTAGGAAGAGCTATATAACTTCTTCTATTCATTCAGATGAAAATGCCTTTCCTGAGACTGGGAGAAAGCCAGATGAGCAGAAAATAATGGAAAAACTCTAAGACTATTTAACTTTGCCTACAACTGTTATACTTCTGTCATACAACAAGTATGCATGAAGAATACTGATGAAGTTTCTTAATGCATTAGTAATTGCCTTCTAAAATGTCCCATTGTATTGTATACATGCTTTTATATATATTTATATATATAAAATATATAAATAAATATATATATAATTTATATATATATATAAAGATAGAGTGGGGGGGAGAGAGAGAGAGAGAGAGAGAGAGAGAACTGATAGGCAGACAGTGTATTTCTATTTCAAAAGTCAAACAGCAACATCCAGCATTAATTTTTTTTTCTAAAAATTCTTTTAGGACTTCAAAGAGGCTACAAAGCCAAACACAAACATCCAAACCTGAATTTTAAGACATGCTTTCAGAATTTTGAAAATGTTTCTCACTCTCTACTGGCCTCCGTGTTTCTGGTGAGTATTTTACCTTTTGTCAAAACTCTTTTTGCCAGTATGTCATGTAGGGGTGCACGTGTGTGTGTTGCTGCTTTTAAGCTTTATTTTAGTTTATTTTTTTATCTTTTATGTTCAAAAGCTTTACCACAATGTGGCTCAGTACAGTTTGTTTATTTATTGTCTTATTGTTTGTTGAGAATCCATATCTAAAATTTTGGAAATTTTTAACATTATTTTATGAAATACGTTTTTTGTCCCATTTTTTTCCTTCACCACTTAGGACACCAATTATATATATGTAGGAATATTTGATGTTATCTACTAAGTCCTAAGGTTCTGGTCAGTTTTCTATCATTTTCTCTGTTTTTCTTATTGAGTGATTTCTATTGCTCTGATTCAAGCTACCTTACACTTTCCTATGTCATTACATTAAAATATAGGTCAATCTATGAAATTTTTAATTGCAGGTGTTAACATTTTTCACTCTAGAGTTCCATTAATTCTTTTTCTCATCTTTTCAATTGAGTTTTTGTTTTTTTTATTCGTATATATTTACCTTTTTTTGGAGGATAGTTATCAAAGACAGTTTAAAATCCTTATCTCCTAGTTCTAACATCTGATTCATCTTCAGATTGGTCTCATACCATTTTCTCAGATAATTACTCTTTAGAATGTGTTTTATTTTCCTCGTCATGTATAAGTTTGGTAATTTTATATCATATTCTGGACATTGAGAAAATTAATTTATAGATAATAGGGATTCCATTATTTATCTCAAGTGGATAGTGTTTCTTCTGTTTAGCATGCAGTTGACTTGTTTGGACATGAACTGTTTTGGGGGCAGTCACTCCAATCTAAGTTTAGCTCTTTGGTATTCAGCTAAGTTGCTTTGAATCCGTTTCTTACAGGAGTAGTTCCAGAACCAGAGATTGAGTATTTAGAATTTGGGAATTCCCTTCTTTCTCTTTTATTTTTCTTCAATTCCTCCATTCTCTTCTGTGACTATGATTTCTCCAACAGTAGTTTTCTTATTTGGAGAAGGAAATGGCAACCCACTCCAGTATTCCTGCCTGGAGAATTCCATGGACAGAGGAGCCTGGAGGGCTATAGTCCATGCGGTTGCAGAGTCAGACGTGACACTTGCCAACTTGCATGTTGCACCTGCTGTAATTGGCCTCAGGTTAAAAACCATGAAAATGAGAATCTAGTTTATTGAATGTTCCTCCCTAGTACAATTTCTTCACGTTGCTGATTTTGGTTTTATGTCCGCATTTTATAGTTGCTTTATGCGGGACAATTATTCTGGTAGGATTTTACTCTATTCTTACCTTAGGTAGATAGCAATAGTTTTTTTTTTTTCCCCCTGAACATTATTAAAATGTTTCTTTTATGTTTCAAGAATGGATTAAGCATATATGTATTGTATCAAATTGATCTGCTAGATAGCATAAGATTGGCACTTAAGATCATGGAGAAATGAGCAAATCTGTATTTGTCTTTCATAAAAATCAAATATTAAATACCACTTTAGGTTTAATAACATCTTTTAATATGCTACCATGAAACATCCAGTGTACATTTGTGTAATATGAAAAATTTTCATAATATTTCCCATAAAATCGCACAGAAATGCCAGCAATCAGTGTCAAGATAAAGTATACATCAGTTGTCAAATATGATTATAATTATTGCAGTGTTAAATAAAGATATTATAGATAAATATTATTTACAAAGTAATATTATTACAAAAGCACCTTGATATCCCACAAGGATGAAATTAAACTTATTGAAATTGTGCTTAAAAGAGAAAAACAAATAAAGGAAGAGGAACTTAATTAGGTTTAACTGCTTAGGCAATATAAAGAGGTCCCTTGATTTAAAAAGGATACAATTTTAAAATGCTGAGAGTTTAACAAGGGAAAAAAACAAAGGGTTATTATCCATTAACTTTATGTTGGGTGTATTAGTCATGGTCTCCTCGGGAGAAGATAGCACAATAAACAAAGACACTGAAAATAATATAATGAAGTAACTATTTGCAGAGTGCAGAGAAAGATGTTACCAAAACTTTGTAAAAGCTCTGCTTATAGAAGAGGGGCTACCCTTTAGGGGCAGTGGCCAGAGATACCATTCAGACTAGTCAGACCAGAACAGTAGCCTGATAGAGAGGGAGCAGAGGGTAAATATGATCCGATCTTTGTTTTCCAGTCTCTGCTTGTATGTTCCGTTAGCTGAAACCAATCAGTCTATTGGGGATGCAGTCTACTGGGGTCAGTTTCTTGAGACAAATGGTATTGGGAGGATTAAACATATATGAGAAATTCTCAATAAATGTTGATATTATTTTTTAAAATGTGAGATTATTAATAATGTTATGATTTTCCTAACTTCAATCCTGAGGCTTTATTTTAAATAATTGCTATATCAAAATAAGTTAATTGATTTCCTAATAAAGATAGTCTAGCTTGGTGTAAAGGTCATACCTAATGCGTTTCTGGGCCACTATGGAGAAGCTGGTAATATTTCAAAGCTGTCAGTATCCTGTTCTTATGATTCTTGATTATGTATTTTAGATATACTTGTGTTTCCTAAATTCTACACAATCTGAGGATTTTTTTCTTCAAACTTAGAATGATTGATTCATAGAAAAACTAAACATAATTTTTGTCTGATTAACAGTGAAATAGCTTCTGCTTTAATTCTAAGTGTGGTAGTTTTTTTTAAAATAACTTTTTAAAATTTTTAGAATAATTTCAAATTTATAGAGAAGTTGCAAACATCATACAGAGATTTTTTTGTATATTCTTCACCCAGTTTCCCCTAATGTTAAGCATCGTACATAACTATGCTGCAGTTGTCAAAACTAAAAATTAACACTGGTGTGCTACTATTAACTACATATTTTACTTGAATTTTTTCGGTTTTTCCAGTAATGCCCATGTTAGTTCCAGGATCCACACAAGTATGCTGTGTTTAACTTAAGGCAGATTTATTATTTTTGTTTTACTTATTTCATGTTTGTATTGTGGGGGAAATACATAGAACTACAAATGTGGGGAAAAGGGAATATGCCTTATCAAACTATCTCAATTTCCTAGAGGATTCTGTAATAAGTTGTCATAAGTTTGATGGCTTAAAGTTGATAAATTTTTATCTGGTTATGCCTAACATGTAATACTGGGAAGCATGGTATAGGTTTTTGTAAGTATTAATTCCAAATTCTTTGGTCTCAACTAGGAAGCCAGTGAAGCCTCAATTCAACTTTTAAAGAATTAAAAAATGTGATTTATATAATTTTATAAACACAAATTTAAGCTAAAAGCTGAAATAGAAGCAGAACTGAATAGTTGCATTCATCTTAAAGGGCCTATACAATATTTATAATAGTTCAGTGTCTTCTTTTGCAGTAATTTATATCTGTTCTTTTGTAATTCAGATACAATTGCTTAATTTCAATATGCTCCAAAATTTAAAATTTAGCAATGGGTGTGATCTAAAAGAAATCATTGTAACTGAAATGAAGGAATTATTAAAACAAGCTTTCCTATAATGCAATGTCAATTAAAAATAAATGCATGATCTCTTATTGATGGTATATTTTAAATTTTGTTGTTGTTTAGTTGCCAAGTTGTATCTGACTCTTTGTGACCCCATGGACTGTAGCCCGCTAGTCTCCTCTGTCCGTGGGATTTCCCAGGCAAGAACACTAGAGTGTGCTGCCATTTCCTTCTCCAATTTTATTTTATTTTTTTACCATATTTTAATTTTTATTGAAGTGATCTAAACCTGGATTCATAAACTGCGTTGTTAGGACAGTGTTTAGAGATTTCGGTTTACCATCAGTTCATAGACAAAGAACTGAAGTCTAAGGAAATTAGGGGCTGGACCTTTAGGTCCCCCCACCTTTCTAATTTTGACCTTCTTTTATTGCAAATATATTAATTTGGGTAATCTAGATAATAATTCTCTCGTTTGTAGGCCTTACAAAAGGTTTAGGTGATTGGTGCTATAGATGATTTGATCATTTGGCTGAAACCTTTATTAAAACCCTGCTACTGCTACTGCTAAGTCGCTTCAGTCGTGTCCGACTCTGTGCGACCCCACGACGGAAGCTCACCAGGCTCCCCTGTCCCTGGGATTCTCCAGGCAAGAATACTGGAATGGGTTGCCATTTCCTTCTCCAATGCATGAAAGTGAAAAGTGAAAGTAAAGTTGCTCAGTCGTGTCTGACTCCTAGCGACCCCATGGACTGGAGCCTGCCAGGATCCTCTGTCCATGGGATTTTCCAGGCAAAAGTACTGGGGTGGGGTGCCATTAATGTAATGCTATATAACAGTAAGTGGTTCTATTTTATTGATAAGAAAACCAGTTTTGAATTCTGGTTCTTTTATTTAGCTATGTAGAAAAAAAGGATAGTAATAGTACTTGGGAGTAATCCATAGATAACTCCTGAAAATCCAGAACTCAATGAACATACACATACCACGACATTGCTATTAATAACCATACAGGTATGGTGATGTTGACAAAGGTAAATGATTTAGTGGTCACAAGGAAAGTCTGCACTCAAGTAAAGGCTTAAACTAGGGCAATTCTACATTTGATAGGATATAAAATGTTAATAATTTGAAAAATGAAGTGTTCTTAAGAATTTATTAATCTTAGAGTAGGAAAATCAATATATATAACACGAAATATGTCAATTAACAGATATAGCAAGTCATGTCTTAGATTTTATGCAATTCAAGTAATGAAGGAAATTTTTGAAAACCTCAATGCCACCAAATAGTCTACTTAAAGAATATCTTTCCTTATTACGTTTTGCACAAAACAAAATGAGACTACTGGGAATTGTGTAGAAGAAAAGGATCTGGCCTGATATAAAATCAGAATGTCTCTACTAACCTTACACAAGGACATTCCTTTTTTTAGCAAGAATATATTGCTCTAGAAATCTCCTAGCTAGAGAATGTTTGAGGGCAGATCATACTAAGTATAGAGCGTAATACTGTCAACATTAACCTAAATAGCTGATTTTAGAACTTGTAAAATAGTACAACATATGGTGGTGACATCACAAGATTTAATCTGTGACCATACTATTTAAAGTAATTGAAGTCACCTTATTTCTTTCTGTAGTCTTTAAATTACCAAGCTAATCACTATAGAGGAAAAGTACTTTACATTTGGGAGTAATGATGAATGACAAATGTGAAAATGATTTGACAGAAAGAACTATCAGAGACAAAACAAACAAATGCTGTTGTAATATCAGGAAAGGTTGGTATTTGAGAAGTAATCTGTTGCTCAGTGAAATATTTTACTCTGCTCTAAGACACTGCATAAACAGATATCCTGCACCAATTACAATGCTTATCTATCATTTTTGAAATACCACAGTCTTAGTCCACTGACCTCAAACACAATGACCTCAATGAAATTTTACTTACATATATAATTACATTAAAATTTTCAGCAAAAGTAAGCTTTTCAGGGAAAAAAAAATTCTCATTGAATATTATTCAGAAAATAAAGACTAAGGCTAGATTTTAAAAAGAGTTAGAAAAGTACACGAGGAAAATTGCTTGATAGAAAGTAGTCATCTTGTCAGCAAGGGCATAATGTAATTTTTCATTCATTAGTTTATTCAATTGGCTTCCCGGGTGGCACAGTGGTAAAGAATCCACCTGCCAATGCAGGAAACACAGGTTCAACCCCAGGGTCAGGAAGATACCCTGGAGGAAGAAATGTCAACCTATTCCAGTATTCTTGCCTGGAGAATCCATGGACAGAAGAGTCTGGGAGGTTGCAGTCTATGAGGTCACAAATAGTTAGATGCAGATTTATTCAATAAACACTTGTTGATCTCCTAAAATATGTCATACATTATTTCAGGAAATGTTTTGTGTCTGTGTGTTAAATAAAAAAGCTTGCAGTTTTGAGAAGTTCAAATTTTGACCTTCTGTGGTTGGAAGAAATTCTCCCCAAGAGACAACAAACAGCCTTGTTTACACCAGAGTAGTGATAATTCATAATGGTGGTCTGTTTGACAAAGTCATCTGTTTTTTTAAGCTATAAAGATTACTTGGCTATAATGATGGTAGTATTTTATTTTCCAAGTTGACAATCTCTAAGTTTACACAGCTAGAAAATTCATAGTGATGTCTCTTGCTTAACAGTTAAGCAACATAAATACTCAGACCGATCCTCCCAGTGAAAAACAACAAAATGTTGAATTATGAGCAGGCTAGCATGTACAAATAATCAGAGGCTAAATAATTAAATAAAAAGGGGAACAGGGAGATGATTTTAGCACTAGAACCTGCTTTCATCTGAGGGGCATTTGTGAAACCCTGTGAGCCTGCGATTCAATTCATATTAATTACGGAATGTGGAGTCAGGAGTGGGGAGTCTAGCAGGAAATTCTGGTTCATGAAGCTAGAGGGAACCTTGAGAAAACAAAATAATATTATAGAAGAGTGAAAATATATCAGAAATTAGAATAAATGTAAAAGGACTAAATGTTGTAAAGACAAAAATGTCAAATTTGGTAAAATTACAAATTCCAAACAATCAATATTCATGAGAAGCAAATCTAAAACATTAGGACAAAAAAAGATCAATTGAAAAAGAATAGAAAGTATATATCAGATGAAACAGATACAATACAAAGAAAAGTTTTGTAGAAGTTTAATTTTTAAAACAAGGTAAATTGTAAGTGAAAGGCTCTTCCGGAAATAATGCGTTATTACTTAATTTCAGTTTACCAAGAAAGTATAAGGACTTAAATCTGAATCCAAGAAATATAACAACGTCAAAATATATGAACCTAAAAAAATTATGGTTGAACTACAGGGAGAAATAAACATATCTACCATATAGTGGGGCTTCCCCTGGTAGCTCAGATGGAAAAGAATCTGTCTACAATGTGGGAGACCTCAGTCCTATCCCTGGGTTGGGAAGATCCCCTGGAGGAGAGTATGGCAGCCCACTCCAGTATTCGTGCCTGGAGAATCCCCACTGACAGAGGAGCCTGGCGGGCTGCAGTCCACGGGGTTGCAGAGAGTAGGGCACAACTGAACGATTAACCACAAGCACCATGTAGTGGGATCTCGAGAAACCTTTTATTATAGTCTTAATAGACCTTGTATTTATAGGTCAAACTGCCAAGCATAATTAGGATAGAGAAAATTTAACCTGGCTAATAACTTTCATCTAATAGCAGCTATAGAATACTGTACTCAGCAAGTTAAGATTATATGTTATTTTGAAACACAGAGAGGTTTTTTTTTAAAGATGATCATATACATACATGAAAAATGATATAATTCACACCAAAAATCTCTAACTACAATGTAAGAATTCAGTCAAAAAGATGATGAGAGTAAAATGGGTATGTTTTTGAACTAGGAAAAACTTCTAAGTAATGCCTACATAAATAAGAAACCAAAAATAAAAATTTTAAATTCTATAAACAACAACAACAAGACAAAATATTAAAAAAATACGTGATGCAGGTAAAGTGACACTTAGAAAGGAAGTTATGGGCTATATTGGTTTTGTATTGCTGCCATTATGGATTGCCTAAATTTAGCTTAGAACAACAAACATTTTTTATTTTACAGCTCTGTAGGTCAGAAGTCTGGTATGGTTCTCACTGAGCTATAGTTAGGGTGTCAGTGAATATTCTCAAGTTGTATCACTCTGCCACCTCTTACCTATTTTCTCTTTCACTTTTAGGAGCTCATGTGATTAGACCCAAAACTCTGCTGGATAATCCAGGCTAGATATATATCTAGATCTATGTCATCTACCTACCTACCTACCTACTAATTTATCTTAGCAACATGGATTATAAAAAAGAGAGTTCAATAAAATGTTAGTAAGTAAAAATATAGACATAACTAGAGGTGATATAAAAATTAGATAAAGAATAACAAGTACAATATTAAGAATTTTATGACAACGTATTTGAAAGCTTTAGATGAAATGACTAATCCCTAGACAAATGTAGTTTATGAAAACTGAGTTAGGATAAAAGAAAAAGATCCAAATAATTCCACAATGAAAGAATTATATCAGTAGTTAAGTGCCATCCTGCAAACATAACTTTACATATAGATGGTTTTATATGCAAGTTCTCCAACCATTCAGGGAACAGTAACTTCAGTCATTCACAAAATATTCCAAAGAACAGAGAAAAACACAAACCAATACATTTTATAATGCTAGCAACATTTAGGCACAAAAATCTATCAAAGATAAAAGAAGAATGAAAATTACCTATTAAAAACACTGAATATAGATGAGAAAAATTCTAAATAAAATATTGGCAAATTGCATCCAACCATATTTAGAATTCAGTAAAGGGTATTTAAGACAATACCCTCTCTTTAAAGTAGTGTTATGGGTACAAAACTGTCTATTGTATTGTTAATCTTTTCCCCTTACACATATTTTATAACTATTGATTTTAATTTAACCAGCAGTTAGCAATAACAATATGGTTCTCATTTTGTATACTCCTTATACAGTTATATCACATTTATAAATGTTAAATTAATATTTTTCATGAGAGCATGTAAGGAAGAGATATTGCTCCATACCCCTAAACTATCCCCAAACCCTTATGCTACATATATAGTACATAGTGTGACCTAATAGAATTAATAAAAGCATCTATGTATCTAAGGGTTGCAATTCATCAAAATATTTAGAAAATTAGGAAGAATGTGATTTGAAAAGAGAATACACAAATATGAAAAACTCATCCATGGAATAGAGAAGTATGGCTGATCATTTTTATTTTTATGTAAAGGTGAACTTTTTATTCAAGGGCTGGCTTTGTGGCTTCTCTGGCTCCTGAAAGTATACAGATTAGGAAAATTTGATATAAAGATTTTGAAAAACTTTTTCAAAAAAATAGTTCAAAATAATTTTCTTGTTATAGTGATGGGTTACATTTTATTTGTAGACCAACTTTACAATTCCATTAGATTTCATGTATTTTCTTGAATAAAGTTGACACAACCTCCAGTTTGAAAAAGAAGGAAAATTGCAAAGGTGCGTGCCTCCAAGTAGCCTCTAGAGAATGAAAAGGAGGCCAAGTCTATATATGTTTAATTAGTAAAAAACTTTCCTAGGATAATGGAGATGGCAAATAACCCCATAGAGTTACTGGTCATGAATGTGATAAATTAGAATTTGGAATGCTATTATTCATATAGCAACCAGAGTCAAGTTTCTAATTGACATTTAAAGCAGAGAATCATAAAACAAGGTTTGGAGTTATCCATATGATGAAAATAAAGCAACTGGGAATGTAATGCATTTTTCTTTTCCTAGAAGATGAAGTAATAGTAATTACTACAATAACTATTCTTGTTTTCAGTTGTCATGCTTGAAAAAGCATGAAGACAAAGTTTTTCTCTAGTAGGAGAAGGTCAATTTTCAGAAAGACAAAGATATGTTGAATTTTAAAGTTTGCTTTTTTTTAGTCAGAATAGCAGATCATAACACCTGAGATAGATGGCTGCATTGAGAAATCTAATACATATTAGTTTGTCAGAATTTTGTGTGTGCCTAAAAATATTTTTAGCAACAGCACTGCTTTGTGCTATTTGAAACAGATGTATGTCTAAACATAGCTGTTTGCTTCATGTCATCAAAAATATGGTAAACATGATAATTATATACTCAACATTAATTCTAGTATGTCTTACTTTTCACTTTATCAAAAAATGATTTTGATATTTCATTCCACAGTTTATGCAAATTCATACACATCTTTTATAAAAATGTTGTCCTTATTTAGTGTTTGAATATAAACAGAGTAAAAGAAATACCTCACCCTCTGAAAGGAAGGTCTTTTTCCCAAGAAAAGTGACATGCCTTATTTTTTGCATTACTTATCCATCTGATTTCATATTGAAATCATATTTTAGGCATTTAGGTCATAGGCTTTTCTTTTCCTCCAGAAATATTGCAGTGATACTACTAAAGCTTATTTTAAGGATTCCTTTTTTTTAAAAAAAAAAAAATAATATACAGGAAACTTTTCATCAAATACTAATATGTTATCTTAAAATTATTCTAAACAAAAGCAAACCTATCTAGGATCTTGTTCTTATAATAGTGAAATAAGAGGAGAAACAATGAATAGAAGAAAACAAAATAATTATAATGTGAGTAATTCTTAAAAGCATATACAGTTCTATTCATTATATTTAGTGTCAGTGTCCTTGTGCTATGAATTACCCAACACTAAAGGGATTTTTGTTTACCACCAAATAACATTCTAGTTTTTTTCCAGAGGCGCAGACACAAAGAAAGGTAATAAAACTTTGCCTAGAATTGTCAACACAATGAGGATTGAGACATGACTACGTTAAACTTAATATTGATCAAAACCCCTTGATCATAGATGGGACACTTATAACAAATTTCCTGAAAAGGGAAATAGTAGTTGACCTATAAAGTTAAAAGTTTTATAAGAAATGACTCAAAGCAATATGTTTGACTGATTTGTGTCTTGTATAATACTGACAAGTATAACATAATTTTTGTGCATTACTCAACCTTGGCAGTGTCTGTGACTAGAGATCTTCATAGAATGCATTGCAATAATAGCTTTTAAGAATCTTGAAATTGTCAAACTTACTCAGGAATCCATGTACCTGAGGGAGGCCCTTAGAGGAGTTGACTACAACAGCTTACAGACTGACACAATTGAGATAAAGGATATATTCACTGACTTCAGGAATAAAGCAACGATTCTAGTAACTATTGGGCATTTTTACCTCTTCTGTTGTAAAGAAATATGTGACCATAGTCAGTAGCTGGGATTTGGAAACTGGTCACAGGAAAAACAAACGAAAACAAACCCCAAACCAAAACACAACATGTCTTGTCGGAAATGGCACTGAAAGTCAAAATTTTTTGAACATTTTTAAAGAGAGGCAGGAAACAATTCTATTGTCTGCAAAACTCTAGATATAAATATTTCTAAATTATTATGACTTCAAAGAAAAGATTCTCTAACTTTAGGGCTTAAGAATTTTGTTTACTTTTCACTGATAGCATGTCCCAATTTAATCTGATTTGGAGATTTTCTTAGGATTTCTCAGCATTTTATATGTTTCTAGCATTACTGCTATAAAGAAATGGTGTTTGGTAACCTGATTCTGAAACATGCTTTCACTCCTATTATGATTTCGGCTCTGGAGACTGTAGAGGGATAAAAGTTTAAGCTCCAAAGTAGTCTTTTGAAGTGTGTGTGTGTGTGTGTGTGTGTGTGTGTGTGTGTATCTTAAACAGAAATAGATTTGAGATTTTAATCTTTAGTAATGTAAATTGTGGTTTTCACAATAATGAAAATAGAGGTTTATGTTTTAGTATTTCCAAGTAATAGCAGGTATGTATTTCATAAACTTAAACTCAGCACTTGTCTTTCTGGGTTTTCATTAATATGTAATCATTTTTGTTATATGTAGAAATACATATAGAGAACATAGACATCAGAACTAAAGCTTGTAGGGGACAGAATTTAATCTTTGTGGCTGTACATGTACTGTAATTCTCACAATCAGTCCTCTTCCAACATGATATGATACACAATGTGTACATTTTCAAAAGCATATTATTTTTTTCTGTAAAAAGATTAGTTTTAATTTATTAAACAGCCTTGAGTGAAAGTTGCTTCAGTTGTGTCTGATTCTTTGTGATCCCATGGACTGTAGCCAGCCAGGCTCCTTGGTCCAGGGAATTCTCCAGGCAAGAATACTGGGGTAGGTTGTCATTTCCTTCTCCAAAACAGCCTTAGATAGCCTTTAATTACATTTACTTTGCATTTACTTGTTCTTTACCCTTAATTACCAATAGATTTGGAGTTTCAGCTTATGTGTTTCAAAATAAAGGAGATCCATAAAGGAAAATATAAGCTTCAACTGCTGTATTTTTAAAAAAGGTTAATTTTACTTGAAAATAAAAATGCTTCCCTATCAATTCAAATTAGCCCATTACTTTTGTAAGGGCATTACTTTTACCAGTGACAAATATGTTCTGCTATAATAATCATATATCAGTTCCTAATGTGCCAGTTTCTGGTAAAAACAGTTTTTGAATGAAGCATTCCAGAAGTACAATGTTTGTAGTGGGAGGGATGATTTCCATGTAGAATTTATCATTTCACTTTATGAAAGAAGTACTTGGCTATATTATCTCTACCTTAATTTGTGTCCTATGCTCTTAATATCTGTTCTGTCTTCCATAGCTGCTTTGGGCTGCCAGGCACCTAAACTCTTGCTGATGCTCTTACTATATGTCATAAAGAAAGAAATATATTCATTCTTCATCTCACTTTTTAAAAAACTGAAGTATAGCTGATTTACAATGTTGTGTTAATTTCTGCTGTACAGCAAAGTGATTCAGTCATACATATATATATATGTATATATAATTTTTATGGTTTATCATAGGATAAACCATTCAATATCATAGGATGTTGAATATAGTTGCCTGTGCTATACAGTAGGACCTTGTTCATCCATTCTATATGTAAAAGCGTATATCTGTTAACCTCCTCCCCCTTGGCAACCACAAGTCTGATCTCTATGTCCTTGAGTCTATTTCTGTTTCATTGGTAGATTTATTTGTATCATATCTTAAATTCCACATGTAAGTGATATCATTTGGCATTTGTCTTTCTCTTTCTGACTTACTTCACTTAGTATAATACATCCATGTTGCTTCAAATAGCATTATTTCATTCTTTTTTGCCTGAGTATCATTCCACTGCATACATGTACCATTTCCTCTCTATCTATTCATCTGTCAATGGACATTGAGTTTGTTTCCATGTCTTGGATACTATGAATAGTGCTTCTATGAACACAGAAGTGCATGTATCTCTTTGAATTAGAGTTTTGTCCAAATACATGTCCAGGAGTGGGATTGCTGGATCATATGGTAATTCTACTTTTAGTTTTCTGAGGAAGCTCCATACTGTTTTCCATAGTGGCTGTGCCAGCTTATATTCCCACCAACAGTGTTGGAGGGTCCCCTTTTCTCATCTTCTCCAGTGTTAGTTATTTTTAGAGTTTTTCCTTCATTTAAATTTTTAGTCTTTATGAACATCTAATTTAGACAATATTCTTTATCTTTGGAAGTAAATACAGACAATCAAGTGCAGGATGTTGCTCGGAAGGAAAGGTACCCCTTGACTGGCAAATGGATTGTGCATTTGCATTATACTATAGAGGTAGGGCCAATAGCTTTGGCCTTGAGAACTTTGGAAAGTGAAAGAGTTGAAAATTAAAGTAGGAAAAAGAAGTTTGTTGCAATTCTGAGCAATGAGTATTACAATATTTCAAAGTAGCTGTAGCATTTCTGTGACAGCTGTATCTGGGGAACGCCTCCTAAACCTAATTATATACTTTTCCTTTCTCTTCTAACTGAAGAGATGATTAGAGACAGAGGTAGAAAAGACAGTGATACAGGCATAATTTTCACAAAAAGATTACTTTGTGCAATGAAAAGTGAAATGTGTTATTTGTGAATGCAAATTGAACTTACATCATCCCCAGTGACATAAAATACTTGGTGCCGCGGGGAAGGCAATGGCACCCCACCCCAGTACTTTTGCCTGGAAAATCCCATGGATGGAGGAGCCTGGTAGGCTCCAGTCCGTGGGGTCGCTAAGAGTCGGACACGACTGAGCGACTTCACTTTGACTTTTCACTTTCATGCATTGGAGAAGGAAATGGCAACCCACTCCAGTGTTCTTGCCTGGAGAATCCCAGGGACGGGGGAGCCTGGTGAGCTTCCGTCTATGGGGTCGCACAGAGTCGGACACGACTGAAGCGACTTAGCAGCAGCAGCAGCAGCCATAGCTCAAGGTATATATACAGTGACCTGCCTGGACAGTGTTAACCTTCCGAACATATCTAAAGAACACACTCAATCTTCAGGCAAATGCTTATACATATTGTTTTCAAAGGAGATCTTGGTATAAGCTAAAGAAGAGTTGCCTCTTGTGCCTTGAATATGGGTCATAGAATGATATATATTGCTAATCAAAAATGCTGTTGCATCACAAGGCATTTACTTACGTGAAATCAACTTACGAAATGAAATGCAAAGGAAGAAATACGTTAAATACCCTAGTAGATTTAGCCAGCAATTATGTTTAAACGAAGTGTGCCCTGGGGATGACTGTGGCATGTGAAATCCAGCTTTCCTGCTATTGGTCTTAGTTCTCTCTCTGGCTGAGAGTGGCTCTAGATCTTCAAAATACATATTTTGTTTTAATTTTGAGCTTTTTATTTTCTATTGTGGTATAGCTGATTAACAATATTGTGATAGTTTCAGGTGAACAGTGAAGAGACTCAGCCATACATATACATGTATCCACTTCCCCCCAAAAGCCCCTTCCCATCCAGGTTGCCACATAACATTAATCAGAGTTCCATGTGCTATACAGTAGATCCTTGTTGGTTATCCATTAAAATATAGCAATGTATTTTTTTTAAATATCAGACAGATTCTAGATGCAAGCCAAGCCAACCATTTCATCTACTGTTCATTTGAAGAAAGAAAGAAAGAAAGAAAAAAACAAAAACAAAATCTCTCTCTTTCAAAACATGGTTGTGTCAGGGCTAATTAGAAATATGTATCTCCCACAAGATGCTTGGTTAAATGATTGTCAAGGCTACTTTTTTCTGTGATTTTCACCTTTCGAGCTGATTTCAGAACCTCTTCCAGGGTGAGTCTATATACTGATATTACACATGATGGTATAGGTCTTAAGCAATTCTCAAGGTTTCTTTAAAGGTTACAGAGTAGAAAGCCACTTAAAAAGAGAAACCATGTCAATCAGAAGAATCACTATCTTTCCGTTGTTGTTTTTATTCAATTGCTCAGTCCTGTCTGACTCCTTGTGATCCCAAGGACTGTAGCACACAAGGCTTCCTTGTCCTTCACCATCTCCTGGAGTTTGCTCAAACTCATGTCCATTGAGTCGGTGATGCCATCCAACCATCTCATCCTCTTTCATCCCCTTCTCCTCCTGCCTTCAATCTTTCCCAGCATCAGGGTCTTTTCCAATGAGTCAGCTCTTTGCATCAGGCGGCCAAAGTACTAAAGCTTCAACCTCAGCATCAGTCCTTCCAATGAATATTCAGGACTGATTTCCTTTAGGATTGACTGGATTGATCTTCTAGCTATCCAAGGGACTCTCGAAAGTCTTCTTTAACACCACAGTTCAAAAGCATTAACTCTTTGGCACTCAGCCTTCTTTATGGTCCAACTCTCACATCCATACTTGACTACTGGAAATACCATAGCCTTGACTATTTGAACCTTTGTTGACAAAGTAATGTCTCTGCTTTTTAATACCCTGTATAGATTTGTTGTAGCTTTTCTTCCAAGGAGAAAGCATCTTTTAATTTCATCTTTCCATACTTAATTCTAGTAAAATTCCTTATAGTATATGCCAGAGCCGTAATGTTGCAACAGTATATGTGAGAACTAGTGTCATGGTACAGATAGGCTCTCACTTCTTTCTCTGCATTTAATTCATGCCTACTTTTTAAGCTTCAAGCTTTGAAAAATTCTAAAAGGAGGACATTAATATTAACATTGATATTGAGGGAAAATCAATAATAAGAAAATTACCTGAAGAATGGTGTTTATTTAAGTGACAATGACATTATAAGCAATTCGTTAAGGGAATTCTAGGAAGGAATATGCAGCTATGCATATGACATATCTCAGATATGCAGTTGACACCACCCTTATGGCTGAAAAGTGTAGAAGAACTAAAGAGCTCCTTGATGAAAGTGAAAGAGGAGAGTGAAAAAACTGGTTTAAAACTCAACATTCAGAAAACTAAGATCATGGCATCTGGTCCCATCACTTCATGGCAAGTAGATGGGGAAACAATGGAAACAGTGAGAGACTTTATTTTGGGGGATGGGGGTCAAAAATCACTGCAGATGGTAACTGCAGCCATAAAATTAGAAGATGCTTGCTCCTTGGAAGAAAAGTAGAGACATTACTTTGCAAACAAAGGTCCATCTAGACAAAGCTATGGTTTTTCCAGCAGTCATGTGTGGATGTGAGAGTTGGACTATAAAGAAATCTGAGCGCTGAAGAATTGATGCTTTTGAACTGTGGTGTTGGAGAAGACTCTTGAGAGTCCCTTGGACTGCAAAGACGTCCAACCAGTCTATCCTAAAGGAAATAAGTCCTGAATATTCATTGGAAGGACTGATGCTGAGGCTGAAACTCCAATACTTTGGCCACCTGATGTGAAGAACTGACTCACTGGAAAAGACCCTGATGCTGGAAAAGATTGAAGAGGGGAGGAGAAGGGG
The DNA here is from genome assembly GCA_935064755.1 of Tragelaphus eurycerus. NCBI lineage: Eukaryota > Metazoa > Chordata > Mammalia > Artiodactyla > Bovidae > Tragelaphus > Tragelaphus eurycerus. Next base: position 12,423,161 of record CAKXYN010000016.1, read on the forward strand.
ATGACAGAGGATGAGATGGCTGGATGGCATCACCGATTCAACTGACATGAGTTTGAGCAAGCTCTGGGAATTGGTGATGGACAGGGAAGCCTGGTGTGCTGCAGTCCATGGGGTCACAAAGAGTCGGACATGGCTGAATGAGTGAACTGGGCAAGGAATAGCCTGTGTCAGTCTGGAATGTTTTAAGTAACATTTTGACATTAGAAGTAGATCTGGTATGTCAAGATTTAACTGCTTTTAGATTTACAGAAGCTGATCTTTAAATTTTGAAATATTTCTTATTTCTGTAAAATTCTGGACACTTTTAAGGCAAATATAGTATAGCTATAAAATTCAATAAAAAATAATTATTAGTACAGTAAAATGCAATGAATGCACAAAAGCAGAGCTAAAGGAATTTAACTGATCTGCTGTGACAAGTAGGAAATCTATTCAATTTCAGAAACTCCTGGATGTTCTATGACAACTTCCATACTTATTATTTAAAAAGCATCAGATGTCTTTGAGAGTCATCATTATGGAGCAAAGGGTAAGATCAAATGGTTTAGTTATTCTGAATGATTAAGTTGCTGTCAGATGATTTAATTGTTTACTTTCATGAATTACATAAAATATTTCTCCTTATGTTTCCTTCATTTATGTGAATATATTAACCTATAAGGTAAAATGCCCTTATTAGCTTCATTCTATACTGTAATGTTATACTCTTTATTGTTAGTAAGTGATGCCAGCTAGCCACACACAAAGGCATCTCTGTGTCTGATGTTATTGGCACTCAATTTTCAGGCCAGGAGAGAGACACTTTATACGGTGACTTTGAAAACTACAGACACATCAAAGTAGAGCAGCATAAAGATTCCTCTGCATAAAGATCACAATTTTAATTAATGCAACTAATTCTAATTAATTCAAAACTCTTTTTAAAAACCCTACATAGAAGCAATAGCAACAAAACTCCTGGTCCTTCAAACTGCTGTCCAAACCATTAGGCCTCTTAATACTCAGGTAAATAAAGAATCTTCAATGGAAAAATAATTACCAGAGTATCAATAAAACCACAATGGTCATCATTGTCCCTACTGAAAGGATATATTGGGGACTGAAATTATACAGATGTAGAAGGCAAGGGCCCCTGGGAAGACAATTTAAGTCTTTTAATAGAAATCAATAGCCCACTGTGGCAATTTTCTTTCTGATATTGTGTTATTACATAATTCAGTTTTTAACTGAAAAAGCTTTCCTGGAGCACTCTAAAATAATGGGGAAGTTACTCTTTTAATCCAACTTAAAATTTTTTTTGCTTCATATTATGCCTTTGAGAATCTTTAGAGGACCTTATTTCATTCAATGAATATTTAATTACCAAACAGTCTATGTAATACAAACTAACTGATATTCTTACAAGCTGACTGGAGTTGTGTTTTTTTTATAAATAGTTGGGAAATATACCAGAAGAACTGGTATATTACACTTAGAATATATTTTTAAAAAATGGTTTTGCTTAATTTAAACTGGAAGATTAGAATAAATACACAAATAATATAAAGAAGTGAAGTTTTCTTGAGTAAGCTTATTGTTGGATGAGTTTAGTTACCAGGCAAAGATATTATTCAGTATTTTATTTTAATACTTTCAAACTTATCTTTGAGATAGCTAATATAATTACAAGTCTATTAATCATTAGGAGAAGGCAATGGCACCCCACTCCAGTACTCTTGCCTGGAAAATCCCATGGATGGAGGAATCTGGTAGGCTGCAGTCCACAGGGTCGCTAAGAGTTGAACATGACTGAGTGACTTCACTTTCACTTTTCATTTTCATGCATTAGAGAAGGAAATGGCAACCCACTCCAGTGTTCTTGCCTGGAGAATCCCAGGGACGGGGGAGTCGGTGGGCTGCCGTCTATGGGGTCGCACAGAGTTGGACATGACTATAGCAACTTAGTATTAGCATTAATAATTAAGGATCACTAGGGTCTAGTACCACTTAGAGTATTATAGAATATGCTAGAAACAGGCTATTTTGATTTCAATAACATTTGTTCGTGATCTTCAAATAATATGTCCATTTAATGTATGGTACAATTAACTGTGATTCAAAATCCTGGTAGAGTATTGGGGATGGGGGTGGATATTAAACTCTGGAAAAATACAGAAAATATGTTTGTAGTTTCACCAGAGAAATCTCCACTGAATTCTGTAATAGTGGGAAATATTGTGATGATTCCAAAGATGTAGTGACAAAGCTCTTAATCATCCTCAAGACACTATTGGTGCTGTGTTGAATAGTAAGAAACCCTTTAAATGAGCTTTTAAAATTATGTATTTAATTGCTACAAAATACAGTATGATTTTACTTTTCAGTTCAGTTCAGTTGCTGAGTCGAGTCCGACTCTTTGCGACCCCATGAATCGCAGCACACAGGCCTCTCTGTCCATCACCAACTCCCGGAGTTCACCCAGACTCACATCCATTGAGTCCGTGATGCCATCCAGCCATCTCATCCTCTGTCATCCCCTTTTCCTCCTGCCCCCAATCCCTCCCAGCATCAGAGTCTTTTCCAGTAAATCCTATCAAAATAGACTCTTTAACAATTTCACCGTTCCGAAGGCCTGTACAATATAGTTTTTGTTTGCAGAGCTTTCCCCTTTAGGAATCAATACAATGTGGCTGCCTTGGTTTCCAATATGGCAGGAGGGCAGCAAAAAATTTTTCACTCACGTTTCTGCACAAAATCACTCAAAAGTGATAGTGTTATGGCAAAAGGTGGATTACACGGATTTTAGATTAACCATAGTAAAAATTAACAATATGTTTCCAAAGATATTTAAAATTACAATTCAGCAAAATCTTTAACATATTTAAGGTATTCATTATATAAGACTTCATTGTTGTTATGAAGTCACTAAGTCATGTCTGACTCTTTGCGACCCCATGGACTGCAGCCCACCAGGTTCCTCTGTCCGTGGGATATTCCAGACAAGAATACTGGAATGGGTTGCCATTTCCTTCTCCAGGGTATCTTCCTGACCCAGGGATTGAAGCTGCATGCCCTGTATCTTCTGAATTGACAGGCAGATTCTTGGTCCACCTGGGAAGCCCAAGAGGACCAAGTAAACTTATATGATACTTTGTCAGCATCAGTGAGGGAGTGCCTCTTCCTTAATAATTTGATAGTGCTTATCCATTTGCCACTGTGCCTTTTCCAGAATGGACAGACTTATCAGCAGTACTAACATCCCCTGGAAAAATACTGCATTCCTCAGAGGGTGCAGGGAGAGTTATAATGGAAGATAAGAATGGTTAAGGTTCCAAACTTTCTAAGACTTCTGCTGTTGTGAAACGGTCATATTACTGTTGGGTTGATAACTTGAATGCTCTACTCCTGCCCCCTCCCTCCATCCCTTCTTTCTGTTTTTTCCAACCAGCTAGTTCTAGTTCTCCAAGTTTCAGGGTATGCGCTTTCTTAGAGGAGCTTTCTAAAAATGTCCACACAGAGCTAAATAGTTTTATAGTATCTGGTGCATGACTATCAGTGGACTTAATACTGAGTGTTCTGAATGTTTACTTGCTAATCTCTCTCAGTACGCAAAATTTCTCAAATTAAGGAAATATATTAATTTCCTGTTGTTGTTGTAACAAATTACAAATTGAGTGGCTTAAAACAAAAGCCACATATACAGATTTAGTGACTTAAAATGACATTTATCTTCTTAGAGTTCTGGAGCTGAGAAATCAGAAGTGGGTTCCATTTAGCTAAAAATCAAGTTATTGGCTCTGTGGCATTCCTTTTGGAGACTTTGGTTGGGGGCAATTAGTTCCTTTGCATTTTCCAGATTCTTACAGGCTGCCTGAATTCCTTTCTCATGGTTCCTTCTTCAATCTTCACAGTCGGCATCTTCAAATTTCTCTTTCACACTGACTTCTGCCTTTGTTGTCACATCTCTTTCTTTAATTCCAACTATCCTGTCCCCTTGTCCCTTTGTAAGTACCCCACAATTACATTGGAATCACCTAGATAAGCCAGGACAATCTCCACATTTAAGAATTCTTAATCACATGTGCAAAGTCCCTTTGCTAAGTAAAGTGACATTTATAGAGTTCAGGTTGTAGAACATCTTAGGCAGGGAAATAGGCAGGGATGAGGGGGTAGAGAGAGGAGGCTATTTGTCTAATGACCACAGGCACCATGTCAATTTTTTAAAAAATAAAATCTGGGATCTAGTTGGATGTGTGACATTTTATAGATGTTTAATTAACATTTGATATGTTAATATATAAATTAAGATGTCATAACACAATGTCATTCAAACAATAAATGTAATAAAAATATCTGAAAATTTTCCCATCTGTCTTTCTCATTAAAATATCTTCAATACAATCAAGAGCTGTAGGGGGGCAGCTATGTCATAAGATACAAAATCCTGTGGTAACTCTACTTTGTGAAGGAACTCAGATACCTCAGAATGGAGTTGTCCTGTAGGAAATTAAAACAATGTCATTGTATTGCATCCGCTCAACAGAAGAGCTCTTTCTGCTTTCCAAGGAATGATGCCAAGAATGTTCCCATTCTTCTCACCTTTGCTCTCTGCTCTATTTTCTCTCTCCTATGAGTTTCTTACCTATAGTTTATGTCACAATTTCAAAATTCTATACCACTAGATACTAAAATTAAAATTATAAAGCATTAGTATTTTCTACACCAATTCTAACTAACTTGTATTTTCTCTTTAAAATTGAAAATATATACTCCATTTTCCAACATACATTTTTTTATATTCCAACCAGAATCTCTGTTACCTGAAAACTCAGTTTGTCTTTGAGGGTGGGCAAGCACAAAACCCGAAAATTTCAGGATGTGGGTGGTGTGATAAAGGACTTATTGGAGCTTAGAGACATAGTTATAGCAGATCCCTATATGCCAAGACACTGTGAAAAACACATTTATCCCAAATTCTGTTTGTTAGGAAAGGAATGCATCCCCCCCCCACCCCACAATTAAGGACAGAGGGTTAAGTTATTCCACAGTACACTTTTCTTCCCTTTCTCTGTGAAAGTGTTAGTTGCTCAGTCCTGTCCAATTCTTTGCCACTCCATGGACTGTAGCCTGCCAAGCTTCTCTGTCCCTGGAATTCTCTAGGCAAGAATAATGGAGTGAGTAGCCACTTCCTTCTCAAGCAGATCTTCCTGACCCAGGGATCAAACTCTGGTCTTTTGCATTGGAAGCAGATTCTTTACTGTCTGAGCCACCAGGGAAGTAGTCCATCCCTTATTGATTGATTGATTAACTATTAATTTCATTCCTCACTCCCATTTTCCTTCCTCTGCAGTCTGTTAGCCTGTTATGCTAATGGTTTGATTTGTACTTTTGAATTTTTATGTTAAATGGTAAACTTTTTAGTTATCATTACATTTACTAGATTTTTACCTGTAAGATTATAATTTATATGTGATTATTGTATTTTTACTTTTTTTCATTTAACACTGGCTTTTTATTAGCTATCCATGTCACAGAGAATGCATCTAGTTGTTTGCTTCTATCTGCTGAATAGTGTTCTATAGTATATGTCCACTATATTTTTATAATTTATTTACATTATTTTTCATATTTCTTATTTATAATCATGGGCTCAATCATTGCCTTCAACTATCTACTTGAGTAAAACACAACAGAGAATACCCTTGATAATCTAGTGACCATGGATTTTTCTGAGAATTTATTTTTTAATATAAACCCTGAGTGGCATTGCTGGGCCATTAATCTTGATTTAAGTAAACACTAGGGATTTTTTTTGGTATGTCTGCACTTGTCTACCCCCTACCAGTAATGCATAAGTGCTCCTGCTTGATGTCCTCAACAACATGTGGCATTCCAACATTGCTAATCCCTAAGATAAAAGTAGTATCTTATTGTTTTAATTTGAATTCCTCTGATTATCAATGTATTTGAATATTCCTTCAAACTCAGATATTAAACCATTATGCTTTTTTTTTTTTTTTTTATAAATTGCCATGTAACATTCTCTTCCTGTTTGTCTAGTATGCTTAATACTCTCTTTTGTTGACATACTGGCTAGCTTTTTTTTTTTTACCATAGATATTAATCACTTATTAATATTAATGCTACCACATTCTTCCATATTTATATGCTATACTTGGGGGTTCCATAGTGACCTTTGCTTCATGGTACATTGGTTACATTTTTTAAGGGTCAAATAAATACATCCAGCAATATGAGCAACTCATGAGTTATAATAGCTGAACAGAATAGCTTATGAATAGATGATCACCTTCATTTCATGGCATTGACAAATATAAAACATTTTCTCCCATGCTTGTATTTAGTCAAGTACTCTGTATCTTGTGACTTTGAATTGGGTCAACTAAACCAAGTTGGAATTAACTTTTCCAAAATTTCCCTCTTTGGGTTATGATTATCCATAGGAAAAAATTCATGAGGTATAGAGGGTAAATGTAAAGTTGCAGTTATTTCTATATTCTAAGCATCAGTGTAGGGTACCAGGAACTGCCATAGATTGTATGATTGTTGTTGATTTGTTTGCTCACTTTGTTGGTTTGGAGCCACATTGGTGCCTCCAAGTCCTTCACTTCCCATAGTATCTTCTCCCGCATGTCCTCCAAAGTGCCAGATCTCCTGATTAATTTCCTTCTTCAACTTCTATGCAATTTGTGAACAGTTCTGTGATGTGGGATCCCAGTTTCACCTGAAAGTAACTTATATTATCAAGGATGAAAGCAACTTGAAATAGATATTGATTCCAGTTGATTATTGCTCTGTAATGTTTTTCTTCACATCTGCCAGCTTTGCCAACTTCAGATTCAACAACAGACACAAAAGCAATAGCTTTACTTAGACTTCTTCTCCTGTTTCCACAGTTGTGTAAAAACCTGATCCCCTAATAAATCCCTTATTCCAGATTTCTCTGCTTCTCTGACCAAATTCTGGCTGATACAGTATATGTACAATAAGAGGGAAGTAGACATTTATATTTAAAAATATAAATATAGGAATTTACTTGTCATTGAATCAGACTTGGAATATAATTTTGAGTAATCAAAATATAAAGCCTTGTTTGTGGAGACAGATTATTTAGTAGAAAATATTGAGTTGGCCAAAAAGTCTCTTCATTTTTTTCCATAGCATCATTCAGAAAAACCTGAACGAATAATTTGGACAACCCAGTAGAATCAACTGTGTTAATTACACTCTCCAAGAGTAATCATTTTTTAATCTATTTTGTATAATGTACTATTTTGAGAACCTGATAAGAAGCTGTGGCTCCTTTCTCAAAAGAAAAGTACAAGTTTTTATATACTACTCTAGAATGTTCACAGATCTGAAGCCTGTCAGCAGTCCAAAATCACTGAAGAGTTTGTGAATCCCTGCGTGAAAACTCCACCACCAAACCGAGGCATACCTTTTGTTCCTTGCGAGTTTAGTTTGTGCGTATCTCATTTCTTTACAGATCAGATCAGATCAGATCAGTCGCTCAGTCGTGTCCGACTCTCTGCGACCCCATGAACCGCAGCACGCCAGGCCTCCCTGTCCATCACCAGCTCCCGGAAGTCACTCAGACTCGCATCCATCGAGTCAGTGATGCCATCCAGCCATCTCATCCTCTGTCGTCCCCTTCTCCTCCTGCCCTCAATCCCTCCCAGCATCAGAGTCTTCTCCAATGAGTCAACTCTTCGCATGAGGTGGCCAAAATACTGGAGTTTCAGCTTTAGTATCATTCCTTCCAAAGAACGCCCAGGGCTGCTCTCCTTCAGAATGGACTGGTTGGATCTCCTTGCAGTCCAAGGGACTCTCAAGAGTCCTCTCCAACACCACAGTTCAAAAGCATCAATTCTTCGGCGCTCAGCCTTCTTCACAGTCCAGCTCTCACATCCATACATTACCACAGGAAAGACCATAGCCTTGACTAGGCGAACCTTTGTTGGTAATGTAATGTCTCTGCTTTTGAATATGCTATCTAGGTTGGTCATAACTTTCCTTCCAAGGAGTAAGCATCTTTTAATTTCATGGCTGCAGTCACCATCTGCAGTGATTTTGGAGCCCAGAAAAACAAAGTCTGATACTGTTTCCACTGTTTCCCCATCTATTTCCCATGCAGTGATGGGACCAGATGCCATGATCTTCGTTTTCTGAATGTTGAGCTTTAAGCCAACCTTTTCACTCTCCACTTTTACTTTCATCAAGAGGCTTTTTAGCCCCTCTTCACTTTCTGCCATAAGAGTGGTGTCATCTGCATATCTGAGGTTATTGATATTTCTCCCAACAATCTTGATTCCAACTTGTGTTTCTTCCAGTCCAGCATTTCTCATGATGTACTCTGCATATAAGTTAAATAAACATGGTGACAATATGCAGCCTTGACGTACTCCTTTTCCTATTTGGAACCAGTCTGTTGTTCCATGACCAGTTCTAACTGTTGCTTCCTGACCTGCATACAGATTTCTCAAGAGGCAGATCAGGTGGTCTGGTATTCCCATCTCTTTCAGAATTTTCCATAGTTTATTGTGATCCACACAGTCAAAGGCTTTGGCATAGTCAATAAAGCAGAAATAGATGTTTTTCTGGAACTCTCTTGCTTTTTCCATGATCCAGCGGATGTTGGCAATTTGACCTCTGGTTCCTCTGCCTTTTCTAAAACCAGCTTGAACATCAGGAAGTTCACGGTTCACATATTGCTGAAGCCTGGCTTGGAGAATTTTGAGCATTACTTTACTAGCGTGTGAGATGAGTGCAATTGTTCAGTAGTTTGAGCACTCCTTGGCATTGCCTTTCTTTGGGATTGGGATGAAAACTGACCTTTTCCAATCTTGTGGCCACTGCTGAGTTTTCCAAATTTGCTGGCATATTGAGTGTAGCACTTTCACAGCATCATCATTCAGGACTTGGAATAGCTCCACTGGAATTCCATCACCTCCACTAGCTTTGTTCGTAGTGATGCAAAAGTAGGAAGTCAAGAAACACCTGGAGTAACAGGCAAATTTGGCCTTGGAATACGGAATGAAGCAGGGCAAAGACTAATAGAGTTTTGCCAAGAAAATGCACTGGTCATAGCAAATACCCTCTTCCAACAACACAAGAGAAGACTCTATACATGGACATCACCAGATGGTCAACACCGAAATCAGATCGATTATATTCTTTGCAGCCAAAGATGGAGAAGCTCTATACAATCAGCAAAAACAAGACCAGGAGCTGACTGTGGCTCAGACCATGAACTCCTTATTGCCAAATTCAGACTGAAATTGAAGAAAGTAGGGAAAACTACTAGACCATTCAGGTATGACCTAAATCAAATCCCTTATGATTATACAGTGGAAGTGAGAAATAGATTTAAGGGCCTAGATCTGATAGATAGAGTGCCTGATGAACTATGGAAATCAAATCCCTTATGATTATATAGTGGAAGTGAGAAATAGATTTAAGGGCCTAGATCTGATAGATAGAGTGCCTGATGAACTATGGAAATCAAATCCCTTATGATTATACAGTGGAAGTGAGAAATAGATTTAAGGGCCTAGATCTGATAGATAGAGTGCCTGATGAACTATGAAATGAGGTTCGTGACATTGTACAGGAGACAGGGATCAAGACCATCCCCATGGAAAAGAAATGCAAAAAAGCAAAATGGCTGTCTGGGGAGGCCTTACAAATATCTGTGAAAAGAAGAGAAGCAAAAAGCAAAGGAGAAAAGGAAAGATATAAACATCTAAATGCAGAGTTCCAAAGAATAGCAAGAAGAGATAAGAAAGCCTTCTTCAGTGATCAATGCAAAGAAATAGAAGAAAACAACAGAATGGGAAAGACTAGGGATCTCTTCAAGAAACTCAGAGATACCAAAGGAACATTTCATGCAAAGATGGGCACGATAAAGGACAGAGATGGTGTGGACCTAACAGAAGCAGAAGATATTAAGAAGAGGTGGCAAGAATACACAGAAGAACTGTACAAAAAAAAAAAAAAAAAGAGCTTCAAGACCTAGATAATCATTTCTTTACAACCTGGTTCTAATGGGGATAAGATCACATACTCACTGCATGCACCGTCCAAATGCCTTAACTTTTCCAGCCAACACGTATCAAATCCTTTCACATGTGTGTTATGAGTCACAATCAGGATCTTGCATAAAATGGCTCAGCGAAAATTTACCCCCACTGCCTCTGATAAGCAACTGAAATTTCTGCCAATAGTGGTTGATGGTACCATCTTGCACTCAAGGTAACAAACTCCTAAGTTAAGGTCTGGACTTAGTGTCTTTTTCTGAAGCCAACAGTTGATGATAAACAGTTAATCTGTTCACTATGTTCCTTGATACATTTTTACTGTTTATATTCCTGTTTGACTATCAGAGTTCAGATGTTTCAGAACTTTCAATCTATCACTGTGATAATGGATACAGAGTTTGTTTTGGAGGGGTAATGGAAAAGTTCTAGAATATGATGGTGGTGATGGCTACATAGTCTCTGTGTTACTAAATTTTATGATATGCCACAAAACTTTGGGAGCTTCTGAAAGATGAAAGGCTTCTTTTCAAGTGTGGCTCAAAATCAGCCCTAGGGAACCCTCGATTTCTTTCCTATCCATACTTGTCTGGCTTATTCTTTTCCAAAGCATTTATTACTTTCTGATGGGCCATTTATTTGTTTGTTTATTGTCTCATGATTCCAGTATGTAAATTACATGCTAATAGGAATTTTATCTGTTTGGTTTTTTGCTCTATCCCCAGTGTCTAAGTACCTGGCACTCAATGTATATTTTTGAGTGAATAAGTGAGTAAATCCCTCAATAAGACAAAAAAAAAAAAATATGGTGGGGATGCATGTAATGGGAAATTAAGGTAGAAAATCCTTTAAAATACAGTACATAGGCAAAGAGACATACTATCTCTTGTTAAATCCCACAAGTATTTTTCCCTTCAGAACTGAAATAGTTGCAGATTTCTTTCACTGGACTTGCTTTGCTAAAAGTATAGTTACCATATTATACTGAAAATGCTTATCATTGAAAACTGTAATCACAATAATCCCAGAATTTCTCTAGTTCAATACAGGTAAATGAAATGTGCCACTAAGATCATGAGAAGAAATGCACCTTCCTAATCCAACAAGACATTGATACCAAGTGGTAAAACTCCTCTGCCTCCAGTAGAGTGAGATTGAGTGAAGATCCTTGCCATGCAAGCATGAAATCTTGACTAATTTAAAATCCAACTTTCCATCTGCAGTACCATTTCATGTTCCACTGGAACACTCGTAGCTCTGAGTAAAGTCTGGGAGTGGATAGCAGTGCCATCTTGCATCTTTCAGAGCTGACATTTACTCTGTGCTCACTGGGGACTGGCACAGCTCTAATAATTCCCAGTTCAGCTAAAGGTCAGGATACATAGGGGGATTATATTAAAAAATGGTCCCTTGGTTTTCTGTCCACTCCAGGATTTCTCTTGTGGATTTGGTCTTCCATTGCCATGTCAGTTTTCTCTGCTGCTCTGGTATCATTGCTCTGGCAGGGGCCAGATCTTCTCAGTTCACTGTCAGTTTGGACTTTGTGTATCATACCTGTTTGGCTTAGTATCCAAGAGAGATATTCCAAGAATGACTTGAAGCCTTATGGTCTGTTTTTATCACCCTGGTGGCTGCCTGCAATGTGGAAGACCTGGGTTCGATCCCTGGGTTGGGAAGATCTCCTGGAGAAGGAAATGGGAACCCACTCCAGTATTCTTGCCTGGAGAATCCCACGGATGGAGTAGCCTGGTAGGCTACAGTCCATGGGGTCCCAAAGAGTCGGACATGACTGAGTGACTTCACTTCACTAATGTACTCATGTGGATGATGACTTTTGGCAAATAGAACTATTTTATATGCAGATCATCCACTTACTTACTATATGAATAGAGAAAGACATTAAAAATCTATATCTGTTTTAATGTCTCTTTTATTCCAAGGAGAAATAAATAAGCCAAAGGAACATATTTGCAAAGTTTTAGGTACCCTTCAAAGCACTATCTTTAATCCTAAATATCTCTATGGATTTAAGTAAGGTCCACAGATGCCATGGACATATTTGAAGCATAAATTGGTAAGGTGGAGAGAAGGAAGCTTGACCAACCATTCTGGTTTGCCGGAGACTGAAGGTTTTGCAGGAAGTGGGGCTTGAGGGCTAAAACTGGGAAAGTCGTGGGCAAATCAGGATGGTTGGTCGCCCTAGAGGAGGAGGTGAGAAGAAAGGAGAGAAGGTGGTGGACATGATTAGAAGTCCACCCACAAGTAATTACTTATTCATGCACTGAATCAATGTTTTCTGAGCATCTGCTGAGCCCAAGCCTGTTCCACTGGTACACAGTTGTGACAAAGCCTCATGGTGCAGAGTCCACTTGTCTAGTGGGATTTGAGAGCCTAGAACTGAGTAGGAACCTACTTATCTTGTAGTTAAAACCATCGCGCCCTAATTTACAGAGAAGAGCTCTGAAGACTGGGAGATTTTGAATGTCAGACATTCCTATAGTGCATAAGACCATTCAGACTTCAGTTCTCCTAACAGCTGCTCTGTTTACTGAACAAAATTCTTTCTTTCCCTGTCTCCTATCAGCAGATGCTTGTATTTCAGCCATGCCAAATCCCCTCATATTCCATCTGTGTCTACTCAGCACATATATTTGCATTCTACTATCTCTACATCACCTCTAGATGTCAGATTGAATTACAACCTATTACAGAAATGAGAATGGAAATTTACAGAGGAATGCTGACTTAACATAGTTACAAACAAAAGAGAAAGAATACATAGAAATATGCACATCAAAGTTTTGTGTATATACACTCAGGTTCACCCTGCATATTTTCATCTATTAAAATACCACTTTCTACTTTGTATCATAATCATTTAAAGGTATATGTTGTATCTTTTTGAGAGAGGGGTTCATATCCTACCTAAGTTTTCATCTCTGATCTCAGCACTCTTCTTGATGCCTTGAACATAGTGGCTTCTCTATAAATGTTGCCAGGGAATTAATACATGAGTGGAAACATATTTTCTCAAAGTCAGTCAGTTTGGGCAACTATTTCCTTAGCTCAAGGACAACTGGTTTGACCTTGATTTGAAGCAGTCTCATAAAAAAGACATTGAGCTTACTAAATGTCTGTGTATTTTGGACTTTGTGAAAGGATTTACTGTCACAAGATCTGTTCTATCCATCTTTTCCATTGAGGATAGCTGTTACCAATAGGGACCAATATCTAACATCACAGAAAATAGGAAAAGAGATGGGAACTTATCTAGAAGCTGATTTGACCAGTAAACTTGTTATCCTAGCATCTAGTACAATGCCTGCTGTTCTTTAAGAAATTAGATGAATGTAGTAAATAAGGTAAATAGCTCTAATACATAGGATCCAACAAGAAGCCTGTCAGGCTCCCTGTTCAAGGGGTTTTTCAGGCAAGAATATTGGAGTGGGTTGCCATTTCCTTCTCCAGGGGGAAGGGATCCTGACTCCTGTGTCTCCTGCATTGCAGGCAGATTCTTTATCTGCTAAGCCTAGAGGTATTTACTTTAATTCAATCAAAAGGATAGTGGTTTTGAAGTGTTGGGATCATAGAATTTGTGGAGATGGCAAATTCCTTTTGAAATCAGAATAAGGATACAAATAACTTTCCTTATTCCTGCTGCTGCTACTGCTGCTAAGTCGCTTCAGTCGTGTCCTACTCTGTGCGACCCCATAGATGGCAGCCCACCAGGCTCCACTCTCCCTGGGATTCTCCAGGCAAGAATAGTGGAGTGGGTTGCCATTTCCTTCTCCAGTGCATGAAAGTGAAAAGTGAAAGTGAAGTCGCTCAGTCATGTCCGACTCTCAGCGACCCCATGGACTGGAGCCTACCAGGATCCTCCATCCATGGGATTCTCCGGGCAAAAGTACTGGGGTGGGGTGCCATTGCCTTCCCTATTCCTGCTGCTGCTAAGTCGCTTCAGTCATGTCCGACTTTGGAGAAGAGAAATCAACCCAATCACACATTTAAAACCCAAGTAACTTTCTCTGAATTGTTTCCATTCACTAATTGTTGCTCCACCTTGATGTATCATCAGTTCATCAAGTCTTATAAAATTCAAGTTTGTTTACAGAGCATCTTTCAAATCAACCAAGTTAGTTTCCAGATTGCTTTTTTAATGTGTTCCTTATTCTCTGGGTCTCAAGTTCACCTTGTAACAAGTACTTTGTGATTTTCCTGCCCAGCAGGGACCAGAGGTTTTTTCTCATCTGTACTTGAGACCACTCTCAGGGAGTTTTCTCCATTTTCTCCACCCCCAGGCTTTCTCTAGCTGCTCAGACAGATGGCTTAAAGATTGAACTCTGTTATGCATCCTCCTGCCTTCCATTTTCCCGTTTAACTCATCCTGGATCCAACTAAAATGTCTCTCTTATTTTTCAAATGAACATTGTTGTCACTATTCTTAGCTAGTAATCAACTACTGGACTTCCCAAGTGATGCTAGTGGTAAAGAACCTGCCTGCTAATGCAGGAGATGTAAGAGACATGAGTTCAGTCCCTGAGTGGAGGAGGGCATGGCAACCCACTCTAGTACTCTTGCCTGCAGAATTCCAAAGACAGAGAAGCCTGACAGACTTCATAGAGTCATAAAGAGCCAGACACGACTGAAACAATTTAGCAGACACACACTGCTAATATTACTACTACTATTATTAATATTACTACTATTATTATTATTACAATTAAAAATTTTAGGAGCTATCAGGTAAATCTAGTCCTCACTTTGCCACATGTTTTTGAGTTACGCATGCTGTTATGATACTTAAAATGTTTTATTATATCAAATCTCTTTGATTAATGTACATATATATGTAAGCAAACTGCCCACAAAATGATTCTTTCACTAATCCTTGATGTTATATAAATTAACTCTTCAACCAAGGAAGTACTTTTAAAACTTCTTCCTAAAAATGTATTAATTTTACTTTGCATAATAAATGTTTACTCTAGGTAGAAGTAAAATTTTAAATCCGTTTACTATCTAGAACACATGGAATAATCAGGGTAATTTGGAATACTTGATTATAGTGTTTCATTTATATCACAACAGACAGAAACTGCATTATTTCAATCTGTTACAACTGGATTTCAGCCACCCACATTATTCTAAAACAATACTGTGGAAATAATGTTTGTCCATATGCTTTCTAAATGCCTTGACTTTTAAAAATCTGAAGGGTTATCCAGGGAATAATTTGGTAGTTTTACCACTTCCTTCTTCAAACCTCAAACACTCACATGTTGTTCAGTGTTGTAGGAGCCAGTATCAATGGTCCAGTTTAAAATGATAACTGTAGGGTTATATAGCTTTCAAAAAATGGAGGCAAGACTCCTTAATAGTAATATATTTTAAGTTTGAGTTCTCACCAAGTAGTTAGACCAGAAACAGTGTGCTTTCGATGGTCAAGACCATCACTCAAAGCTCTGCATAGTGTGGAGACATTAGCATATGTTATAAACACCTAAATGCATTGATTTAATTTCCTTATAAAGCATGTTCTAAGTTGCATATGAATTTTTAGCGTTACAGAACTAGATGAAGAACATTGCAGGGCATCAGGGACAGTTCTTTGTACTTACATCCTAACTTTGAACCTTAGTTCTCCTGGTTACAGATTTGTATCCTTTAAACAATTCATTTAGCCTGTCTGACCCAATTTTCTAAGAAACAATGATCTCAGATGATTGTGACAGAAAATAAAATAGATTATAAATATGAGTAATTATTTCTACCTTTATGAAAGTACATGGAAACAACATATGATGAACTGATAATCATAGTGTCTGTATTTCTAGTTCTTGAAGTGCTCTACTCACTTAACCCAATTAAGATTTTGATAGTACATGACAAATTGTTTTTATTTGCCAACAAAAGTCTTATAAAAAACCTTATTTCAGCCCCATCATTCTGATTTCATTATGACCAGGGCTCTAAATCACTTCCCGTGCTTCTCTGTTTTGTTTCTTGTGTATATTTTAAGGTAATTTCCATCTAAACATTATATGAGCCACACCACTGAAATCTAATTAGCAGATCACCTGCTTCAGCAGCATGTGCCTGTATCTCATTACTCCTCCCCTGTGAGCCATATGTTTGCTTCCAACATCAATCTTTCTGTGTGATTATCGCAGCAAAGAACTTATTTGGTTTTGTAACAGCTGTCTCGCCTCTTTGCAAGGCAGTTCTGTCCCTGAGTTTCCCAAGGTAGACCCCCTGCAGTTGTCTTTTTCAACCCCATGCTGTGCCTGTGTGGTATGAAGGGTGCAAAGTAATAACAGTTTCTTTTTTCTATCCAATGTGCTTATGTGCTGAGTTATTGGTTTTTTGTTTTTTTTTTTTTTTCTTTACCTCACTGATAGTAAAATATGAAAAGCTACTATTATACTGTGATTGTTGCTTACTTGTTCATTTTCTTTGGGGCCATTTTTTTCCCCAGGAAGTATTATATTCACATCATGTCGAACTTTGCATCCAAAAGTTGTGATTATGCCTTGATATAATACAGAGAAATAAAAAAAAAAATGGAAAAGAATGAAAGAATGAGTGAGTTGGAAACAATGACCAGTTTTTTTTTTTTTTTTTAAGTTAGAAATTACCCATTTGAATATTGAACTTTTCATTGTTGAGTAAAAAGCTCTCATGGAAATCTTTTGCTTATTTTATAGAACTAGGAGACCAGTTAGTTTGGATGATTTTATCCTAAACAGCCCAGGAAGTTTCTGAGATGAAACTAAAAATAAAACTTTGGTGTAAATAGTGTCCACTTTCCTGCATGATCCACTATTTTATTTTAATGTTTAACACAACAGAATTCATCCATTTAATATATATGTGTTTAATGCCTGCTATGTACCAAGCACTGTTGTATGAACTGGGATACAATAATGAATAAGACATACTCAGTGCCCTTGTACCTCTGAAAAGCTATGAGGAAAGTAGACAATGAATAAGGATACAAAGCAAGTGGTAGTGAGTGCTGAGAGAGGAACAGGACTCCAAGTTTCCTAACCTGGTAGAGAGCTACTCTGAGAGTACAGCATCTAAGCTCATGCCTAGGAAATGAGTAGAACTGACTCCAAGTTCATAGTGATATTGCTTCATGAACAGCGGAAAGACCTTAGGATGTAAGCAGATTTGAATGTAGTTTAAGTAGAACATCTTCTAGAAAATGTTCATTAGATAGCCCTCAGAAGATTACTCAAAAGGAAAAAAACTTCACTACCTGACTCTATCAAGTCTCATTATAAAAGTCTTTATAGCCCATTATATCTTTTCTTCTATAATTGTATTCTCTCCCCAAATTTTATTATGAAAAAATTTAAATATAAAAGTTGAAAGAATTATACAGTGAACATGTGCTAAGTTGCTTCAGTCATGTCCAACTCTTTGTAACGGCATGGAACATAGCCTGCCAGGCTCTCCTGTCCATGAAATTCTCCAGGCAAGAATACTGGAGTGGGTTGCCATGCCCTCCTCCAGGGGATCTTCCCGACCCAGGGATCAAACTCGTGTCTCTTACATCTCTTGCATTGGCAGACAGGTTCTTTACCGCTAGTGCCACCTGGGAGGCCCGCAGTGAACACACATATTGTCCAAACCAAGATTCTACAGTTAACATTTTGCCCTATTAACTTTTTCACATATTAATCCACCTATGCATTCCTCTACTTATTCATCAGTCTGGTGAATTTTTTAAAGCAATTTGAAATTAGTTGGAGACATCAGTATCCCTAATTTCAGCATGTACATCATTAACAAGGGTTTTATATTGGCATATGCCTGAGCATGTATGTATATATAAAAACATATATTTGTATATTTTATGTATAGTGTACACATGATGAAACATAAAAAACAGAGCTATATTATTTAATGTCTTGAAAAGTACATATACTTATGAAACTCAAACTTCTATCTAATATATATTATCATCACCCCTAAAAGTACCCCCTGCCCTTTCCTAGGCTGTTCCTTTCCCCACCACTCCCAAGACAAACACTGCTCTCATTTATTTCCAGTATAGACTCATTCACGTATTTTAGAACTTTATATAAATTGAATTGTAGAATATAAACTCTATTGTGTAAGCCTTTTTTCCATTTAGTAAACTGATATTGAGTTTTTTTCATATATATATTAGTAGCTCCTTTTAATTGCCAACTAATGATCATCATATGAGTATATTACAGCAGTCTCTTTAGTCATTTTCTGATGAGAGACTCTTGGGTTGTTTCCAATTTGGGAATCTCGTGAATAAAACAGCTCTGAACTATCTTACACAGTGCTTTCTTATGGACATATGCTTTTTTAACTTTTTGTTCTATATTGGGGTATAGCCAATTAACAATGTTGTAATATTTTCAGGTGAATATCTAAGGGACAGCCATACGTATACAGGTATCCATTCTCCCCCAAACTGCCTTCCTGTCCAGGCTGCCACAAAACTTTGAGCAGACTTCTATGCGTTATACAGTAGACCTTTGTTGGTTATCCATTTTAAATATAGCAATGTGTACATGTTGTGGACATATACTTTTATCTCTAGCTTTTAAGGAGAAGTTTTAATTTTGATGAAGTTTAATCACTTTTCCTTAGATTATTGTTTTTTGTGATATGCCTAAGAAATACCAGCCTATGTCTAAGTAGTGAATATATTCCTTTACAAATATTCTATTTCTTTAGTTTTAGCTTTTATGTTTAGGTCTCTGTACCACCCCAAATCAATGTTTTGTATGTTATGAGATGGGGCTGAGGCTACTTTTTTTTTTTTCATGTGAATATTTATTCAATATCACTTATTAAGAAATCCTTCCCTTCCCCCATTGGATTGCTTTGGCACCTTTGTCCGAAATTAAATGATCACATACATCTATTTTCAGTCTTAATTTTTATGGTTTTCTAATAGTAAGTTTTGTTACAAGTTAATGTGAGTCCTCCAACTTGGTTCCTTTTATTCTAAGAAAGATTTTGTTATTCTCTGTCATTTGTGTTATTGTTGTTCAGTCTCTAAGTCATGTCTGACTTTTTGTGACCCCATGGACTACAGGACACTGGGTTTCTTTGTCCTTCAATATCTCCTGAAATTTGCTCAAACTAATGTCCACTGAGTCAGTGATGGCATCCCACCATTTCATCCTGTGTCATCACCTTCTTCTGCTCTCAGTCTTTCCCAGAACTAAGGTATTTTCCAATGAACTGGTTCTTCACATCAGGTGGCCAAAGTATTGGAGCTTTAGCTTCAGCATCAGTCCTTTCAATGAATATTCAGGACTGATTTCTTTTAGGATAGATGAGTTTGATCTCTTAGCTGTCCAACATCATTGACAGTTCAAAAGCATCTTCAGCATTCAGCCTTCTTTATGGTCCAACTCTCACATCTGTACATGCTGCTGCAGCTGCTGCTGCTAAGTCACTTCAGTTGTGTCCAACTCTGTGCGACCCCATAGACGGCAGCCCACCAGGCTCCCCTGTCCCTGGGATTCTCCAGACAAGAACACTGGAGTGGGTTGCCATTTCCTTCTCCAATGCATAAAAGTGAAAAGTGAAAGGGAACTCAGTCATGTCCAACTCTTAGCCATCCCATGGACTGCAGCCTACCAGGCTCCTCCTTCCATGGGATTCTCCAGGTAAGAGTACTGGAGTGACTGCTGGAAAAACCATAGTTTTGACTATACAGACGTTTGTCAGCAAAGTGATATCTCTGCTTTTTAATATGCTGTCCAGGTTTGTCATAGGAACAGGCGTCTTTTTATTTTTCTTCCAAGAAGCAGATGTCTTTTAATTTTGTGGCCACAGTCATTATCTGCAGTGATTTTGGAGACCAAGAAAATAAAGTCTGTCACTGTTTCCATTTTTCCCTTCTGTTTGCCTGAAGTGATGGGACCGGGTGCCATGATCTTAGTTTTTCAAATGCTGAGTTTCAAGCCAGCTTCTTCACTCTCCTCTTTCACTGTCATCTACAGGTTCTTTAGTTCCTCTTCACTTTCTGCTATTAGGGTGGTGTCATCTGCATATCTGAGGTTATTGATATTTCTCCCAGCAATCTTGATTCCAGTTAGTGATTCATCCAACCCAGCATTTTGTATGATGTACCCTGCATATAAGGTAATAAGCAGGGTGATAATATAAAGCAATGATACTCCTTACCCAATTTTGAGCCAATCCATTGTTCCACTTGTATTTCCATATAAAATTTAGAATCCAATGATCAATTCCTAAAAATATGCCTGATAGTATTTTGATTTAGACATGTTTTTTTTTGCATTGCTCACTGACTTCCTCACATCATGGTGAGATCCTCAGGGGGACACTCTGAAGAGCATAAGGGAGAGAAGAGTAAAGGGGGAGAGAGAGTATGCACCAGGTGGAAGATGTACTACTTACTGTGACTCAATCTTGGAAGTCACACAGTATCACTTCCTCCACATTTTATTTTTCAAGTCAGTTCCAAAATAGCCATATTCAAGGAAAGGGGAAAAGACTTATGGGGACAAGTAACTAGATTCAGCAAGAGGAGATGGTACCAGAGATTTTGCAGGGACTATTTTTTGAAACATAGTTTATCATAATTTTAGTAGATTCATTAGTATTATCTAGATAAGCACTCATGTTATTTGCAAGTAGAGATTTTTTTCATTAAAAAATTTATGTTTTTAATTTCTTTTTATTATCTTATTTCAATGACTAGGACCTCCAATCCAATTATGAATAGAGTAAGGGTAAACATCTTTTCCTTGTTTCCACCAAGGAGGGTGTTTTAATATTTCACATTAAATGTGATACTAGATATAGTTTTTCATAGATGCCCTTTATCAAACTGATTTTCCCAATTTACAGAGTATTACTTATAAATAGGTGTTAAATATCATCAACTGCTTTTTCTGAATCTATGGAAATGATTACATGGTTTTCTTCTTTTATCTGTTAATATAGTGAAGTATAGCTCTTTTTGGTTATTTAAAAAATCATGAATTTTTGAGGGGAAAAAAACACTGGTTTATGATCTATGACCTTTTTATAAGTTGTTGGAGTCAAATTTATAATACTTAAAATATTTTTTGTGTCTATGTTCAGAAAATAAATAGGTCTATAATCTTAATTTTGTAAGTTTTGATATAAAGGTCATGCTAACCTCAAAAAGCAAGTTCACAGTGTTCCTTTTCCTCTATTTTTTGAAAGACCTTTGGTAAGTATAATGTTATTTCTTTCTTAAAATATGATAACATTCACCAGAAAAATCATATGGGACTAGAATGTTATTTGTAGGACAATTCCTCCATAAATAAAACTTCTTTAATTGATATAAGGTTATTCATATTTTGTATTTAGTTATGTGGTATCTTGGTTAGTTATATTTTTCAATAATTTTTCCATTTTATCTTAATTTTTGAATACATTGGCCACTATGGAGAACACTGTGGAGATTCCTTAAAAAACTGGAAATAGAACTGCCATATGACCCAGCAATTCCACTGCTCGGCATACACACTAAGGAAACCAGAATTGAAAGAGACACATGTACCCCAATGTTCATTGCAGCACTGTTTACAATAGCCAGGACATGGAAGCAACTTAGATGTCCATCGGCAAATGGATAAGAAAGCTGTGGTACATACATACAGTGGAATATTACTCAGCAGTTAAAAAGAATGCATTCGAATCAGTTCTAATGAGGTTGATGAAACTGGAGCCTATTATATCGAATGAAGTAAGTCAGAAAGAAAAATACCAATACAGTATACTAATGCATATATATGGAATTTAGAAACATAGTAATGGTAACCTTGTATGTGAGACAGCAGAAGAGACACAGATGTATAGAACAGTCTTTTGGACTCTGTGGGAGAGGGCGAGGGTGGGATGATTTGGGAGAATGGCATTGAAACATGTATATTATCATATATGAAACAGATTGCCAGTCCAGGTTCGATGCATGAGAGAGGGTGCTCAGGGCTGGTGCACTGGGATGACCCTGAGGGGTGGGGAGGGTAGTGGGAGGGGGTTCTAGATGGGGAACACATGTACACCCATGGGGGATTCATGTCAATGTGGCACCCCACCCCAGTACTTTTGCCTGGAAAATCCCATGGACGGAGGAGCCTGGTGGGCTCCAGTCCATGGGGTCGCTAAGAGTCGGACATGACTGAGTGGCTTCACTTTCACTTTTCGCTTTCATGCATTGGAGAAGGAAATGGCAACCCACTCCAGTGTTCTTGCCTGGAGAATCCCAGGGACAGGGGAGCCTGGTGGGCTTCTGTCTATGGGGTCGCACAGAGTCGGACACGACTGAAGCGACTTAGCAGCAGCAGCAGCATAGCAAAAATCACTACAATATTGTAAAGTAATTAGCCTCCAATTAAAACAAATAAATTAATTTAAAGAAAAAAGAAAAGGGAGCAAGACATTGATCTGGATGTTTTCTATTTTGTCCATCAGACTTCTTGTCAACAGATTCTATGAACTGAGGGTATAATTTATTTGCCTATCATTATACATAGCCAATTATTTTCTAATCACTGAGAAGTGAAATTTAGTGTCCCTTAATAATAGCAAGGAAAAATAATAATACATCTGTTTGAATTTGAAGAGACTTGTGGAGGCTCAGAAATACTTGAGCATGAAAACATTCTCTGTAATATTTCATTTGTTTTCCATTATCTATAAATGGAAGTCTTAGCTTCTTGGTCTAGTTTCATGTGATCTGTTCCTTCTTCACTTCTTCCAGTGTCTGGCTCACTTTTTCTTGGTAGCATCTATTCACACCAGATAGGCTACTTTTTCCTGGTCTTCCCTCTAGGCATGCTTGTCTTTACCCGTAAGCCTTTATTTTTGCTAACTTGACTTTCAAATCACCTCCACATTTCCTTCAGCCTGAATATGCTCTCCTTCCTCTCCATTTATCTTCAAAACCTGAGTCAAGTCCAAACATTTCCATATTTTCCTTCCAGTTTTTACAACATACAGTGACTTCGTCCTTTTGGTTACTGTGGTACCACTGATTTTGAATTTTAGTTATTCTCTAAAATTACTTTGTTTTGTATATTCAAACCTCTTTATGGACTATAAGCCCATTGAGAGGAAATACCATGTATAATATTTATAAAGTATTTAAGTTTTCTGCCTTAAATATTGATTATGTTTAAAATAAGTTAAGCAACCAAACTTTGGTCAAACAAACTTAGGTTCAAATACCAGGTCCTCCTATTCAGTAAGGTAATCATGGATAAGTTACTTAACATCTCTAAACATTTTCTTTATTATTATTATTATTTTGGTAATCAGTAGATAATACAAGTATAAATTGGGAATAGTAAGTTGAAAGTAAGGACTAAATAAATAATGGATATAATATGCCTGATGCATAGTTAAATGGTAGTTATTCTTATAATACTGTATTTAATGGGTCAGAGTTATCTTCATGGATCTTATTCTTTGAACTGAGGCATGCTGAGGCAGGACTATTTGGTTCTAGTGTAAATTAGCTCCAAGTGTTATCCTTATTTTGGTTATTTATCTGTTCTTTATATCTTTTGTTTTCTATCTCAACTTCAAGTTATTGGCTGTATCCTTCTTTTGATGTCAGAATGCCTATATCAAAGAGCATCTCATTCTTCTTTGCTTTTAATTTTTTATGTATTAAGGCTAGGGGCTTCCCTGGTGGCTCAGAGGTTAAAGCGTCTGCCTGGAATGCGGGAGACCTGGGTTCGATCCCTGGGTCCGGAAGATCCCCTGGAGAAGGAAATGGCAACCCACTCCAGTATTCTTGCCTGGAGAATCCCATGGAGGGAGGAGCCTGGTAGGCTACAGTCCATGGGGTCACAAAGAGTCGGACACGACTGAGCGACTTCACTTCACTTTAATGGTAGGTTTGGGCCTAAAACCTACACTGCTTTTATAATGACTAAGGGATGGAAATTTTGATGCTGCAAATCTTGAACTTGTGCCTGTCACACACTAGAGATTTCATAAACAATTTTTAATTGGTCAGTTAATCAGTTTGTTAACAAATGAATTCATGAACATATGAATAGAATTAAGGAATGAGTACATGCTTACTGTTGGCACTATGTACTTTCAGATATAACTTGTTTCCTGACTTCCTCCGAATCTATTCGTCCTCGTTGCTGAATGACACTAACCTTGCACTTGGTTTAATTCACTTGGTTTTCATATTTTGGTTTGAGTTCTATTTAAAAGTTCCCCCTATCCTCCTTGCAATTTTTACCTCCCTAAAATCTATTCATATTTGGAATCACATTGACAGGATGCATGATTCCCTTTGTTTTTGTTACTTCAGTGTCCTGTTTCCATAGAATTTCTCCTTACGTACCAGATCTTAGTCATTAGTAGTGAATTTTGTGTTTCAACTTGTCCAAACGATGAAAATAAGATCCTTTCCTGACACTTGGTGAATTCCTGCTTCAGTCAAACTTCTCTTCTCACTAAGACATTCCATCTGGTTCACTTGGCTTCAGATAGTACAGATTTTGGTGTTCATGATACTCCCTACTGCCAGCTCAGTCTCTGCTCTATTGCTTTCTCTTACATGCTATTCAACTTGCTCTACTTACTGTCCCTGCAATTCCTGTTTTTGTAGTATGTGACATAAAGAATGGACAATCCAGCCAGATAGCAATAGTGTTCAATATACATTGGTCTTCACATTCTCTTAGGGTAGTATTAGAGTAGGGTAGTATTCTCTGCTGGGGAAGGCAATGGCACCCCACCCCAGTACTTTTGCCTGGAGAATCCCATGGACGGAGGATCCAGGTAGGCTCCAGTCCATGGGGTCGCTAAGAGTCGGACACGACTGAGCGACTTCTCTTTCACTTTTCACTTTCATGCATTGGAGAAGGAAATGGCAACCTACTCCAGTGTTCTTGCCTGGAGAATCCCAGGGACGGGGGAGCCTGGTGAGCTTCCGTCTCTGGGGTCGCACAGAGTCGGACACGACTGAAGCGACTTAGCAGCAGCAGCAGCAGCAGCAGCAGCAGCAGTATTCTCTGCAAAAAGAGCCCAATTTTTTTGGACAGTATTTTCAGCTGCACAAAAGTTTTAGAATACATGCATTTACTGTCAGAATCGTATTCTAGGTCAGTATTTTAGAAGTATTTTTCTAAACATACAGTAAGAACTTGAACACTAAGACATGATAATACATGTATGCATTGTAAGGCATATACTTAAACCATTACTTAATGCAATGGTATCATTTTATATTTTCTAGCCTGGTCTGTTTTTATCACATTCTATTTATTTTTAAATAATGCTTGTTACTACCCACTACTTGGTCATAGCTTCCATGTTGTATTAAACATGTTAGATTCCTGAATTTCACAATAATTTGGCATTCCTGAAATTTCTTTCAAGAGAAGTTGCTGACTTTATTAACTTTCAGTCACAGTGATCTCCATTTAGGGAAGTAAACCAAATAAAACCTCAAAATGAGTGCCAAATAATTTGGTATATCATAGGTTTTTATTGTTAAATAATTTGGTATGTTATAGTTTATTATTTCCCTCGGACTCAGTGTTTGGTACTCTTCCAATCTCGTGGAGTATAATACTCAATCCCTTTCAGGTATTCAATCATGTTTGTTGTTGTTCAGTCATTCAGTTATGTCTGACTATTTGCGACCCCATGGACTACAGCATGCCAGGCTTCCCTGTCCTTCACCATCTCCTGTAGCTTGCTGAAACTCATGTTCATTGAGTCAGTGATGCCATCCAACCATCTTGTCCTCTGTTATCCCCTTCTCCTCTTGCCTTCAATCTCTCCCAGTATCAGGGTCTTTTCCAGTGAATTGGCTCTTCACATCAGGTGGCCAACGTATTGGGAGTTTCAGCTTCAGCATCAGTCCTTCCAATGAATATTCAGGACTGATTTCCTTTAGGATGGACTGGTTGGATCTCCTTGCAGTCCAAGAGACTCTCAAGTTTTCCCCAATGGTGTTCTTCAAAAATGTAAAAGGGGGGAGGAGCTAAGATGGCGGAGGAATAGGACGGGGAGAACACTTTCTCCTCCACAAATTCATCAAAAGAACATCTAAACGCCAAGTAAATTCCACAAAACAACTTCGGAATGCCAGCAGAGGACATTAGACACCCAGAAAAGCAACTCATTGCCTTCTAAAGGAGATAGGAAAAAATATAAAACACAAAAAAGAGACAAAGAGGGAGGGACGGACCTCTGTCCGGTGAAGGGAGTCTTAAAAAAGAGAAGTTTCCAAACACCAGGAAAGTGTTTGGAAACTTCTCACTGCCAAGTCTGTGCCGAACCTGGGAAGCACAGCTGCCAACATAACAGGGAGGAGAATAAACAATTAAAACCCACAGACTACGAGCCCTATGATAACTTCCCCAGCGGAGAAGCAGCACAAACGCCTGCATCTGCCATTAGCAACCGGGGGCTGGGCAGGGAGGCGCCGCGTGGGCGGCTTCGCGGGCTGTTTCAGGGTAGCCTGAATATACCGAGCGCTACCTGAGCGAATAATTTGGGCTAGCAAACCAGACTGTGTGATAACCTACCACACGAAAAGCCAGCCCTAACCCAAGACACCGCCAGGCCCACGCACAGAACAAAGGTCTGTACAGAGGTAGCCGGCTGCAGTCCGCTCCCCTCCGGTGACAGGCAGCCAGAACCGGAGGGAGGCAATTGCAGCCCCAGAGAGACATTATCCACAAAACTGTATGCAGGCTTCTTTGCTAACTAAGACCTCTTGGGGCTCTGGTCGGCTAACATCCGCCTAAGAAAGTGCACCGTGGGGCGGCAAGGCGATAAGTCGCAGAAGCTGCGTTTGCTAAACACCTCATTATCTGTGTTGCTGGATTCTGCGAAGGGCAAAAAACGCAGGCCCAACCGAGCCCTGGCCTCTGAGGACTACCTGAGTGCCTGAACTTGAGCAGCTTAGAGCTGGGAGGGGCAAGCAGCCCAGGGCCGGTTGCGGATGGTTCTGGCGGGGAAACAGAGAGCCTAAGCAGAGTAGACAGGGAGCCTACACACGGCGTGAGCGGGGGCAGACCCAGTGTGGCTGAGCCAGTGCGAGCACACGCCAGTGATATTTATTTGGAGCGTCCCTCCCCTCCCCGCAGCGCGACTGAACAAGTGAGCCTAAAAAAAAAAAAAAAAAAAAAAAAGGGTGTTCACCACTGTCCCCTTTGTATCAGGGCGGAAATCAGACACTGAACAGACCAGCAAACAGAAGAAGCTATAACAGAGGGAACCGCCGCGGAAGCGACAGGCAATAAACTAACCCCATGGTTAGTACCAACTACAGAGAAAGGGGCCTATGGATCTTGAGAAATTTAAGCCAGAACAAGGAACTAGCCGAAAATGAACTGAACCCACAATACCCACAACAATAACAGAGAAAGTCTTATATATATTGTTACTATTTTTACCATCATTCTTTCTTTCTTTCTTTTTTTAATATATTTTATATATATTTTTTTATTAAAAAATTAAAAAAAATTTTTTTTATCCTCTAATACTCATTTAATTTCCACTTTCAGAATATTTTTTTATAACTCTTGTGACTTTTTTTTTCTTTCTTTTTACTTTTTGTCTTTTCTTTTTTTCTTTCCTTTAACATTGTATTTTTGAAACTCCAAACTCTGCTCTAGATTCATAAGTTTAGCTTATTGGTAATTGCTATCAATTTTTTACCTATTCATTTTTAATAACTTTTGTGACTTTTTCTTTGTTCCCCTCCCTCTTTCTATCTCTTCATCTTCTCTTTGACATTGTATTCCTGAAACTCCAAACTCTAATCTAGATCTTTAATCTATGCTTTCTGGTATATGTAATCAATTTGTGCCTATTACCGACTGGATCTGTCTCTCTCCTTTTCATTCCCTCCTTTTATCCTCCTGACCACCTCTGTCTCCTTCCTCCCTGTTTTCTTCTCTGTATAACTCCGTGAACATCTCTGAGTGGTCCAGTTGTAGAGTGCAGTATAGAAGGAGAAGTTTTTGAGACTACTGTAAAAATAAGACTAATAACTGGAAGCAGGAGGCTTAAGTCCAAACCCTGATCCCACGGAACATTAATTGACAGGAGCTCATCAAATGCCTCCAAACCTACACTGAAACCAAGCCAATATACAGGCTACCCAAAGTGACCCCAAAATCATAGACATTTCATAGCTCATTACTAGATACTCCATTGCATTCCAGAGAGAAGAAATCCAGCTCCATCCACCAGAACACCGACACAAGCTTTCCTAACCAAGAAACCTTGACAAGCCACCTATACAAACCCACATACAGTGAGGGAATGCCAAAATAAAGAGAACTCCACAAACTGCCAGAATACAGTAAGGACACCCCAAACTCAGCAATTTAAACATGATGAAGACATAGAAGAATTCCCAGCAGGTAAAGGAACAGGATAAATGCCCACCAAACCAAACAAAAGAGGAAGAAATAGCGAATCTACCAGATAAAGAAATTTCAAATAATGATAGTGAAATTAATCCAAAATCTGGAAATCAAAATGGAATCACAGATAAATAGCCTGGAGAAAAGCATTGAGAAGATGCAAGAAAGGTTTAACAAGGACCTAGAAGAAATAAAAAAGAGTCAATATATAATGAATAATGCAATAAATGAGATCCAAAACACTCTGGAGGCAACAAACAGTAGAATTACAGAGGCAGGAGATAAAATTAGTGAATTAGAAGATAGAATGGTAGAAATAAATGAATCAGAGGAGAAAAAAGAAAAACGAATTAAAAGAAATGAGGACAATCTCAGAGACCTCCAGGACAATATTAAACATTACAACATTCGAATCATAGGAGTCCCAGAAGAAGAAGACAAAAAGAAAGACCATGAGAAAATACTAGAAGAGATAATAGTTGAAAACTTCCCTAAAATGGGGAAGGAAATAATCACTCAAGTCCAAGAAACCCAGAGAGTCCCAAACAGGATAAACCCAAGGCAAAACACCCCAAGACACATATTAATCAAATTAACAAAGATCAAACACAAAGAACAAATATTAAAAGCAGCAAGGGAAAAACAACAAATAACACACAAGGGAATTCCCATAAGGATAACAGCTGATCTTTCAATAGAGACTCTCCAAGCCAGGAGGGAATGGCAAGACATGCTTACAGTGATGAAAGAAAAGAACCCACAGCCCAGATTATTGTACCCAGCAAGGATCTCATTCAAATATGAAGGAGAAATCAAAACCTTTACAGACAAGCAAAAGCTGAGAGAATTCAGCACCACCAAACCAGCTCACCAACAAATACTAAAGGACATTCTCTAGACAGGAGACACAAAAAGGGTATATAAATTCAAACCCAAAACAGTAAAGTAAATGGCAACGGGATCATACTTATCAATAATTACCTTAAATGTAAATGGTTTGAATGCCCCAACCAAAAGACAGAGACTGGCCGAATGGATACAAAAACAAGACTCCTACATATGTTGTCTACACGAAACCCACCTCAAAACAGGGGACACATACAGACTGAAAGTGAAGGGCTGGAAAAAGATTTTCCATGCAAACAGGGACCAAAAGAAAGCAGGAGTAGCAATACCCCACTCACACCAATGGATAGATCAACTAAACAGAAAATTAACAAGGAAACACAAACTTTAAATGATACAATAGACCAGGTAGACCTAATTGATATCTATAGGACATTTCATCCCAAAACAATGAATTTCACCTTTTTCTCAAGTGCACACGGAATCTTCTCCAGGATAGACCACATCCTGGGCCATAAATCTAGCCTTGGTAAGTTCAGAAAAATTGAAATCATTTCAAGGATCTTTTCAGACCACAATGCAGTAAGATTAGATCTCAATAACAGGAGAAAAACTATTAAAAATTCCAACATATGGAGGCTGAACAATATGCTCCTGAATAACCAACAAATCACAGAAGAAATCAAAAAAGAAATCAAAATCTACATAGAAATGAATGAAAATGAAAACACAACAACCCAAAACCTGTGGAACACTGTAAAAGCAGTACTAAGGGGGAAGTTCATAGCAATACAGGCATACCTCAAGAAACAAGAAAAAAGCCAAATAAATAACCTAACTCTACACCTAAAGCAACTGGAAAAGGAAGAAATGAAGCACCCCAAGGTTAGTAGAAGGAAAGAAATCTTAAAAATTAGGGCAGAAATAAATGCAAAAGAAACAAAAGAGACCGTAGCAAAAATCAACAAAGCCAAAAGCTGGCTCTTTGAAAGGATAAATAAAATTGACAAACCATTAGCCAGACTCATCAAGAAACAAAGGGAGAAAAATCAAATCAATAAAATTAGAAATGAAAATGGAGAGATCACAACAGACAACACAAAAATACAAAGGATCATAAGAGAGTACTATCAGCAATTATATGGCAATAAAATGGACAAACTGAAAGAAATGGACAAAGTCTTAGAAAAGTACAACTTTCCAAAACTGGATCAGGAAGAAATAGAAAATCTTAACAGACCTATCACAAGCACGGAAATTGAAACTGTAATCAGAAATCTTCCAGCAAACAAAAGCCCAGGTCCAGACAGCTTCACAGCTGAATTCTACCAAAAATTTAGAGAAGAGCTAACACCTATCCTTCTCCAACTGTTCTGGAAAATTGCAGAAGAAGGCAAACTTCCAAACTCATTCTATGAGGCCACCATCACCCTAATGCCAAAACCTGACAAATATACCACAAAAAAAGAAAACTACAGGCCAATATCACTGATGAACATAGATGCAAAAATCTTTAACAAAATTCTAGCAATCAGAATCCAACAACACATTAAAAAGATCATACACCATGATCAAGTAGGCTTTATCCCAGGAATGCAAGGATTCTTCAATAACCGCAAATCAATCAATGTAATACACCACATTAACAAATTGAAAAATAAAAACCATATGATTATCTTAATAGATGCAGAGAAAGCCTTTGACAAAATTCAACATCCATTTATGATAAAAACTCTCCAGAAAGCAGGAATAGAAGGAACATTCCTCAACATAATAAAAGCTATATATGACAAACCCACAGCAAACATTATCCTCAATGGTGAAAAATTGAAAGCATTTCCTCTAAAGTCAGGAATAAGACAAGGACGCCCACTTTCACCATTACTATTCAACATAGTTTTGGAAGTTTTGGCCACAGCAATCAGAGCAGAAAAAGAAATAAAAGGAATCCAAATTGGAAAAGAAGAAGTAAAACTCTCACTGTTTGCAGATGACATGATCCTCTACGTAGAAAACCCTAAAGATTCCACCAGAAAATTACTAGAACTAATCAATGAATATAGTAAAGTTGCAGGATATAAAATCAACACACAGAAATCCCTTGCACTCCTGTACACTAATAAGGAGAAAAGAGAAAGAGAAATTAAGGAAACAATTCCATTCACCATTGCAATAAAAAGAATAAAATACTTAGGAGTATATCTTCCTAAAGAAACTAAAGACCTATATATAGAAAACTATAAAACACTGGTGAAAGAAATCAAAGAGGACACTAATAGATGGAGAAATAAACCATGTTCATGGATTGGTAGAATCAATATAGTGAAAATGAGTATACTACCCAAAGCAATTTATAGATTCAATGCAATCCCCATCAAGCTACCAACGGTATTCTTCACAGAGCTAGAACAAATAATTTCTCAATTTGTATGGAAATACAAAAAACCTCGAATAGCCAAAGCTATCTTGAGAAAGAAGAATGGAACTGGAGGAATCAACCTGCCTGACTTCAGGCTCTACTACAAAGCCACAGTCATCAAGACGGTATGGTACTGGCACAAAGACAGAAATATAGATCAATGGAACAAAATAGAAAGCCCAGAGATAAATCCAGGCACATATGGACACCTTATCTTTGACAAAGGAGGCAAGAATATACAATGGATTATAGACAATCTCTTTAACAAGTGGTGCTGGGAAAACTGGTCAACCACTTGTAAAAGAATGAAACTAGAACACTTTCTAACACCATACACAAAAATAAACTCAAAATGGATTAAAGATCTAAACGTAAGACCAGAAACTATAAAACTCCTAGAGGAGAACACAGACAAAACACTCTCTGACATACATCACAGCAGAATCCTCTATGACCCACCTCCCAGAATATTGGAAATAAAAGCAAAAATAAACAAATGGGACCTAATTAGACTTAAAAGCTTCTGCACAACAAAGGAAACTATAAGCAAGGTGAAAAGACAGCCTTCAGAATGGGAGAAAATAATAACAAATGAAGCAACAAACAACTAATCTCAAAAATATACAAGCAACTCCTGCAGCTCAATTCCAGAAAAAAAAAAATGACCCAATCAAAAAATGGGCCAAAGAACTAAATAGACATTTCTCCAAAGAAGACATACAGATGGCTAACAAGCACATGAAAAGATGCTCAACATCACTCATTATCAGAGAAATGCAAATCAAAACCACTATGAGGTACCATTTCATGCCAGTCAGAATGGCTGCTATCTAAAAGTCCACAAGCAATAAATGCTGGAGAGGGTGTGGAGAAAAGGGAACTCTCTTACACTGTTGGTGGGAATGCAAACTAGTACAGCCACTTTGGAGAACAGTATGGAGATTCCTCAAAAAACTGGGAATAGAACTGCCTTATGATCCAGCAATCCCACTGCTGGGCATACACACTGAGAAAACCAGAATTGAAAGAGACACGTGTACCCCAATGTTCACAGCAGCACTGTTTACAATAGCCAGGACTTGGAATCAACCTAGATGTCCATCCACAGATGAATGGATAAGCAAGCTGTGGTACATATATACAATGGAGTATTACTCAGCCATTAAAAAGAATACATTTGAATCAGTTCTAATGAGGTGGATGGAACTGGAGCCTATTATACAGAGTGAAGTAAGCCAGAAAGAAAAACACAAATACAGTATACTAACGCATATATATGGAATTTAAAAAGATGGTAACAATGACCCTGTTTCCAGGACAGCAAAAGAGACACTGATATATAGAACAGACTTTGGGTCTCTGGGAACGGGAGAGGGTGGGATGATTTGGGAGAATAGCATTGAAATATATATAATATCATATCTGAAACGAGTCGCCAGTCCAGGTACGTTGCCTGATAAGGGATACCTGGGGCTGGTGCACTGGGACGACCCAGAGGGATGGTATGGGGAGGGAGGAGGGAGGAGGGTTCAGGATGGGGATCGCATGTATACTTGTGGTGGATCCATCTTGATGTATGGCAAAAGCAATATAATATTGTAAAGTTAAGCAAAATAAAATTTAATTTAAAAAAATGTAAAAGATACCACTTCAAAAAAATAGGTCACATGCTATCAAATAATCTTGTAAAATTCAATTTTAAACAAAGCTGCTTTTTAAACTAAAAGACTTCTCCCAATATTTTGAAGCTAACAAGAGTTCTGAATTTATGGTTCAGTCTGTCATGGGATAACACTTTCAAAATACAATTGTCAAAACTATTGAAAAGCATACACTGAGTGAGGGGTTGAGAGACTACAGTTCTCATTCTAGATCTGTGTGCCCATGATGTTTCAATAATCTGAAGAGTTAGGAAACAGACTAAATAATCACTAAAATCCTTACGGTTTTAATCCTCTAAAATTCAAAGAGTTTGAGAAGTTTCCAAAGGGATTTGGAAACCAAGTGTTGCTGAGGAGCTGAGGCAGAGCGTTCACTCTTAGTATGGTCTCATTTTCCATGGCTTCTCATCCTCAACCTTCTTATTCAACAAACAGTCATAACTCTGTTCTGTTTGTTATAAAATTTTTGCATTTAATTTCATTTCAAACTTAATGAAACCTCCTACTTATAGTGGTTTGGGGTTGGAGCCATAGACACCTAATTTGCAGGCACCAAGCATAGTTGCAGGCTTTAACAGGCTAAAAATATACCCACCCAAGTTTTGCTGTCATTTCCATTTTCTTAGCCAGAACCTTGAGACTTCAGTATCTAAAATTCAGACTGGAACTTTCACGTAAAAGATTAGCGATCACTTGTAAGTCTTATATATTCTAAGTTGAAACGAAAGTATCAAAATAGTAATTGAAGGAGGAAGAGTAATTTCTAGAGAGAATATTTAATTATTTGGGAGTAATTCCTAGAGATTATTCTTGGACAGATCATTTTTGTTAATTAAAATTCATAGCTATTCTGAGTAATAAATAAATTAAGCAAAGAGGATTGTTTGGAATCCAGTAGTGAATGAGTAACTGAGTGAAAGTCGGTCAGTCATATCCAACTCTTTGTGACCCTATGGACTGTACAGCCCATGGAATTCTCCAGGCCAGAATACTGGAGTGGGTAGCCTTTCCCTTCTCCAGGGGATCTTCCCAACCCAGGGATCGAACCCAGGTCTCCTGCATTGCATATGGATTCTTTACCAGCTGAGTCACAAGGGAAGCCCATATAGAAAGCTGAACCACAATAGGAAGGTAGAAAATAGTAAACCTTTATTTATTATATTTGAAAAATGTATTTTATATCTGATTTCATAAACATTATGGGACAATAATTTCATAACGGCATTTCAAATGTAAATCTTATGTTAATATCTAAAAAGTCAAACAACCAAGTTCTATTAATAGAATAGGTATCATATTATAACTACTTTAGAGAATTTAAGAAAGTGTTTCATTTTTCCAAACCATATTTCCAAATTATCTAACTTGTTTGACTTTAAATCCTCATTTACATTCTTCATATTGAGTGCAGCATTTTCACAGCATCATCCTTCGGGATTTGGAATAGCTCCACTGGAATTCCATCACCTCCACTAGCTTTGTTTGTAAGGATGCTTTCTAAGGCCCACTTGACTTCACATTCCAGGATGTCTGGCTCTAGGTCAGTGATCACACCATCATGATTATCTGGGTCATGAAGCTCTTTTTTGTACAGTTCTTCTGTGTATTCTTGCCACCTCTTCTTAATATCTTCTGCTTCTGTTAGGTCCATGCCATTTCTGTCCTTTATCGTGCTCATCTTTGCATGAAATGTTCCTTTGGTATCTCTGATTTTCTTGAAGAGATCCCTAGTCTTTCCCATTCTGTTGTTTTCCTCTATTTCTTTGCATTGATCACTGAAGAAGGCTTTCTTATCTCTTCTTGCTATTCTTTGGAACTCTGCATTCAGATGTTTATCTTTCCTTTTCTCCTTTGCTTTTCACTTCTCTTCTTTTCACAGCTATTTGTAAGGCCTCCCCAGACAGCCATTTTGCTTTTTTGCATTTCTTTTCCATGGGGATCGAATTTGGAAAACTCAGCAGTGGCCACAAGATTGGAAAAGGTCAGTTTTCATCCCAATCCCAAAGAAAGGCAATGCCAAATAATGCTCAAACTACCGCACAATTGCACTCATCTCACACGCTAGTAAAGTAATGCTCCAAATTCTCCAAGCCAGGCTTCAGCAATATGTGAACCGTGAACTTCCTGATGTTCAAGTTGGTTTTAGAAAAGGCAGAGGAACCAGAGATCAAATTGCCAACATCTGCTGGATCATGGAAAAAGCAAGAGAGTTCCAGAAAAACATCTATTTCTGCTTTATTGACTATGCCAAAGCCTTTGACTGTGTAGATCACAATAAACTATGGAAAATTCTGAAAGAGATGGGAATACCAGACCACCTGATCTGCCTCTTGAGAAATCTGTATGCAGGTCAGGAAGCAACAGTTAGAACTGGTCATGGAACAACAGACTGGGTCCAAATAGGAAAAGGAGTATGTCAAGGCTGTATATTGTCACCATGTTTATTTAACTTATATGCAGAATACATCATGAGAAATGCTGGACTGGAAGAAACACAAGTTGGAATCAAGATTGCTGGGAGAAATATCAATAACCTCAGATATGCAGATGACACCACTCTTATGGCAGAAAGTGAAGAG
This sequence comes from Tragelaphus eurycerus, assembly GCA_935064755.1. NCBI lineage: Eukaryota > Metazoa > Chordata > Mammalia > Artiodactyla > Bovidae > Tragelaphus > Tragelaphus eurycerus. The sequence continues at coordinate 12,459,116 of CAKXYN010000016.1, forward strand.
GGGCTAAAAAGCCTCTTGATGAAAGTGAAAGTGGAGAGTGAAAAGGTTGGCTTAAAGCTCAACATTCAGAAAACGAAGATCATGGCATCTGGTCCCATCCCTACATGGGAAATAGATGGAGAAACAGTGGAAACAGTGTCAGAATTTATTTTTCTGGGCTCCAAAATCACTGCAGATGGTGACTGCAGCCATGAAATTAAAAGACGCTTACTTCTTGGAAGGAAAGTTATGACCAACCTAGATAGCATATTCAAAAGCAGAGACATCACTTTGCCAACAAAGGTTCGCCTAGTCAAGGCTATGATCTTTCCTGTGGTCATGTATGGATGTGAGAGCTGGACTGTGAAGAAGGCTGAGCGCCGAAGAATTGATGCTTTTGAACTGTGGTGTTGGAGAAGACTCTTGAGAGTCCCTTGGACTGTAAGGAGATCCAACCGGTCCATTCTGAAGGAGATCAATCCTGGGATTTCTTTGGAAGGAATGATGCTAAAGCTGAAACTCCAGTATTTTGGCCACCTCATGCGAAGAGTTGACTCATTGGAGAAGACTCTGATGCTGGGAGGGATTGAGAGCAGGAGGAGAAGGGGACGACAGAGGATGAGATGGCTGGATGGCATCACCGACTTGATGGGTGTGAGTCTGAGTGACCTCCGGGAGCTGGTGATGGACAGGGAGGCCTGGCGTGCTGCGGTTCATGGGGTCGCAAAGAGTCGGACACGACTGAGCGACTGATCTGATCTGATCTGATCTGAGAGGTTTATCTTTGAATAGATTTTTTGAGATAAGAAATTTGTATTGAAGTTTTTTATACCCTCAGATCAGATCAGTCGCTCGGTTGTGTCTGACTCTTTGCAACCCCATGAACTGCAGCACGCCAGGCCTCCGTGTCCATCACCAACTCCCGGAGTTCACTCAGACTCACATCCATCGTGTCGGTGATGCCATCCAGCCATCTCATCCTCTGTCGTTCCCTTCTCCTCCTGCCCCCAATCCCTCCCAGCATCAGAGTCTTCTCCAATGAGTCAACTCTTCGCATGAGGTGGCCAAAATACTGGAGTTTCAGCTTTAGCATCATTCCTTCCAAAGAAATCCCAGGGCTGGTCTCCTTCAGAATGGACCGGTTGGATCTCCTTGCAGTCCAAGGGACTCTCAAGAGTCTTCTCCAAATGTATTCTTTTTAATGGCTGAGTAATACTCCATTGTGTATATGTACCACAGCTTTCTTATCCATTCATCCGTGGATGGACATCTAGGTTGCTTCCAAGTCCTGGCTATTGTAAACAGTGCTGCGATGAACATTGGGGTACACGTGTCTCTTTCAATTCTGGTTTTCTCAGTGTGTATGCCCAGCAGTGGGATTGCTGGATCATAAGGCAGTTCTATTCCCAGTTTTTTGAGGAATCTCCATACTGTTCTCCATAGTGGCTGTACTAGTTTGCATTCCCACCAACAGTGTAAGAGGGTTCCCTTTTCTCCACACCCTCTCCAGCACTTATTACTTGTGGACTTTTGGATCGCAGCCATTCTGACTGGCGTGAAATGGTAACTCATAGTGGTTTTGATTTGAATCAGTTCTAATGAGGTGGATGAAACTGGAGCCTATTATACAGAGTGAAGTAAGCCAGAAAGAAAAACACAAATACAGTATCCTAACACATATATATGGAATTTAGAAAGATGGTAACAATAACTCTATTTTCGAGACAGCAAAAGAGACACTGATGTATAGAACAGACTTTTGGACTCTGGGAACGGGAGACGGCGGGATGATTTGGGAGTATAGCATTGAAATGTGTATAATATCGTATCTGAAATGAGTCACCAGACCAGGTACGATGCCTGATAATGGATGCCTGGGGCTGGTGCACTGGGACAACCAAGAGGGATGGTATGGGGAGGGAGGGGGAGGAGGGTTCAGGATGTGGAGCACGTGTATACTTGGGGCGGATCCATCTCGATGTATGGCAAAAGCAATACAATATTGTAAAGTTAAGCAAAATAAAATTAAAAAAAAAAAAAAAAAAAAAGAGTCTTCTCCAACACCACACTTCAAAAGCATCAATTCTTTGGTGCTCAGCCTTCTTCACAGTCCAGCTCTCACATCCATACATGACCACAGGAAAGACCATAGCCTTGACTAGATGAACCTTTGTTGGCAAAGTAATGTCTCTGCTTTTGAATATGCTATCTAGGTTGGTCATAACTTTCCTTCCAAGGAGTAAGCGTCTTTTAATTTCATGGCTGCAGTCACCATCTGCAGTGATTTTGGAGCCCAGAAAAAGAAAGTCTGATGCTTTATTAACATCTTACGTTAGTATGCTTTGTTTGTCACAATTACTGAATTATTGTTGAAACATTGTTTTTAACTAAACATCATACTTTAGTACTTTTTTTTTTTTAAATTCATGTCCCCACTCCCCTCTTTTTTTTTTTTTTTTTCTGTTCTTGGGTCCTATCTAAGTGCATTCAGCATTCGTGGCTCTGTAGGCTCTCTTTTACTGTGGAAATATCTCATTTCCTCATTTTTGATGACCTTGCCACTGTCGAAGAGTACTGCTCAAGTATTTTGTAGAAAACCCCTCAGTTGGAAATTATCTGACATTTTTTCTTATGATTAGACTGAGGTTATGGGTTTTTGGAGGAAGACAACAGAAGTGAAGTGCTATTTTCATTACATCAAGGTTACATAATGTCAGCATGACATCACTATTGACGTCAACCTTGATCACCTGGCCGAGGTAGTTTTAGTCAACTTTCTCCACTAAAGCGTTATATCTCTCTCTTCCTTTTCAAAACTGCATTCTTTGAAAGAAGTCACTTTTGTATCACTCCTACTTGAGGGTGAATATAATGGCTTTAGAAAATAATATAAAAGTAACATATAGTGGTGACATATAGATTTATATAGCACTTTACAACTTATGAAGTAATTTTACTTACTCTGATCTGTCACCAACTTCTTATGGAAGAAATCATAGAAGTAAGAATAATTGATAAAGCATTAAGTAGGTGCAGAAAAAGGATATTGTTCCTTCTAGGAAAATCCACTGAAAGACAGCTGGTTGGCTTTAGACTTCTTAGAATATTTCATTATTTTCCCTCTTATCTTGTATATTTTCCAGCTGCCACTTAGAATTCATCCTTTGAATGTCTTGCCATCACCCCAAAATCCATGCTACAAATGAAGACCCATCATATTTTCTGTCCTCTCCCTCTGCCACCTCAGCTACATCTCTTGCTGTCTTGCTCTTGCTTTTTCTGTCTCTCTCTCTCTCTCTCTCTCTCACACACACACACCTTTGTTAAAATAACTTTTCATCAAAACGTTTCTGACTCTGCCAAAAAAACTACCCTTTCCTCTATTATTGAGGCTGGATTCTATGAAATTCTATGGGTTACTTGGAAGTAATTCTCTGATTTCACTTTGAAGTCATCAATTTCCTTCAAAAATGTTATCCATTTCAACCCCTTTCTCTTTGGTTGTAAAACCTAAGCCCTAGTTCCTCAGATTCTTCATACCTAGACCATTACAGTTTTTCCAATTGTTCTCTGTTTACAATAATTCTACCTTGCTATCTGAATGGTCATAAATACTAATTTTTTATCGTTGCATTTCCCTGTTCAAGGTACTTAGTAATTCTGAATCTTAGCAAATTTCTGCATGTCTTCTGGATTTGACATAGGAAACACAACCTAACATCCCACTCCTGTATGATAAGCATGTGGAAATCTAATCAGACTGAAATAATGGCCCTACAAGTCTGTGGTTCTCCTCTCCTTAAATGCTCTCCTAATGTACCTACTCATTTAGTCAGACTCTAGTGATTCTTCTGGAGAAGGCAATGGCACTCCACTCCATTACTCTTGCCTGGAAAATCCCATGGACAGAGGAGCCTGGTAGGCTGCAGTCCATGGGGTCGCTAAGAGTGGGACACTACTGAGCAACTTCACTTTCACTTTTCACTTTCATGCATTGGAGAAGGAAATGGCAACCCACTCCAGTGTTCTTGCCTGGAGAATCCCAGGGATGGGGGATCCTGGCGGGCTGCCGTCTATGGGGTCGCACAGAGTCCGACACGACGGAAGCGACTTAGCAGCAGCAGCAGTGATTCTTCGAGGGTCAGTTTAAATTCTATCCTTCATTGAAGTACCTCTTAATAAAATCTTAGGTTCAAAGCAAGTTGAGGTTGACAGACAGTAGAGAGAATAAGCTAGCTCTCTTAAATCATTTGATGGCTTACAATGGGGCAAAGTTTCTGTTTTTTCATTCCTTTGTGTTCCCCACAACACACAGACTAATGATGGACATGTAATAGGTTGCACAATAAATGCTTCATGTTGATTGATTATGAAGTTTCTATTTCTTTTTAAGGAAGTAGTCATTGAAACATGGCTGCCTTCCCCTTTGCATTTGTCTGCCAGCATTAAACATTAATTAGGCTATGTATTCCAACTTTTTGAATATAACACTTTCTGAAAAGAAAAAAAAATCTTCCTAAAGTGTCTTCTCAAATTTTAACTACATTCTGCTGGCTATTTTCCAAACTTGAGGCATTTTTCCCCCCTTTGGAAGCTTTCTATACAAAATGGATTTTTAAATTCTCTTTTAAAATTATATACTTACATAGCAATTATGGCTTTGTTGACAATATAAAAACTCTAACAAGGAGGAGGAGCTGAATATAGAGCCAGTTTTTCCTTTACCAAAAATGGAAAAAAAAAAATATTTGGAGGATTTATATTTGTTTGCCTCCTGTGGAAAATTTAGAGAATTATTTTTAAGGTCATATTAGAAACAGTTCCAAGTGAATGCAGTAAAGGCCTCCCTAGTGAGTTGGAGTGGTTTCCAAATCAATCCCATCAAAAGGAGATCTTACTTAGAAGCTTCAGAACAAACTCTCAAAATGCTTCTATCCTGTGCTTTCCAATAAGAGTGAAACAGAACAAATTAGAGAGCGAAAGTGGGTCTGAAGAGCTGTTTGCTAAACAGTAAAACAACTCAGGATACTGAACTGGAGGAAATTATTATTTTTATCCTCAAAGTTTGTTTCAGTAGCAGCTTTACATGGAAGCATAATTACTTTAGAAAGTGCTTGGGGAGGGGGTTGTGGTGAGTGAGTATGGGAGGCCTAGAACAGTAAATTAATTCAATCAGCAAGAGGGGAGAGGAACCTAGCCTAGTGACTCTATAGGGATACATCAGTGTCCATTCATTCAACTGTCAATATAACTGCTTCATCACAGCTGAAAACCAGAACATCCACTTAAGTTACCAAAGACTGAGATAAGTTATTAAAGCCATGTGAAGAGAGAGTTTTGATATCTTTTAAGTTTTCTTGAAGGCACCTCATATTGTACTATCACATTGAAATCAGTGTTGTTTACAGAAAAAAGTATTTTGCTGAAAAGTTGTAATAAACCTCTCTCTCACACCAATTATTATTTGCAATGAGTAATAAAGCCATGCTTACTATAGGCAGACATGCTTACTATAGGCAGACATGCTGCCTGACTTTACAAAAATGAAGTTCTAAAACAGGCAAAACTAGTAAATGTATAGATGCAACCACATGCACATTATAAACTCAGTTTCTCTGGTCTTACTCTCTCCTTGTCCTTTTTTCCTTCCATTATTTATTTTTTTAATGACTGTTGCCTGTTTTGGAGCTGGCCAAGTTAAATGAAAGATGCAGCCTTGGTTGGTGAGAGACATTATGTTTACCTGAAGCCTGTTGAGAGGTACCAAGCTTACCTGACAAAGGAAAAGATTCGTGTGATTTATTGGGTTGGCCAAAAAGTTTGTTTGGGTAACATCTTTGGGAAAACCTAAACAAATTTTTGGCCCCAATACTATCTCCTGAGAATTTCCTTAGGTTGTCATCACTTAGGAAGCCAGATTAGATGGTTTTTAAGAACTAAACATTTTGAATATTTGCTTTCAATTCAATAGCTTCATTTTTCTTGTTGGAAATATATACTTCACAAGAAAGTGGAAGATGGTTTTAAACTTTAACTCATTTAAAAAATTATAATTTTTATCTCTCTCAAGGAAATAAAAATCATGAAATGGCATGGCACATTTTTATAAGTAGTCTTTCAAAGGTCATAATGTGAAACATTCATAAATATTCTAGATAAAATACACTAAATGTGCAACACTCATAAATATTCTAGATAAAATACACTAAATGTGTAAGCCAAGAGAAATGTGAAAAAAAATCAAGCACCGACTAAACACAATAATCATGGAAAAATCTCAATCCTAAACAATATTAATAGGTAACTTGTATTCTGCATTAAAAATGCTTTCACATGAGTTATATTAATTGATCTGTTAATTCTTTCAACAAAATTAAATTTATCCTATACCACTGAGCTAAGTGAGGTCTGATTCTTGGGGGAATGGGACTAACCAGGTGAAATAAAGGAAAATTGGAAAAGTGAGATATTGCTCCTGATTCCTGAATCATTGATAAAATTTTTTCTTTTTTGATATAATTTCTAGAGTCTCATGTCCAATTCAGTCCAGTTGCTCAGTTGTGTCCAACTCTTTGCGACCCCAGGTACTACAGTACACCAGCCTTCCTGGTCCATTACCAACTCCCGGAGCTTGCTCAAACCCATGTCCATTGAGTCAGTGATGCCATCCAACCATCTCATCCTCTGTTGTCCGCTTCTCCTCCTGCCTTCAATCTTTCCCAGCATCAGGGTCTTTTCCAATGAGTCTGTTCCTCGCATCATGTGGCCAGAGTATTGGATCTTCAGCTTCAGCATCAGTCCTTTCAATGAATATTCAGGGTTTATTTTCTTTAGGATTGACTGATTCCTTTAGGATTGGCTCATGTCCAGGGACAAAGGAAATTGCTATTATTCAAGAATGAGATGACTGTAGACAATTCTAACTTACATACAAAAAAACCCTAGTAGAACCAATAATTGAGTTTTTCAATGTATTACAATACTAGTTCAATATACAAAAAATCAACTGTATTTTTATATTTGCATCAAGCAATTGGAAATCGAAATTCAAAAATATCTTTTAAAATATTTTAAAAAGCATCAATAATACTTAAAGATGAGTTATATGGAAAATGCTCTTTCTCTCTCTGTATACATATATACATATATATATATATATATATATATACATACACACATATATATACACAATAAAATTTATATTATATTCCTGACAGGACTTGCAAAGAGCTAAATTAATGCAGAGATATACTATGTTCATACATTGAGGTTATACTTATATATATGTTATGTAAGTTTTATATATGTTACATTATAATAATCATTTGAAATGTAAATAATTAAAACTTTAAAAGCAATTCTTGGCTGATGGATCATCCAAAACCAAAGGTGGGCCAGATTTGACCTATAAGCCATTATTTGCTGACCCCTGTTATACATATCATTATTAGCATATGAACAATAATACAGGGCCGTGTGTTACTTATTTAGTATTTATTAGTAAAATGAACAAATGAAAGAAATTAAGATATGTTTTATGTCCGAACCTATTTTAAGTGTAAGAAATTTAAGCTGAAAATTAGCTTATAAGTTTTTTACACTGAAATTTAATATCAGTTGAAGTGTAAGAGTATGTTTATTATTGCAAAAATAAAATGATTAATGATAAAAGTGATTAATTTTGTGTACAAATCAATTAGGGGTTTTACATGGTCAATCAGTAAAAGATTAGCTGGATAACATTTCAAAGCATACATAGCTTTTCAACCAGAAATATTGATAATATTATGAAATCTAAAGCAGATTGCTAGAGATTTATATCCTAATTCTAATCTTACATAATTGTGCTTTGTAAGTGGACAAGGCTGGTCCTGAACCCAAGTTTAACTGCTTGATGGCCAATAAACAACAAATGTGGGTGGAAAAGAAAAAGTTGCTTTACTCAGGAGGGCAGAAACCCAGGAAGATGGTGGACAAATGTCCTAACACCATCTCCAAGATGCCAGTTAGGAGACAAAGGTTTTAAAGACAGTATGAGGGAGGGGGCTGTGGTGTGCGTGATCGACTTGTGTAGAATTCTCAGATTGGTTGGCATCAAGGTGAAATTTTGGACCTCATCAACCTTCTGGTTTCAACTGCCCTGGGATCTATGTGTTCGCAATCAGCAGTTTTCAACTGATGAGGGTCTGCTTCTTGTAAAAACAATCTACGGCTGTGTTTCAGGGTAGCTCAGACGGTAAAGCGGGGAAGGCGGTGGCACCCCACCCCAGTGCTTTTGCCTGGAAAATCCCATGGACGGAGGAGCCTGGTAGGCTGCAGTCCATGGGGTCGCTGGGAGTCAGACACGACTGAGCGACTTCACTTTCACTTTTCACTTTCCTGCATTGGAGAAGGAAATGGCAACCCACTCCAGTGTTCTTGCCTGGAGAATCCCAGGGACAGGGGAGCCTGGTGAGCTTCCGTCTATGGGGTCGCACAGAGTCGGACACGACTGAAGCGACTTAGCAGCAGCAGCAGCAGCAGACGGTAAAGCGTCTGCCTACACTGTGGGAGACCCGGGTTCGATCCCTGGGTAGGGAAGATCCCCTGGAGAAGGAAATGGCAACTCACTCCAGTATTCTTGACTGGAAAATCCCATGGACAGAGGAGCCTGGTAGGCTACAGTCCATGGGGACGCAAAGAGTCGGACACGACTGAGCGACTTCACTTCACTTCAGACCTTTATCTGTATCTTTCAGAAAATTGGGAATTTGATGACTGCATCACTGACTCGATGAATATGAGTCTGAGTGACCTCCGGGGAGTTGGTAATGGACAGGGAGGCCTGGCGTGCTGCAGTTCTTGGGGTCGCAAAGAGTCGGACACGACTGAGTGACTGATCTGATCTGATGTGACTGGTAATGGCCACCCACTCCAGTGTCCTTGTCTAGAGAATCCCAGGGACGGGGGAGCCTGGTGGGCTGCCGTCTATGGAGTGGTACAGAGTCGCACACGAGTGAAGTGACTTAGCCGCATGTGACTAGTTTATAGTCTAAATTATTACCGGTTTCCAGGCCAACTTCCATTCTTTTCCTACATCTTTACATTTCCTGATTCACTGACTCTTCAGTCAGCTCTTTGGGACTTGAAAAGCTTGGGAAACTAAAGCTTCTCAACAAACAGCAGGCAGATGGAGGACACGGTGGAGGATCTGTTCCTAGAAGACTCCACAGGGTCCTGCTTGGTTATGATGCTTCCTTTCCTTTGATCCTACTCAGTCTTGAAGAGGACAGGTATGGAATAAGAGGGGAATGAAATTTTGGATAGAGAGGTTAATAATAATTTGGCAACAGAACTCAGTTTGGGGGACTTGGTTTCAGTTTTATAAAAAATAATATTAAAAATAATCTGTATAAATTGTACTTAATTTTTATTATTTTTTCCAATGATGCCATGAGTGTTCCTAGCAGAAAAAATATTCTTTTAGACTTTCCTATCATTTAAACATGAATGAAAAGCAGTATAATAAGCTCAAAATTTCATAAGGGGAAAAAAACTCAAGATAACATTTAATAAAAATTTTTCTATTTAGGCATCTTTGATCTAAGACTGATAAAGAATTTAAAGAGTAAAAAAAATAGTTGTTACAGGAAAATAAATTATTCAAAGCAGTTTTTGTTCTCATCAATCAAACTTCAAGACAATAGACTTTACAAGAATGCTTTCCGAAGTTAATTCCTTATAGCTTTGCATGTATAGTGACTAAAATTTAATGAAATCTTGAAATAATTTCTGTGGCCATTTTTAATAATCAATTCTAGATACAATGTTCCTTCTAAAATATTACTGAAAAACTTATTCATGAATTATATGTTACTGTGCACCTGAAGATTGGTGATATTAGTAATTTAACAGTTTCGTGTACATTGCACAGTTGAGCATTTCAAAATGATAAGAAAGTGAAAGTGAAGTCGCTCAGTCGTGTCCAACTCTTTGCGACCCCATGGATAGTCGCCTGCACCAAGCTCCTCCGTCCATGGGATTTTCAAGGCAAGAGTACTGGAGTGGGTTGCCATTTCCTTCCCCAGGGAATCTTCCCAACCCAGGGATTGAACCATCTTTAAATCTGACAGATCTGTGGGTAATGATGAATTAAATTTTGCTTCTACTAGACTAGATTGCTGAAAGAGTTCTTGGTCTAAACAACTAGAAACATTGTGAATTTACCTGAAAAATATCTATGGAAGGGAAATTTTTTAAAAGTTTCATGCAATTTCATTGACAACTGAACAAAATTGATGACTATTGTGAATGATTACAAGCATATGATGTTTTAGCCCCATCCTAAAGTTGTTTGTTCAGGAAGTAGTGATAGGACTATGCAATGGAATGGAATTGCAAGCCACATGCAAAAAGATCATGGGCCCTTTTTAATCATTATTCAGCCAGGAACAAACTATATGATGTAAAACAAACAAACAGACAAAAAACCAACCTGGAACCAGTTTGTCATGTGTTTATATATGATGTTTATGTACTGCTACTATGACAAGTGAAAAGTCTTGCTTGAACCAAATAAAGCCTTAATAATGTACTTTGCATACAGCAATATTGACAGGCAGGATTTATAAGAAATAGTTCCTTACAGATAAAATGTTGTGTTTTCAGAAACCAGTGACCAACTTCAAGTGCTTTGAGAGGGTGTATATACACTTGGAGATAGATATCTGTTGAAAGATCCTTCCATCATTCTATTCTAGGGTACATTCTGAAGTTGTATGGAGAGTCAAGAGAGCAGAAAAGGAAACAGAATTTGAGAAATGATGATGCTATCTTGAAGGCCAATCGCTTTGTTCCACTGTAATATTTCTAGAGCCAAAATGAAGAATTTTTTTTTTCTCAAGGGATTTTGCAAAGTAGTGACTGTGTAAACAATGTTAGAAATAAAAATTTTATTAAGTGAGGGAGGCAATTTTAGCTTCCCTTCTGAAAGTATTTAGAATGTGTTATCAAGCTTCAGTTTATAAGATTATGAAAATATGTTATCAAAGAGAACTTTCCATTCCTATACTTAGGAATGGAAGAGGATGGGTTAGCTACTTTCTACTAAGGAGGAAGAAAACTTCAGGAAAATACTTATTTAGACTTTTTTCTGTAAGGAAAAATGATCCTTCTTCCCTTATTAATTTACCTATTCAGTTATTTGTTTATATAGTTGACCTGAATTATCAGTGCTAGGAGCTATGTTGTTTGGGATTATCTATGTAGACAATCATATTGCCTGCAAGCAGTTTAATATCTTCATTTTGATCTGTATGCTTTATACCTTTTGTTGCTTTATTGTACTATTTATGAAATTATAATAGGATAATGTTTAGAAATCATGAAAGATGCATCTTTGCCTTGTTTCTAAAACTGATAGGAAATTATTTAGTCTTTCACCATTGCATATAGTTCCTGCTCTGGATTTTTGCAAATACCACTTAAAGATGAAAAAAAAAACCCAGTCTGGTTTTAGTTTTGAGACCCTTAATAATTAATGAATGTTAAATTTCTTTTCATCCATTTTTTTTTCAAAGTGGTCTTGTGTATTTTCTCTTTACTCTGTCAGTGTAATAAATTCTATCAATTGGTTTTAAATGTTAACCCAGCCTTGCATTCCTGGAATAAAGCCCTCTTTATAGTGATGTGGGAGAAGACAATGGCAGCCCACTCCAGTACTCTTGCCTGGAAAATCCCATGGACAGAGGAACCTGGTATGGTGCAGTCCATGGGGTCGCTAAGAGTCCGACACAACTAGGTGACTTCACTTTCACTTTTCACTTTCATGCATTGGAGAAGAAAATGGCAACCCACTCTAGTGTTCTTGCCTGGAGAATCCCAGGGACAGGGGAGCCTGGTAGGCTGCCGTCTATGGGGTCACACAGAGTCAGACTCGACTGAAGTGACTTAGCATAGCATAGCATATAGTGATGTATTGCCTTTGTATATATTGCTGGATCCAATGTATCAATATATTGTTGAGGATTTTTTTGAGTCTATATTCATGAAACATTGGTCTGTAATTGTCTTATGCTTTTCTGAGCTTTAATTTTAGGGTAAGTGTGTCTTTATAAGTTGAATTAGATAGTATTTTCTACCTTTGTGTTTTATGGAATAGGCTATGTAGAAATGATAATTCTTCCTTAAATCTTTGATAGACTTTTTCAGTAAAACCATGTTGACCTGGAATTGTGTGTATTTTATTTGGAAAGTTTTTAACTTTGAATTTATTTAATAGATACAGGGATGTTCAAATTGTCTATTTCTAAGTTATTGGTAGATATCAGGTAGATATTTCTGTCAAGGAATTGTTCCATTTGTTCTAAATTGTGAAATATTTGGGCGTAACATTGTTTGTACTATTTTCTTATTTCTTTAATGGCTGTGGGGACTGTAGAGATATATTCTATTGCTGTTGGGTAAAGTGTTCTATAGATATCAATTATGTCTAATTGATAATTGATTGATAATTAGGTCTAATTGATTGATAATGTTCAAGCCTTTTGTATTCTTTTTAAATTTTTCTAAAAGAATTAAGGTATAGTTGATGTACAATATTATATAATTCTGTTATACAACATAGTGATTCATGATTATTAAAGGTTATACTCCAATTATAATTATTGTAAAATATTAGCTATATTGCATGTGCTGTACTATATATTCTCTTAGCTTATATATCTTATAATTAGTTTGTATTTCTTAATCTCTTCCCCCTATTTTGCACCTCCTCCTATCTCTCTCCCTATTAGTAACTACTAATTTGGTCTCTATGTTTGTGAGTCTGTTTCTTTTTTGTTATATTCACCAATTTTTTTATATTTTAGGTTTCACATGTATGTGGTGTCAACAGTATCTGTCTTTCTCTGACTTAACTTAGCATAATACCTGCTAAATGCACACATGTTGGCACGGTTCTCAAAATGACATTTTTTTATGGTTGAGTAGAAGGCAACGGCACCCCACTCCGGTACTCTTGCCTGGAAAATCCCATGGGCGGAGGAGCCTGGAAGGCTGCAGTCCATGGGGTCGTGAAGAGTCGGACACGACTGAACGACTTCACTTTCACTTTTCACTTTCCTGCATTGGAGAAGGAAATGGCAACCCACTCCAGTGTTCTTGCCTGGAGAATCTCAGGGACAGAGGAGCCTGGTGGGCTGCCGTCTATGGGGTCGCACAGAGTCCGACATGACTGAAGCGACGCAGCAGCAGCAGCAGCAGCAGCAGCAGTAGTCCATTGTGTGTATATGCAACATTTTATTTACCCATTCATCTGCTGATGGACACTTCGATTGCTTTAATATCTTGGCAATTGTAAATAATGTTACTATGAATATTGGGGTGTGTGTATCTTTTCTAACTAGTGTTTTCACTTTCTTCTGATATATTCCCAGGAGTTGAATTTCTGGGTCATATAGTAGTTCTTTTTTTTTTTTTTTAATTAATTATTTATTTTAATTGGAGGCTAATTACTTTACAATATTGTGGTGGTTTTTGCCATACATAAACATGAATCAGCCATGGGTGTACATGTGTTCCCCATCCCAACTCCTCCTCCCACCCCATCCCATCCCTCTGGGTTGTCCCAGTGTACCAGCTTTGAGTGCCCTATTTCATGCATTGAACTTGGACTGGTCATCTATTACACATACTATTCTCTCAAATCATCCCACCCGCGCTTTCTCCCAGAGTCCAGAAGTCTGTTCTTTATATCTGTGTCTCTTTTGCTGTCTTGCATATAGGGTCATTGTTACCATCTTTCTAAACTCCATGTGCTATGCTGTGCTAACTTGCTTCAGTCATGTCTGACACTGTGCGACCCCATGGACTATAGCTCACCAGGCTTCTCTGTTCATGGGATTCTCCAGGCAAGAATACTGGAGTGGGTTGCCATTTCCTTCTCCATATATATGTGTTAATATACTATATTGGTGTTTTTCTTTCTGACTTACTTCACACTGTATAATAGGTACTGTATAATGAGGTGGAGTTTCATCCACCTCATTAGAACTGATTCAAATGTGTTACTTTTAATAGCTGAGTAATAATCTGGTGTGTATATGTACCACAGCTTTCTTATCCATTCATCTGCTGATGGATACCTAGGTTGCTTCCATGTCCTGGCTATTGAAAACAGTGCTGTGATGAACACTGGGGTACACGTGACTCTTTCAATTCTGGTTTTCTAGGTGTGTTTGCCCAGCAGTGGGATTGCTGGGTCATGTGGCAGTTCTATTTCCAGTTTTTTAAGGAATCTCCACATTGTTCTCCATAGTGGCTGTACTAGTTTGCATTCCCACCAACAGCATAAGAGGGTTCTGTTTTCTCTGCATCCTCTCCAGCATTTATTGTTTGACTTTTTGATAGCAACCATTCTGACCATGGTGAGATGGTACTTCACTGTGTTTTGATTCGCATTTCTCTGATAATGAGCGATGTTGAGCATCTTTTCATGTGTTTGTATGAAACACATACAGATGTAGCCATCTGTATGTCTTTTTTGGAGAAATGTCTGTCTAGTTCTTTGGCCCAGTTTTTGATTGAGTTATCTATTTTTCTGGAATTGAGCTGCAGGAGCTGTTTGTATATTTTCCAGATTAATTCTTTGTCAGTTACTTCATTTATTATTATTTTCTCCCACTCTGAAGGCTGTCTTTTCACCTTGCTTATAGTTTCCTTCATTGTGCAAAAGCTTTTAATTAGGTCCCATTTGTTTATTTTGCTTTTATTTCCATTACTCTGGGATGTGGGTCATAGAGGACGTTGCTGTGATTTATGTCAGAGAGTGTTTTGCCTATGTTTTCCTCTAGGAGTTTTTTAGTTTCTGGTCTTACATTTAGATCTTTAATCCATTTTGAGTTTATTTTTGTGTATGGTGTTAGAAAGTGTTCTAGTTTCATTCTTTTACAAGTGGTTGACCAGTTTTCCCAGCACCACTTGTTAAAGAGATTGTCTTTTTTCCATTGTATATTCTTGCCTCCTTTGTCAAAGATAAGGTGTCCATAGGTGCGTGGATTTATCTCTGAGCTTTCTATTTTGTTCCATTGATCTATATTTCTGTCTTTGTGCCCGTACCATAACTGTCTTGATGACTGTAGCTTTGTAGTATAGTCTGAAGTCAGGAGGTTGATTCCTCCAGTTCCATTCTTCTTTCTCAAGATTGCTTTGGCTATTCAAAGTTTTTTGTATTTCCATACAAATTGTGAAATTTTTTAGTTCGCTGAAAAATACCGTTGGTAGCTTGATAGGGATTGCATTGAATCTATAGATTGCTTTAGGTAGTATGCTCATTTTCACTATATTGATTCTTCTGATCCATGAACATGCTATATTTCTCCATGTATTTGTGTCATCTTTGATTTCTTTCATTAATGTTTTATAGTTTCCTATATATAGGTCTTTTGTTTCTTTAGGTAGATTTATTCCTAAGTATTTTATTCTTTTCATTGCAATGGTGAATGGGATTGTTTCCTTAATTTCTCTTTTTGTTTTCTCATTGTTAGTGTATAGAAATGCAAGGGATTTCTGTGTATTAATTTTATGTCCTACAACTCTACTAAATTCATTGATTAGCTCTAGTAATTTTCTGGTGGTGTTTTTAGGGTTTTCTGTGTAGAGAGTTATGTCATCTGGAAACACTGAGATTTTACTTCTTCTTTTCCAATCTGGATTCCTTTTATTTCTTTTTCTGCTCTGATTGCTGTGGCTAAAACTTCCAAAACTATATTGAATTGTTGTGGTGAGAGTGGGCACCATTGTCTTGTTCCTGACTTTAGGGGAAATGTTTTCAATTATTTGCCATTGAGGGTAATGTTTGTTGTGGGTTTGTCATATATAGCTTTTATTATGTTGAGGTATGTTCCTTCTATGTCTGCTTTCTGGAGTGTTTTTATCATAAATGAGTGCTGAATTTTGTCAAAGGCTTTCTCTGTATCTATTGAGATAATCATATGATTTTTATCTTTCAATTTGTTAATGTGGTGTATCACATTGATTGATTTGTGAATACTGAAGACTCCTTGACTCCCTGGGATAAAGCCCACTTGGTCATGATGTATGATCTTATTAATATGTTGTTGGATTCTGTTTGCTAGAATTTTGTTAAGGATTTTTGCTTCTATGTTTGTCAGTGATATTGACCTGTAGTTTTTTTTTCTTTTTGTGGCACCTTTGTCTAGTTTTGGTATTAGGGTGATGGTGGCCTCATAATATGAGTTTGGGCGTTTAGACTTCTGTGTTGTCTGTTGTGATTTCTCCATTTTCATTTCTAATTTTGTTGATTTAATTAATTCTTTTCCTTTTTTTCCAAGATGAGTCTGGCTAATGCTTTGTCTATTTTATTTATCTTCTCAAAGAAGATTAAATAATAGATAAATAAAATAGTCTCCTTTGTTTCTTTTTCATTTATTCCTGCCCTGATTTTTATGATTTCTTTCCTTCTACTAACCCTGGGGGCTTCATTTCTTCTTTTTCTAGTTGTTTTAGGTGTATTTACTTGATTTTTCTCTTGTTTCTTGTGGTAAGCTTATATCACTATGAACCTTCCCCTTAGCAGTGCTTTTACTGAATCCCATAGGTTTTGGGTTGTTGTGTTTTCATTTTCATTCGTTTCTATGCATATTTTGATTTCCTACATGATTTGTTGGTTATTAAGAAGTGTGTTGTTTAGCCTCCATATGTTTGCATTTTTAATAGTTTTTTTTTTCCTGTAATTGACATCTAATCTTACTACGTTGTGATCAGAAAATGTGCTTGAGATTATTTCAATTCTTTTGAATTTACCAAGGCTAAATTTATGGCCCAGGATGTGATCCAACCTGGAGAATGTTCTGTGTGCACTTGAGAAAAAAGTGAAATTCATTGTTTTGGAGTGAAATGTCCTACAGATATCAATTAGGTCTAACTGGTCCATTGCATCATTTAAAGTTTGTGTTTCCTTGCTAATTTTCTGTTTGGTTGATCTATCCATAGGTGTGAGAGGGGTATTAAAATCTCCCACTATTATTGTGTTACTGTTAATTTCCCCTTTCATTCTTGTTAGCATTTGCCTTATGTATGGAGATGTTGGGTCCATTATATTTCTAATTGTCATATCTTCTTCTTGGGTTGATGCTTTGATCATCATGTAGTGTCCTTCTTTGTCTCTCTTCACAGCCTGTATTTCAAAGTCTACTTTATCTGATATGAGTATTGCTACTCCTGATTTCTTTTGGTCTCCATTTGTGTGAAATATCTTTTTACAACTCTTCACTTTGTCTGTATGTGTCCCTTGTTTTAAAGTGGGTCTCTTGTAGACAGCATATATAGGGTCTTGTTTTTGTATCCATTCAGCTAGTCTTCAACCCATTTATGTTTAAGGTAATTAGTGATAAGTATGATCCTGTTGGTACTTACTTTATTGTTTTGGGTTCGAGTTTATAAACTTTTTCTATGTTTCCTGTCTGGAGAAGATCCTTTAGTATTTGTTGAAGAGCTGGTTTGGTGGTGCTGAATTCTCTCAGCTTTTGCTTGTTTGTAAAGCTTTTGATTTCTCCTTCATATTTGAATGAGATCCTTGCTGGGTATAGTAATCTGGGTTGTAGATTTTTATCTCTCATCACTTTAAGTATGTCCTGCCATTCATTTCTGGCCTGCCTGAAGAGTTTCTGTTGAAAGATCAGCTTTTATCCTTATGGGGATCCCCTTGTGTGTTATTTGTTGATTTTACCTTGCTGCTTTTAATATTTGCTCTTTGTGGCTGATTTTCATTGGTTTGATTTATATGTGCCTTGGGGTGTTTCACCTTGAGTCTATCCTGTTTGGGACTCTCTGGGTTTCTTGGGCTTGGGTGGCTATTTCCTTCCCCATTTTAGGGATGTTTTCAACTATTATCTCCTCAAGCATTTTATCATGGCCTTTCTTTTTGTCTTTTTCTTCTATGACTCCTATGATTCGAATGTTGGGTGTTTAACATTATCCCAGAGGTCTCTGAGGTTGTCCTCATTTCTTTTAACTCTATTTTCCTCTCTGCTTCAGTTTATTTCCACCATTCTATATTCCACCTCACTTATCCTATCTTCTTCCTCAGTTATTGTACTGTTGATTCCCTCCAGAGTGCTTTTTATCTCAGTTATTGCATTATTCATATTGGTTGACTCTTTATTTCTTCTAGGTCCTTGTTAAACATTTCTTGGATATTCTCAATCCTTGTCTCTTATCTATTCATCTGTAACTCCGTTTTGTTTTCAGGATTTGGATCATCTTTACTATCATTATTCTGAATTCTTTTTCAGGTAGATTACCTATCTCCTCCTCTTTCATTTGGTTTGGTGGGTACTTATCATGGTCCTTTACCTGCTGAATATTTCTCTGCCTTTTAATTTTGTTTAGATTGCTGTGTTTGCAGTGCCTTTTCTGTAGGCTGGAAGTTTGTGGTTCCTCTTTATTGTGAAGGTTCCTCCCTGTGGTGGTGTTGGACAAGTGGCTTGTCAAGGTTTCCTGGTTAGCGGAGCTTGTGTCTGTGTTCTTGGGGATGGAGCTGGATCTCTTCTGTCTGGAGTGCAATGAGGTGTCTAGTAGTGAATTTTGCAGTGTCTGTGGGTTTGGTATGGCTTTGGGCACCCTCTCTTTTAATGCTCAGGGCTATATCTGCTTTGCTGGAGAATTAGCATAGTATGTCTTGCTTTGGAACTTGTTGGCTTTTGGGTGGAGCTTGGTTTCAGTATAGGTATGGAGGCTTTTTGATGAGGTCTTGTCTATTAATGTTCCCTGGAATCAGGAGTTCTCTGATGTTCTCAAGTTTTGGAGTTGAGTCTCCTGCCTCTGGCTTTCAGTCTTATTCTTACAGTAGCTTCAAGACTTCTCCATCCATATAGCACAGATGATAAAACATCTAGGTTAATGGTGAAACTATTTTCCACAGCGATGGACACCCAGAGAGGTTCACAGAGTTACATGGAGAAGGGAAAAGGGAGATAGAGATGACCAGGAGGAGAAGAGGGGTGAGTCAAAAGGGGAGATAGCTATCTAGTCAGTAATCAATTCCCTAAGTGTTCTCCACAGGGGAAGGCAATGGCACCCCACCCCAATACTCTTGCCTGGAAAATCCCATGGATGGAGGAGCCTGGTAGGCTCCCGTCCGTGGGAGGCTAACAGTCAGACACGACTGAGGGACTTCACTTTCACTTTTCACTTTCATGCATTGGAGAAGGAAATGGCAACCCACTCCAGTGTTCTTGCCTGGAGAATCCCAGGGACGGAGCCTAGTGGGCTGCCTTCTATGGGATCGCACAGAGTCGGACACGACTGAAGCGACTTAGCAGCAAGTGTTCTCCACAGCATGGAACACCCAGAGAGATTCACAGTGTTAAGTAGAGAAGAGAAAGGGGAGGGAGGAGATGGAGGTGACCTGGGGAAGAGAAGGGAGAGTCAAAAGAGGAGAGAGCAATCAAGCCAGCAATCACACCCCTAAGTGAAAATGGATATTGAAGATCAGATTCTTAAAAGTACAAAATTGATAACAAATACCAAAAATACCAAAGATTAAAAATCTAGAATAGAGGTTAGACTCCCAAAAATATGATATTAAAAATACAAAACAAAATAAATTACATTATTAAAAATATAAATATGAAATTTGCTTTAAAAATAGGGTTTCTTTTTTCAAGATAGTAGTAGGTTATAAAAATGAAAATTAAAGGAGTAATAAAGAACTTAAAAAAATTAAAATGTGATGATAGTAAAAATGTATCTAGGCATTTCTCTGGAGCTGTTGTGGGCAGTGTGGGGTCAGTTCAGTTTCAGATAGTTCCTAGTTCCAGCTTGTACTTGTTCTCAAGGTCTATAGGCCCTCTCCAATGCTTAGTCAATCTTAACTACAGGGTTTTAATCTATTGCATTTGTCACTTCCAGAGCAGTTCCCTCCTCTTTGTTTATTTTGGCTTACTCTGTTTCCAGGGCTCTTTGGTGTCTAATTTCCACTCTGTCACAAGGGAGAGAAGGTGGTCACTTATTTAAGTTCACTTGTTCAGTTGTGTGGTAGGGAGGGAGGAACACTACAAACAAATATTGCTGGCATGTGTGGGGAGTGCTGGCAGTGTATGGACCACAGTGGGTTTGCCCCAGCTCACAGCAGCATGTGCTTTCTAGCTGTACACTGTTCAGGCTCCAGGGTACTCTGCAGAGCACTGTCCAACGTGCACTTCCCAAGTCTAAGCTGCTCAGGTTCAGGTTCTTGGGTACTCTTCAAGGGCACAGACTTGGTTGGGCATGCGTTTTGTGCCCTTTCCAGGTTGGAACAGCTCAGGCGACCAAGTGCTTGGCAAGTGCACTGTCCAAGATGGGCTGTGCAAGTCTTAATCATCTCCCTGGTCCTGGCAACTCAGTTTCCCAGGTGCGCTCTGAGAGCACTATCTCAGGTGTGCTGTGAGTCTCCTCTGGGGAGCTAATCTCAGGCTGTGACCCTCCTGGCAGATGTCAACTGTCAGGATCCCAGGAAGACATGGTTAGCAACTGGGAGCCTGCTCACCTTTTGGTGGGAGATGTTGGTCTCTGGGGCCAAGATTGTAGCAGCCCCAGAAGGCCAGAAGATTGCCTTCTGGCTCTGGCTGTCCCATGCCTGCCTCTCTGCCTCTGGTGATGGGGGGGGGGGGTGGGCAGTATGCGTCAGCTAGCTCTCCTTTGGTATTCCGCTTTGTAGAGTCTTTCGTGGGAAAGCTCTCTCTTTTTCCCCCTCTCTGGCGATCCCACAGTTTGGGTTGCTATCTTATGTTAGCTCCCTCAGATTGTCCTCAAGGCATTCAGGCTCAGTACTTACCCTAAGTGCCAATGATGCAGCCCGCGCCTCCCTGTCCATCCTCTGCTCACTGGTAGTGGATTCAAGCATCTGGACTACTTCTCCACTGGCAGTTGTGGTTAGGTGTCTCTTCTGTGGGGTTTTTTTCCCCCACTCCTGGTTATGTTGTCCTCTGAGATTCCAAAACTCCCCACGGACCTGCCTGTGATAGGGTTTTCTACTGTTTAGAAACTTTATGACTCCCTCCCCAGGATGGGTCTCCGTCCCTAACTCTTTTGTCTCTCTTTTAGTCTTTTATGTTTTGCCCTACCTCCTTTCAAAGAGAGTGGGCTGCATTTCTGGGTGCCTGGTGTCCTCTGCCAGCACTCAAAAATTGTTTTGTGGAAGTTGCTCAGCATTCAAATGATCTTTTGATGAATTTGTGGGGTAGAAAGTGGTCTCCCCATCCTATTTCTGTACCATCTTGGGACTGCCCTAGAAGTTCTGTTTTTACTTTTTTGAGCTATCCTTATTCTGTTTTCCCACAGTGGCTGCACCAACTTACATTCCCACCAACAATACACAATGGTTTCCTTTTATTCACATTCTGCCCAGCATTTTTTATTTGTGTTCTTTTGATGACGTCCATTCTGATAGGTGTGAGGTGATACCTCATTGTGGTTTTGATTTGTATTTCTGATGATTAATGATGTTGAGCATCTTTTCATGTGCCTGTTGGCCATCTGTGTAGTCTTTGGGAAAATGTGTGTTTACAACTTCTGTTCATTTTTAAATTGGGTTGTTTGTTTGATATTGAGTTGTGGGAGCTATTTATATAGGTTGGATATTAACCCCTTATTGATCATATCATTTACAAATATTTTATATAGTAAGTTATCATTTTGTTAGTGTTTTCTTTTGTTGTGCAAAAGCTCTTAACATTAATTAGGTCTTATATGTTTATTTTTGTCTTTATTTCCTTTACATTAGGAGACAGATTCAAAAAAATATGATTTATGTCAAAGAAGGTTCTACCTATGTTTTCTTCTAGCAGTCCTATGGTTTCCTGTCTTATTTTAAGTCTTTAACCTATTCGGGTTTATTTTTGTATAAGGTGTTGTGTATGCTCAGTCGCTTCAGTCGTGTCTGACTCTTTGTGACCCTATGGACTGTAGCCGACTAAGATCCTCTTTCCCTGGGCTTCTTCAGGCAAGAATACTGGAGTGGGCCGCCATA
This sequence comes from Tragelaphus eurycerus, assembly GCA_935064755.1. Classification (NCBI taxonomy): domain Eukaryota; kingdom Metazoa; phylum Chordata; class Mammalia; order Artiodactyla; family Bovidae; genus Tragelaphus; species Tragelaphus eurycerus. The sequence continues at coordinate 12,481,104 of CAKXYN010000016.1, forward strand.
GCCCTCCCCAGGGGATCTTCCTGACCCAGAGATTAAATCTTTATCTCCTGTGTCTCCTGCATTGCAGGCAGATTCTTTATCCACTGAGCCACTTGGGAAGCTCTATATGGTATTCAGTTCAGTTCAGTTCAGTTCAGTCACTCAGTTGTGTCTGACTCTTTGTGACCCCATGAATTGCAGCATGCCAGGCCTCCCTGTCCATCTCCAACTCCCAGAATTCAATTATAGATGCTCTAATTTACCTCTTTCACATATAGCTGTCCAGTTTTCCCAGCACCATTTATTGAGGAGACCACCTTTTCTCCATTATATATTCTTGTCTCCTTCATTGTAGATTAATTGATCATAAGTGTGTGGCTTTATTTCTGGGCTTTCTATCCTGTTCCATTGATCCATGAATCTGTGTATGTGCCAGTACCATACTGTTTTGATTACTGTAGCTTTTATTATACTCTGAAGTAAGGGAGTGTGATATCTCCAATTCTCGTTTTCTTTATCAAGGTTGTTTTGGCTTCAGGGTCTTTTGTGTTTTCATACATATTTTAAAATTATTTGTTCTAGTTTTATGAAAAATGTCCTTGGTATTTTGATAGGAATTGCATTGCCTCTGAAGATTGCCTTGGGTAGCATGGTCATTTTAAGAATATTGATTATACCATTTCATTAATATGGTGTATCTTTTCATCTGTTTTCATAGTCTTCAATTCCTTTGTTAAGTGTCTTACAGTTTTCCAAGTATAGGTCTTTTATCTTCTTAGGTAGGTTTATTCCTAGCTAGGTATTTTATTCTTTTTGATGCAATGATAAATGAGATTATATTTTAAAATTCCACTTTCAGTTATTTCATTGTTTCATTGTAGAAATACAACACGTTTCTGTATATTAATTTTGTACCCTACAATTTTACCAAATTCATTGATGAACTCTAATAGTTATCTGGTAACATCTTCAGGATTCTTTTCAATTAAATTTATTGAAGTATTATTGATTTACAATGTTGTGTTAGTTTCAGGTGTACAGCAAAGTAATTATATATATATATATATATATATATATATATATATATATATATATGAATATATATATCCCTGAAAGAGGGGGAAAAAGGGACAGATATAAGAAATACTGGGATTAATAAGGGCTGAAAACTCCCCATATTTGGTAAGAGATACGTCTATATATTCAAGAAGCTATATGAATCTAAAATAAGATAAACCGAAAATACAATATAATTAGCTTTTAATCAAAACAGACAATAAAAATCTTAAAAGCAGCAAGCTAAAAAGGATACCTTACATACAGGGGGAAATAACTCAAGTTACAGAGGATTAATCATTAGAAACTGTGGCTATCAGAAGGAACTGACATATTTTCGAGTGCTGAAATAAAGGAATTGGCATCCCTGAATCCTGTACCCATCAAAATAATCCTCAGGCATAAAGGGGATGTGAAGGCATTATTAGATGGGGAAAAATTAAGAGAATTTGTTTCTAGAAGACAACCTAAAAACTGACCAAAATAAGTTTTCCAAACAGAACAGAAATGATTAAAAAAAAAAAAAAAAAAAAAAAACTTGGCACATGATGAGTAGGTACAGTAGGCAGTATCTGGATCACAGGGCAAAACTAGGTATGTGGTATTAGGGATCTCTCTGTATTATGTCTTACATCTACATGTGAATGTACAATGAACTCAAAGTAAAATTTGAAAACAAGTCACTAATTTGAAGATATTTTAGCTCTTTTTCAAGTGGTAGGGATTCCTCTTCTAGCTCACTATATCCTAGAGTTTAAGTTAGAACTTTAGAAAGAAATTTTTATAATTATCACAGGATTGAAAGAAGGGAAATTCCTAAAAGAGTGAAAGAGGGCTTTACTGATTTTATATATTAATTACAGTTTAGACAAAGTCTTAGAAGTCACATTTACCAAAATTTTTAATATATAAAATTTAATTGTCCATCCCTCTTACCATCTGCATCCCCTCACTATGTTTTTAAAACTACTTCCCTCTCTTTTGGCTTCCCAAGTAGTGCTGGTGGTAAAGAACTCACCTGCCAGTGCAGGAGGTGTAAGAGATGTGGGTTCGATTCCTGGGTCTGGAAGATCCCCAGGCAGGGGCATGGCAACCCACTCCAGTATTCTTGCCTGGAGAATCCCATGAACAGAGGAGCCTGGCAAGGTACAGTCCATAGGGTCACAAAGAGGGAAACACAACTGAAGTGACAACACACATGTACCCTCTTTTCCCTCTTCATCACAGTGAAACTTCTTAAAATACAATTGTAGTGGTTGCCTCCACTCATTCACCTTGATTCTTTTGTATTCCAATCTCATTTCTGATCCAACTACTGTCCTCAAACTTCCATTAAACATTAGCATATCACTATTCAATCTTTATTTTAATTAACTTCTCAGCAACACTGAACATTGTCATTTACTCCCCCCTTGAAATAACTTTGCATTTCTTGAAAAAATAATTTTCCAATTCTCTTATTACATCAGACAGTTCGTTTTTTAGGCCTCAACAGCTAGTACCTCTTTTTGACAACTCTCAAATGTTGATACAGTTTAAGATTTTTTTTTTTTAATCCTTCTTCTTTCACTGGGTTGGTTATCTCATCCACTCTTATAACTTCATTATAAATTATATGGTGATGCTTTTTAAAGTATAAATTTCTTATCTGAACTTTGGACCCTCTAATCAAACATATTTACTTGGATATTTCAAGATATTGTAAAATGAATGTCTAAGAACAAAGTCACCATCTTTCCCCTACATATATTTCTTCCATTTTTCCCACATAAGTGGGCAGTACTATCATCCATGCAGTTTTTAAACTGAGAAGTCTGGTGTTACAGTTTCCTCCTTGTTTCACTCTCTCAGGATTCATTCTTTGATTGTATGCCAGCATTTTACCTCCCATCCCTATCATCATCCCACTGATACAGGCCATAATCGTTTCATCTGTATTTCTGCAACAGCTGCGTAGTGGGTCTCCTTGTCTCCAGTCCTGTCTCCTCCAGTTACCTCTGGTCAGAGAGTCAGGCAAAGAAATAATCCAGTAAGTGGTGGGGAACATAACTTTTTAAAAAATTGCTTCACTCATTCATTCAAGTATCAAATATATGTTAAGTACCTCCTATACTTAATGGCTAATAGACTAGCCATTGTGCCAAGCACTGGGGTTGTACTGCAGAGTTTCTATCCTAATCTACTTCATGGATACAGATGGCATGTCACCAAAGAGGTCTTCTCTGGCCACCCTATCTAAAACAGAATTCTATTTCTGTGCATGTCTTTCTCTAGTTTCTTGATATATCATGCATTGATTTTTTTCAATTTGTTTATTGTTTTCCCCTTCAAAATATAGACACCAAGAGTGCTGGAAGCTTAAGTCTGTTTTTTCCATTGCTATATCCCAAGGCCTGAACAGAACAGTACTTGCTACCCAGTAGATTCTTTATATTTGAAAGAAGTAATAAGTCCTGATTTGGGGGAAATAAATAAGAGTCAATTTTTTTCAAAAAACAAATAGTTATATGTTTCAGGCAAGTGGATGAAGGAAATAAGAAGGATCCCCAGAAGAAAGTAACTGAGAAAGTGCCTTCACTTAGAGGTGGTTGGAGAGATCCTCTTTTAAGCTGACACTTGAACCATGGAAAAGACAAGAATGCCGTGGAACAGAATATTTTAAGAAGGTGAAGCAACTTGTATAAAATTCCTCAAGAGGAAAATAGAAATTTTGCAAGCTTAAGCAATAAAATAATGTTACCTCTGCTAGAATGTGGAGCTTGATATGTGATGATATGGTCATGGGAAGGAATTTCGGTTTTATTTTAGTCATTGAGAAAACTAGTGGCAATAGCATGTTTTGAGTGTATATGTCTAATGTGTAAGTAAATATAGGTTAAAGATCTGACTTTCCTGCCAGAAGTTTCATGAGGGCACATTTCATTTACTTTGTTAATGTCTTATGCAATACCTGTTATATTTATAGGGCTTATTAGTTAGATTGATTGTGTGCAGGCCTGAAATGAACTTCATTATCCACATCCTTTTTCATTGCCAATCTTAATAAACCTCAGTAGGACCTGTATATCGGGGAAGGCAATGGCACCCCACCCCAGTACTTTTGCCTGGAAAATTCCATGGACAGAGGAGCCTGGTAGGTTCCAGTTCATGGGGTTGCTAAGAGTCGGACACGACTGAGCGACTTCACTTTCACTTTTCACTTTCATGCATTGGAGAAGGAAATGGCAACCCACTCCAGTGTTCTTGCCTGGAGAATCCCAGGGACGGGGGAGCCTGATGGGCTGCCGTCTATGGGGTCACACAGAGTCGGACACGACTGAAGCGACTTAGCAGCAGCAGCAGCAGCAGCAGCAGGACCTGTATATATAATCTCAACAAATGTCAGGTTAAATCCATGAATACCATTCTCCAAGATCTTATCAAAGGATCTTTACATAATTGATAGGGATTCCCAGGTGGCTCAGTGGTAACAACTCCACCTGCCATTGCAGGAGATGTAGGTTCAATCCTTGGGTAGAGAAAATCCCCTGTAGGGAAAAATGACAACACACTCCAGTATTCTTGCCTGGACAGAGGAGCCTGGCAAGCTGTAGTCCATGAGGTCTAAAAGAGTTGGACATGACTGAGTATGCTCACATTACCTAGAAGTAAGAAGCTCTTCCTTTTTGCTTGATTTCCACTCCCTTCCCCTCACCAAAAAAGTCAGGATTAAAAGGTAGAAATTTGCTTTTGGTGATTTATGAGTTTCCGGAGCTCCCTTTCATTGGGATTGTTCAAGTCAAACCTGACTCATAATTCATCAGCTATTCAAAAGAACAGAATCTTAAAATGGAAGGGTTTGAACTACTAGAGAACACCAACATTGTCTACAAATATAAGATCTGAGTCTTTCATGGCTACTATCATAAATGCCTTTCTAATAGCTCATTAAATAAACTTTACTAGGTTATTTTAGATGAAAATAAATTTTATCTTGCCTCAGTAGCTCCTTAGTGTTTGACCTTGAAAACTTACAATTTTGACCTCTGATTGCACTTACATTTTATTTGCAGCCAATGAAAATATCAATAAACATTTTGTAAATAAAATAAGCATGCAAATACTTAGCAATAATAATGCAAACTGGGTTATAACACAATTGCAGCTGACTATGAAATAGAAGTCATGGAAATCTATTATTAGACCAAAGTTTCTTTTATACTATAATTGAATCCATCCCACCATATCCCAAGTGCTCTCTCCCTAGCTTATTTTTGGAAAAGGACTAAAATTGTGTAGTCTATAGTCTTTTCTCTCTTTTTTAGTCTATAGTCTTTTGACAGTTATTTTTAAAATGGAGCTATAAGTCAAATTTCATATGATGTTTTTCATCTTCTGAAATTTTTAAGAAAGCCTGCAAAAATTGTAAAGTAGCCAGATTATACTCATATTGGGTATGCAGGCTTCAAGATTTACCAGAATCACCATATTTGACATTAGCAGGACTATTTTTATTTTCTCAGTCATATTTATTTGATTGTCAAAAAAATGTTTGTTCTCCTCCCTGATAAGAGGAGCTTAAAGTAATTCTGATTAATGACTTCACTGTCATCTTTTCAAAATATTTTTTAATGCTCTTTTTTATTATATGTAAATGTTAGTTTTCTAACTACATGAAAATAAGCATGACATTAATCACAGCCTAATAAACAACTGAATTCTAAAAAAGCTTACAGAATAAAAATATACTCAGTAGCTTGAACACACCCAAATTTCTATATATTGAAGGCTTATTTAAATACCACCACAAAGATGTGCTCTTTATAAGCTAAAAATGTCCATAAGGTTGCTGTGGTTTGGTTTATTTCCCTGATTTGATGCACATTAGTGCCTATGTGAAATATGCCAAAGCTCAATAGAAATGAATCTCATTAGTATTTAAATACAGCAATTAATTTATGTTGTTATTTATTGGCCAATTATATTATAAATTATAGTGTTTAACAGAGGACAATCAGTTTTCTAAGAGCTATAATTTTGCCTGCAGTGGGTAGGAGGCAGATATAATCAATGCTCACAGCAATAGCATAAACTGTGTTTCCCCCATCTTCTTCTAAATATATCTGATCTTATAAATAAGAAATGTGCTAAACTACACTTTCTCAAATTTTTCATTGGTGTTCAGTGCTTTGAGTAATTTTTACTTCCTCCTCACTGCCTTTCTTCCTCCGTATCTGAGACTATTTTATACAATAACCTGAATTTCTTGAAAAGTTTAGATTTTGTTTCAATTATTTTCATAATGAGTTTTAAAAATACATTGCATTTCTTCGAGGAGCTATATGGTGGAAAAATATATTTATATGAGTTCTTAAATTGCATAAACTTTAAATGGAACACTGCATTAACTTTAAATACAACACTGCATTATACTGATAAAAAGGGATATAACAATGACCTCTTTTACTGAAGTATAGTTGATTTATAATTTAATATTATACAAGTATACAGCACAGTGATTCAGCATTTTTACAGACTATATTCCACTAAAAGTTATATGATAATGGCTATAATTCTCTGTGCTATACAAAATATCCTTGTTGTGTATCCATTTTATACATAGTTTATATCTCTTAATTTCATACACCTAATTTGCCCCTCCCCCATTTTATATCCAATCTGGTAACCATTAACTTGTTTTCTTTATGTGTGGGTCCATTTCTGTTTTGCTATTCATTTCTATTATTTTTTAGACTTCACATATCAATGATATTATACAGTCCTTGTCTTTATCTGACTTATTTATTACTAATATTAAGTACAGTATAATATTCTCTAGGTCCATCCACCTTAATGCAAGTGGCAGAATTCATTCTGATGGCTGAGTAATATTCCGTGTGTGTGTGTGTGTGTGTGTGTGTGTGTGTGTGTGTGTATATATAGATAGATAGATAGATAGATAGACAGACAGACAGACAGAGAGAGATATACAATGTCATCTTTATCCATTCATCTATTGATGGACATTTGGATAGCTTTCATATCTTAGCTATTGTAAATAGTGATGCTATGAACATTGAGATGCATGTATCTTTTTAAAATAGTGTTTTCATTTTTTCCAGATGTATACTGCGTAATAACATTGTTGTATCATATGGTAGTTCTGTTTTTAGTTTTTTGCGGAACCTCTGTACTATTTTCCATAATGCCTGTACCAATTTATATTCCCACCAACAGTGTACCAATGTTGTTTCCTCCACACTGATGGCATTATGTGGTCATATGCATGAATTGAGGCCTCTGTGCCTCTGTCCGGAGAAGGCAATGGCACCCAACTGCAGTACTCTTACCTGGAAAATCCTATGGATGGAGGAGCCTGGTAGGCTGCAGTCCATGGGGTCGTTAAGAGTTGGACACGACTGAGCAACTTCACTTTTCACTTTCACGCACTGAAGAAGGAAATGGCAACCCGCTCCATTGTTCTTACCTGGAGAATCCCAGGGATGGGGGAGCCTGGTGGGCTGCCGTCTATGGGGTGGCACAGAGGCAGACATGACTGAAGCAACTTAGCAGCAGCAGCAGCAGCACCTCTGTCATTCTGCATTGTCTTTCTTTCTCTTCCTCCCATCTTCCTCTGATATCTTCCTTTTCTTTAAACAGATGTTAAATAAATATTATTGTCATTATCTAAAATGTTCATTAAAAGTCATATATAATCCTTTTCTTTAGGAAACAAAATGTCAGGATTATAACAATCCATGCCAACTTTCTCTAACTAGAATTGGGTACTTAGTAATTAAAAAGCTATAATTTTTTGAGTGCTTTCCATGCACCACTGTGTTTACATATAAGTTAACTTTTTGAACAGTACTATGAGATAGAATGGAGAAGGCAATGGAAACCCACTCCATTGTTCTTGCCTGGAGAATCCCAGGGACGGGGGAGCCTGGTAGGCTGCCGTCTAAGGGGTCGCACAGAGTCGGACACGACTGAAGCGATTTAGCAGCAGCAGCAGCAGCATGAGATAGAAATTACCACCCTTGTATTGAGAGGAGAGAACTGAAGCTAGGGGGGTTAAGTAACTTAGCCAGTATTTCATGGTTTGTTGTTGTCGTTCAGTTGCTACTCTTTGAGACCCCACGTACTGCAGTACACTGCTTACCTGTTGTTCACTATCTCCAAGAGTTTTCTCAAACTCATGTCCATTGAGTCGGTGATGCCATCCAACCATCTTATCCTCTGTCACCCCCTTCTCTTCCTGCTCTCAGTCTTTCCCAGCATCAGGGTCTTTTCCAAAGAGTCGGCTCTTCACATCAGGTGACCAAAGTGTTGGAGCTTCAGCATCAGCATCAGCCCTTCCACTGAATATTCAGGGTTTTTTCCCTTTAGGGTTGACTGGTTTGAGCTCCTTATTGTCCAGGGGACTTTAGAGTCTGTTAAACCTAGGCTTTGGACTCTGCTCAGCTTGCTCGCAAAGAATATGCCTTTCATATAATACTGCCTATTGAATGTTGTTTCATTGTCTCAGATTTTGTTTTCATAATAATATTAAAGATCAATCAGAATTTGCCATATCAATGTTTAATTAGGATTTTGAATGCAGGTTTGGAGAGAGAAAAACAGAGATAGGAAAGCAAAGGTTACTGCCAAGTTCTTTCATATTTATTTTCTCTTTTGATCTTGACTGACCATGGTCCTGCTTATACTAGGAACTTTGTCTTATTCAATTCTGGTACCCCATTGTTCCAAATGCAATTCATATTTGTTGAATGGATAAATTATTGAGAAAGATATCTATTGGATCAGATCAGATCAGTCGCTCAGTTGTGTCCGACTCTTTGCGACCCCATGAACCGCAGCACGCCAGGCCTCCCTGTCCATCACCAACTCCTGGAGGTCACTCAGACTCACATTCATCGAGTCAGTGATGCCATCCAGCCATCTCATCCTCTGTCGTCCCCTTCTCCTCCTGCCCCCAATCCCTCCCAGCATCAGTATCATCAATTTCATTTTGTAAAATTGAGAAAAATGAGGCTTAGAGAATTTTTAAAATTTGCCTAAAAATCATCCTGCTAATAAGAGGCAGAACAGGATTTTTGACTCAGATCTCTCAGAGTCCAACATTTTACTGATTAATAATTAGATAATAGTACTTTCCCCCCAAAACACCATTGCTTTAGAGACTTCAGATTGACACTGGTTTTACAAGTGGAAAATCAAGTGACATTTTAAGTGCTTTCCCCTATATCAGTCTAAACAGTGCTGCTCAGTGTGCCTGCTGGAACTGATTGTTTTCCAGTTCACACTGGGATAAAGAGTTTCAGCCAGATGGAAATTATCTGCATCATCTACTACTCTGTTTTGTATAGCTGACATTTTTCCATAACTATACTTTCTTTATTAAGGAATCATTGTGTTGATTCACATTCTGATACAAGCTTCTTATCTCACTGCTATGGACTGGGGACAATGGTTCAATGATAAGCATAGATCCTGGTTTATACTTTGAGTTGTCTTGGATCATAAGACCTCTCCTCAACCCACTGAACCAGAATCTGAAGATGATCCACATGTACATAAAATTTTGAGAAGTACTTCTATTGAGGACATTTTCAAGTCAGCTTTTGCACATCCACATTTGGGTACAATCTTTGAAGATGTCCAATAAATGATTATACATGAATGATGTTTTAAAATATAAAAGAATTTCATATATTCATATTCTTTTGCTTCTCACAATGATCCTTTGTTATCATTCTTATTATACATATAATGTGTTTTAGGCTTAGGAGACTAAGAACTTGCTCCAAAGCACAATATACTGAACTGTACAGTCAGAACTTATTCTCAACTTTACAGGGCCCATCTTTCCCATTAATTCCTTTGTAATTTTCTTCTCTTTCATTATGAATAAGAGAGATTCACTACAGTAGACATCCAATGTGAGTGTGTTTAGGAGGAAATTATAGATTTCACTTCACATGGTGCCCTGTAAGATATTTATACAATTTATATTGCCATCCTGTGAATTATATACAATTGTATATATATATTCAATTTGTGAGGCAATCAGTAGAAGTGCTATAATTTTCAAAATTTCCAAGTCTAACCTTGGCTCAGGGGACAGAGAAAATTATGAGCTCAGTTATATTGCAAATGAACATCTTATAACATCTAAACAGCCCAAAGCACATTACATCACAATGCTTTAATAAAAAATAATTAAAACAAGGAAATAAACTGTCACATGTAGCAAAATGTACCCAAGAGGCAATTAAGAGGATGTCAATGAGGTTCCCCAGAGAGAAATGTGCTGACTTGGGCATTTGCAGGTCCTTTTCCTAAACGGTGAAGTCTATAAAGAAGGTAAAATTTGAATGAGAAACTGGTTTAGGAGTCACAGCACTGAAGCCATTTGCTGACATCAGTTCCCATGTCTCAGATTTAAAAAAATTGTATGTCATCTGTTTCTCATTCTGTGTATGGAATAAAAACAAACACCGGTATGTCAAGAATGCCACTTACTCTCTAGTAATGCAATTCTGTGTATGAAAGGCAGTTATGAGGACATTAAATGGGCACTTTCTCATTCTTGTGGTGAAGGCAATGGCACCCCACTCCAGTTTCCTTGCCTGGGAAATCCCATGGATGGAGGAGCCTGGTGGGCTACAGCCCATGGCGACACAAAGAGCTGGACACGACTGAGCAACTAATACTTTCTCATTCTTGTCATTCACCTCAAATATTCATGGTGAAATCAGAGAGCAGGTAGGAATGAATAAAAAGCCCAAACTGTCATTCAATTCAGTTCAGTTCATTCACTCAGTTGTGTCCGACTCTTTGCGACCCTATGGACTGCTGCACGCCAGGCCTCCCTGTCCATCACCAACTCCTGGAGTTTACTCACACTCATGTCCATTGAGTCGGTGATGCCATCCAAACTGTCAATGATATTCCCCAAATAAAAATTCCTAACATTGTGCTGTGGCAATTATGCTATTTTTGACAGCATCATTGACAAACTGAATGGTACGGGTACAATTGAGAATACATTGGATTGAATTAGAGCTGCCATTCCCCAGGAACTAGAAACACTGTAGAGTTTGGACACAACAATCATAGAAATGCAATGAACACTTGTGACATCACCTAGTAAATGAATGATCAGAATTACTCTCTGCAAATTGGTACATTGTATCTACTCTTTTCTATACGTCAAAGGTGGTCCAGAGCACACAGGAGGCTCAGATAGGTTTCTGGATGGTTGGTGGCAGTGCTGGATGTGCCAGCTTGGTTTCCTTGAGTATTACTCATGTTGTCACTTAAGTCCTGGGAGATGCTGCAGGATTGAAAATAGAGCGGTATGCAAAAGTTTGTGTCTTTCCTGTTTGGTACTGATAATGACAGGAGGAGGTGAGTGTTTCAGATAAGAGGCTTCTTATATGGATGTAAAATGACTGGCAGCTCTAATAGTCAAAATGATAGGATTTTTTTTTTTTATTCTGTTTCTGGACTACATTAAAAAAATTCCTTAAATTATTATTAATTTTTCATACAAAGCCTTTGAAGTAGGTATATATTATTTTAGAAATATATACAGTTTATAGCGTCCACCTATAAATAGAAGAAGTAAGATCTGAGCTGCTGGGAGAGTAGTTGATCTCAAGGTTTAAGTAGCTTCTTAATTATTTTTCTCTCTCTTCTACATGAAGACATGCTACTGGCAAAGTACTGAACATATATTGAGTCACTTTTCTAGATTTTTTTGCTCACTCATCTTTGACTTCCCGAGTGGATTTGGGAATCACTATCCAAAGTTAAGGTACCATCTATAGGCATAGAAGGGAGAAAAGGAAATCAGCTCATGTAGGGACTGAACTGAAAACCTTTGCATAGTTCTCACTTTGCTCCTTCTTTGTGCTTCCCATTTAGCACTTTTCAAAGGCTGGCACTTGGACGACTGCTCTTTTCTCCCATTCAGCATTCTCACTGGAACTATTGCTGGACTCTTAAGATTATCTGGTCAATTCTTTCCCCACTATCTATGAAAAGAAAACAGTAACATTGATTTCCTTTGAGACTAATTAGGAGAAAAGAATTTGAAATTAAGAACAAAGTGTATAGGTAGTACTAGTGATAAAGAACCTGCCTGCCAATGCAGGAGACATAAGAGACTCGGGTTTGATTCCTGGGTCTTGAAGATCCCTTGTAGGAGGACATGGCAACCCACTCCAGTATTCTTGCTTGGAGAATCCCATGGTCAGAGGAGCCTAGAGAGCTAAAGTCCATAGGGTCACAAAGAGTTGGACACGACTGAAGCAACTTAGCATTCACACATATACACCCTACAAGAATGATTTTTTTTTTTTGGAAAATAGAATAGAGCCATTCCCTTAAATTTTATGTAGGAAAAGCATCTATATTGTGCAAATAATTTACACTTGTTGCTACCTCAGTGTTTTGTTCAGTGGCTTGCTGATGTAGTATTCACATAACCAGAATCCCTAGATAGAATTATAGTTCTTAATCCTTTTAATTGACAGATATCTTTTAGATTCTGTTATATAATCATCTGGCAAATATGCTGTAAAGACTTCTAGTCTGTCTGCCATTCAATATGCAATTAGTTGCCTTACCCACCAACCACATCTATATGATTTGATAATCTAAGAATAGTTATAGATAATATATATAACTAATTTTGTTTGTTGTTGTTTAGTGACTAAGATGTGTCTGACTCTTTGCAACCACATGAACTGAAGCCTACCATGCTCCTCTGTCTATGGCATTTCCCAGGCAAGAATACTGGAGTGGGTTGCCATTTCTTTCACCAGGGGATCTTCTTGACTGAGGCATCTCCTGATTTGGCAGGAGGATTCTTACCATTAGCACCACCTGGGAAGCCTCATATAATTCTCAAAATTTCAGAGTCTAAACTTTGCTCAGGGGACAGAGAAAAATATAAGCTCAATTATATATATATATATATATACACACACACACACACTATATATACATATAATATATACATACACACACATATGTGAAGAGAATATATGGAATATATATATTAGTTCTTATAAAAGACTGGCTATGAAAAGACTCAGGCTACCACAGAAGTATTTTACATATTGGCAGAATGTGTAAAAGGAAAGAAAGGTTAATTTGACATCCATCAATTTCACTAAAAACATATCAGGTTCAAATATAAAATAGTAGCATTAATAAAAATTGAGTAGTGTGGAAAGAATTTTCATGTAATTTTTCCTGATATAAACAAGATGATGTAAACAAATAACTATATCATATTTACCATTCCTAATCACTCTGAGCTACTTTATTTTGGACAACTCAGCCAATTATTAATAGAAACTTGCAATTAAAAATATATGTGTATTTTTAAATTTTTATTGAGATAACAGTGGCTTATATAACATGTTTAATGTATGCAACATTATATTACTCTTTCTGTATGCACAACAGCGTGCTTATTACTAAATAGTTTCCATCTGACACCATACAGTTGATACACTTTACCCATTTTGTCACTACCCCTTCCCTTCTGGTAAGCATTATTACTCTATTTCCAGTATCTAGTGTTTGTCTTTTTGGTTTGGCTTTGTACTATTTTGTTTGTATTTATGTTTCACAAGTGAGTAAAACCAGATGGCATTTTTCTTTCTTTGTTGGATTTAATTTACCTAGAATAACATCCTCAGAATCCATCGATGTAGTCACAAATAGCATGGAATACTACTCAGTCATAAGAAAGATTCAAGTGTATCTCGAAAAAGACTCAGAAGATACAGGGTCTTACCATGAGGTATATTAGCCAAACTATAATAGTTTTTTTGAATGACTCCTACTATAAATATCCATCATATTATGTTCAGCCTTCTTACATACTATGTAAAACATTAATTTAGAAAACAAAATATTCTGAATCTGTCCAATTCATAGCCGATCACTGGATAGATTTTCTGAGTTTCACTGTAAATTGTAAATTAAGCAAAACTATAGATGGCAACCAGAAGGTTCTATGCTAGTTACACAGATAAATGGTTTCCTTTTCATACCTGTGAAGAATAGTGATTATTGCAGATAAGGCATTTATTAAGATAGAATATATGTTGGACAGCAGAGCCTCAAGAACTCTCAAGAACTTTATCGTGAAGAGTATATTCTCCAACCACAGCAGCTTTAAATTTAGACTAAAAATGAGATGCCTAAAAAAATCTTCAAATATTTGGAAATTAGACAATATACTTCAAAATAATCCCTGGGTCAGAAAGAAATTAAAAGGGGATATAAAAAATATTTTAATCTGAAATTACAATGAAAATAAGACATACCAAATTTTGTGGGATGCAGTTAAAGCAATGCTATATATATATATATATATATATATATATATATATATATATATATATATATATAACTTTAAATGCAATATTAGGGATGATTTTTATACTTCAGAAATAAAGAGCATATTAAAACCAAGTAAGTAAATAAAGGGAATAATACAAATTAGAGTAGAAGTCAATGACAGAGAACATGGAAAAAGAAAATCAGCAAAGTCAAAGTAGATTTTTAAACAGATTTAAAAAATGGACAAGCTTCTAGCCAAATTGATCAGTCAAAGAAAATAGCCTGAATTAACAGGCTGAAGAAAATATCATTCACGCTGCTGCTGCTAAGTCACTTCAGTTATGTCCGACTCTGTGTGACCCCATAGACAGCAGCCCACCAGGCTCCCCTGTCCCTGGGATTCTCCAGGCAAGAACACTGGAGTGGGTTGCCATTTCCTTCTCCAATGCATGAAAGTGAAAAGTGAAAGTGAAGTCGCTCAGTCGTGTCCGACTGGTAGTGACCCCATGGCCTGCACCCCACCAGGCTCCTCCGTCCAGGGGATTTTCCAGGCTGGAGTGGGTTGCCATTGCCTTCTCTGATCATCCATATATTAATGTAAATCATCATTGAATCACATTCACTGAGTAGGCATAGATAGCTGTCATTGGAGAGTCTACTTGAGGCAATGTTTCTCAAAGTTTGGCAGCACAGATCAAGTGCCTTAAAATTGTTTTTACCTTTTGAGTCAGAAATGCATATTTTAGGACTGCATACTATGGAGAACATGAGATATTCAGTCAGAGATTAATGTGTGAAGTTTGTCATTACTTCCTCATTTAAAATGGGCAAAATGATACCTACCTAATATTCCCAGAAAACTGAATAGTTAAACTGTGGTGCATCTGTGAGATTAAATATCATGTGGCCATTATAAATCATATTTACAATATTTATCAAATGACAGTGGTCATTTATATGGTTTAATTTAAAATTTGATTATAAAACTGTATATGTAGTATTATTCCATTTTTTGTAGAGAAAAAGTGGTATGTATATCCCCTAGAGGTCATACTATTTTTTCATTTTGTCATTGGTATAATATAGATATAATTTAAAGAAAGTATGTGTGTTCTGCACTGAAGGAATAGAAATTATCAGTGAGGTAAAGAGAAAGTGTGAATTTAAGAACTCTAAGTACCACTGTTGAGATACAGATGGAGACTTTGGATAGTTAAAAGATGGAATGACAGCCAGATGATGTCAGAAGATGGGAGTTAGGTGAACAGAAGAAGCTGTGATTCTATTTGACTAATTTTATTCTCAATTTTTTACTTTCTCTATTATTTCCTAGGACTGGCATTAAAACACTACCACTGCCTGTGTAGCTTGAAACAACTGACATTTTTTTCACTTACAGTTCAGAAGATCCAAAGTCCCAAGTCAAGGTATGGGCAAGGTTGGTTCCTTCTGGAGGCGCTGAAGGATAATCTGTTCCAGCTTTCTCTTCTAGCTTTTTGCGGCTGCCAGCAATTCTTGGTGTTCCCAGCTTTATGCACCCGTCTCATCTCTGCCTCCATGGTCACCTGGCCTTCTTCCCTTTTTATCTTTTTGTGAGTCCACTTCTTTTAAGGACACCAGTCATTAGATTTAGGAGTCACTCTAATCCACCATGACCTCATCTTAACGTAACTAATTACATTTGCAAAAACTCTATTTCTCAGTAGAATCATATTCCAAAGCACCAATGCACATGAATTTTAGGAAGACACTGTTCAATCCACTACACCTTCTCTCTCTCTTTTTTTATCTGGAATGGGGAGAGGAAGTCAAGATGAAGGTTGAACCATCCACAGTGAGCAACTCAAAGGTGCTCTATGAATAAACCTTAGAATTGGAATAAGACAGGTCCAGCTTTCTCTGCAAATGAGAGGAGAAAGTAGGTGGAAATGTCATGCTGTAGAGGGTTGGGTACAAACTCAGTAATACTGAGTTATGCTTGAACTATCTGTTTACATTGTGCATGGAAGTTATTGTAACTAAAAGTTCACTTTTGAAACACAAGATTTGCTTTATAATTTTTGATGAGTAGTAGTTTTATGCTGTATCTGGGAAAGACATGGTTTTAAATTTGAGAAAATATTCTTTTATATTGCACATAGATTTTAGTTCTTCGATTTCTTCCTAAACAATGCTATCCAGTATATGCATATGCTGGGGATCAATAACTTTACCTCTATGTGTGGTGTTTATAAAAATCAATTTTATAATTGTGTATGTGAGGCATTCACCAACGTTCCACCCTGTTGTTTTAGTAGCTAATATATTCTTTTTGCAGTTAGGTGTTTGGTGGCTAATAAAGTTAGCTAATTAATTATACAGTGCTACAGAGCCTGCATAGTTCACAATGTACTTAGTAATTATTTGCTGAAAGTGTTTTTAATTCTCTTTCATGACATTTTCAAATATAACTTAATTTTCCTAACACTGCCCTATAATCCCTTATTAGAAATACTAATCTGGAAACTTAATAATTAGACAGCACTCTGTTATTACAATGGCAGTTACTTTAGATGTTTAGTCTTTATAAATCCAGCCTGAACACTGCTTCATTCCTTAGTTACCAAGAGCTGAGATTTCAACACTCAGATGCCATGAGGGGCATTTGGCAGCTTTCTTGCTTGTTGACAATGCAACTGGCACAGTCATGATGTCTACCATTAGTAGTGAATTATTACTAAAAAAAAAAATATGGTCATAAAATTATTTTTATAATTTTCCAGAAAAATGTGATCACTACCAGGAAGAAATTCCAATATTTTAATTTTTCTAAAAGGAAAAAAATTCTAACCAGAATAGGATACAATCTCAATAATATTTTCCAGTATTTTAAGAAATCCAAAAATAATGTTAAATACATTTTAATTCATTCAATTATCAGGTCAAATTAGAAGGAGGACAAATCATAAGTTTCATTTAAATTTGATGCTGCTAGTGTTACAGAAACCCTTTGATCAGGTCTGTTGGTCTATTTTTCAAATTTGGATTATTCTACTCACTTTTCCTATTAATATTTCCAAAAGAAAAGTAGTAGTTGGGAAAAAAATAAATGTCAGATTGTAGCTAAGATTGTATTAATTTATGATTTAACATGAGCTCCTTGCATCTCATCAGTGTCAGTCAGTGTTAGTTGCTTAGTCATGTCCAACTCTTTGTGACCCCATGGCCTATAGCCTGCCAGGCTCCTCTGTCCATGGAATTCTCCAGGGGTCTTCCCTATCCAGGGAATGAACCCGGGTCTCCTGCATTGCAGAAAGATTCTTTACCCTCTGCTGCTGCTGCTGCTAAGTCGTGTCCAACTCTGTGTGACCCCATAGACGGCAGCCCAACAGGCTCCTCTGTCCCTGGGATTTTCCAGGCAAGAATGCTGGAGTGGGTTGCCATTTACCCTCTGAGCCATTGACAAATCCTGAATCTCCTAGAGAACTGAAAAAAGAAAGTGTCAGGAACATTTTGTATCCTTTGTTAAATCTCCGCAAAATACATTGTGCACTGGTAGCTCAGTTTCCCCTAGGTAAAAATTTATATGACATATTCCTTTTAGAATTCAGCAGCATGGAGATTTTTCTATTTCAAAAGAATATATTTTATTTTTATCTGAAGATAAAAACCATACAGCCTACTGTGTTAACCCTCCAGTATCCACATGGAGCTACCTCTCCCTTGAAACTCCCCTGGCCTGCCTTTTTATATTTATATATTTTCTCATTGAGTAAGTCATTCACATAATCATAAATATGATAAGTACAACAAAAAGGGACACAAACATTCCTATTTTCTGTCATTAATCCTATGTACTATTATCATTTTTCTCTCTAATACATATTTTTGGGTAGAAAATAGAAAACTGGATTAATTAACTTGTGACTTCTCTGGTGGCTCAGATGGTAAAGCGTCTGTCTACAATGCGGGAGACTGGGGTTCGATCCCTGAGTTGGAAAGATCCCCTGAAGAAGGAAATGGCAACCCACTCCAGGACTATTGCCTGGAAAATCCCATGGACAGAGGAGCCTGGTAGGCTACAGCCCATGGGGTCGCAAAGAATCGGACATGACTGAGCGACTTCACTCACTCACTCTCAATTTGAGCATAGCATTTTATAACTAGATATTTTACTCAAAAATTTACTATTAATATACATACCATCTTGGATGCATCCAAGAGAATTATCCTGAGTAAAAATAAAATTTCCAATATTACATACTATGGGATTCCATTTATATAGTACTCTTGAAATAACAAAATCAGAGTTGCCAGAAATTGGTGTGGGAGGAGGAGGTAGGCGTGGCTATAGAAGATCAACAGCAGGGATTCTTGTGGTGATGGAACTGTTCTGTGTTTTGACAATGTCAATATTCTGGATAGAATACAGGATTATATTCCGTTTACTGTTGATAATACACAGGATTATATTCCTAGTTTACTAGGATATTACCACTGGGAAAAATTAGGAATAGGGTATATGGACTCTCTCTATAATATCTACAACTACATACAGATCTACAGTTATCTCAAAAAATGTGCATTAAAAAACATTCAGTGATCATCTCTTCATGTCAATAGCTATAAGTCAATATTTCAGTGACTGTCAATAGCTATAAGTCAATTTTTCAGTGACTGTCTATTCCACAGCTACCTTTATAATTTCTTATAAAGTTAACATTACAATTAGCATACAACCAGCAATTCTGCTTCTAAATGCTATCCCAGCTGAAATGAATACTTTAATTGACAAAAAACATTTTATACACAGACATTTAGAGATACTTGGTGCATCCTCACCAAAAACTGGGAAGGATCCAAATTTCCTTCAAGTGCTGAATGAGTAAATAAATTATGGTATGTCCACGTGTTGAGCTATTGTTCATCAGTTTAAGGAAATGAACTATTGATACATGCTATTAATTAATTTTAAATGCATTAAGTAAAGAAGCCAGACTCAAATGCTTGTATAACATCCCATTTATGTGACGGTCTGTAGTAATAAAAACTATGGGGACAGATTGATGATTAAACATTGACTGAAGATCGGTGGCAAGTAGGGAGTTATGTGTGTGTACAGATTGTCTGTATGAGGGAAATTTTGAGCAGCTGGTGAAACATGACATCTTGAAGGTTGAAAACCCAGCCACACGTTTGTTGAAATTTACAGAACCATCCAGAAAACAAAATGAACTTAGCTAAATAGTAATTTACATAGTATAGAAGATATAATTTACCTTAAAATATATAACTTACCTTAGAATATCCAATATAATTTCCCTTTAAAAATTCATGTAATAAGCAAAAAGTATCAGTGATTATAAAGTGAGCTATTTTATGAATTCTAGGATAGTTTTTCCGACTAAAAATATAAAGGGAAAAAACAAAGATTTATAACTTTACAATAACCTATTTTTTTTCTATCTCTAAGAAAGAACTACTAGGAATAAATAATTTGACTGATGAATTTTAATATGACCAAGTTAACTTGATATGCCTGGGGAGTTTCTTAATATCTTGACTAAATAATAGAACTGATTATCAGATTATTTAATTAACTCAGTTACATTCTATTTCCAGCCATACCACATGACTCTTAAAATAATATTTAAGAATATATTATTAAAACTTCTTGATTTCATAGTCTCCTTTTAAATCAGTTTTAGGCACTTAACCACTGTCCTGATTTACATTTACCTGTCATGATTTACATGAATAGGTAAGAAGCTGGTTTTCTTCCTCTAGGAAAAAATTAGAAAAAAAATTTTTTTTAAAGTTAGAATCTCAGTGCCTTGTTACATTAATGTTTTGCATATGGAGTGACTTTATTTCAGATTCTTTTGAAGGCCTAGGAATGGATGCTGCTGCTGCTGCTGCTAAGTCACTTCAGTCGTGTCCGACTCTGTGCAACCCCATAGATAGCAGCCCACCAGGCTCCCCTGTCCCTGGGATTCTCCAGGCAAGAACACTGGAGTGGGTTGCCATTTCCTTCTCCAATGCATGAAAGTGAAAGTGAAGTCGCTCAGTTGTGTCCGACTCTTAGCGACCCCATGGACTGCAGCCCACCAGGCTCCTCCATCTGTTGGATTTTCCAGGCAAGAGTACTGGAGTGGGGTGCCATTGCCTTCTTGGAGGAATGGATGCTAAATTATCTTAATGCTAATGAGGATACTCTGCTACTCTGATTAGGTGAAACTGTACTGTCAGATGACTTCCCATCAGGAAGTTGGAACTCCCTTTTAATTTCAGAAAACTCAAAATCATGCCCAAATCTGATGCTGTAATGAAAAGAAAAATGAACCAGTGTGTTTTTCTGGCAAGTTTAAGGCAGTAACTATCCAGCTTTCACTGGGGGGAAATATGTCTTTTGCCATCAGTCCCCAATTCCAAGATTCACAAAAACATGTTTCCTGCAATTTCAGAGCTAATGAGCTTTCCATTATATTAATAAAGCGCTATACTTGAGAAGGTGAAAAAAAGTACTTCAAAATGGAGTATGAGGAAAGCAAACGTGAATTACATTGTGTGTTTACAAGTCCAAGGTATTATTGAAAGCTGGCATTCCTTTATATTTATAAAGAATATGTTGGTATTATATATATCAGTGGCATTTAAAAACATGAAACTACATTATATTTAACATGTCATTTTTAAAATATGGAAGCTTAGCAACTAATACTAGTGCTTCTAACTGAATAGCTAATCAATATATGTAATAAATGTTAATGATATGAAGAAAAAGAAAAATACTTACACTTATTGACTGTGAACACACAAACATGCTGTTACTGTATAATATTATAGTAGGAAAAATTCAAAATCAGTGTTATATGACTGGCAAAAAATGAAAGTTCTTAGCTTTGTATACTTGTTCAACAATTAGCTGAGGTCGTAGTGTACAAACTCTTAAAAGTATTTCCTAACTAGGTATAAATTTTATTTAAAAATAAAATAAAAAAAAAATAAGACCATCTGGTCCAACTTTCAGTATTGTACTTCACAGTAAAAGTTATGTGATTGTGTCACTGTGTGGGTGTGTGATCCAATTATCAGTAAATTAAAATATCCACTAATGGAAAAATGGTAATAAACATTTACATAAGTCCCTTGATGTTGATAAACTGCTATAATTATTTTTTCAAATACTATTTCAAGTAAATAAAGGAGAGGTATCCATAAGCTTTATTTGAAATATGAGGACAATAATAAACAGGTCAAGAGATAACATTGTTTGTGATGAGCACCAGATAGGATAATTCTATGTATTTTGAGTCTCAGGAAGAAAAAGGAGGAGGAGGAGGAGAGGATCAACAATTGAGAAATTTATGGCTGAGTATATTTAATACGTGCTGCTGCTAAGTCACTTCAGTCGTGTCCGACTCTGTGTGACCCCATAGACAGCAGCCCACCAGGCTCCTCTGTCCCTGGGATTCTCCAGGCAAGAACACTGGAGTGGGTTGCCATTTCCTTCCCCAAGAATTTAGCATGTAACTTCCCTCATAATTCAGTTGGTAAAGAATCCGCCTGCAATGCAAGAGACCCCAGTTCGATCCCTGGGTTGGGAAGATTCCCTGGAGAAGGGAAAGGCTACCTTCTCCAGTATTCTGGCCTGGAGAATTCCATGGACTCTATAGTTCATGGGGTCTCAGAGAGTCAGACACAACTGAGCAACTTTCACTTCACTTCCATTATTATATACCAAATATAGTATGATAATGGATGCTAAGTCTAAGTCACTTCCGTCATGTCCGACTTTGTGTGACCCCATAGACAGCAGCCCACCAGGCTCCCCCTTCCTTGGGATTCTCCAGGCAAGAACACTGGAGTGGGTTGCCATTGCCTTCTCCAATGCATGAGAATGAAAAGTGAAAGTGAAGTCGCTCAGTCGTGTCTGACTCTTAGCGACCCCATGGACTGCAGCCCACCAGGCTCCCCCGCCCATGGGATGTTCCAGGCAAGAGTACTGGAGTGGGGTGCCATTGCCTTCTCTGTGATAATGGATAATTAATATATAATTTATGATTAAACAGAATTCAATTAAGGTAAGAGCTATCAAACTTAGGCCAGGTTTCTTCTTGAAAGGTTGAATCAAAGGTGAAAACTGAATGAGAATTGGGCATATTTTTCTCATCCCACCTCTAATAGTTCAAACTGTACTCTCTGGAATTCAGTGTGATATGGGACTGTTGAAATAAGTGGAAGACTAGAGCCAACTAGTGCAACCAGGGTGAGGTGCTTTTATTGGCCCCGTCCTGACAAAAAAATACTGACTGAACAGGAAAGAATTCTTTCTGTCCTCCTGACTTTTAATCTCTAACTGCTATGCCATCTATTGGCAGAGCCTATTAAGATGGTTAATTGACTAAAGAAAAGTGTAATTTATAAAGTCCTAACCAATGGCAACTTGATAGATGTTTAATTAGATTCTGGGAAAAAAGAGAAAGCTCAAATTTGTAGAGTATGTCTATATTATGGTAAAAATACTTCTATCATCATAGTTGCTTCCAAATATTGAATATGATGAAACAGTATGACAATGGTATTCAGCTATAATACTGATATGATTGATCTAAATGATCTCAAAGTAGATAATGGTAAAATGTAGTAAAGTAATTAAGAAGTGATATGTTTTTAGTATTCATTTTATTTAGTGTAATTTAATTTTGTTTATGTAATTTAATTTTAAATAATGCCTGTTTAACAACCAGCTGTCAAAATTCCTAAAAATTTAACAGTTGGCTCTTGTGTTCTAGAATGTGTTGGCTCCAATATATTACTGAGACCCAGCAAAAGGAGTACGTCAAGGCTGCATATTGTCACCATGTTTATTTAACTTATATGCAGAGTACATCATGAGAAATGCTGGACTGGAAGAAACACAAGTTGGAATCAAGATTGCCGGGAGAAATATCAATAACCTCAGATATGCAGATGACACCACTCTTATGGCAGAAAGTGAAGAGGGGCTAAAAAGCCTCTTGATGAAAGTGAAAGTGGAGAGTGAAAAGGTTGGCTTAAAGCTCAACATTCAGAAAACGAAGATCATGGCATCTGGTCCCATCACTGCATGGGAAATAGATGGGGAAACAGTGGAAACAGTGTCAGAGTTTGTTTTTCTGGGCTCCAAAATCACTGCAGATGGTGACTGCAGCCATGAAATTAAAAGACGCTTGCTCCTTGGAAGGAAAGTTATGACCAACCTAGATAGCATATTCAAAAGCAGAGACATTACTTTGCCAACAAAGGTTCGCCTAGTCAAGGCTATGGTCTTTCCTGTGGTCATGTATGGATGTGAGAGCTGGACTGTGAAGAAGGCTGAGCACTGAAGAATTGATGCTTTTGAACTGTGGTGTTGGAGAAGACTCTTGAGAGTCCCTTGGACTGCAAGAAGATCCAACCAGTCCATTCTGAAGGAGATCAATCCTGGAATTTCTTTAGAAGGAATGATGCTAAAGCTGAAACTCCAGTATTTTGGCCACCTCATGCGAAGAGTTGACTCATTGGAGAAGACTCTGATGCTGGGAGGGATTGAGGGCAGGAGGAGAAGGGGACGACAGAGGATGAGATGGCTGGATGGCATCACTGACTCGATGGATGCGAGTCTGAGTGACCTCTGGGAGCTGGTGATGGACAGGGAGGCCTGGCGTGCTGTGGTTCATGGGGTCGCAAAGAGTTGGACACGACTGAGCGACTGATCTGATCTGATCTGAGCCCAATATCACAAAATAGAAACCAGAAGACTAGATATAGATACAGCTCACCTCTTATTCAGCTCAGTGATTCCTTTGAACAATGTTTTGCTCTAATAAGAACCAACTATCCTTAGTACAAACAAAGATGCACTCATTCTCATCCCCCCAAAAGACAAACTCTAATTGTCTCTTTCTCTCTCTCTCTGGGCAATGATAGTGCATTTCTTATTCAGTCACAGTTCTATACATATGTGTGTGTGTGTGTGTGTGTGTGTGTGTGTGTATGAGAAGATAAATAACAAATTGTAACATTAATAGCTCCCAATGACTCTTATGCATGATAATATAAGAAAGGAGGATGTAAAAAGGGAATTAGTTAATATATACAAAAGTAAATTAGTTAATACATACAAATTAGTTTTGTATGTAACAAGCAAAGATGACCTGTGTAGCTGCTATAATCCTTTTTACTGTAAGTGGCCATGAAGTTGTAGTTGACATTTCTACCTTTCTTAACTCACTGGCCATTCCATTTTCTGTTGTTGTAATCATTTACCTAGTGATTAACTGAAGATTTGCAATCTTCAGTGACCTTCTTCCCATTGATTTTCCATTAACTTTTATCATTTGATATGGAAGCAATAAGCATCTCAAAGAATTCCTAGTATTTCAGACAAAGCTGTTGTATAGCAAAAATCTATTTTTACTCTTAGTAATCAGGAAATATTATCCCTCTTATCTCATTCTTCATCTATTGGTCCAGTGATATAGAGCCCAAAATGTCCAGATGACAGTTTCAACTTTGAAATCAATAGAGCTATTATGTCTACCAATAAAACCCTTTCTCTCTCCTGATATTTAAGACCCCAAACTAGAAAAACCTCAAGATTTCTCAGTCAGGAAAAAAATTCTTTTAATGGGTTATTAGGTATAATAGCAATGAGAATCTCTCACTTCTTCTTGATTTCTGTGAAAGTGTTAGTCAGTCAGTCATGTCCAACCCCTTTGTGACCCCATAGACTGTAGCCCACCAGGCTCCTCTGCCTGTGAGATTTCCCAGGCAAAAATACTGGAGTGGGTAGCCATTCCCTTCTCAAAAGGATCTTCCCAAACCAGAGATAGAACCTAGGTCTCCTGCATTGCAGGTAGATTCTTTATTGTTTGAGCCACCAGGGAACCCCTGTACATATGTACTATAGAATGAAAGAAATATAGCACATGTATAGGTTGCTAATTTAATTATAATCTTTATTCTGTAAGATAGTACTCCAATAATTCATGCCATTTATTTATTTATAACTGAGTCTCTAATAAGCTATTTTTAACTGTTCTGCTAGTCTAGCTCCTTCGGGACAATGGGTTCTATGATAAGACCAATGATTCTATGAATATGAACATTGCTGCACCTCTTTTGCAGTAAAATGAGGTCCTCAGTAATGAGAAACATTATGTGGAATACGCAAAGAATAAGGAATTCCATAAGCTCACAGATGATAATGTTGGCAGGGACAGCAAATTTATATCCAAAGTGCATGTCTCTTCTAATATCCTAGATCTCTAGTAAAATATTCCTATTGTATACTCTCCTCTTCTCATGTTCATGATCTCATTCGGAAAATCTAAATAATCTTATTGTTACTTAATTAATAACTACATTAAATAGGAAACAATATTACTGAAGAGTCCCCCTTCTAGTCCTTTCCACCCTCCACGCAAATTCACAGCTTTGACGCACAGCAGTTTGGAGCAATAACTCACAAAGAGAATTTGCTACATGAAATCTAGTAGAAATATTTTAATAGATGCTAATGATCATGCATAAATGCTTAACTACTCATATATAGAATAGAGGGTACTATAAATATCATCTTAAATAAAGCAAAATGAGACAGCTTTTAATATTAAGGAATTGGGAGCATATGGTCTGTTTGCAAAATCTGGAAATGGCTTATTTAGGTCTAAAGGAAGAAATGAAGAATAGAATTGGCTTAAAAGTTTCTCTATCTGTGCCCTTATATGATTTTTCTTTCTTTTTGTCTTTCTAGATGGAACTACTGTTATTTTTATATTGAAAAATTTAATAGTGACAGATGGGCAAGAGCTTCATTAAATAATTAAATTATAATAGTGAAAGTTATATTTTCTTTAGAGTTGTACCTTTTCACAAAACAGCCCTCTCCATTTCCACTACGCCAGAGAAGATTCCTGAGGAAGAAGGTGAAAATGATGAATGGAAGGTAGAAAAAATTCCTCTTACACTTAGAATCATAGTTGAATACTTACTTTGGAAGAGTGATTGCAACTCTACCCTAACTTTATGTTCTCTCTTGACTACATGGCTTTGTAATGATTCTCCTACTAAAATATGCAGAACATGTTTTCATGACCCTTGACTTTTAGGTTGAGCCAAGTGACTTACTCTGAACAGGAGGAAAAAGTGGCAATAATAAGCTATGAGTTTCTAGCCAAGGCCTTAAGAGAGCTTGTTGGTTTGTGCTCTCTCTTACACTTCTGCCATGACCACAAGAACAGATTTCTCTTTCAGTTCATGGAGGATGAGAAACTTTTGGGGCTAGAGCCTTTCTAGCACAGCTAAGTCTAGTTCAGCTTATCTGCAGATAAACAAGCTAAATAAATGCTTGTTGAACATTATGTGTTTGTTATGCTGTGTTTTTGTGGCAATAGATAACACACAAATTTAATGATAGCGTACGTTCAAAGTAATTTCACTAAGAGAGAGTGAGAGAACAGAAAATAAGAAAGCTTATCTTGAAAAAATAATTCTACTTCAAAGATGATAATACCAAAGTCATCTCAGGGTTAAAACATCTCTCAGGAAAGAGATTCTGAAAACTCTGAGTAACTGTGGCTCTTTGGAAGTTCCTTCTGTAGGTGAATCCAGTCCACAGTGTTTCAGTTTATGTCTTCTTGCATCAAGGATTTTAAATCAAATTGACTAAAGCCCTCCTTTCAGAAACTATTTTCAACCTGTAAAGGAAAATAATTTAAAGTAACAAATTGTTTTTCAAGAATCTGTAAAACTCTACATGGCAATTGTTAAAAGCTGACAGATGACATTAATGTAATTTAGAAAATATTTCTTGAATATTTTTGGAAGGTGTATATATGGGCTCAATAAAGGACAGCAATGGTAGGGACCTAACAGGAGCAGAAGATATTAAGAAGAGGTGGCAAGAATACACAGAAGAACTTTACAAAAAAGACCTTCAAGACCCAGATAATCACGATGGTGTGATCACTCAACTAGAGCCAGACATCCTGGAATGTGAAGTCAAGTGGGCCTTAGGAAGCATCACTACGAACAAAGCTAATGGAGGTGATGGAATTCCAGTTGAACTGTTTCAAATCCTGAAAGATGATGCTGTGAAAGTGCTGTACTCAATATGCCAGCAAATTTGGAAAACTCAGCAGTGGCCACAGGACTGGAAAAGGTCAGTGTTCCTTCCAATCCCAAAGAAAGGTAGTGCCAAAGAACGCTCAAACTACTGCACAATTGCACTCATCTCACATACTAGTAAAGTAATGCTTAAAATTCTCCAGGCCAGGCTTCAGCAATATGTGAACTGCCACACATTTTATAGAGAAGTAAACTGAGGTCACAGAGCTAGGAAAAGGCAGAACCACAATTTGATACACAGTGGTTTTGTTATCAAGAGTCTATTTTCAGAACCACTGCCTGATGAGAACCTTACCATTTTCCAAAAGAAACTCCTAACTTGACCTGCAAAAGCCAATTACTTCAATTTTTAAAATATTTCAAACACCCAAACAAATGCAAGGAGGAAGTGGGTTGTAAAAGTAGACACGTTTCATGATGCCAATGTATCCATATATTTTTCCCCACAGCAGAGCAAGGACTCAGATCAGTTCCTAAGGAGCTTCCTCCACTCCCAGCCCAGGATGTTCTCCCTCGTCTTTTCCCCCCAGGGTTTGGTATGTTCTAGAAAATTTGGAGCAGGTAGCCATTCCCTTCTTCCTGACCCAGGGATCGAACCCATGTCTCCTGCATTGCAGGTTGGATTCTTTAACCATTTGAGCCCCCAGGAAGTCTAGAAACTTAGTAATGTTATTTCCCATTCCTCCCATGCCTAATTGGAAATTATTTAGTTTCCTGTTTCTTCTAAACTATTACATATTAGTATGTTGGTGTCAGATAAGATTTAAAATTTTAAGCTTCCAGACCTTCACATAGGAGCTACTTCCAAACCTGATGGAGAAAACTTCAGAAATCTTAGACTTGGTAAGTGAGAATAAGTATAACAGACTACACTGGGGAGAGGGGAGCATGTTCATGGGAGGTGAGAGGAAGTATGACTGTTGGATAGTAAGAGATAGATAGCCTGAAGAAAGTATTTCTAACTTTACATCGAATTGTCTACCATTCCCAATCCTTCCTTAACTCACCACCTTGATTAGTTCAAGTTAAGTCCCAAGCTTTCCTTAACTCACCACCTTGATCAATTCCTTGCAAAAAAGAAAAATGCCATTTCTCAGGATTCCTAATAACTGTAGCCAAAGGAGATAGAAGTTGCTGGGGTTTTCTGAAAGAAAACTTTTATCTTTAATATCTAGGCTTTCACAATTATTTTACCAATGTAGAAATAACAATGTATGTTTCTTTCTTGCCTTTTCTACACGCTGCTGTGTTGACTAATCCATGTAGCATCTATGCACACAGCATATTACATTTCTGGCGGCGTTACTTCTATCATGCTCACCAGTAATGCTTGAAAGGTTATGGGGCAAGTGGAAAATAGCAAATCCTATCTACTAGAAATGTTTTGTTCTGTTCTCCCCCTTAAAAGGATGAGGCAGGTTCAGGGGATGTCTTCTGTCAACCATTTCCCCTCTGGTCTTTTGGTTTGTTGGTGAACGCTATTGGCATGAAGGGACACCCCGCCCCACTCTCCGTATTGCTGCCATTTAGGCAGAATTTTCAGGAGTGGCAGGTTAACAGGTATTTTTTCCTCTCATTGAAATAATAGTGGTAAATGTCAGAGTTCTTGACAGATGCTTGAGTGTGCTCCAAAATAAGCAGGCCCTGCTGATAAGTGGGTAACTGAGGTTTATGCTTCTGCAAAATTCACTCTAAGCAGCTGCCTAGAAGCACATAATTTTTATATTGACTATTTCTGACTGGATGCTTTCACCAAGTTGACAGATCTCTGGTAGTTATTATTTGCTCAAGGAAATCTGTTGGTGTCAAAATTTTTCAGAAGGTTGAGCTAAAATAGGTAAAGTTATAACAGGTAAGGTACACATTGCCACTGAGGTTGGGATATCTTTTTACCTAGAATGATGATCCAGACTATTATTAATATTTCAACAAGCCTTCCCAAGTGGCACAGGGATAAAGAATCTGCCTGCCCATGCAAGAGACACAGGAAACATGGGTTTGATCCCTAGGTGTGGGAGATCCCCTAGAGAAGAATGTAACCCACTACGGTATTCTTGCCTGGAAAATTCCATGGGGTCTCAAAGAGTTGGACATTACTGAGTAGGGACATATGCAAGCCTTTCCTATTTCTCATCCTTTCTTAAAAAATGCTCCAATACCTCCTTCTGTTCATGGAGTGTGAGTGTTTTATCCTGATTTCTTCCTTTCTTAGGTTTTTCCTCTCACGCGCTTGGCTGAACTAGTTTTTTCTAATTAGAGATTTTAGGTATTCTCAAAGCAGGGTCATATATTTCTCCTTTGATTCTTTTCCTTCTTTTCTCTTTATCTCTTGTTCCTACATTTTATACCATTCTTCAAATATTTCAATCTGAAATTGAAAATACACAAGGGATTTCAATAATCCCATGAAGTCATATATGTATATATACGGATTCTTTTCACAAAGTTATCATAGTAGTATAATGTTCTTATTTGTTACCATTATTACATAGTGTTTGTTTGAAAAAGTTGCTCAAACATTTAAAATCTGTTACATTAAAATATTTACTCTTTTTCATTTTATTCGGTTGTTTGCTTTCAAAAGTACATTTTACCTTTAGCCAGTTCTGATATAAATGTTAAAATTTATATTACAGGGACCTAGAGAAGATTTTCAGAGAGGGCAATAGCACCCCACTCCAGTACTCTTGCCTGGAAAATCCCATGGACAGAGGAGCCTGGTAGGCTGCAGTCCATGGGGTCACTAAGAGTTGGACGCGACTGAGCAACTTCCCTTTCACTTTTCACTTTCAGGCATTGGAGAAGGAAATGGCAACCCACTCCAGTGTTCTTGCCTGGAGAATCCCAGGGACGGGGGAGCCTGGTGGGCTGCCGTCTATGGGGTCGCACAGAGTCGGACACGACGGATGCGACTTAGCAGCAGCAGCAGTGAAGATTTTGGGGCTTCCCTTATAGCTCAGTTGGTAAAGAATCCACCTGCAATGCAGAAGACCCAAGTTCGATTCCTGGGTTGGGAAGATCCCCTGGAGAAGGGAAAGACAATCACTCCAGTATTCTGGCCTGTAGAATTCCATTGACTATCCATGGGGTTGCAAATAGTCTATAGGACTGAGCGACTTTCACTTTCAAAGAAGATTTAAACTATACAGAGAGCAGAAAATTGAGGTCAGAGTGTTAGATGCCTTCTTCAAGATCATATCAATACACATATAATCAGCACTATAGCTGATATCTTGTTATCCTTGAATAATTCACTGTGCTGAATGTGAATTTTTAATAATTTCTATTAATGTCTGAATTGCTTTCAAATTCATTTAAAAAATCAATTGTAATTCAAAGTAACTATTTTTAGCAAAGTCCAATGGAGTAAGTACTTAATTTAGGCAATTTGGAGAACTTTTACATTCATAGTCATAAATAACTGGCTCATTATTTTTCATAAGAATGTTGTATTAAGACATTAGTTAATGAATTTTTCACTGAAAAGGCTTGAGCCACCATAGCCTTTGTACTCAATGATTGTTAAAATTATTTGATGTATAATTTTGACTCAGGGCACAGATGCATATTATAACATTGTCTAAAAAACAAATCCAAAGTAAAACTGCAGTGATGTAATTATAGTGTATTAGTTTTCTATTGTTGTATGACAAAGCACCACAAACTTAGTGACTTAGACTAACACTCATTTATGAGCTCATATTTTTGTGTTCAGAAGTACATATGGGCTTGACCAGGTATATGCTCAGGGAGTCACAAGGTGGAAATAAAGCTACACACCAGCCTGAACTCTTCTCAAGGCTCTGGAAAAGAATCCTGTTCTAAGTTTATACTCCTTGTTGGCAGAGTTAATTTCTTTGGTGTCATAAGACAGATGTTCTCATTTTCTTGTTGGCTGACAGCTAGACTGTACTCTCAGTTCCTTGAGGCTGTCTGTGTTTCTCATCACGTGCCCATCTGTCCTCCCCTTCTAGCCAGTGAGGCAGGTTAAATCTTTCTTGTACTTTGAATCTCTCTGACTTCATTTTCTGACCAGCCAGAAAGAAGTCTCTGATTTTAAAGGGCTCATGTAATTAGATTGGACCCCCCAATCTAATCTCTCTATATAAAGGGCAGCTGATTATTAACCTTAAGTGAAGTCGCTAAGTCGTGGCCAACTCTTTGCGACCCCATGGGTTGTAGCCTACCAGGCTCCTCTGTCCATGGGATTTTCCAGGCAATAGTCCTGGAGTGGATTGCCATTTCCTTCTCTAGGAGATTTTCCCAACCCAGGGATCGAACCTGGGTCTCCCTCATTGTAGACAGACGCTTTACAATCTGAGCCACCAGGGAAGTCAATTATTAACTTTAATTACACCTTAAATGTTTCTTTGGGTGTGTTAAATAACATATTCCTGGTGTGATGTCTCAACACATTAATAGTTCTGGATATTATGGGAGGAAATCTTGGGGGTCCACTTTTAGAATTCTTCCTACTACATATAATAATCTTTTTTTCCTCTAAGGTAAGTAGGAAAGTACCCAAGACAATGACAAATATTAAATGTTACTGCTGAATGGACTCAGTACTCTATTACATCATCTTGACCATTACCATCAATAGATACCCATATTCTAAATTCCTGCTTGACTTTCCAGCTCTAATATCAGAATCTGTGCTTCCCCCTTCTTATGGATTATCATTAGGACATTTCCACATATCTCATTCTTCTGTTAACATGAAATACTTTCCATTTTGTAGTAGATACTTCCCGGGCCTTTTCTTCTACTTTTGAAATACTTTCTAATAAGATACTACACTCAAAAACAGTTGGATCTAGGGAGAGAGTTGGCAACTTCCCTAATACAGTTGTAAATATTCTCTGGTCCTTTAGAACACTTCTGGGAAACTGTTTACCTTTCTGTAATGGCAGAATTGCATTTAAAATTTATATTTTCTAGGTTAAATTTTAACCAAGTTGATCACTCTCCTCAAGACAATCAGAAAATATTTTTTGGTTGTTTGAACTAAGGCACACTATTTTCTAAATCTGTTTTATTTTTGAAGAGCATAAATTGAATCATAGTTCTGGCCAGTTCAAGTCCCCTTTTTTCTCAGGTAATAATTTACCAGAACCTAAATCTCATATATATTGTTTTCCTTGCAGAGATTTGGATTACTTTAGATGTCTTTCAGGCTCATCTGCATGTAATCACTTCAGTCATGTCTGATTCTTTGCTACCTTGTGGACTGTAGCCCTATGGGCTCCTCTGTCCACGGAAATTTCCACATAAGAATATTGGAGTGGGTTGCCATTTCCTTCTCCAGGGGATCTTCCCAAGACAGGGATTGAACCTATGTCTCTTATGTCCCCTAAATTGGCAAGTGGGTTCTTTACCATGAGCACCACCTGGGAAGCCCTCAGGCTTATATAAATTTATTTAATAATGGGTGCTCTATTATATATACACTTCCTTCTCATCCAATATAAACAGAGTATTAAAGAATTTGTCACTACCTCATGTGATGTGTCAGTTCTCACAACAGATCATTCATGAAAGGCAAGCTGTTTACTCCACAACTCCTGAAGATAGTATTCTACTTCTACTGGAGATTTATCTCATAGCCCTCATTTATGACATCAGAGAGGAAAAGATATTTTTCATTATCCCTGTTTGTTGCATCTTAGATTTATTTCTTTTTCTGTTTGAACATTTTTGTTGAAGTTTCTCATGGAACTCAGGTACAGTGTTACTTATACATTTCTGTTCAAGAGAAATTACTAATATGGTTCCTTAGGAAGTGTTTCACTTATCCATCCACAGTCTTTTTCCTTTTATCCTTATTCACCATCATTTCCTCTTGCTTTATAGGTTGCCATTTCAACAAATCTTTGAATACGTTAAGTATACTTGAAAATATGTAGTGTTAACTTCTGTGTGTTTATTGTTACATGCTATAGATCTTGTTCCACTTAGTTTCATCCATAACTATTTGTGTGTGTATGTTTCTGGGATTTACTGACAGTGTGTCTTATACATCTAGTTATTTCCTTCTAACTTCCAGACTTATTCTTTAGTGTATGTATATATGTGTGTGTATGTGTATATATAGCTCACATTTGACTTTACTTCCCTAATATTGCTCCCAAATCTCCAACATTAGAACCACATAACAGTCCTGGTCTGAATACTTTAAACTCACTTTATGTGAGAAAGAAATGAGGTCCTATATTGTTTAACCCACTTAATTTAAAATTTTTGCCTTTTATACAGTTATAGTCAAGTTGAAGA
The DNA here is from genome assembly GCA_935064755.1 of Tragelaphus eurycerus. Classification (NCBI taxonomy): domain Eukaryota; kingdom Metazoa; phylum Chordata; class Mammalia; order Artiodactyla; family Bovidae; genus Tragelaphus; species Tragelaphus eurycerus. Next base: position 12,514,890 of record CAKXYN010000016.1, read on the forward strand.
GTTTCATTAACAGATCTGGTTACTTACAACAACTCTGTTTCCTTTTTGTTTTTTCATAAACCTAGCCCCTGGTACTCCTGGTGAAAGAGATATGCCTAATTTTTCATGTGTCTTCTGCTAGAAACTAGTTGCTCTGGCCACGTAGTTGTTGGGACAAACTCCCTTTCATTTTTATTATAAGCTAGTAGTCTAATGTTTACTATCAAGGCAATCGTGTAGAACTCTAGTAAATTTCATTTTATTTTTTTCCCCAATTTAAGGAAATTCTAAATTTCCCTGCACAGACAAAACTGTACTATCCAAAAATCTAGTAGCCAGTGGCACTTCTGGCAATGTGATAGAGTTACAACCCAAATCATCTGTAGATTGAGCATCGTGTGATAGATGACCAGAAATGCTACCCATAAGACCACTTCTAAAATTTCTTCTACTAACAACTATGTGCAAATAAAATGGACAATCTAGAATAAATGGACAAATTCTTAGAAGGCTGTTTCTTTCTAAGAATGAACCAGGAAGAAATAGAAAATATGAACAGACCCATCACAAGTACTGAAATTCAAACTGTGATTAAAACACTCCAACAAATGTCCAGAACCAGATGAATTCGTAGGCAAACTATATCATTTAGAGAAGAGTTAATACCTATCCTTTTGAAACTTGTCCAAAACATCACAGAGGAAGGAACACTTCCAATTCATTCTATGAAGCTACCTACCTACCCTGATACCAAAACCAAAGACACCACAAAGAAAAAAGTAATAAGCCTCTATCACTGATAAACACAGACATAAAAATCCTCAACAAAATAGTAGCAAACTAAATCCAACAATACATTCAGAGGATCATGCACTCTGAGCAAGTGGAATTGATCCCATGGATGCAAGAATTCTTCAGTAAATGCAAATCAATCAGTGTGATGCACCACATTAACAAACTGAAAAAATTAAAACCATATGGTTATTTCAATAGATGCAGAAAAATCTTCTGACAAATTTCACACCCAGTTATGATAAAAAGTGTCCAGAAAGTATACAGAGAGGGAATCTACCTCAACATAATAAAGATCTTATATGACAAACTCACAGCTAACACTATCTTCATTGGTGAAAAAGCTGAAAGCATTCCCTCTAAGATCAGGAACAAGGCAAGGAATGTCCACTGTTGCCACTTTTATTCAACATAGTTTTGGAAATACTAGCCATGACAAATAGAGAAGAAAAAGAAATAAAAGAAATTCAAATTGTAAAAGTAGTAGTAAAACTGTCACTGTTTGCAGATGACATGTTACTATACATAGAAAATCCTAAAGATGCTACCAGAAATGGCTAGAGCTCATCAGAAGTTGCAGAATATAAAATTAATACATGAAACTCTCTTGCATTTCTATATACTATGAAAGACCAGAAGGATATATCAAGGAAATAATCCCATTTACCACAAAAAGAATGAAATACCTAGGAATAAACCTACCTAAGGAGACAAAAGACATGTACTCTAAGAACTGTAAGATGATGATCAAAGAAATTGAAGTTTTAACAAACAGATGGAAATATATACCTGTTCTTTGATTGGAAGAATCAGTATTATCCAAATGAATATACTTCCCAAACCAATCTACAGATTCAATGAAATCCCTATCAAGTCACCAATGGCATGTTTCACAGAACTAGAACAAAACAACAACAACAAAATTTTTTTAACTTCATATGGAAACACAAAAGGCCCCAAATAGCCAAAACAATCCTGAGAAACAAAAACAGAACTGGAAGAATCAGACTCCCTGACTTCAGACTATACTACAAAGCTACAGTAAACAAAACAGTAATATAAATCACAAAAATATAGATCAAAACAGAAATATAGATCAATGTAACAGGATGGATAACCCAGAAATAAGCCCACATGTCTGTGGTCAATTAATCTACAACAAAGGAGGCTAGACCATACAATGGAGAAAAGATAGTCTCTTCAGTAAGTGGTGCTGGGGAAACTGGACCACTACAAATAAAAGAATGAAACTAGAACATTTTCTAACATCATACACACAAACTCAAAATATATCAAAGGCCTAAACGTTAAGACCAGACTCTTAGAAGAAAACATGGGCAGAACCCTCTTTGACACAAATCATAGCAATATCTTTTTTGAACCACCTCCTACAGTAATGAAAATAAAAACAAACAAATAGGGCCTAATTAAACTTAAAAGCCTCTGCACAGGAAAGGAAACCATAAACTAGCCCACAGAATGAAAGAAAATGAAAATCCCTTGCAAATGAAGCAAGATTTATTCATTCAAAGATCTGCAGATTATACAAAGAGCTCCATGCAGCTCTGTCAAAAAAAAAAAAAAAAAAAAAAATAGCCCCCTCAATGGGCAGAAGACCTAAATTGACATTTCTCTAAAGAAAACAAACAGATGTTAAGCACAGAATATGCCCAACATTACTAATTATCAGAGTAGTTTTGTATTTATATATACTATGAAAGACCAGAAGGAGAAGTACAATGAGTTATCACTTCATACCAGTTAGAACAGTAATCACCAAAAAGTCTACCCAGTAAATGCTGGAGAGGGTGTGGAGGAAAGGGAATCCTCCTACACTGTTGGTAGGGATGGAAATTGATACAGCTATTATGGAGAATAGTATGGAGGTTCCTCAAAAAACTAAAAATTGAACTACTGTATGATCCAGCAATCTCACTCCTAGGCACTTATCTGGAGAAAACCATGGTTCAAAAGGATACATGCACCTCAATGTTCTTTGCAGTACTACTCACAATAGCCAAGACATGGAAGCAAGTTAAATGTCTATCAACATATAAATAGATGATGAAGATATGGTACATGTATACAGTGGAATATTACTCAGCCATGAACAGAATGAGGCAATGCCATTTGCAGCAACATGGATGGACCTAGAAATTATCACACTAAGTGAAGTAAGTTAAACAGAAGGACAAATATATAATATCACTCATATGTGGAATCTAATTTTAAAAACACAAATGACCTTATTTACAAAACAGAAATAAGACTCACAGATATTGAAAACAAACTTATGGTGACCAAAGGAAAAACACGGACAGGGCAGGGGGAGTAAATCAGAATATTGGGATGAATATACACACACTACTGTATGTAAGATAGATAACCAACAAAGACCTACTGATTGGCACAGGGAAGTCTACTGAATATTCTTTAATAATCTATATGAGAAAAGAATCTACAATAATGAGTATATGTATAACTGAATCATTTTACTGTATTTCTGAAACTAACACAACATTGTAAATCAACTATATGCCAATAAAATCAAAATTTAAATTTGTTAGCAGCTACATTCAATATGAAACTCTGTTCTCAGATGATGTCCACCTTTGTAGAAATAAAGGAAAACTTATGGCAGAATTTACTAACTTTACAAAGTCTTCCTAAATGTATTGAAATAAACCCTAGTCTTTCAACTGTCAAACAAATGTAAATTGAATCTTGTTATCGACTCTCTACAGCAATGTAAATGTCTTTGTGTACATATATTACTTCACATTTTTTCTCACATTTAGAACATAGTGCAGTCTGTTTCAATCTGGTGACTGTCACTCTGAATCTCTTTCCCTGAGAATTTCTGCAATCCTGGGAGCAGATACAAAAAACTGGGTCATAAGCAATACAACGAACACTTTTTCTATTCAATGTCTCTATTAAAAATAACTAAAAAGTTTTATTTTTAAGTTTATTTATGTAGGCAACTAATGAAAAAAATAACTAAATAGGTCAACATCTATCCTAGAGAAATATATCTGTGCAAGTCTGTGCAGTTGTCAGAGTAATACATGCTGGAATAGAAATTAATCTGACTACAGAATAAACTCTATTTCTGTATGGCCTCAGAGTCATGGAGCACTTTCTTATGTCGAAGAACATGAGGACATTTTGAGGGCCCAAGAGAGTTTCTTCTGACCTTCTTGTTGTTTTTAGACATACCAGGGAATAGTGTAGTATACTGTCTCATCTTGAGATTAGGAATGATTTATGAGTGATGTAATCAGATGTAAGGATTAAAATACAAATAGTTAAATTTTAAGTGTAAAAATATTTAAGAAAACTGTAGTTTTCTATATAAGATTTGGTTGAAGGTATAAATGTTTTCAGAGCAGGTTAATTTATCACTAATGAAATGTACCAAGACATAAATAATAAATGGTAAAAAGTAGATAGCTAACAGGAAATTAAACTCAATAAGATATATAATAGCCTTCAAACTAAGGAACCATCATATATTTTATCCTAGTTTCTCTCTTAAATCATCATGGAAAGATGGAAAATCATTTGACCTTAGTTTCTCTTTTGTGGGAGAATAGAAGTGCTTTGAGAGAAATGAGGGGGTATATGACTCATGAAAATAATAACAAAGTCTTTGTATATTTAAATTTTTTAGTGTTAAAAATGATAAAACTTATATAGGAAGAGATCAAGAAGGCAGGGTAGGAGGATATGGAGCTTAACCAAAAAAAAAAACACACACATGAAATACATCTATATTTGGAACAATTCTCATGTTAAAATTACTGGAAACTGGCAGAAGAGATGCTACACAACCAAAGCGGCAAGAAAGAACTCCACATAACCTGGTAGGTAGGACAGAAATAAAAGGCATTGAGTCAGGACTTGCACCCATGGGAGGGATCCATAAGAAAGAGAAGAGAAGGTTCACATGAGGGGACACTTGCCTTGGGTAGCAAGTAGGCTGAGCTTTTACCTGGGCATCCCAGTTGTGGGATACCACACAGAAGAGACAGGCTTCCTTGCCTGTTAGGAAATCCACTGAGACAACAGGAGGGCAGAAGAAGCTTAAATTCTACTCAAGAGGAGTGCAAGCATGCTGGCTTGCTAACTTAGGGTGCAGAGAGCTTTTCACTGGTGATTGCCACCTCACCACACCTCCCAATAGAAACAGGTGAGCATCCTAGCCTCCTTCACTTCACACCACAGTCTGGCTTCAAATCTGAATCAAGACTTGTTTGGGCTATTCAGAGAAAGACCAGAATGCCTGAGGTATGAGCTGGGTGGAGCCACGGAGGCTCCACACACATGGGACAGCACCAAAAGAGGGCGTAGTAGCTAAGCCCTGAAGCTGGCAAATAGATCCTAGATGACCCATCTAGCTTTACAGAGACAGCCTGGAGGGGGCTAGGGTGTGGTCTGGGTGGGGTGATGAAAGCCTTTGTCAGCCCCCTTAGGAATAAACAGCAGTTCACCTCCCAGTGAGAGTCTTTGGCTCCTTTCACTCTCTGCATACCTCAGCTTAATACTGGATCTGAGACAAATAAGTCCTGAGAGAAGACTGCCAGAGACAGCCCATATCATAGGCCGCAGTGTAGCCACTTCAATTTCTGCAGGATATAAAATTAATATACAGAAACCTGTTGCATTTCTTTACACTATTAATGAAATATCAGAAAGGGAATGTTATAAAAACCCTATTTAAAATCACATCAACAGAAACAAAATACCTAGGAATAAACTTAACCAGAAGGTGAAAGACCTACACACTGAAAACTTAAAATATAGACAAAGGAAATTGCAAATGATTCAAGAAATGGAGGGATATCATATGCTCTTGGATTGGAAGAATTATTGTTAAAATGGTCATAGTACTCAAGGCAACTTACATATTTAATGCAATTCCTATCAGAACATCTGTGACATTTTCCACAGCACTAGAAAGAATAATCCTAAAATTTATGATACCACAAAGGGCCCAGAATTGCCAAAGCGGTCCTGAGGAAAATAAACAAAGCAAGAGGAGTCCTCTGTTCAGACTTCAGAGTCTACTGCAGGCTACAGTAATCACAACAGCATAGTGCTGGCCCAAAAACAGACATATAGAGCAAGGGAACAGAATGGAGGGCCCAGAAAAAAACCCCACACACCTGTGGTCAATGAATCTTCTACAAGGTGGCAAGAATTTACAATGGAAAAAGCACAGGTCATGTTGGGAATGCTGGACAGCCACATGTAAATCAATGAAATTAGAACATTCCCTCACACTATATACAAAAGTGAGCTCAATGTGTTTTAAAGATCTCAATATAAGACATGACACCATAGAACTCCTAGAAGAGAATATAGCCATAACGTTCTCACACATAAATCAGTAATACTTTCTTAGATCAGTCTCCCAAGGCAAAAGAAATAAAAGCAAAAATATACAAATGGGACCTAATCAACTTAAAACCTTTTGCCCAAAGGAGTTCATTAACAAAATGTAAAGACACCCACAGAATGGGAGTTAATATTTTCAGATGAAGCAACCAACAAGGGATTTAATCTCCAATACATACAAATAGCTCATATATCTCAATATTCAGAAAACAAACAAACTCAATAAAAGAAAAATGACCTAAATAGATACTTCTCCAAAGGCCAAACAGCACATGAAAAGATGGCAGCCTCACTAATTATTAGAGAAATGCAAATCAAAATCACAACGAGGTATCACATCATGCTAGTCAGAATAGCTATTGTCAAAATTCCACAAATAATAAATGCTGGAAAGGGTGTGAAAAAAAGGGATCCCTCCTATATGATTTGTGGAAATGTACATCAGCATAGCCACTATGGACAACACTATGAATGTGCCTTAAAAAACCTAAAAACAGAGTTAATGTATGATCTAACAATCCCACTCCTGGGTATATATACATATGGAAAAAGTGAAAACTCTAATTTGAAAAGATATATGCACCACAATGTTCATAGTAGCACAATTTACAACATCAGAGACATGGAAACAGTCCAAGTGTCTGTCAACAGACAACTGACTCACGATCTGAAGATACACACACACACACACACACACACACACAGGAACAGTAGAATATAAATCAGCCATATAAAATGAAATATTGCCACTTGCAGTAACATGGATGGATCTAGAGAATATTACACTTCATAAAGTCAGACAAGAGGACAAATAGTATTTGGTATCATATATATGTGGAATGTAATAAATAATACAAATGAATGTATATACAAAACAGACAGATTCACAGTACAAGAGAATAAACTTATGGTTACCAAACTGAAGGAGGAGGCATGGAGGGACAAATTATGTGTATGGAATTAAGGGATACAAGCTACAATACATAAAACAGATAAAACAGGATATACTGTATAGCACAGGGAATCACATTCAATATGTTGTAATAACCTGTAACCTATAATCTGTAACCTACCTGTAACCTATAATATGGAAAAAAAAATCTGCATCACTATGTTGTACACCTGAAACTAACACAATATTGTTAAGTCAATTTTAGTTCAATTAGAAAAAAAGTGATAAACTACCAATTTGGTAGACCAAAATATTTCAAATAGTTTTCAGATTATCATAATGAATAGATGCAAATCAATGCAAAGAAATTAGAAAACTCCCTGGTGGCCAGTGTGAGTGAAAACTGTGAAGTGTAAATGCATGGATGAATGGAACTACAGCCGTATCAAACAATTGCATTTCCCCCCCAAAAATGTACCCCTTCCTTTCCCTTGGGTATACATTTTTATTCATTGTCTCCCTGGTTACTTCCTACTTATTCTTTAGGTTATGGCTCTGCTGCCACCCTCTCAGCCCACCATTAGCTGATAACTTGTACGAGGTGTTCTCTTTGTTGTTTCCAGAACTCTGTGTGTTACCCCTTGTAACATATCCTACCTTAAACTATTGATTTTGCTTCCCCACTCCCTTTGCCAGACTGAAAATTATTTGCGATTCAAATTTTTGTTTTGTTCATTTTCATCCTTAGTACCTAGCACAATTCTTAATGCATGATACTGTTTTAAAAAGAGATGGAAGGAAGGTGAAGAGGAGAGAAAGAAAAAGCAGGAACTGAAATGGAAGAAAAAACATCTTAAAATGTCTTTAAAGAGTGAGAAATAGTAACCTTAATTTCATTTTTTAAACAGCTGTAGTCCTCCTGAAATAAAAGGAGAGAACTGTCCAATGGGCTTTAGTCTATGCCTGAGGCAGAAGTTGCAAAGCATACACAAAAGGAATATAGTGATTTTATAGTAAAATTATGTAGCTGTTTATGTAAAAATGCCTAATCTTCCAGTAGGCATGCAGTAGACTAATGTATTCTTAAATACCATACAGAAGACATACTGATAGACTATGTGGAATAACTTGTATAGCACTTTTCATTTAAAGAATCTAGGTTAAACATCTAAGGATAAGAAATGAATATATGGTGGGAAAAAACTAAACAGAGCCTCATAATCCTATGGGTCATCACTAATAATATCAACCTATACATACAGAAAGGAATCGTATACATACAAAGAGAAGAGAAAGAAAAGGGGGCAAGGAGTACATTTGAAGAGTTAATGGGCAAATTCCCAAATTTGATGAGAAATATTAATCTATACATTCATGAGGAAAAATAAATCCCAAGTAGGATAAACTCAAATATTTCTATGCCTAGGATTATCATAGTAAAAACACCAAAACCCAAAGAATAAAGGACTCTTGAAAATAGCAAGATAAAAATAATCATCACATATAAGGAATCTTAAATAAGATTAACAGCTAACTTCTAATCAGAAACCATGTGGGCCAAAAGCAGCAAATAACATAGTCAAATGCTGAAAGGAAAAGACTGTCACATCCAGGTGACTAATAAACACATGAAAAATGCTCAACATCACTTTTTATTAGAGAAATGCAAATCAAAACTACAATGAGGTGTCACCTCATACCAGTCAGAATGGCCATCATCCAAAAAAATGTACAAATAATAAATGTTGGAGAGGATGTGGAGAAAAGGGAACCCTTTTGCACTGTTGGTGGGAATGTAAATTGGTACAGCCACTATGGAGAATAGTATGGAAATTTTTTTTAAATCTAGGAATAAAACTATTATGACCCAGCAATCCCACTCCCGGGCATATAACCTGAGAAAATCATAATTGAAAATAGCCAGGATGTGGAAGAAACCTAGATGTCTGTCAACAGATGAATTGATGAAGAAACTGTGGCACATACATACAATGGAATATTACTCAGCCATAAAAAGGAATGAATTTGGGTTAGTTCTAGTGAGGTGGATGAACCTAGAGCCTATTATACAGAGTAAAGTCAGAAAAACAAATATTGTATATTAATGCAGAAAAAATGATATTGATGAATCTATTTGCAGAGCAGGAATATAGACCCAGACATAGAAAACAGACTTATGGACACAGCAGGGGAAGAAGAGGGTAGGATGAATTGAGAGAGTAGCACTGGAATATATTTATATTACTATGTGTAAAATAGATAGGTAGTGAAATGTTGCTGTATCATGTAGGGAGCTCTGCCTCGTGTTCTGTGACAACCTAGAAAGGTGGGATGGGGTGGGAGGTGCGAGGGAGTTTCAAGAGGGAGGAGACATGTGTATACCTATGACTGATTCATGTTGATGTATGAATTCAACACAACATTGTTTTATCCTCCAATTAAAAAATAAAGTAAAACAAAACAAGAAATTCTATATCCACCAAAATTCTTCAAAATTGGAAGAAACATTAATGTATCCTCAGAAAAATTAACAAATGGGAAGGATCCATTGCTAGCACTCTGCCCTCCAAAATTACAGTGATCAAGATAATCTTTCAGGCTGAAATGAGAGGACACAATAGTAACTTGAATCCACATGAAGAAATAAAGGTATCTGCATAGGTAGATATAAAAAACAGTAATGTGTATTTTTGTTAGCCTTGTTTTCATATCTGATTTTAAAAACTGGCATAAATTGATAATTATAAAAATGCTTATAACAATATAACTTATATGACAACAATAACATAAAGGAGGAAGGAATAAAGGGAAGTTATATTGAAAAAGGAAATGAAAATATGATGGAAAATATGTATATGCACAGGCTTCCTGGGTAGCTCAGCTGGTAAAAAATCCACATGCAATGCAGGAGACCCTGGTTCGATACCTGGGTGGGGAAGTTCCCCCGGAGAAGGCATACGCTACCCACTCCAGTATTCTTGGGTTTCCCTAGTGGCTTAGATGGTAAAAATTCAGCCTGCAGTGCCGGAGACCTGGGTTTGATCCCTGGGTTGGGAAGATCCCCTGGAAGATGGCATGGCAATCTACTCTGGTATTTTTGGCTGGAGAATTGCCATGGACAGAGGAGCAGGAGCCTGGAAGGCTACAGTCCATGGGGTCGCAAAGAATCAGACAGGAATAAGCAACTAAGCACAATACATGTATATAAACATGGATAAATACACACATATGGCTATATACATCAGATCAGATCAGATCAGATCAGTCGCTCAGTCATGTCCGACTCTTTGCGACCCCATGAACTGCAGCACACCAGGCCTCCCTGTCCATCAACTCCCGGAGGTCACTCAGACTTACATCCATCGAGTCAGTGATGCCATCCAACCATCTCATCCTCTGTCGTCCCCTTCTCCTCCTGCCGCCAATCCCTCCCAGCATCAGAGTCTTCTCCAATGAGTCAACTCTTTGCATGAGGTGGCCAAAATACTGGAGTTTCAGCTTTGGCATCATTCCTTCCAAAGAAGTCCCAGGGCTCATCTCCTTCAGAATGGACTGGTTGGATCTCCTTGCAGTCCAAGGGACTCTCAAGAGTCTTCTCCAACACCACACTTCAAAAGCATCAATTCTTCAGTGCTCAGCCTTCTTCACAGTCCAGCTCTCACATCCATACATGACCACAGGAAAGACCATAGCCTTGACTAGACAAATCTTTGTTGGCCAAGTAATGTCTCTGCTTTTGAATATGCTATCTAGGTTGGTCATAACTTCCCTTCCAAGGAGTAAGCGTCTTTTAATTTCATGGCTGCAGTCACCATCTGCAGTGATTTTGGAGCCCAGAAAAATAAAGTCTGACACTGTTTCCACTGTTTCTCCATCTATTTCCCATGTAGTGATGGGACCAGATGCCATGATCTTCGTTTTCTGAAGGTTGAGCTTTAAGCCAACCTTTTCACTCTCTACTTTCACTTTCATCAAGAGGCTTTTAGTTCCTCTTCACTTTCTGCCATAAGGGTGGTGTCATCTGCATATCTGAGGTTATTGATATTTCTCCCAGCAATCTTGATTCCAACTTGTGTTTCTTCCAGTCCAGCATTTCTCATGATGTACTCTGCATATAAGTTAAATAAACATGGTGACAATATACAGCCTTGACGTACTCCTTTTCCTATTTGGAACCAGTCTGTTGTTCCATGACCAGTTCTAACTGTTGCTTCCTGTCCTGCATACAGATTTCTCAAGAGGCAGATCAGGTGGTCAGAGCTTCACGACCCAGATAATCATGATGGTGTGATCACTGACCTAGAGCCAGACATCCTGGAATGTGAAGTCAAGTGGGCCTTAGAAAGCATCACTAGGAACAAAGCTAGTGGAGGTGATGGAATTCCAGTAAAGCTATTCCAAATCCTAAAAGATGATGCTGTGAAAGTGCTGCACTCAATATGCCAGCAAATCTGGAAAACTCAGCAGTGGCCACAAGATTGGAAAAGGTCAGTTTTCATCCCAATCCGAAAGAAAGGCAATGCCAAAGAATGCTCAAACTACCGCACAATTGCACTCATCTCAGATGCTAGTAAAGTAATGGCTATATACATAGTTCGTAGTTGATATTTGAATGACAGGCTTTGGTATTTATGTATTTATTAAGTCAAGGTAACTTATTGAGCATGAGATTTTAATCTGTACATGTGAATAGATGTATATATTCATTTCTGTGTGTAGTTAATGTGACATTATATTACATTTGGGGGGAATGGATATATTTTGTTGAAGTAGAAACTGTTAAACAACTGCACTATACTATAATCCTAGTTTTACATTTGGAGAACTTGGGCAACAGTTATTTATGTTTGTGCATGCTTGCTAAGTTGCTTCAGTTGTGTCCAGCTTTTTGCGACCCTATGGACCATAGTCCACTAGGGTACTCTGTCCATGGGATTCTGGATACTGGAATGGGTTGTCATACCCTCCTTTCAGGGGTTCTTACCAACCCAGGAATCAAACCTGTGCCTCTTACGTCTACCTGCAAGGGCAGACGGGTTTTTTACTTCTAGGGCCAACAGTTATGTATGTACCATCATACTCAGATAACTTTTCTCTTTTTCATAACTGAAAAGCAGAAAGTAATTAGAATCAGTTATTGTTAAACAGGAAATTAAAACCTATTCCAAGTAAGTGGAGTATTTACAAATTATTGGGAAGAAACTAAGTTGTAAATATTCTACTTAATTACATGTTTTGACACTTTTCAGTTGAACTTTCAGTTTTCTGGGGATACCACTGGGATATTTATGCCAGAAATATTATGCTTCCTCTTGATGAGTCAAAATCATCAGCTGGATTTAATTTTATTTTTTTGCAGTTCAAAATTATTCTCCGTTAAGAGCCCGGTTACCTTTCCTTTGTACCACAGAGTAGAAAATTCTGAAAAAATATATATGTATCTGTATAAAGTACTGTATGTCTCCTTCCTATGTATGGATCCACATCAAAATATCAATTTCTTTCCAGGATACAGTAAATTGCATAATCTTAATGTCCTCCTGAATTTTTTTTTTTTTACTTCATCTTTGCATGTGTGTGATATGTATTAATCACAGACTACTTTCCTTGGAGATATTTGTCAGCCTTTGAGAGTCCCTTGGACTGTAAAGAGATCCAACCAGTCCATTCTAAAGGAGATCAGTCCTGGGTGTTCATTGGAAGGACTGATGCTGAAGCTGAAAATCCAATACTTTGGCCACCTCATGCGAAGAGTTGATTCATTGGAAAAGACTCTGATGCTGGGAGGGATTGGGAGCAGGAAGAGAAGGGAATGACAGAGGATGAGATGGCTGGATGGCATCTCCGACTCGATGGACGTGAGTTTGAGTAAACTCTGGGAGTTGGTGATGGACAGGGAGGCCTGGCATGCTGCAATTCATGGGGTCATAAAGAGTCAGACACAACTGAGTGACTGAACTGAACTGAATTCCTAATTATATAGCAAGCAGACTCAATCAGTCCTGAGCGTGAACTCAGGTTCTAAATTGGGTACTTTTCCCTGAACATCGCATTACATTTACATTCCAAGATTTCAGTGCTTATACCTGGGGATTCTGCCTGTGTACCAGGGAAGTACTCTCAAACCTTGGAACAGACAGGTCCATCTATCATCTCAGCCAAGGTGTTCTTAAATTTATTGGCAATGCAACACTTCTCACCTTGAGAAATCAACAAACATGTAAAGTCTCAAAAATTTATTCTTTGGTTCCTATAGTGAAAAATCAGAGCATCAATCCCATCAGTCCCAGAGTCAGAAAGAGAGTAAGATTTTTATTCCTCACAATCATATCTATCTACCAGTAAGCACCAAGAATTCTTGCTGAGTAGGAATATCTTTTTTATCTATATGGATGTGAAGTGAGTAGATAAATGTATTTGGAAAGTTATCTAAAATATAAGTGGCAAGACAAAACTATTTTAACATGAAGTGTTAAAAGAAAATAAATTTGTCTTGCCACTTATATTTTAGAAAAAATTCACATCTTTAGCTTCTAAATCAATAATGTTAGCTTATCCCTCTATTGTTTCACTTTTGGTTCTTCCATTATCAAGTACCTGGAGGAGGTGGGTCTATACAAGAAGGCTTTTTTGTCACCATTAAGACAGCCAAAGTCACAACAAAAAATGAAGTCAGAGGGAGATCTGAATTGGAGATTAGAGGTGGCATGGCTGTTTTAGTCAATCTTCATTTTTAAACTCAGATTTATTAAGATAGAATTCACATACCATACAACTCTCCCATTTAAAGTGTACAATTTTTCAATGTTTTTCCTTGCATATTGAGAGGTTTGAGCAAATATTATCACTGTCACTTTTAGAACATTTCATCATCTGAAAAAGAAAGTCCATGCCCTTCAGCTGTCACTCCTTATCACCTCTCCTCCCTTTCCCCAGGCTTACGCACTAACCCACTTTCTGTCTCTATAGATTTTCCTATTCCAAACTTTCATATGAGTGGGATCACATAGTGTGTGGACTATTATGACTAGTTTCTTTTTTCAAGGTTCATCCAAGTTGTAACATTTAGCAAGTACATCATTCCTTTTTTGGCCAAATATTATTCCATTTTATGGATATGTCATATTTTGTTTATTCATTTGTCTGTTGATAGACATTTGAGTTTTTTCTACCTTTTGGCTATTGTGAATGATGCAGCAATAAACACTGGCATACTTGTTGCTGAAAATGGAGACACAGACAGATGTTCTGGATATATATCTAGGAGTGAAGTTGCTGATATGATAACTCTGCTTAACTTTTTGAGGAATATCCAAACTGTTTTCTACAGTGTCTATGATATTTTACACACCTGCCAAAAGTGCACAAGAGTTCCAGTTTCCCCAAAGCCTCACCACCATTTGTTATTTTCTATTTTCTTATAATAGCCATTCTAATCGGGCTTCCCTGGTGGCTCAGAGGTTAAAGCATCTGCCCCCAATGTGGGAGACCTGGGTTTGATCCCTGGGTCGGGAAGATCACCTGGAGGAGGAAATGGTAATCCACTCCAGTATTCTTGCCTGGAGAATCCCATGGATGGAGAAGCCTGGTAGGCTATAGTCCACGGGGTTGCAAAGAGTCGGACACAACTGAGTGACTTCACTTTCACTTTCAGGCATTCTAATAGCTGTGAAGTAGTATCACATTGTGGTCTAAATTTGCATTTCCCTAGTGATACTGAGCATCTTTTCATATACTTATAAATCATTTTTGTATCTTTGGAGAAATACTTGTTCACGTCCTTAGCCTATCATTTAATTGGGTTTATGTTTTCTTTGTTGTTGTTGCTTTGTAGCAGCTCTTTATATATTCTTGATATTAATCTCTTACCAGGTATATGATTTGCAAAAATCATGTTTATAGTTTTAATTCTTAAATTTAGGCCTTTGTCAATTCTGAATTCACAATTATGAATGGTGTGAACTTCATTCTTTTGCATCTGCATATCCATTTATTCTAATACCATTTGTTGAAAAGACTATTACTTCCAGTGAATGGTCTTGGTCTCCTTGTTGAAAATAAGTTTATCTTAGAAGTGGGGATCTGCTTTTTGTCTGAATCAGATTGTATACTGCTATTTGTATTACAGAAGAATAGCTTCAAGAAAAACATCTTCATGGATATTATTGGACTATAATTCTACAGTCCAATATTCTATATTGGACTATAACCAATGGGAAAATCAGTGGCAAAACCATTTTTAGAAAAACAGTTCTAACCATTTATTTGGTGACTCATTGCAGAAGTTAATTCTGTAGAAGCTGTTGACAATTAGGTATGGACAGAATGAAGATTTGTGCTTCTGACTGTTTTTTCCAAATGCTGTTTTTCCCAAAGCCAAAAAATGAGTATGTCTGAAAACTAACAGTAATGTGATCACAGTCAAAGCTTTGACCCTCAAACAGGGAATATCATGCCTCAGAGTGTATAAGCAGCTCATGTGTAATTTCTACTGACCATGAAATTACAACACAACACAGATCTTTGTCAGCAATGTCATAACTGCTTTAAAAGTAAAGGTCATAATACAGCATACAAGTTGACAAATTACTGAAACCCTTTTGATAAAGATACTCCACAGTACTTTACAAAGATCTGAATATTCATCAAAATGTTGCTATATTCCAATTAGAACCAATAAGGAAAGTTTAAATATGTTACCTAATAATTCCTAGAACCACTTATTATATATTAATACAATTTAATTTGTGTGAATTACATAGTGCAGGGATCACATTTTTATTTTAAGTATTTCAAATTCTTTAACTGTAATTTACAGCAAGGTGAAGTATGAGTTTATTCTCCTTAATCAGAGACCCAGGTAAGTAAATTATTCTATGGAATAATTATGAGCCTTTGAGTGTGTATGTGTGTGTGTGAGTGTTTATATGGATATGATCATGTGCAAAGAAAAACTCAGAAACAAGTAATTAGGTTGGAAACTGCTACTCCTAATGAAGAGTCAAATATTTATTAAGAAAACTTAATGAGTTTTAAAACTAGTATACATTATTTAGACACAACATGGACACAGTTAATAGCTTAAATACTTCTAATTAGCATAATGTATTTACTGAAAATCCACAGAAATAATACTCCTGCCTCCTCTTGGATGAAGTAACCACTTCATTAATCTTAATATCAGTGCTCTCCCACTAGTATGTAGTACTGGTAGTTAATAATAAGAAAAGCAGCACCGCTACCAAAGTGTCTCCCCACGTTAATATGGCAACACTAATTGTTGCCTAGCTCCTAAAATAGTTTGAAGAGAAGAATCAGGTGTTCATTTTTTTCTGTTTTTTTTTTTTTTCCTGAAAGAATGCCTAGTGACAATTCCCAGCAAGAACTGAGTAAAGTCAAGATAACTACTCAATTATTAAAAAGCCTACATTCTGAAGTCTTCTTTCAGCACTGTTATGAAGAAATAATTATTTCCTGTGTTCTATGTCTGAGGTGAAACTTCACACTTTCCCAGCTCTGACATAAAGCCTGTGGCTTCTGATATGAATGCCAACAGTCTTAATAATGAGCTCAAGCCTTGACATTTTAACTGGTCTTCTTAAGTTCTCTCCAGATACTAGAGTTTAGGGACAAAGAAAGTTGAGGTAAACAGATGAGAGAAATTGGGTGACAAACTAGGCCGGCCAACTTAGACCACATTAGTCTTCCTTGCAGTTAGTCATGACCAAATGATCAAGATATGGACAATGAAATATTAAAGAAAATTTCTGATGGGCCTTCTGAAAAGCTTTTGTAAAAGGAATGAATTCAGCTGGCATGCAATTTTCTATCTTTCTGCCTTAACTCTGCCTACTAGTTCCAGGGAAGTAGATATAATGCTTGCAGGATCATCAGTCATCTTGTGGTCATGAGAACAAAGCCCACATGCTAAGAATACAGCAGAAGAGAAAATAAGAAATTAGATCACGGGCACATGCAGTCATCCCGGAGCTCAGCTCCAAATCTCTTATTTACTTAAGGAATTAAACTTCTCTCAGTTTAACCAACTAGAGTTTTATGTATCTAGATCTAAATACAAATTAAAATATACAAGAGATAAGGTGCCTAACCCCAGTATATTTAGAGAATTTAGTTCACAGTTTTTTAGAATAAATCCCACTATACTATCATCTTTGTTCTTGTCTGAAAGTCAAAAATTACTTTATCTGTTGGTCTTGAGACTTAAAAAATCTTATTATATTTACTTGTCAATAAAGGCCCCAACCCGAGGAATAAAACTGTGAAGAAAAACAGCAAATTTAGAACCTGAGTATTGAGGAGGAGTATGAAGGCAAGTGCCCTCTGCTATGGTAAAGTCCCTTAAAGCCAAAGCATAATGTTCTGGCACATGTGGGTGTGTTTGTATTGAGGGCTGTGTGTGTGTGTAATGTAACTGGGAAACACAGAAACAAACATTGACTTGTTTTCTTGTGACTTTATGAACATAAATTTTTAATCAAGGTAATTAATATAATATATAAGTACCTCTTTTTCATGGAAAGGCCCATCCCTTCCATATTAGATCATTTTTCTGGATTTTGGGAGAAGGCATTTTTGTCCCCTTCCTTTGGGATTCACTGCTCCAGTGCCTTTATCCAGAGATTCTAAGTTGATGAGGGGCATAGTACATCACTAACTTGTCTCAAATCAGCACACAGGTGAACTCACATGATTTCTTGTAGCATCATAGAAATACCATAGCTCCCAGTACTAATCATCCATTTATAGTCCCCTGTCTGAATTTCTGATGCCTAATTCTTCCCATAAAAGCCTGAGCCAGACTTGCCTGTGAGTGTCCAGGAGTCTGGTGGAGGTGTGGGTTGACAGCCAGGGGCACTGAATACAACAGTCCTGGGAGCCAAGGGATGCTGACCTAAGTCCTTTTGAAGAAAGTTGCCATTACCCCTACCATAGTTTGGCCTCAGGCCAAACTACAGGGAGGGAGCACAGTCCCACCCATCAGCAGAAAACTGGATTCAAGATTTACTGAGCACAGCCCCACCAACTAGAGCAAAACCCAGTTTATTCCACAGCCAGTCCCTTCCATCAAGAAACTTCCATAAGCCTCTTATCCTCATCCATCAGAGGGCAGACAGAATGAAAACCACAGTTACAGAAAACTAACCAGACTTATCACATGGATCATAGCATTGTCTAACTCAGTGAAACTATGAGCCATGCTGTGTAGGGCCACCCAAGACGGATGGGTCATGGTGGAAAGTTCTGACAAAATGTAGTCCATGGGAGAAGGGAATGGCACACCATTTCAATATGCTTGCCTTGAGAATCCCATGAATAGTATGAAAAGGCAAAAAGATATGGCAATGAAAAATGAACTCCCCAGATTGGTAGGTGCCCAATATGCTACTGAAGAAGAGCAGAGAAATAGCTCCATAAGGGAGGAAGAGGCTGAGCCAAAGCAGAAACAAAGCTCAGTTGTTGATGTGTCTGGTGGTGAAAGTATATGCTATAAAGAACAATATTGCATAGGAACCTGGAATGTTAGGTCCATGAATCAAGGTAAATTGGAAGTGGTCAAACAGGAGATGGCAAGAGTGAACATCAGTATTTTAAGAATCAGTATACTGAAATGGACCAGAATGGGCAAATTTAATTCAGATGACCATTATATGTACTACTGTGGGCAAGAATCCCTAGAAGAAATGGAGTAGCCCTCAAGTCAACAGAAGAGTCTGAAATGTAGTACTTGGGTGCAATCTCAAAAATGACAGAATGATCTCTGTTCATTTCCAAGGCAAACCATTCAGTATCACAGTAATCCAAGTCCATGCCCAAACCACTAATGCAGAAGAAGCTAAACAGATCTGTGAAGACCTACATGACCTTCTAGAACTAACACCCCAAAAAATGTCCTTTTCATCATAGGAGAATGGAATGTAAAAGTAGGAAGTCAAAAGATACCTGGAGTAACAGATAAGTTTGACCTTGGAGTACAAAATGAAGCAGGGCAAGGGCTAACAGAGTTTTGCCAATAGAACGCACTGGTCATAGCAACACCCTCTTCCAACAACACAAGAGACAACTCTACACATGGACATCACCAGATGGTCAATACTGAAATCAGATTGATTATAATCTTTGCAGCCAAAGATGGAGAAGCTACATACAGTCAGCAAAAACAAGACTGGGAGCTGACTGTGGCTCAGATCATGAACTTCGTATTTCCAAATTCAGACTTAAATTGAAGAAAGTAGGGAAAACCACTAGACCATTCAGGTATGACCTAAATCAAATCCCTTATGATTATACAGTGGAAGTGAGAAATAGATTCAAGGGATTAGATCTTATAGACAGAGTGCCTGAAGAACTATGGACAGAGGTTCATAACATTGTACAGGAGGTGGTGATTAAAACCATTCCCAAGAAAAAGAAATGCAAAAAGGCAGAATGGTTGTCTGAGGAGGCCTTACAAATTGCTGAGAAAAGAAAAGAAGCCAAAGCAAAGGAGAAAAGGAAAGATATACCTGTACGTAGGTCAAGAAGCAACAGTTAGAACCAGGCATGGAACAATGGACTGGTTCAAAATTGGGAAAGAAGTATATCAAGGCTGTATATTGTCACCTTGCTTACTTAATGTATATACAGAGAACATCCTGCGAAACATCAGATTGGATTAAGCACAAACTGGAATCAACATTGCCAGGAGAAATATCAATAACCTCAGATATGCAGACGCTACCACCATTATGGCAGAAAGTGAAGAGGAACTAAAGAGCCTCTTAATGAAGGTGAAAAGAGGAGAGTGAAAAAAGTTGGCTAAAATCTCAGCATTCAAAAAATTAAGATCATGGCTTTCAGTTTCATCACTTCATAGCAAATAGATGGGGAAACAATGGAAACAGTGATAGACTTTATTTTCTTGGGCTCCCAAATCACTGCAGATAGTGATTACAGCCATGAAATTAAAATATGCTTGCTCCTTGTGAGAGGGTAACAGGTAGGAAGGCCAAGCAGAGGAAATAGCCTGCAAGTGTCAGACATTTTTATATCTCTTAAGGGGCAGGAGGAAACAAACTAGGGATATTTTTTTCTTCTCTATACAAATTTAAAAGGATGTTTCTCTTAAAATACTGTGTTGCCATAATGACACCTGGTTTCACCTAAAGTTAACTATTCTCAAACCTTGAGTTAACCAATGCATTTTTCTTATGGAAATGTTTGTCTTAAGCTATGTTGATGTACTATGCATTTACCCCAGACTCTGTCTTCAAGTCTGTTCCACCTAATGGCTCAGAACCTACTTGACAAACCAGTATGTTATACTCAGATATTGTTCCCCTAATCTATGTAAACGAAACCATTTGTATGGTAATCTGCCATTCTACAAGATTCAATTTAATCATTTTATGGCCTGGGATGAATCCACTGGTGCCAAGATTATCCCCAAATGTATCTTATGACTGAGGGGCCTGGTGCCATTCTGAGTTTTAAGACATTCCTTAAATAGTGACTCTCTCTCTCTCTCTCTTTATATATATATATATTTATAGTGACTATATAACATTCAGCTGAAGACTAACAGAAGGGTACTCTTTCTGCCCCTTTCTGATGTCTATGTCAGAAGCTTTCTCAATCTCCTTTATACTTTAATAAAACTTTATTACACAAAAGCTCTGAGCGATCAAGCCTCATCTCTGGCCCCAGATTGAATTCTTTTCCTCCGGAGGCCAAGAATCCCGGAGTCTTTTTGTTCAGCAACAACCTTTCACTTGGAAGAAAAGCTATGACAAACCTGGACAGAGTATTAAAAAGCAGAGACATTACTTTGCCGATAAAGGTCCGTCTAGTCACAGTTACGGTTTTTCTAGTAGCCATTTATGTATGTGAGAGTAAGACTGTAAAGAAGGCTTGATTGAAGAATTGATGCTTTTGAATTGTGGTGCTGGAGAAGACTTTTGAGAGTCCCTTGGACCTCAAGGAGATCAAACCAGTCAATCCTAAAGGAAATTGTCCTAAATATTCATTAGAGGGACTGATGTTGAGTTGAAGTTCCAATACTTTGGCTACCTGATATGAAGAGCCAACTCATTAGAAAAGACCCTAATGCTGGGAAAGATTGAGGGCAGGAGGAGAAGGGGACAAGAGATGATGAGATGGTTGGATGGCATCACTGACTCAATGGACATGAATTGAGCCAGCTCCAGGAGATACTGAAGGACAGGGAAGCCTGGCATGCCGTAGTACATGGGGTTGCAAAGAGTCAGACATGACTGAGGGACTGAACAGCAACAAGTTCTGCCAAGTTGTAAAAGGAAGAAAACAAACTAGAACCATGATTTTTAGCCATGTTTGAACATTAGAATTGTTCTTTTAAAAAATGATGTTTGAGACCCCAGTCTTACCTATTAATCAGAATACTGATGCCCTCTCTTTAATTCTGTATATGTTTTCCAGGTGATTTTCATAAGCAGTTGAGGTCAAGAACCACTGAGTCAGAAGCTAGAAAGGTAGTTACAGAAATTCTTGGCCCTGGACTAGAAATATGGGCACAAATAATTAGGGCTTTTGAAATGTTAGGCCACTTACTTTTTAATGAGAGTTACTTGCTGCTTAAAAATCATGCAAGGTACACCCATTTCTTGTAAGGCAAATTCCTAGGTCTGATTTTCCAGCCTCTTCATCCCCCCATAGACAATTTATGATCCAGCCAGTTTATATCATCTTTTGTCTTCTCCACCTCCCTTCCTGACTGTTGGCTCTGGGAGAGGATGAACTGTGGCTTCTCATCTCTGTAGACCTAAGGATAGCCCAATGCCAGACACAAATAAGGGACTCAAAAATAAGCCCAGAATTGTGTGGGTTTGTGTGAGCGTCTCATTTGGTCCATAAGCCAATATGAAATGAGACTCACATGTTTTCATGGAACTTCAATGCATGGATAAAGATTTACTCCTTCAATATTTATTGTGACATTATCGTAAAGCTGATATTGTGCTAAGACCCGAGAACATCCTAAAAGCAGGTGGGAGTTGCCTTAGAGGAACTCAAGTTTCAGTGCGTGCCATTTACAAATACTGAAAAGCATACAAAGAGGTGAGAAAAACATGCTTTGGTTCAGTGTGAGAAACAGTAAATATAGACATTAGATTAAGTATCATTAACTATTATTTCTCATTTATGTTTAATTATCATGCAATACATTAATAAAAATATTGTTAAACACATGTCAGATTGACTTTGTTGTAAGTCATCTGTAAGAACAACACACACCTACATGTTCTTAGGATTTCACTCCCAATGTATCAATACTATGGCTGTTTGCCAACAAACTGATTCAACTACTTGTTCCTGGGGAATCTTCGTAATTTATGTGAAATTTTATCCCTTACTTAAGAAAGAATATTTCAGAGAGGTTAAATAAATAAGTGAAGTATAATAGGGAGAGAGATAGAGGAATTAATGAATTAAATAATGTGGGCATAAAGAACATGGATTTGGAAAGATTGGGAATGGATGGAGGGAGTTATATTAATACATAAATGTATATGTACATGTGAACCCCACTCTACTGTATTTAAAGTATATAACTAACGAGGACCTACAGTATAGCACAGGAAACTCTGCTCAATATTCTGTAATAACGTAAAAGGGAAAAGAATTTGCAAAAGGAGAGATAAGCATGTATATGTATAACTGAATCACTTTTCTGAATGAAAGTAACACAATATTGTTAATCAACTATATTCCAATAGAAAATAAAATAAAGGCATATTTAAACTCATTGTATTAAAAGGCACCCCTTGTACTATTTTAAAAAGACATATTAAAGGAAAATATTTTTCTTCAATCATTAATTACTCATTTTTCCTTCTTTCTAACCAATATATATATGATAACCAGAGCTTACAATGATGTTGACTCTAAGTTACGGGAAAGGGTGGCTAAATATAGAACTAAAATATTAAAACAGATTTAAGAGATGCAGTTCAACATCAGGATTTCTTTGATGAGAAACGTATCTCTTTCAATATAGAATATGTTTTACTTTTCAAAATTATGTCAAATTGTGTAACTCTTTAGGTTTTATATATCATGAATCAAAGTTCTGGAATAAAAGGGGAGTGTAGGGTGAAAAGAACCCTGGGCACCAGAAGCAGAAGAGGACAATCCAAAGACAAATGGACTTTTCTGGACAAAAATCAGATTTCTCCCTGGAGGGAGAGCTGACCTCTCACAGTATAGCCATGGCTACATCAGCCGCTTGCTGCACTTTTGTAGATCAAAATCATGAACCAAATGCCCTGTAATGAACTGCCCCAAGCTGCCACTCTGTACCCTCTCAAGACTGATTTTGATTGAAATGAATTTCTTTAAAAAAGAAAATAGCAATGCCTAAGGCAAACATCTTTGTCACTGCTATTGACAGTATGGCTCTAAAATGTGGGCCTGCTCTGGGTCTGGCATCTTTTGAAACATATAAAAAGAAGAATGGAGTGAACATACAGGTCTCATTTCACCCTGAACAATATAATTTACTCTGTGGGATTCATGAAAGCAAAATTACAAAGAGATGAAGGCTTTGGTTAGCCTGCAAGTCCTGCCTGTCCTTCTCTATGATTGGCTTGCTTTTCATTTTCTGAAATACATCCTAGGGTCTCATAACCAACTTGCTGCCTCAGTTGATATATGCTCTTGTCACTGGGAAGTGTATTTCCAATTCCAAAGTAGAAGCTGGGCACAGAAGTAAAATTACATTCCAAAGCAACACATACATTTGACATGTTGTAAGTCTTTTAGAGACCTGCTTTTCATCCCTTGAGTTAAAATAGAATTAAAGGGAAATATGACCAAAGGCTTATATATAGTAACAAGGAAGTACATGGTGAAACTCTTGTTTTGTTCACAAGATTTATCTTAGGGAAAATAACTCAGCAATTACTTTCTTTTACAATAGAGATCTGTTGCTTTGTAGACAATTGAGCACAAGATAGATTCTGCAATGTATGTTTAATTAATATAGATTTTCTGGCCTAGGCAATAGACTCAACAAGTGCCATCAAGTGACATGGGTCCAGATTTTAGTTTGCCACTTCAAAGAGAATCTACTTTTAAACACAAAGCTTTTTGGGAAACCTGACAGGTACTGCCTCAAGGTTTACATTAACAGTTCATAAGTTATATTGATATTATGTACCTTTGACGTGATGTGATGAAGCACTTTGCCTCGGTGATCTTCTTCCCCCAGATTCATAACCACAGTCTAAAATATCAGATGATTCCCAGTGGAGAGACATTCTTCAAAGAAGCTGAACATTGCTCTTCAAAACTGTCCAGGTCATAAAAGCAAGAAAAACCCTAAAAAACTGTCACAATCAGGAAGAGCCTCAAAGGTCATGAGAATAAATGGAATGTTATAACCTAGCTGGGATCCTGTGGCAGAAAAAGGATGCTGTGTAAAAACTAAGGAAATTGAATAAAGGACAGAGTTAGGTTCATACTGATAGCTTACAGGGAATGGTGTTGGATTTGTGATCTCTGCAGATTTAGCTTCGGGACCAGGGACCAGGCTTGATCACTCAAGAGCTTTTGTGTAACAGAGTTTTATTAAAATATAAAAAGGGGCAGAGAAAGCTTCTGACATAGACATCAGAAAGGGATGGAGAGTGCCCCAATCCCTAGTCTTAGCAAAGAAATTATATACTTTTTAATTGATTATTACAATAAATCAAAAGAATATCTCAAGGTTGTAAAGATCTTACTAGACTCACTCCCACAACATACATTTTAAGACAACAGGATTAGTCAGAAGGCTTTCAGGAAGCAGAAACTTGTTCTCAAGCAGGATGCATTATTGTATAAATGCTCACTGAGGAATGTAGGAAAAAAAGTTTGTCCTTTCCCGTCCTTGAGAATTCCAGACCCCTGTCTCCTCCTCCGGGACCCTGGACTTCTTATCAACCTGCCTAGGGATTGACTCAATACTAATGCATCAGTTCATTTCAGTTACTTAGTTGTGTCCGACTCTTTGTAACCACATGGACTGTAGTACACCAGGCTTCCCTGTCCATCACGAACTCCTGGAGCTTACTCACACTCATGTCCATTGAGTCCGTGATGCCATCCAACCGTCTCATCCTCCGCTGTCCCCTTCTCCTCCCACCTTCAATCAATCCCTGAATCAGGGTCTTTTCAAATGAGTCAGTTCTTTGCATCAGGGGGCCCAAGTATTGGTTAGTTGTAACTAATATACCATATTAATGTAAGATGTTAATAAGAGGGGAACTGAATATAGAATATATGGGAGCGCTCTGTACTATCTTTGCAACTTTTCTCTAAAATCTAAATCTGTTCTAAAATTAAAAAAAAAAAATTAACTGTGATGCTTTTTTGATTTTCCTGTACTAATACTGTATTAATATTGCAAAATTTATTTTACAAATGAGAAAATTTAAAGTCATAGAATCTAAATGGTTTGAACTACATGACTGCACATGGAGATAAAGGAATAAATCCTTGAACTTGGGTCTGCTCATTTTCAAGGGCAAAGCTCTATTGAATGGGTTTAAAGCCTGAGCTGCTTACAAGGGTTTGAACACACATCCTAACAACAGCGTGTCTCATTAACTTCCTTCCTTCAAGTCTTTGTTCATACCTCACCTCCTCCAGTCAGTCTGTTCTGACCACTGTATTTAACACAACATAGATCTTCTGCTTTCTTTATCTGTAACACTTTACATCTTCTTTACTGGTAACACTTTACATCTTCTAACACATCACAGTTTACTAATTTATTATCATGTTGTTTACTATTTATTAGAATATATTATAGGAGATCATAGACTTTTATTATATTCACTGAGCACACAAAATAATGCCTAGCACACAGAAGATTCTTAATAAATGTCTGCTAAGTGATTGAATCAACCTGGCATTTAAGAGGAAAAAGCTTCTGTTCTTTGAGTAAGGTCATTGCATGTTCTCAATTAGCATGAGTCACTCTACAGAGGTGGGAAATTACTTCATTTTTTTTTCAGCCTCTTCATGTTAATTTACTTGTCATAACATGTTTTCATAGTCATCTTTTCTATATCACTTTTTTGTGTGACTTTGACCCTTCATTCCTCTGAGTCTTCTTTCTGAACTCATATTACTCACATTAACTACACAAAAAGAGATAATAGGTGTTGGTGAGGGATGGAAAAAAGATAACCCTTGTACACTGTTAGTGAAAATATTAATAGACACAGTTATTATGGAAAACAGTACATACACTCCTCAAAAATTTTAAAACTGAACTATTATTTCTACTTGTGGACATATATCCAAAAGAAATGAAATCACTGTATTGAAGAAACATCTACCTTATCATGCTCATTGTAATTTTATTCAAAGTCATGATACAGACACATCTTAAGTGTCTGTGAAGTGTCTGTTATCATCATTACAACTTGTGTCCACTGTCATCATTACTGCCACCATAGTTTGGTCTCAGGTCACACAACAGGGAAGGAACACAGCCCAATCCATTAACAGAAAACTGGATTAAAGATTTACTGAGCATGGCCCCACCCATCAGAACAAGACCCTTTTCCCCCCAGTCAGTCTCTCCCATCAGGAAGCTTCCATAAGCCTCTTACACTCATCCATCAGAATGAATGAAAACCACAATCACAGGAACTAATCAAACTGATCACATGGACCCCAGCCTTGTCTAACTCAATGAAACTATGAGCCATAGCCTAAGATCAGATCAGATCAGTAGCTCAGTAGTGTCCGACTCTTTGCAACCCCATGAAGCGCAGCACGCCAGGCCTCCCTGTCCATCACCAACTCCTGGAGGTCACTCAGACTCACATCCATCGAGTCAGTGATGCCATCCAGCCATCTCATCCTCTGTCGTCCCCTTCTCCTCCTGCCCCTAATCCTCCCAGCATCAGAGTCTTTTCCAATGAGTCAACTCTTCGCATGAGGTGGCCAAAGGACTGGAGTTTCAGCTTCAGCATCATTCCTTCCAAAGAAATCCCAGGGCTGATCTCCTTCACAATGGACTGATTGGATCTCCTTGCAGTCCAAGGGACTCTCAAGAGTTTTATCCAACACCACAGTTCAAAAGCATCAATTCTTCGGCATTCAGCCTTCTTCACAGTCTGGCTCAGGTGGTCTGGTATTCCCATCTCTTTCAGAATTTTCCATAGTTTATTGTGGTCCACACAGTCAAAGGCTTTGGCATAGTCAATAAAGCAGAAATACATGTTTTTTTTGGAACTCTCTTGCTCTTTCCATGATCCAGCGGATGTTGGCAATGTGATCTCTGGTTCCTCTGCCTTTTCTAAAACCAGCTTGAACATCAGGAAGTTCACGGTTCACATATTGCTAAAGCCTGGCTTGGACAATTTTGAGCATTACTTTACTAGTGTGTGAGATGAGTGCAATTGTGCAGTAGTTAGAGCATTCATTGGCATTGCCTTTCTTTGGGATTGGAATGAAAACTGACCTTTTCCAGTCCTGTGGCCACTGCTGAGTTTTCCAAATTTGCTGGCATATTGAGTGCAGCACTTTCACAGCATCATCTTTCAGGATTTGGAAGAGCTCCACTGGAATTCCATCACCTCCACTAGCTTTGTTCATAGTGATGCTTTCTAAGGCCCACTTGACTTCACATTCCAGGATGTCTGGCTCTAGGTCAGTGATCACACCATCATGATTATCTGGGTCATGAAGCTCTTTTTTATACAGTTCTTCTATGTATTCTTGCCACCTCTTCTTAATACCTTCTGCTTCTGTTAGGTCCATACAATTTCTGTCCTTTATTGAGCCCATCTTTGCATGAAATGTTCCCTTGGTATCTCTGATTTTCTTGAAGAGATCTCTAGTCTTTCCCATTCTGTTGTTTTCCTCTATTTCTTTGCATTGATTGCTGAAGAAGCCTTTCTTATCTCTTCTTGCTATTCTTTGGAACTCTGCATTCAGATGCTTATATCTTTCCTTTTCTCCTTTGCTTTTCACTTCTCTTCTTTTCTAAAGGGCCACTCAATTTGGATGTGTCATGGTGGAAAGTTCTGACAAAATGTGGTCCACTGGAGAAGGGAATGGCAAACAACTTTAGTATTCTTGCCTTGAGAACTCCATGAACAGTATTAAAAGGCAAAAAGATATGATAATGAAAGATGAATTCCCCAGGTCGGTAGGTGCCCAATATACTACTGAATAAGAGTGGAGAAACAACTCCAGAAGGAGTGAAGACACAGAGCCAAAGTAAAAACAACACCCAGTTATGGATGTGATTAGTGATGGAAGTAAAGCCCGATGCTGTAAAGAGCAATATTGCATAGGAACCTGGAATGTTAGGTCCATGTGCATGTGTGTGTTAGTCACCCAGTTGACTCTTTGTGACCCCATGGACTGTAGCCCACCAGGCTTCTCTGTACATGGAATTCTCCAGGCAAGAATAGTGGATTGCATTGCCATTCCCTTCTCCAGAGGAACTTCCCAACCCCGGGATCAAAGCCTGGTCTCTTGCACCTCAGGCAGATTCTTTACCATTTGAGCTACAGGTAAGTCTAATGAATCAAGGTAAATTGGAAGTGGTCAAACAGGAGAGATGGCAAGAGTAAATACCAAAATTTTAAAATCAGTGAACTAAAATGCACTGAAATGGGTGAATTTAATTCAGATGAACATTATATCTTCTACTGTGGGTAAGAATCCCTTAGAAGAAATGGAGTAGCCCTCATAGTCAATAAAATAGTCCAAAATGCACTACTTGGGTGCAATCTCAAAACGGCAGAATGATCTTTGTTTATTTCCAAGGCAAACCATTCAATATCACAGTATTCCAAGTCTATGCCCCAACCAGTAACACTGAAGAAGCTGAAGTTGAGTGGTTCTATGAAGATCTACAAGACTTTCTAGAACCAACACCCAGTAAAGATGTCCTTTTCACCATAGAGAAAAGGAATGGAATAGTAGGAAGCAAAGAGATACCAGGAGTAACAGGCAAACTTGCCCTTGGAATACAAAATGAAGCAGGGCAAGGGCTAACAGAATTTTGCCAAGAGAATGCACTGGTCATAGCAAACAAACTTCCAACAGGACAAGAGACGACTCTACACAAGGACCTCACCAGATGGTCAATACTGAAATCAGATTGATTATATTCTTTGCAGCCAAAGATGGAGAAGCTACATACAGTCAGCAAAAACAAGACCGGGAGCTGACAGTAGCTCATATCATGAATTTCTTATTGCCAAATTCAGACTTAAATTGAAGAAAGTAGGGAAAACCACTAGACCATTCAGGTTACACCTAAATCAAATCCCTTACAGTTATACAATGGAAGCAACAAATAGATTAAAGGGAATAGATCTGATTGACAGAGTGCCTGAACAACTATGGACAGAGGTTCATGACATTGAACAGGAGGCAGTGATCAAGACCATTCCCAAGAAAAAGAAATGCAAAAAGCCAAAATGGTTGTCTGAGGAGGCCTTACAAATTGCTGAGAAAAGAAGAGAAGCCAAAAGCAAAGGAGAAAAGGAAAGATATACCCATTGGAATGCATTGTTCCAAAGAATAGCAAGGAGAGATAAGAAAGCCTTCCTCAGTGCAAAGAAATAGAGGAAAATGACAGAGGTAAAGACTAGAGAACTCTTCAAGAAAACTAGAGATACCAAGGGAATATTTTCATGCAAAGATGGGTACAATAAAGGACAGAAATGGCATGGAGCTAACAGAAGCAGAAGATATTAAGAAGAGGTGGCAAGAATACATGGAAGAACTATGAAAAAAAGAACTTAATGACTCAAATAACCACAATGGTGTGATCACACACCTAGAGCCTGACATCCTGGAATGTGAAGTCAAATGGACCTTAGGAAGCATCACTACAAATAAAGCTAATGGAAGTGATAGAATTCCAGCTGAGCTATTTTAAACCCTAAAAGATGATGCTGTGAAAGTGCTGCACTCAATATGCCAGCAAATTTGGGAAACTGAGCAGTGGCCATGGGACTGGAAAAGGTCAGTTTTCCCAGTCCCAAAGAAAGGCAATGCTAAGGAATGTTCAAATGACCAACAATTGCATTCATCTCACACACTAACAAAATAATGCTCAAAATTCCCCAAGCCAGGCTTCAGCAGTATGTGAACCATGAACTTTCAGATGTTCAAGCTGGTTTTAGAAAAGGTAGAGTAACAAGAGATCAAATTGCCAACATCCATTGGATTATTGAAAAAGCAAGAGAGTTCCAAAAAAACATCTATTTCTGCTTCATTGACTATGCTAAAGCCTTTGATTGTGTTCAGTTCAGTTCTGTTCTGTTGCTCAGTCATGTCCGACTCTTTGTAACCCCATGAATCGCAGCACACCAGGCCTCCCTGTCCATCACCTACTCCCGGAGTTCACTCAACCTCATGTCCATCGAGTCGGTGATGCCATCCAGCCATCTCATCTTCTGTCATCCCCTTCTCCTCCTGCCCTCAATCCCTCCCAGCATCAGAGTCTTTTCCAATGAGTCAACTCTTCGCATGAGGTGGCCAAAGTACTGGAGTTTCAGCTTTAGCATCATTCCTTCCAAAGAACACCCAGGACCGATCTCCTTTAGAATGGATCACAACAAACTGTGGAAAATTCTTCAAGAGATGGGAATACCAGAGCACTTTACCAGCCTCCTGAGAAATATGTGTGCAGGTCAACAAGCACCAGTTTGAACTGGACAAGGGCTGGTTCCAAATCAGGAAAGGAGTACATCAAAGCTATATGTTGTCACCCTGCTTATTTAACTTATATGCAGAGTGCATCATGCAAAAATGCCAGGCTGGACAAAGCACACTGGAATCAAGATCACCAGGAGAAATATCAGTAACCTCAAATATGCAGATGACACTACCCTTATTGCAGAAAGCAAAGAAGAACTAAAGAGCCTCTTGATGAAGTAAAAGAGGAGAGTGAAAAGGTTGACTTAACATTCAATGTTAAAAAAACTAAGATCATGGCATCCAGTCCCATCACATTATGGCAAATAGATGGGGAAACAATTGAAACAATGAGAGACTTTATTTTGGGGCTCCAAAATCACTGCAGTTGGTGACTGCAACCATGAAATTAAAAGACACTTGCTCCTTGGAAGAAAATCTATGACCAACCTCGACATCACATTAAAAAGCAGAGATATTATTATGCCAACAAATGTCCATCTAGTCAAAGCTAGGGTTTTTTCAGAAGTCATGTATGATGTGAGAATTGAACTATAAAGAAAGCTGCACACCAAGGAATTGATGCTTTTGAACTGTAGTGTTGGAGAAGACATTTAAGAGTCCCTTGGACTGCAAGGAGATCCAACCAGTCAATCCTAAAGTAAATCAATCCTGAATATTCATTGGAAGGACTGATGCTGAAGCTGAAACTCCAATACTTTGGCCACCTGATGTGAAGAACTGATTGATTGGAAAAGACTCTGATGCTGGAAAGATTGAAGGCAGGAGTAGAAGGGGACAACAGAAGGTAAGATGATTGGATGGCATCACCAAGTCTATGGACATGAGCTTGAGCAAGCTCCAGGGGTTGGTAATGGACAAGGAAACCTGGAATGCTGCAGTCTATTGGTCACAAAGAGTTGGATACGACTGAACAACCAAACTGAACTGATATCTAAATTCAACTGCAAAATAAAACTAACTGTAGTGTCAGTAGTCATTGATATGCAATTGTATCAGTTTATTCTGTGTTATTTTGAAATATATTTCTATAATACTATTCTTAATTTTTATGTAACTTGTAAAATTAAGAAAGCAGATCTTACTTTTTACTATGCATTTTCCTAAATATTTATATGTGGGAACTGATGCTATCACAGGATTACTAAGGAAGCCTAAAAGGGCCTCCTTCTTTTCTTTCATTCTTATTGCATTGCCTGTCTCCTGCTGTTGAACATTTCACAGCAAAATGTAAGCCATTGTTATATCCATTTTCCCTTGGAAAAAAACCATATATATTAAAAAACCATACATGAGTGTGATCAACTATCTTACATAAATTATATGTCTAAAGGGATTAGCTAGTATTTGTGCCATGCATTATCTATGATATTCATTATTTCTGTAGTTGAAAAGTTTGGGTTTGGTCACACCTGATTTCACCTGATCAGAGAACTTTTATGGAAGCTGTTGCATTTATATGCAACCATAAAATTTCATATTTCAGAAACTAAATTTTCATGAGGTTTCTGTATCTCCCCTCTAGTGTAGTCAGCTCAGTGTGTTTTCAAAGCCACTTCATATAAAATGAGGCTATTTTGAATACAAGACATAGCTAAAGTTGTAAACCCCCAAGACTATTTGTTATCAATATAAAAAATAGAACCTAATGATCTATAAGATCTTTTTCAATTACACTCTCCACTTTCATGCATTCAACAACTGGTTTTTGAGAAATTACTATACAAGAGATTTTGTGTATATATATACACAAAAGATTTTTTTAAAGCACTGTGGAAGCTATGTAGGTGAAACAAGAACATTGTCCTTGGGTTGCATACATGCCAAATTCCAACAGATAAAGCCAAATAGAGAGCAATACACCATTCAAAAGAACATAATAAAGTACAATATCAGGATATCTCATCAGAGAGAGGAAGAAGTAAAAGACACCTGCTGGAGGAATTCCAGTAAGATCCTGAAAGAGAGATAGCATAGAATCAGACTAATTGTGGTATAGAAAGTTAGTGGAGATGCATTTTCATGAAAAAGGTACTTGTTATATGTAAACACTTGGGTGAAAATTAGGAGTATACATCCCAAGTGAGGAATGTATGTACAAGAGGAGAATGGGTAATTAAGCACACCATGAAAAATATTAACATTTAAGGCAATGATGAAAAAAATGGACACTAGTAATTAAGCCAAATTAGAAGCAAAACCAAAAAATATTAGTCTCCTATAAATCAAAGGAGGAAAGAATATAAAGAATGAGATCAGCAATGTTGGATTCTGGAGAGGGATCTATTTAGTGAGCAGTGAAATGAACCACTGGATTAACGATTTTTAGTTCACTGGTGATCTTATTAAGGTTGATTTCAAAATGAAGAAAAAATAAATTGAAATGAGTTAAAGCAGAGGAAGCTAAAGTAGTGGAAAATAATTAGAGTCTTGGCTTATATAGTGTATCAGAGAAGGAAAAGAAGAACAGATGGTAGTTTGAGTGCAAGGCAAGTTTGGGTAAGCCTTTTAAGGATGAAGGCAGTGCTAACACCATATAGACAGAAAGAATGGAATCATAGAAAAGGAAAAAATGAAGACACAAGATTAAAGTAACTTTTGAATCAACGACCAAGGAAATTGAGAGGGGTGACAGTACGTAGGTGGAGTTAGCACTTTGAAGAAGGTAACACAGGACTTCCCCTGAAATGAAAGTGTAATTCATGTGCTTTTAGGGGAGGGGTAGGGCAGGCAATTCACAGTCTCAGGCAGATTATATCCATCTATCTATGAAGAAAAATACAAGGCCCTCCTTTTTTAAAGAAAGAAGGAGGGCTATAGAACTTTAATAAAGTGATAATCTACAGCATGTCTGAACTTTTTCTGTAATCATTTGGAACCAATAGAAGTGATATTGCTGTTGTTATTTAGTTGTTCAGTCATGTCTGAGTCTTTGAGGCTCCATGGACTGTAGCCCACCAGGCTCCTCTCTCCATGGGTTTTTCCAGGCCAGAATACTGGAGTGGGTTGCCATTTCCTTCTCCAGGGGATCTTCTCTACCCAAGGATTGAACTCATGTCTCCTGCACTGGCAAGCATATTCTTTACCAGTGAGCCCCTGGGGACGCACTATGTATAAGACAGGTAACTAATGAGAACCTCTGGGTATAGCTCAGGGAACGCTACTCAGTGCTCTGTGGGGAGCTAAATGGGAAGGAAATCCCAAAAGGAGGGAATATTAGTGTACTTATAGATGATTCACTTTGCTGTACAGTAGAGACTAACACAACATTGCAAAGCAACTGTACAGAAATAAAGTGTGGTGAAATGAAAGCTGCTCAGTTGTGTCTGACTCTTTGTGCCCTGATGGACTATATGGTCCATGGAATTCTCCAGGCCAAAATACTGGAGTGGGTAGTCTTTCCCCTCTCCAGGAGATCTTCCCAACTCAGGGATTGAACCCAGGTCCCCCACATTGCAAGCAGATTCTCTACCAGCTGAGCCACAAGGGAAGCCCAAGAGTACTAGAGTGGGTAGCCTATCCCTTCTCCAGCAGATCTTCCTGACCTAGGCATCAAACTGGGGTTTCCTGCATTGCAGGCCATTCTTTACCAACTTAACACAGGGAACTTAACTTAATCAGGGAAACACATACTGCAATAAAACTAATTTTTTAAAAAGAACTGTTCTTTTTAAAAAAAAAAAAACTTAAAAAAACTTGTTCTTTAAAAAAAAACTTTTTTAAAAAAAGAACTTAAAAAAGAACTTAACTCAGTATGAGGTAGTATGAATTAAAAAATTTAAATGAAGAGTAGTAGACAAGTTAGAAAACTACTGAAATTTTTCATGCAAAATGCAGTGAGTGTTTTATTTGGAAGCATTAGTATTAACAGTAAGAAGGAGCAAAAGCAAAACATAGCATTTAGCAATTATTTTCTTATGCAAATTTTTACACCTAATATTTATTTTCATTGTCAGTCTGAGTTGATAGAATAAGTTTTGTATAGCCTATCCCACAAATAAAAAAAGATTAGAGAAAATATATAACTCTCTAACACCAAATTGATTGTCAGCCAGAGTGAGGAGAAAGTTATTTTCTCTCCATAATATCATTAAGCTACATTAAAGTCACTACCTCCAATCCAGTAATCTAGTGTGACACTTTTTTCACTCTTCTTTTCTATATTCAACCACTAAAATCTGTAGGTTTTATTTTCTTCACATGACCCCAGTTTTCCCTTCCTCCACTTCCCCACACTCTTGTTTTAATTTAGATCCTTATCATATCCAATCAGAACAGTAAAAGAGGCAACAAGTGATTTCCAGATCTTTCATTGCACCCTTCCCCATGAAAATCTTGTCATAACACTTTGCTCTTTGTAGAAGATAAATTAAAATTTGACTTTTTGCGTGAATCTTAATGCATACTACTAGATGACAATGGCAACCCACTCCAGTGTTCTTGCCTGGAGAATCCCAGGGACAGAGGAGCCTGGTGGGCTGCTGTCTATGGGGTCGCACAGAGTTGGACATGACTGAAGCGACTTAGCAGCAGCAACAGCAGATGATAACTTGTTTTCTGACTTACTTTATTTTCCATAAGACTGTGTTCAGGGTCTATTGATCCACTCCTATATCCACATTTATAATGCTTTTCTCTACCTTATATAGTAAAGTTAGAGACTTAAGCAAAAGATCCAATGCTCTTGATTAATTTGGACTACTGTTCATAAGTTTTAAAAATCTAGGTGATCAATTCAGGCAAGATTTCCTTTTAAAATTATGGAAATTTTTATTATTTTTGTTTCTTTTTTTCTTGTGACATAATTGGTCTTTATGACCTCTGTAGTGCCCAGATAGAAAATGCAGAGTTTTCAGTAAGCTTTAAAATAATATTTTTTGTAATTAGCAATAAATTCCTGAGCCGGTCAATTGAATGATCATAAAGATTTTAATGGATTTCCCTGGTGGCTTAGGTGGTAACGAATCTGCCTGCAATATGGAGACCCAGATTTGATCCCTGGTTTGGTGAGATCCCCTGGAGAAGGGAGCAACTAACCACTTCAGTATTCTTGCCTTGAGAATTCCATGGACAGAGGAGCCTGGAGGCTACAGTCCATGGGGGTGCAGAGTCAGACGCGACTGAGTGACTAACACAACAAAAATTGCTTGAAAGTCTCATGCTAAGCTTGTGCTTATCCTAGCAGGCAAAGGTATGATTTTCTAATTCCAAGTCTAAATGACATTGGAATGATAAGCCAATTAATAATAGAAAGAACTGTCTGTTCCTTCTATTAATAATACTGTCAACTTCTTTGATAGGTATATGAAGAAGGATATTGAGATGTATTTGTTTTAAATGAAGTGTTTCTCTTCGGTGAACACATTTCTAACTTGTAGCTTCTAAAGGATCACCCAGTGCAATTTTATCTGATGTAGATCTGAGATATGTCCATTAACAACTAAATGAAAAAACTTTATGGTCCTTGCCACAAAGCATTAATGTGATTCAAACAAAGAAATCTTGATAGTCCTTGCAGTTTTTGTGAAAGATTTTCCCCTTTATGACCTTTGCTAGCATATTTGAGTAACAAAATTGAAAAAGATTAAAAATAATAATTTTTCCAATTGGTAGAGTTTCTAAATTAACTTGATGGAAGCAACATCAGCATATTTGTGGGACATCAATTTTCACTGCTTCATTCCCTCTTAATTGATGAAAATTCCTGAGATGACACAGAGAACCCTCTGTATTCCAGCTACAGATATTTCCATTAAATTAGTCTTACCTATGCTCCCTCAAAGAACAATAAATGCATTATCATAGCTAAAGTGATCCAGTGCTACAAATAGAAAAATAGAAAAATCTCATTTACCATTTCTTTGGTCACAGTCTTTAAATTGAAATCAAAAGTCACTCATGCTTCTGTCAAATCAGTCGGAACTGGTTTGAAAGCTCAAACTGAAGTTCAAATACTCAACAAATCAAAGGCTAAATGAACTGTCTGAAAGTCTAACAGAGTGTGATGAAAAGCAGTGTAATTTTTCATGTAAGTCAGTCAAGTTACCTCTACATAATATGTTGCAACTGCTATAGTGCTTTATATTATAATTCCACTCTTGCTTGGTAACTACAGAATGTTTCATGGCACCCTTAATAGTAACAGAACTTAGAGAAAAAGCAAATCTCCAGTGTGCATAAATATATGTGCCTTTAAATGTATCCTATAATATTTTTTTTCAAGCTGGTTTTATTTTTATTTTTTTCTTTTTTTAAAATTTTATTGTAAAGTTAAATAAAATAAAATTAAGTTAAAAAAAGAAGCATAACTAGGGTTTTCTAACTATGTAAATATTAGTTAGAAAACCCTAGTTATGCTTTTTTTTATTTAATTTTATTTTATTTAACTTTACAATATTGTATTGGTTTTGCCACATATCAAAATGAATCTGCCACAGGTATACATGTGTTCCCCATCCTGAACCCTCCTCCCTCCTCACTCCCCATACCATCCCTTTGGGTCGTCCCAGTGCACCAGCCCCAGGTATCCAGTATCAGGCATTGAACCTGGATTGGCGATTCGTTTCATATATGATATTATACATATTTTAATGCCATTCTCCCAAATCATCTCACCCTCTCCCTCACCCAGAGTCCAAAAGACTGTTCTATACATCAGTGTCTCTTTTGCTGTCTTGTAAACAGGGTTATTGTTACCATGCTTCTATTAAAATTTCTCAGGAATTTTCTTAGTGTGATAGATCTATGATATTTGGTTTGTATTGTTGCTTTGCTGTATTTCAAAATACTTCATGTGGCTCGTAAGAGTCATTCAGCACTCCTAACTATCCAGTAATCTTGCATGAGTTTAAATCTTATATAGTTCTCTTACTATCTGGATAGGGAGACGTTCACATATAGGACTAAGTAGGTTATGGCTTTATATATATATATATATATATAATTTTTTTTTTCAAACAGGAATTTTGTGCATATTCTGTAACAACTCATTTTAGGAAGAACAATATATAAATAAGCAAAGAAAGTGCTCAAAGTCTCATGTCCTAATTACTCAGAGTCCATTAGAGTCTCCTGAGTTTATCAATATACTTCTTTAGGGACACATAACCAACTAAGTACAGGAGTTCTGATGTAATCTGACCAAAGAAGAATAAGATGAAATGCTTTTCTGTTTA
Source organism: Tragelaphus eurycerus (assembly GCA_935064755.1). Taxonomy (NCBI): domain Eukaryota; kingdom Metazoa; phylum Chordata; class Mammalia; order Artiodactyla; family Bovidae; genus Tragelaphus; species Tragelaphus eurycerus. Next base: position 12,552,843 of record CAKXYN010000016.1, read on the forward strand.
GTGTAATACTTTCAATGCAGTCTAAACTTTATGACAGTATTATTTTTATTAGCAGCTGAATAGAATTCTTTATGCATATATACTACAATCTTACCTTAGAAAAATTAATTTTTAATTCAAGCTATCCTTTGATATATATATATATATATATATATCAGATCAGATGCTCAGTCGTGTCCGACTCTTTGCGACCCCATGAACCGCAGCACGCCAGGCCTCCCTGTCCATCACCAGCTCCTGGAGGTCACTCAGACTCGCACCCATCGAGTCAGTGATGCCATCCAGCCATCTCATCCTCTGTCGTCCCCTTCTCCTCCTGCCCTCAATCCCTCCCAGCATCAGAGTCTTCTCCAATGAGTCAACTCTTCGCATGAGGTGGCCAAAATACTGGAGTTTCAGCTTTAGCATCATTCCTTCCAAAGAAATTCCAGGATTGATCTCCTTCAGAATGGACTGGTTGGATCTTCTTGCAGTCCAAGGGACTCTCAAGAGTCTTCTCCAACACCACAGTTCAAAAGCATCAATTCTTCGGCGCTCAGCCTTCTTCACAGTCCAGCTCTCACATCCATACATGACCACAGGAAAGACCATAGCCTTGACTAGGTGAACCTTTGTTGGCAAAGTAATGTCTCTGCTTTTGAATATGCTATCTAGGTTGGTCATAACTTTCCTTCCAAGGAGTAAGCGTCTTTTAATTTCATGGCTGCAGTCACCATCTGCAGTGATTTTGGAGCCCAGAAAAATAAAGTCTGACACTGTTTCCACTGTTTCTCCATCTATTTCCCATGTAGTGATGGGATCAGATGCCATGATCTTCGTTTTCTGAATGTTGAGCTTTAAGCCAACCTTTTCACTCTCCACTTTCACTTTCATCAAGAGGCTTTTTAGCCCCTCTTCACTTTCTGCCATAAGAGTGGTGTCAAAAAGAAATAGAGGAAAACAACAGAATGGGAAAGACTAGGGATCTCTTCAAGAAAATCAGAGATACCAAAGGAATATTTCATGCAAAGATGGGCACGATAAAGGACAGAGATGGTATGGACCTAACAGAAGCAGAAGATATTAAGAAGAGGTGGCAAGAATACACAGAAGAACTGTACAAAAAAGAACTTCACGACCGAGATAATCATGATGATGTGATCACTGACCTAGAGCCAGACATCTTGGAATGTGAAGTCAAATGGGCCTTAGAAAGCATCACTACGAACAAAGCTAGTGGAGGTGATGGAATTCCAGTGGAGCTATTCCAAATCCTGAAAGATGATGCTGTGAAAGTGCTCACTCAATATGCCAGCAAATTTGGAAAACTCAGCAGTGGCCACAAGATTGGAAAAGGTCAGTTTTCATCCCAATCCCAAAGAAAGGCAATGCCAAAGAGTGCTCAAACTACCGCACAATTGCACTCATCTCACACGCTGGTAAAGTAATGCCCAAAATTCTCCAAGCCAGGCTTCAGCAATATGTGAACCGTGAACTTCCTGATGTTCAAGCTGGTTTTAGAAAAGGCAGAGGAACTAGAGATCAAATTGCCAACATCCGCTGGATCATGGAGAAAGCAAGAGAGTTCCAGAAAAACATCTATTTCTGCTTTATTGACTATGCCAAAGCCTTTGACTGTGTAGATCACAATAAACTATGGAAAATTCTGAAAGAGATGGGAATACCAGACCACCTGATCTGCCTCTTGAGAAATCTGTATGCAGGTCAGGAAGCAACAGTTAGAACTGGTCATGGAACAACAGACTGGTTCCAAATAGGAAAAGGAGTATGTCAAGGCTGCATATTGTCACCATGTTTATTTAACTTATATGCAGAGTACATCATGAGAAATGCTGGACTGGAAGAAACACAAGTTGGAATCAAGATTGCTGGGAGAAATATCTATATATCTATATATTATATATCTATATATAGAATATATATATATGACTCTTGTATCTAAATGTATGAATTTATTTGTCTCTACTTAATTTATGGATTTGTTTCTCTCTACTTAACTACCTATTCATAAATTTTTATAAATGCTAGCCTGGCAAAGCTATAACATGAACTATTGAGTAAGACAAATCTCGGATAAATTATTTCCTCTGCAACCAGGTGTGCCATTTGATTTTCATATGTCTTTTTAAAAAATCAAGAAAAATTTTGTCTATTTTGGGTAATTATATTACCAGTGAGATACAGTGTATTAAGGTGCCTAGTCAGCACACAGTGCGTGCGTGCTAAGTTGCTTCAGTCGTGTCCAATTCTGTGCAACTCTGTGGACTGTAGCCCACCAGGCTCCTCTGTCAATGGGATTCTCCAGGAAAGAATGTTGTTATGCCCTCCTCCAGGGGATGGAACCTGCAGTCTTCTGCATTGGCAGGTGGGTTCTTTACCCCTAGCGCCACCTGGGAAGCCCAGCCAACATGTAATTACTCTAAAATGTAGTGATTAAAATTATGATTTGCTATTTCTGCTCAGTAGTTTTGGAAACTTGATTCTGTCATCTTGCATATTAGATGCCCAACTCTACCCCGAATGTCACAACTGTGCTTTATTTTGCTCTGCAGTAAAATTATTGATACAAATGTTAAGGAAAAACAGTGACAAGGTAGAGAGCATGATACAATAAACACTTCATTTTATACTGAAATATATTCATTAATAAATAATCACCACATAAATATTCAACCATCTATGGATCAGTAATGTGTGGTATTTAATCCTGTAAATAATCACAAGGTATCAGAAGGCATTTTGTGAGACACTCTGCTTAAATGCACACAAACATGTATGTACAAATATACACAAGCAACAAACATGGCATATCCATATCAATTTTAAGATAAAGTTGATATCATGTCATTCTAACAAGCCTTATCAGGTGAACCTATGGTAATTCTTGGTTATTTGACAATTTTGCCACTAATTATGCACATAAAATTTTGTTAGCTAGTTCTTCAATATATTTCTTCACTTCTGTTATCCACTATTTTTTTTTATCTTTTTGAAAATTAAAAGAATATTTTCTTATCTGATTTCTGTTATGATTATTTGAGTTCATCTGTGATCATATCTTTTATGTCTATTCTCTAGTAGAATTTAAAAACCATTCTTCATTTTAAAAAAATTTCCCTCACTCTATTAATATTGCCTTTATTGGTGCAATGGAGGGAAAAAAAGAAATTCTCAGGATTTAAAGGAGCAGATAATTTGGTATGTGGTGATTGATTAAATGTATATTGCCAGGGTCCAGCCCCGGTTGGATCCAGGGATTCCCTCAGGATGATGGTGTCGGCGATTAAGGGATAGCAAAGGCTGAGAGATTTATTAGATGCTCAGTAATAACTGGTTTACACGGGAAATCAATAAAGTTCGTGACACCAAACTTGTTCTGACCACGGAGGCCGCAGGCGCCCTTTCAAATAGCGGAAGGTGCCCCACCTTAGGCACCTTCTTGAGTGGGTCTTAGAAGCCTAGGCAAATAAGTGGTCACAGAGGACCCCCACGTTCCAAATTATTTTGGCATGAAGGAAGAACAGAAGAGAAAAGGAGGAAAAGGAAACAAAAAAGAATGACACGGGGAGACCAAGCTTCTGTGAGCAAGGCCTGTAGCTTTATTTTCAACAGGGGTTTTTATACACTAAGTTGCACATAGAGGATAATAGGGGGTGTGAAATCATACAAAGTCAGCAGTTTTTGATCCTTATCAAAAACCAGGGTTTCTTTCCTGCAAATTTATCGTATACAAATGGTTTAGGTGATTTACATCATCTTCTGGCCAGAAGGCCTATTAACATTTTATGACTCTTGACAAAGGTTTGTCAATCCATAAGACTTATTTTCTCTAAGAGTATTTATTTTAAGGTTTGGCGCCATCCTCTGAAGGTGTTAGATGAGGTTGCATTCCTATAGGGCAGAGGTGCAGTGGGTTTACAACAAAGGAAAGAATTTATTACCTTAAGGGTCTAAAGTTGCTAACACCAAGGCCACTACTTATTTTTCTACATACCAACTAAATTAATGCACATTCAAGGATACAATACAGGGGATGTGGAAACTTGGCAGCAAGCATTGGCTCATCAATGAAATCTTTTACTAGTTTTATTCTGACAGTTTCTAACTCTCTGAGAGGCTCTAAGCTATTTGAATATCTTAAGCTTCCCATGCCTCTCACGGCTGAGAGACTGTAAACAATCGTATGCATAGCTATAGGAGTCTGGGTAAACTTGTCAGGCGAGTTAGAGTGGTATATGAGGGGTTTGGATTTAAACATTCCTAATGCCCAGGAACTTATTAACTGGAGCTGTAAGCTAACTCTTTATCAGAGAGAGCAAGATGGTGGTGGGGGACAGCCCCCAGTAAAGTCAGGGGTGAGAGCACAAAGCAATAACACAGGCAGACTCTGGTTTTTTGAGGGTAGATGCTCAAGAATATCCAGGGGGACTTGTGAGGCTAGATCCCGCCTTTGCGTATGCTGAGCCTCCTTCCTCATGACCTTTGCCATGGGGGGAGTTCCTCTCGCCGGCTCCTGGCAGTATATTATGGCCACAATATGCAAAACTCAAGTATATTTCTATTATATTTTAAAATAATATAGATTAGCACCTATTGAAGACAAATATTCATTACAGTGAACTGTCTGCATGTATTATTTTGACAGTGGTCAAAATGTATTAGTGAAAAATTTTGCAAACTTCTACAGGTATAATTGCAAAAGGTGTTAAAGTTGTTAGTAAAAACTATTATTTTGTATTACCTTAATTGATAAAACACACTTCCCATTAAGCAGATGTTTCCCTAGACCTAGCTCTCATTTTTTGGATGATTAAGATTGCACCTTGTCTTTATGTTTTGTCCCCTCTCACTTGAAAATCCCCCCTACAACGTCCCTCCCCATCCTACCCCTTAGGTTGTTACCAAGCCCCAGTTTGAATTCCCTGAGTCATACAGAAAATTCCCATTGGCTATCTATTTTACATATGGTAATATATGTTTCCATGTTACTCTCTTGGTACATCTCAACCTCTTCTTCTTCCGCCTCACAGCCAAGTCCGGAACTCTGTTCTGTATGTCTGAGGATCACATCTTGTCTTAATGGCTTAAATTGTCTCAGTATTGGTAATGGCAGCTTACATGTTTCTGTGAATAGCACAAAATACATATATATATATACACAATGTAAAAGCCTTCTTAAGTGAACAACGCAAAGAAATAGAGGGAAACAATAGAATGGGAAAGACTAGAGATCTCTTCAAGAAAATTAATGATACCAAGAGAACATTTCATGCAAAACGGGCAAAATAGAGGACAGAAACAGGTTGGACCTAACAGAAGCAGAAGATATTAAGAGGTAGCAAGAATACACAGAAGAACTACACAAAATATGTCTCAATGACCTGGCTGACCACAATAGTGTGATTACTCACCTAGAGTCAGACATTCTGGAGTGGGATGTGTTACTACAAATGAAGCTAGAAGAGGTGATGAAATTCCAGCTGAGCTATTTCAAATCCTGAAAGATGATGCTAAGTGCTTTTAGATGGTTAGATCAGTCAGGCATCACTGACTCAATGGACCATGAGTTTGAGCAAACTCTGGGAAATAGTGAAGGACAGGGAAGTCTGGTGTGCTGCAGTCCATGGGGGTCACAGAGTTGAACATGACTGTGTGACTAAATAACAATACAATGTATATTTATGTGTGTGTTTAATGCATTACCAAAGCTTTTTTAATATTTAGGCTTTATTCTTTATTCATTTTTGCACATGTGCCAATATACCCTTGAAAGAAAACATTAAAAAAATATAATAGGAGAACTTTAGCAATTAAATTTCAGAAAGTGGAGGGAAAATAAGAACAACCTAAGATACTTCCATAGTATCTCTCAATGGAAATTACAACAAAATTTAATTATCCCAAAATTATGGGGAAAAAAGTTTACCAGCTTTACTACTCAATGTTAGTAAGTTTTAAAACTCAATATTTTGCTGTATGTTTTCGCAAGGTTTACTTAGGATATTCTGAGCATTTACCTAGCTGAGTATATAGGTAGAAACACTGGATCAGGACAATGAAGTGAAGTGAAATGAAGTCGCTCAGTTCTGTCTAACTCTTTGCGACCCCACGGACTGTAGCCCATCAGGCTCCTCCATCCATGGAATTTTCCAGGCAAGAGTAATGAAGTGGGTTGCCATTTCCTTCTCCAGGGGATCTTCCTGATCCAGGGATTGAACCCATGTCTCCCGCACTGCAGGCAGATGCTTAACTGTCTGAGCCACCAGGGAAGATCAGGACAATGCAAGCTCTCTAATTGCTACACAGGGGACTCCCCAAGTTTTTCCAAGACCTAAATAACATACACTAAGCCCAGTGCTCTCTGCTCTGATTTGAACCAGTAGACAATTCCCAAGCTTTGAATTCAGCTTCTTAGAAATCATGATTGCAGGAAAGTCCTGCACCACATAAGAGTGAAATATGAGAAGGAGGAAATGGAGTAGTGTCATCAAGATGATGAGACAGAAATTTCTCATGCTTGTGCCTTTATAGGAACATTATTTTCATGACCATCCACATATGAGAATACTTTTGCAATAGGTAAAGACTACAGGTGAAAGAAGACAACTAAATGCAGCACAGAAATAAAAATTTTTAAAAAATGCAGTAATGACTATAGACAGGAGGTGTTATATCACCCTCCTGCACCCTCTCCCAAGTCTGGGCAGCCCAGCACCTCTGAGAGACACTTTCCTTTTGGCAGAAGGAGGGTGAACTGAGCACCTGACCTCACCTCACTACCAGGCCAACCAACTTGGCCTCAGGTACCTATGACCTCAGGCTCCTGACTGACCCCAGACTCCAAATTGGCAGTTGTGACCCCAGCCTATGTGCCAGTCCCTGCAGATGCAGCTCAGGTTACAGTCCAGCAAAAACTGGTCCTCATGGCTTTCAAAATCCAAGCTGGTACCTGTGAATCCAGGTACCACACTGGCACCCATGAACCCAGGATCCAGACCCAAATCAGCACTCACAGACAAACTCCAGGCCAGCACCCTTGGTTTTGGGCCCCAGGTCCACTCCAGTGCCAGATTTGCTTATGGCCATTGGCTTCAGGTGGTGAAGCGATCATGAGGCAATACCCCACATCCAAGGGCAGAGAAGCCCCAGCAAGACGTTAAGTGCTAGAGCAGCTGTGAGATACCCCACATCCAAGGGCAGAGAAGCCCCAGCAAGACAGTAGGAGGGGTTAATTTGCATTTAGAATCAAACCCCATTCCCGACAGAGACACTTAGAGGGCTCAAACAAACCTTCTGTGCACCAGGACCCAGAGACCCCACAGAGACTGAGACAGAACTGTGTTTGAGTGTCTCCTGTGGAGGTATGGGTCAGCAGTGGACTGTCATAGGGGCAGGGGCTATGGGTTCAGCAGACTTGGATATAGCATAAGCCCTCTTGGTCACCATAAACCCCACCATAGAGCTTCCAGAACTTACAGAGGACTTGAGACACTTGGAGGGCACAAACAGAAACTTGTGCACACTAGGACCCAGGAGAAAGAGGCAGTGACCACACAAGAGACTGACCAATCTTGCTCAGAAGTGTCAAGGAGTCTCTGGGTCAGTGGCAGCCTAATGCAGGGTTAGGGGTATGGAGTGTAGCAGTGCGTGCGTGGGATCTTTTGAAGGAGGTCTCCATTATCTTTATTACCTCCACCATAGATTCAGTCCAGTTCAGTTGCTCAGTCTATCCAACTGTTTGTGACCCCATGAATCACAGCACGCCAGGCCTCCCTGTCCATCACCATCTCCTGGAGATCACTCAAATTCACATCGATCGAGTCGGTGATGCCATCCAGCCATCTCATCCTCTGTTGTCCCCTTCTCCTCCTGCCCCCAATACCTTCCAGCATCAGAGTCTTTTCCAATGAGTCAACTCTTTGCATGAGAAGGCCAGAGTACTGGAGTTTCAGCTTTAGCATCATTCCTTCCAAAGAACACCCAGGGCTGATCTCCTTTAGAACAGACTGGTTGGATCTCCTTGCAGTCCAAGGGACTCTCAGGAGTCTTCTCCAACACCACAGTTCAAAAGCATCAGTTCTTCAGTGCTCAGCTTTCTTCACAGTCCAACTCTCACATCCAAACATGACCACTGGAAAAACCATAGCTTTGACTAGATGGACCTTTGTTGGCAAAGTAATTTCTCTGCTTTTGAATATGCTATCTAGGTTGGTCATAACTTTCCTTCCAAGAAGTAAGCGTCTTTTAATTTCATGGCTGCAGTCACAATCTGCAGTGATTTTGGAGCCCCCAAAATAAATTCTGACACTGTTTCCACTGTTTCCCCATCTATTTCCCATGAAGTGATGGGACCAGATGCCATGATCTTCATTTTCTGAATGCTGAGCTTTAAGCCAACATTTTCACTCTCCTCTTTCACTTTCATCAAGAGGCTTTTTAGTTCCTCTTCACTGTCTGCCATAAGGGTGGTGTCATCTGCATATCTGAGATTATTGATATTTCTCCTGGCAATCTTGATTCCAACTTGTGTTTCTTCCACCAGTGTTTCTCATGATGTACTCTGCATATAAGTTAAATAAGCAGGGTGACAATATACAGCCTTGACTACTCCTTTTCCTATTTGGGACCAGTCTGTTGTTCCATGTCCAGTTCTAACTGTTGCTTCCTGACCTGCACACAGATTTCTCAAGAGGTATGTCAGGTGGTCTGGTATTCCCATCTCTTTCAGAATTTTCCACAGTTTATTGTGATCCACACAGTCAAAGGCTTTGGCATAGTCAATAAAGCAGAAATAGATGTTTTTCTGGAACTCTCTTGCTTTTCCCATGATCCAGCAGATGTTGGCAATTAGATCTCTGGTTCCTCTATCTTTTCTAAAACCAGCTTGAACATCAGGAAGTTCACGGTTCACATATTGCTGAAGCTTGGCTTGGAGAATTTTGAGCATTACTTTACTAGCGTGTGAGATGAGTTCAATTGTGTGGTAGTTTGAGCATTCATTGGCATTGCCTTTCTTTGGGATTGGAATGAAAACTGACCTTTTCCAGTCCTGTGGCCACTGCTGAGTTTTCCAAATTTGCTGGCATATTGAGTGCAGCACTTTCACAGCATCATCTTTCAGGATTTGAAAGAGCTCAACTGGAATTCCATCACCTCCACTAGCTTTGTTTGTAGTAATGCTTTCTAAGGCCCACTTGACTTCACATTCCAGGATGTTTGGCTCTAGGTGAGTGATCACACCACCATGATTATCTGGGTCGTAATGATCTTTTTTGTACAGTTCTTCTGTGTATTCTTGCCACCTCTTCTTAATATCTTCTGCTTCTGTTAGGTCTATACCATTTCTGTCCTTTATTGAGCCCATCTTTGCATGAAATGCTCCCTTGGTATCTCTAATTTTATTGAAGAGGTCTCTACACTTTCCCATTTTATTGTTTTCCTCTATTTCTTTGTATTGATTGCTATCTCTTCTTGTTATTCTTTGGAAGTCTGCATTCAGATGCTTATATCTTTCATTTTCTCCTTTGCCTTTCACTTCTCTTCTTTTCACAACTATTTGTAAGGCCTCCCCAGACAGCCATTTTGCTTTTTTGCATTTCTTTTCCATGGGGATGGTCTTGATGCCTGCCTCCTGTACAATGTCACTAACCTCATTCCATAGTTCATCAGGCACTCTATCTATCAGATCTAGGTCCTTAAATCTATTTCTCACTTCCACTGTATAATCATAAGGGATTTGATTTAGGTCATACCTGAATGGTCTAGTGGTTTTTCCCTACTTTCTTCAATTTCAGTCTGAATTTGGCAACAAGGAGTTCATGGTCTGAGCCACAGTCAGCTCCTGGTCTTGTTTTTGCTGATTGTATAGAGCTTCTCCATCTTTGGCTGCAAAGAATATAATCAATCTGATTTCGGTGTTTATCATATGGTGATTTCCATGTGTAGAGTCTTCTCTTGTGTTGTTGGAAGAGGGTGTTTGCTATGACCAGTGTGTTCTCTTGGCAAAACTCTATTAGTCTTTGCCCTGCTTCATTCCGTATTCCAAGGCCAAATTTTCCTGTAACTCCAGGTGTTTTTTGACTTCCTACTTTTGCATTCCAGTCCCCTATAATGAAAAAGACATCTTTTTTGGGTGTTAGTTCTAAAAGGTCTTGTAGGTCTTCATAGAACTGCTCAAATTCAGCTTCTTCAGCATTACTGATTGGGGCATAGACTTGGATTACTGTGATATTGAATGGTTCACCTTTGAAATGAACAGAGATCATTATGCCGTTTTTGAGACTGCCTCCAAGTACCACATTTCAGATTCTTTTGTTGGCCATGATGGCTACTCCACTTATTCTAAGGGATTCCCGCCCACAGTAGTAGATATAATGGTCATCTGAGTTACATTCACCCATTCTAGTCCATTTTAGTTCACCGATTCCTAGAATGTTGACGTTAATTCTTGCCATCTCCTGTTTGACCACCTCCAATTTGCCTTGATTCATGGACCTAACATTCCAGGTTCCTATGCAATATTGCTCTTTACAGCATTGGACCTTGCTTCTATCACCAGTCATATCCACAACTGGGTATTGTTTTTGCTTTGGCTCCATCCCTTCATTCATTCTGGAGTTATTTCTCCACTGATCTCCAGTAGCATATTGGGCACCTACTGACCTGGGGAGTTCCTCTTTCAGTATCCTATCATTTTGCTTTTTAATACTGTTCATGGGGTTCTCAAGGCAAGAATACTGAACTGGTTTGCCATTGCCTTCTCCAGTGGACCACATTCTGTCAGCCCTCTCTACCATGACCCACCCGTATTGGGTGGCCCCACATGGCATGGCTTAGATTCATTGAGTTAGACAAGGCTGTGGTCCTAGTGTGATTAGATTGACTAGTTTTCTGTGATTATGATTTAAGTGTGTCTGCCCTCTGATGCCCTCTTGTAACACCTACTGTCTTGCTTGGATTTATCTTACCTTGGATGTGGGGTATCTCTTCATGGCTGCTCCAGCAAAGTGCAGCTGCTGCTCCTTACCTGTGACAGTGCAGAAGTAACCAACAGGAGCTATCCCCCTACTACCCCCTACCATCTGAAGACAGAGGCGGTGGCCAGGAGGAGCCACCCCACACCCGAGGCTGGGGCGGCCAGGAGGAGCTACCCCATGCCCAAGGTCCGGGGCGACGGCCGAGAGAAGCAACCCCACATCCAAGGAGCAGTGGCTGTGGGGGTGCAGGAGGGCCTAGAGGAGCTACTCCATGTTCAAGTCAAGAGGGGCAGTGGTGAGGAGATACCTCTCTTCCACCATAGTTTCAGATCAGATCAGTCGCTCAGTTGTGTCCAACTCTTTGAGACCCCATGAAGCGCAGCACACCAGGCCTCCCTGTCTATCACCAACTCCCAGAGGTCACTGAGACTCACATCCATCGAGTCAGTGATGCCATCCAGCCATCTCATCCTCTGTCGTCCCCTTCTCCTCTTGCCCTCAATCCCTCTGAGCATCAGAGTCTATTCCAATGAGTCAACTCTTCGCCTGAGGTGGCCAAAATACTGGAGTTTCAGCTTGAGCATCATTCCTTCCAAAGAAATCCCAGGATCTGATCTCCTTCAGAATGGACTGGTTGGATCTCCTTGCAGTTCAAGGGACTCTCAAGAGTCTTCTCCAACACCACAGTTCAAAAGCATCAATTCTTCGGTGCTCAGCCTTCTTCACAGTCCAACTCTCAGATCCATACATGACCACAGGAAAAACCATAGCCTTGACTAGACAAACCTTTGTTGGCAAAGTAATGCCTCTGCTTTTGAATATGCTATGTAGGTTGGTCATAACTTTCCTTCCAAGGAGTAAGCGTCTTTTAATTTCATGGCTGCAGTCACCATCTGCAGTGATTTTGGAGCCCAGAAAAATAAAGTCTGATACTGGTTCCATTGTTTCCCCATCTATTTCCCATGAAGTGATGGGACCGGATGCCAATATTATCGTTTTCTGAATGTTGAGCTTTAAGCCAACTTTTTCACTCTCCACTTTCACTTTCATCAAGAGGCTTTTTAGTTCCTCTTCACTTTCTGCCATAAGGGTGGTGTCATCTGCATATCTGAGGTTATTGATATTTCTCCCAGCAATCTTGATTCCAAGATTATAGGGGTCCTAGTGTGATTAGATTGACTAGTTTTCATTATAGGGGACTGGAATGCAAAAGTAGGAAGTCAAGAAACACCTGGAGTAACAGGCAAATTTGGCCTTGGAATCCGGAATGAAGCAGGGCAAAGACTAATAGAATTTTGCCAAGAAAATGCACTAGTTATAACAAACACCCTCTTCCAACAACACAAGAGAAGACTCTATACATGGACATCACCAGATGGTCAACAACAAAATCAGATCAATTATATTTTTGCAGCCAAAGATGGAGAAGCTCTGTATAGTCAGCAAAAACAAGACCAGGAGCTGACTGTGGCTCAGACCATGAACTCCTTATTGCCAAATTCAGACTGTAATTTAAGAAAGTAGGGAAAACTATTGGACCATTCAGGTATGACCTAAATCAAATTCCTTATGATTATACAGTGGAAGTGAGAAATAGATTTAAGGGCCTAGATCTGATAGATGGAGTGCCTGATGAACTATGGAATGAGGTTCGTGACATTGTACAGGAGACAGAGATCAAGACTATCCCCATGGAAAAGAAATGCAGAAAAGCAAAATGGCTTTCTGGGGAGACCTTACAAATAGCTGTGAAAAGAAGAGAAGCGAAAAGCAAAGGAGAAAAGGAAAGATATAAACATCTAAATGCAGAGTTCCAAAGAATAGTGAGAAGAGATAAGAAAGCCTTCTTCAGCAATCAATGCAAAGAAATGGAGGAAAACAACAGAATGGGAAAGACTAGGGATCTTTTCAAGAAAATCAGAGATACCAAAGGAACATTTCATGCAAAGATGGGCTCGATAAAGGACAGAAATGGTATGGACCTAACAGAAGCAGAAGATATTAAGAAGAGGTGGCAAGAATACACAGAAGAACTGTACAAAAAAGATCTTAATGACCCAGATAATCACGATGGTGTGATCACTGACCTAGAGCCAGACATCCTGGAATGTGAAGTCAAGTGGGCCTTAGAAAGCATTACTACAAACAAAGCTAGTGGCGGTGATGGACTGCCAGTTGAGCTATTCCAAATCCTGAAAGATGATGCTGTGAAAGTGCTGCACTCAATATGCCAGCAAATTTGGAAAACTCAGCAGTGGCCACAGGACTGGAAAAGGTCAGTTTTCATTCCAATCCCAAAGAAAGGCAATGCCAATGAATGCTCAAATTACCGCACAATTGCACTCATCTCACATGCTAGTAAAGTAATGCTCAAAATTCTCCAAGCAAGGTTTCAGCAATATGTGAACCATGAACTTCCTGATGTTCAAGCTGGTTTTAGAAAAGGCTGAGGAACCAGAGATCAAATTGCCAACATCCGCTGGATCATGGAAAAAGCAAGAGAGTTCCAGAAAAACATCTATTTCTGCTTTATTGACTATGCCAAAGCCTTTGACTGTGTAGATCACAATAAACTGTGGAAAATTCTGAATGAGATGGGAATACCAGACCACCTGTTCTGCCTCTTGAGAAATTTGTATGCAGGTCAGGAAGCAACAGTTAGAAGTGGACATGGAACAACAGACTGGTTCCAAATAGGAAAAGGAGTACGTCAAGGCTATATTTTGTCACTCTGTTTATTTAACTTATATGCAGAGTACATCACCATAGTTTGGCCCCAGGTAAATAACAGGGAGGGAACACAACTTCACCCATCAACAGAAAATTGGGTTAAAGATTTACTGAGCATCACCCTGCCCACCAGAACAAGACCCAGTTTCCCCATCAGTCAGTTACTCCCATCAGAAAACTTCCATAAGCCTCTTGTCCTGCTGGATCAGAGGGCAGACAGACTGAAAAACACAATCACAGAAAACTAACCAATATAATCACACAGAGGACAGCCTTGTCTAACTCAAGAAAACTGTGATCCATGCCTGTAGGGCCACCCACGATAGATGGGTCATGGTGGAGAGTTCTGACAAAGTGAGGCTCACTAGAGTAGGGAATGGCAAACTACTTCAGTATTCTTAATTGTGAACCCCATGAAGAGTATTAAAAGGCAAAAATATAGGACACTGAAGGATGAACTCCCCAGGTTGGTAGGTTCCCAATATGCTACTGGAGATCAGTGGAGAAATGACTCAAGAATGAAAAGAAGGAGCCAAAGCAAAAACAATACCCAGTTGTGGATGTGACTGGTGATAGAAGCAAGGTCCAATGCTGTAAAGAGCAATATTTCATAGGAACTTGGAATGTTAGATCCATGAATCAAGGCAAATTGGACGTGCTCAAACAGGAGATGGCAAGAGTGAAGGTCGACATTTTAGGAATCAGCAAACTAAAATGAACTGGAATGGGTGAATTTAATTCAGATGACCATTGTATCTATTACTGTGGGCAAGAATCCCTTAGAAGAAATGAAGTAGCCTTCATGGTCAACAAAAGAGTCCAAAATGCAGTACTTGGATGCAATCTCAAAAACAACAGAAAGATCCCTGTTTGTTTCTAAGGCAAATGACTCAATATCACAGTATTCCAAGTCTGTTCTGATCAGTATTCTGAAGAAGTTGAAGTTGAAAAGTTCTATGAAGTCTTACAAGACCTTCTAGAACTAACACCCCCAAAAGATGTCCTTTTCATTATAGAGGGCTGAAATGCAAAAGTAGGATCAAGAAACACCTGGAGTAACAGGCAAATTTGGCCTTGGTGTACACAATGAAGCAGGGCAAAGGCTCTTCTGCCAACTCACTGGTCATAGCAAACACCCTCTTCCAACAACACAAGAGAAGACTCTACATATGGACATCACCAGATGGTCAACACCAAAATCAGATTGATTATATCCTTTACAACCAAAGATGGAGAAGCTCTATACAGTCAGCAAAAACAAGACCAGGAGCTGACTGTGGCTCAGATCATGAATTCTTTATTGCAAAATTCAGACTGAAATTGAAGAAAGTAGGGAAAACCACTAAACCATTCAGGTGTGATGTAAATCAAATCCCTTATGAGTATACTGTGAAAGTGAGAAATAAATTCAAGGGATTAGATCTGATAGACAGAGTGCCTGAAGAACTATGGAAAAAGGTTCATGACATTGTACAGGAGGCAGGGATCAAGACCATTCCCAAGAAAAGGAGCAAAAAAGCAAAATGGCTGTTTGAGGAGGCCTTACAAATTGCTGAGAAAGAATAGAAGCAAAAAGCAAGGGAGAAAAAAAAAGATATACCCATTTGAATGCAGAATTCTAAAGAACATCATGGATAAATAACAAAGCCTTCCTCAGTGATCAGTGCAAAGAAATCAGATCAGATCAGATCAGTCGCTCAGTCGTGTCCGACTCTTTGCGACCCCATGAACCGCAGCATGCCAGGCCTCCCTGTCCATCACCAGCTCCCGGAGGTCACTCAGACTCGCATCCATCGAGTCAGTGATGCCATCCAGCCATCTCATCCTCTGTCGTCCCCTTCTCCTCCTGCCCTCAATCCCTCCCAGCATCAGAGTCTTCTCCAATGAGTCAACTCTTCGCATGAGGTGGCCAAAATACTGGAGTTTCAGCTTTAGCATCATTCCTTCTAAAGAAATTCCAGGATTGATCTCCTTGAGAATGGACTGGTTGGATCTCCTTCAAGTCCAAGGGACTCTCAAGAGTCTTCTCCAACACCACAGTTCAAAAGCATCAATTCTTCGGCGCTCAGCCTTCTTCACAGTCCAGCTCTCACATCCATACATGACCACAGGAAAGACCATAGCCTTGACTAGGCGAACCTTTGTTGTGTGCAAAGAAATAGAGGAAAACAATAGAATGGTAAAAACTAGAGATCTCTTCAATAAAATTAGAGATACTAAGGGAACATGTCATGCAAAGATGGGCTCAATAAAGGACAGAAATGGTATGGGCCTAAGAGAAGCAGAAGATATTAAGAAGAAGTGGCAAGAATACACAGAAGAGCTTTACAAAAAAGACCCTGATACAATCTTCATGACCCTGATAATCACGATGGTATGATCACTCACCTAGAGCCAGACATCCTGGAATGTGAAGACAAGTGGGCCTTAAGAAGAATCACTATGAACAAAGCTAGTGGAGATGATGGGATTTCAGCTGAGCTATTTCAAATCCTGAAAGATGATACTATGAAAGTGCTGCACTCAAAATGCCAGCTAATTTTGAAAACTGAACAGTGGCCACAGGACTGGAAAAGGTCAGTTTTTTTTTTTTTTAATTTAATTTTTTAACTTTACAATATTGTATTGGTTTTGCCATATATCAAAATGAATCTGCCACAGGTATACATGTGTTCCCTATCCTAAACCCTCCTCCCTCCCCATACCATCCCTCTGGGTCGTCCCATTGCACCAGCTCCAAGCATCCAGTATCGTGTATCAAACCTGGACCGGCAACTTGTTTCATATATATTATACATATTTCAATGCCATTCTCCCAAATCATCCCACCCTCTCCCTCTCCCAGAGTCCAAAAGACTGTTCTATACATCAGTGTCTCTTTTGCTGTCTCGTATAAAGGGTTATTGTTACCATCTTTCTAAATTCCATATATATGCGTTAGTATACTGAATTGGTGTTTTTCTTTCTGGCTTACTTCACTCTGTATAATAGGTTCCAGTTTCATCCACCTCATTAGAACTGATTCAAATGTATTTTTTTAATGGCTGAGTAATACTCCATTGTGTATATGTACCACAGCTTCTTATCCATTCATCTGCTGATGAACATCTAGGTTGCTTCCATGTCCTGACTATTATAAACAGTGTTGCGATGAACATTGGGGTACACGTGTCTCTTTCAATTCTGGTTTCCTCAGTGTGTATGCCCAGCAGTGAGATTGCTGGGTCGTAAGGCAGTTCTAGTTTCAGTTTTTTAAGGAATCTCCACACTGTTCTCCGTAGTGGCTGTACTAGTTTGCATTCCCACCAACAGTGTAAGAGGGTTCCCTTTTCTCCACACCCTCTCCAGCATTTATTGCTTGTAGACTTTTGAATCACAGCCATTCTGACTGGTGTGAAATGGTACCTCATAGTGGTTTTGATTTGCATATCTCTGATAATGAGTGATGTTGAGCATCTTTTCATGTGTTTGTTAGCCATCTGTAATGTCTTCTTTGGACAACTGTCTATTTAGTTCTTTGGCCCATTTTTTGATTGGGTCATTTATTTTTCTGGAATTGAGCTGTCAGAGTTGCTTGTATATTTTTTGAGATTAGTTGTTTGTCAGTTGCTTCATTTGCTATTATTTTCTCCCATTCTGAAGCCTGTCTTTTCACTTTGCTTATAGTTTCCTTTGTTGTGCAGAAGCTTGTAAGTTTAATTAGGTCCCATTTGTTTATTTTTTATTTTATTTCCAACATTCTGGGAGGTGGGTCATAGAGGATTCTACTGTGATGTATGTCGGAGAGTGTTTTGTCTATGTTCTCCTCTAGGAGTTTTATAGTTTCTGGTCTTACATTTAGATCTTTAATCCATTTTGAGTTTATTTTTGTGTATGGTGTTAGAAAGTGTTCTAGTTTCATTCTTTTACAAGTGGTTGACCAGTTTTCCCAGCACCACTTGTTAAAGAGATTGTCTTTAATCCATTGTGTATTCTTCCCTCCTTTATCAAAGATAAGGTGTCCATATATGCGTGGATTTATCTCTGAACTTTCTGTTTTGTTCCATTGATCTATATTTCTGTCTTTGTGCCAGTACCATACTGTCTTGATGACTGTGGCTTTGTAGTAGAGCCTGAAGTCAGGCAGGTTGATTCCTCCAGTTCCACTCTTCTTTCTCAAGATAGCTTTGGCTATTCAAGGTTTTTTGTATTTCCATACAAATTGGTAAATTATTTGTTCTAGCTCTGTGAAGAATACCATTGGTAGCTTGATAGGGATTGCATTGAATCTATAAATAGTTTTGGGTAGTATACTCATTTTCACTATATTGATTCTTCCAATCCATGAACCTGGTATATTTCTCCATCTATTAGTGTCCTCTTTGATTTCTTTCAGCAGTGTTTTATAGTTTTCTATATATAGGTCTTTAGTTTCTTTAGGTAGATATATTCCTAAGTATTTTATTCTTTTCGTTGCAATGGTGAATGGAATTGTTTCCTTAATTTCTCTTTCTATTTTCTCATTATAGTGTATAGGAATGCAAGGGATTTCTGTGTGTTTATTTTATATCCTACAACTTTACTATATTCATTGATTAGTTCTAGTAATTTTCTGGTGGAGTCATTAGGGTTTTCTATGTAGAGGATCATGTCATCTGCAAACAGAGTTTTACTTCTTATTTTCCAATTTGGATTCCTTTTATTTCTTTTTCTGCTCTGATTGCTGTGGCCAAAACTTCCAAAACTATGTTGAATAGTAATGGTGAAAGTGGGCACCCTTGTCTTGGTCCTGACTTTAGAGGAAGTGCTTTCAATTTTTCACCATTGAGGATAATGTGTGCTGTGGGTTTGTCATATATAGCTTTTATTATGTTGAGGTATGTTCCTTCTATTCCTGCTTTCTGGAGAGTTTTTTTTTTTTTTTATCATAAATGGATGTTGAATTTTGTCAAAGGCTTTCTCTGCATCTATTGAGATAATCTTATGGTTTTTATTTTTTCAATTTGTTAATGTGGTGTATTACATTGATTGATTTGTGGATATTGAAGAATCCTTGCATCCCTGGGATAAAGCCCACTTGGTCATGGTGTATGATCTTTTTAATGTGTTGTTGGATTCTGATTGCTAGAATTTTGTTAAGGATTTTTGTATCGATGTTCATCAGTGATATTGGCTTGTAGTTTTATTTTTTTTGTGGCATCTTTGTCAGGTTTTGGTATTAGCGTGATGGTGGCCTCATAGAATGAGTTTGGAAGTTTACCTTCCTTTGCAATTTTCTGGAAGAGTTTGAGTAGTATAGGTGTTAGCTCTTCTCTAAATTTTTGGTAGAATTCAGCTGTGAAGTTGTCTGGACCTGGGCTTTTGTTTTCTGGAAGATTTTTGATTACAGTTTCAATTTCCATGCTTGTGATGGGTCTGTCAAGATTTTCTATTTCTTCCTGGTCCAGTTTTGGAAAGTTGTACTTTTCTAAAAATTTGTCCATTTCTTCCCCGTTGTCCATTTTATTGGCATATAATTGCTGATAGTAGTCTCTTAAGATCCTTTGTGTTTCTGTGTTGTCTGTTGTGATCACTCCATTTTCATTTCTAATTTTATTGATCTGATTTTTCTCTTTTGTTTCTTGATGAGTCTGGCTAATGGTTTGTCAATTTTATTTAGCCTTTCAAAGAACCAGCTTTTAATTCCAATCCCAGAGAAAGGCAATGCCAAAGAATGCTCAAACTACCACACAATTGAACTCATCTCACATGCTAGTAAAGTAATGCTCAAAATTCTCCAAGCCAGACTTCAGCAATATGTGAACCGTGATCTTCCTGATGTTCAAGCTGGTTTTAGAAAAGGCAGAGGAATCAGAGATCTAATTGCCAACATCTGCTGGATCATGGAAAAAGCAAAAGAGTTCCAGAAAAACATCTATTTCTGCTTTATTGACTATGCCAAAGCCTTTGACTGTGTGGATTACAATAAACTGTGGAAAATTCTGAAAGAGATGAGAATACCAGACCACCTGACATACCTCTTGAGAAATCTGTGTGCAGGTCAGGAAGCAACAGTTAGAACTGGACATGGAACAACAGACTGGTTCCAAATAAGAAAAGGAGTACGTCAAGGCTGTATATTGTCACCCTGCTTATTTAATTTATATGCAGAGTACATCATGAGAAAAGCTGGGCTGGATGAAGCACAAGTTGGAATTAAGATTGCTGGGATAAATTCAATAACCTCAGATGTGCAGATGACACCTCCCTTATGGCAGAAATTGAAGAAGAACTAAAGAGCCTCTTGATGAAAGTGAAAGAGGAGAGGGAAAATGTTGGCTTAAAATTCAACATTCAGAAAACTAAGATCATTGGCATCCGGTCCCATTACTTCATGGGAAATAGATGGGGAAACAGTGGAAACAGTGTCAGACTTTATTTTTTGGATCCATAACCACTGCAGATGGTGATTGTAGCCATCAAATTAAAAGACATTTACTCTTTGGAAGAAAAGCTATGACAAGACTAGACAGCATATTAAAAAGCAGAGACTTTGTCAACAAATGTCTGTCTAGTCAAAGCTATGGTTTTTCCAGTAGTCATGCATGGATGTGAGTTTTACTATAAAGAAAGCTGGTGCTGAAGAATTGATGCTTTTGAACTGTGGCATTGGAGAAGACTCTTGAGAGTCCCTTGGACTGCAAGGAGATCCAATCAGTCCATCTTAAAGGAAATCAGTCCTGAATATTCATTGGAAGGACTGATACTGAAGCTGAAACTGCAATACTTGGCCACCTAATGTGAAGAACTGACTCATTTGGAAAAACCCTGAATCTGGGAAGATTGAAGGCAGGAAGAGAAGGGGATGACAGAGGATGAGATGGTTGGATGGCATCACTGCCTCCACAGACATGAGTTTGAGTAAACTCCAGGAGTTGGTGATGGATAGGAGGCCTGGTATGCTATAGTCCATGGGGTCACAACGAATTAGACACAACTGAGCAACTGAACTGAACTGAACTAAGGCTTCAGGCCCAACTCCTATATAAAAACAGTCCTCATAGCCCCAGGCTTCAGTGGACCCAAGGTCCAGGCAGTCCCAGTAAAACTAAAGTTAGCAGAACAAATAAATCATAGAGATTAGAGCAGAAGTAATTAAAATAGGTATTAGAACAAACAATAGAAAAGATAATTAAAACTAATAACTGTTTTCTTAAAAACTAGACAAAATTGACATATGGTTAGTTAGACTTGTAACAAAGAGAGAAGACTCAAAGTAAATAAAATCATAAATAAAACAGGAAATACCACATGTGATGCTATAGAAAAAGAGATCATTATAGACTACTATACACATTTATATGCCAACAAATTGGATAACCAGGAAGAATGATTAAGTTTCTAAAAACACACAGCTACCAAGACCTTATTATGAAGAATTAGAAGTCTGAACAGACCAATATTAAGTAAATAGATTGAATTAGTACTCAAAATCCTTGCAACTATGGTCAACAGGTACATAAAATGATACTTAACTTTCCTATTCATTAATCAAATGTAAATCAAAAGCACAATGAGCTGTCACTTCATGTCTATTAGAATGGCCATCATCAAAAAGACAAGAGAAAACATATGCTAGTGAGGATGTGAGAAAAACAGAATCTTTGGCGGGATTGTAAGAATGGAGGTGCCTCAAAAAATTAAAAAGAGAGCTACCATATGGTCAAGCAATTTTGATTCTGGAAATACATCCAAATAAAGTAAAAACACTAACTCAATAAACTATCTGCATTCCTATGTTCAGATCAGATCAGATCAGTCGCTCAGTTGTGTCCAACTCTTTGCGACCCCATGAACCGCAGCACGCCAGGCCTCCCTGTCCATCACCAGCTCCCGGAGGTCACTCAGACTCGCATCCATCGAGTCAGTGATGCCATCCAGCCATCTCATCCTCTGTCGTCCCCTTCTCCTCCTGCCCTCAATCCCTCCCAGCATCAGAGTCTTCTCCAATGAGTCAACTCTTCGCATGAGGTGGCCAAAATACTGGAGTTTCAGCTTTAGCATCATTCCTTCTAAAGAAATTCCAGGATTGATCTCCTTCAGAATGGACTGGTTGGATCTTCTTGCAGTCCAAGGGACTCTCAAGAGTCTTCTCCAGCACCATAGTTCAAAAGCATCAATTCTTCGGCGCTCAGCCTTCTTCACAGTCCAGCTCTCACATCCATACATGACCACAGGAAAGACCATAGCCTTGACTAGGCGTTGGTAAAGTAATGTCTCTGCTTTTGAATATGCTATCTAGGTTGGTCATAACTTTCCTTCCAAGGAGTAAGCGTCTTTTAATTTCATGGCTGCAGTCACCATCTGCAGTGATTTTGGAGTTCACAGCACCATTATTTATAATAGCCAGCTATGATAACAATCTAAGTATCCATTGACTGACTAAAAGATAGAGAAGCTGTGCTATAATACATACATACACACACACACACACACACACACATAAACACACACAGTGGAATATTATTCAACCATAAAAAATAAGGAATTCTTTCCATTTGTGACAAAATGGATCAGCCTTTATGGCTTTATGCTACACGAAATAAATCACATGAAGAAAGACAAATACCATATAATCTCATTTGTATGTGGAATCTAAAAAAAAGGAAGCTCATAGGAAAAAGGGATCAGATTGTGATTATGAGAGGCAAGGGTTGGGGAGTGGAAGAATTTGATTTAGGTAATCAAAACACGAACTTCCAGTTAAAAGATACATAAGTCCTAGGGAAGTAGTGTATAACATGCTGGCTATAGTTATCACTGCTGTATGATATATATGAAAGTTGTTCAGAGTGTAAATCCTAAGAGCTGTCATTACAAGTAGCAAAGTTTATTTTTTTTTCATTTATTTTTATTGTACTATATGATAAGATGGGTGTTATCTAATCTACTGTGGCAACTATTTTACCATATATATAAGTTAACCTTTATGCTGTGCACATGAAACTCATACGGTATGTTATGTCAATTATATTTCAAACTGGAAAAATAATAAAAATATAGCAAAAAAACTTCCCAACAAATAAAATCCTAAGACCAGATGGCTTCACTGGTGAATTCTACTGAATGTTGAAAGAAGAATTAAATCAGCCCTTCTTAAACTCTTGTAAAAAATAGAAGAGGAGGAAACATTTCCAAATATATTTTAATAAGGATACTATTATACCAAAGACAAACAGGGACATTACAAAAATGAAAGCTACAGGGCAATATCCCTGATGAACACAGATGTACAAATGCACAACAGAACACTAGCAAACTGAATGCAACAGCATGTTGAAAAGATAATATTCCATGATCAAGTGGGATTTATCCCTGGAAATACAAGGGAAGTCCACAAGGATCACAATGTACACAAATCAATGAATCTGATATACCACATTAAGAGTGAAAGGTAAAAATCATATGATCATTTTTCATCTAAATAGATACAGAAAAAGCTTTTGGCAAAAATCAATATCATAAAAATTCTCAACAAATTAGATTTAGATGCAATGTACCTCAAAATATAACAAAGGCCATATCTGACAAGCCCACAGCTAATCATACTCGGTGGTGAAAAGCTGAAAGCTTCTTCTCTAATTTCAGGGACAGGAGAAGAATGCTCACTCTTACTAGTAAAAGAGCTATACACTGAAAACTGTAGAATATTGATGGAATGAATTCAAATAGGTAGAAATATACCCCTTGTTCATGGATTGAAAGAAATAATATATTAAAATGTCCATACTGTGCTCAAGACAATCTATAGATTCAGCGCAATCCATATCAAAATTCCAATGGCTATTTGACAGAAATAGAAAAAAAAAGAGTTTAAAATTTATGTGGAATCACAAAAGACCTGAAAAGCCAAAATAATCTTGAGCAGAAAGAACACAGTTGGGAGCATCACACTACCAAATTCTAAATATACTACAAAATTATAATAATCAAAACATCTTGGTACTAGCATAAAAACAGATACAAAGACCAGCAGAAAATAATAGACATATTTACAGTCAAATTATTTTTAACAAAGCACCAAGAACACACAATAGCAAAGATGAGTCTCTTTAATAAATGGTGTTGGGAGAACTAGTTTCCCTCATGCAGTTGAATGAAATTGGATTCTCATCTCACCATATATGAACAAATCAACTCAAAATGAAGTAAAAATTGAAATGTAAGATCTGAAACCACAAAACTATCAGAAGGAAACAGGGGAAGAGCTTCATGACATTGGTCTTAGAAATGAGGTTTTTTACTATACATAAGACCCCCAAAGCACAGGTAATACAAGCAAAATTAGACAAATGGATTGCATCAAACTAGAAAAAAAAATTCTGCATAGCAATGGAAATAGTGAACAGAATGCAGAGACAACCTACAAAACAGGAGAAAATATTTGCAAACCATATATCTGATAAGGCCTTAATATCCAAAATATAGAAGAAACTTAATGCAATAACAAGAAAATAAACTGATTTAAGAAATAGGCAAGGGACCTGAATAGAAATCTCTAAAGAAAACATACAAATGGCCATAAGATATAAAAAGATGCTCAACATCACTAACCACAGGGAAAAGCAAATGAATTCCACAGTGAGCTATCACATCACACCTATTAGGATGGCTATTATCAAAAGCAGAAATAGATGTTTTTCTTGAACCCTCTTGCTTTTTCTATGATCCAGCAGATGTTGGCAATTTGATCTCTGGCTCCTCTGCCTTTTCTAAAATGAGCTTGAACATCAGGAAGTTCACGGTTCACATATTGCTAAAGCCTGGCTTGGAAAATTTTGAGCATTACTTTACTAGTGTGTGAGATGAGTGCAATTGTGCGGTAGTTTGAGCATTCATTGGCATTGCCTTTCTTTGGGATTGGAATGAAAACTGACCTTTTCCAGTCCTGTGGCCACTGCTGAGTTTCCCAAATTTGCTGGCATATTGAGTGCAGCACTTTCACAGCATCATCTTTCAGGATTTGAAAGAGCTCAACTGGAATTCCATCACCTCCACTAGCTTTGTTCGTAGTGATGCTTTCTAAGGCCCACTTGACTTCACATTCCAGGATGTCTGGCTCTAGGTCAGTGATCACACCATCGTGATTATCTGGGTCGTGATGATCTTTTTTGTACAGTTCTTCTGTGTATTCTTGCCACCTCTTCTTAATAGCTTCTGCTTCTGTTAGGTCCATACCATTTCTGTCCTTTATCGAGCCCATCTTTGCATGAAATGTTCCTTTGGTATCTCTGATTTTCTTGAAGAGATCCCTAGTCTTTCCCATTCTGTTGTTTTCCTCTATTTCTTTGCATTGATCACTGAAGAAGGCTTTCTTATCTCTTCTTACTATTCTTTGGAACTCTGCATTCAGATGTTTATATCTTTCCTTTTCTCCTTTGCTTTTCACTTTTCTTCTTTTCACAGCTATTTGTAAGGCCTCCCCAGACAGCCATTTTGCTTTTTTGCATTTCTTTTCCATGGGGATGGTCTTGATCCCTGTCTCCTCTACAATGTCACGAATCTCATTCCATAGTTCATCAGGCACTCTATCTATCAGATCTAGGCCCTTAAGTCCATTTCTTACTTCCGCTGTATAATCATAAGGGATTTGATTTAGTTCACACCTGAATGGTCTAGTGGTTTTCCCTACTTTCTTCCATTTCAGTCTGAATTTGGCAATAAGGAGTTCATGGTCTGAGCCACAGTCAGCTCCTGGTCTTATTTTTGTTCGTCTAGTCAAGGCTATGGTTTTTCCTGTGGTCATGTATGGCTGTGAGAGTTGGACTGTGAAGAAGGCTGAGCACCGAAGAATTGATGCTTTTGAACTGTGGTGTTGGAGAAGACTCTTGAGAGTCCCTTGGACTGCAAGGAGATCCAACCAGTCCATTCTGAAGGAGATCAATCCTGGAATTTCTTTAGAAGGAATGATGCTAAAGCTGAAACTCCAGTACTTTGGCCACCTCATGTGAAGAGTTGACTCATTGAAGACTCTGATGCTGGGAGGGATTGGGGGCAGGAGGAGAAGGGGACGACAGAGGATGAGATGGCTGGATGGCATGACTGACTCGATGGATGTGAGTCTGAGTGAACTCCGAGAGTTGGTGATGGACAGGGAGGCCTGGTGTGCTGTGATTCATGGGGTCGCAAAGAGTTGGACATGACTGAGCGACTGATCTGATCTGATTATCAAAAGAGAAGCAGTAGTAATTGTTGGCAAGGGTGAGGGGAAAAAGAGCCCATGTTCACTGTTGGTGGGAATGTAAATTGGTGCAGTCCCTGTGGAAAAAAGTATCGGTTCCCCTCCAAAATTTAAAAATAGAACTGCCATATGACTCAGCAATCTCAGTTTTGGATATAAATCCAAAGGAAATGAAACCAGGGTCTCAAAGAGATATCTGCACTCAGCATTATTCACAATAGCCAAGGTCGAAAACCACACTAAGTGTCGACTGAGAGATGAATGGATAAAATAGTGAGAACACACACACACACACACACATATATTAATATTTTAAAGTAGAATATATATTAAAATATAATATTCTATTCTATGTACCATAGAGAGAGAATAGAATATTTTTCTGCTATGAGAAAGAAGAAAATTCTGTCATTTGTGACAATATGAGTGAAGTTGGAAGACATTTATGTTACTGAAATAAGCCAGACAGGGAAAGACAAATATTGTGTGATTTCATTTATATGTGGAATCTGACAAAAAAAATAAAATAGAACTTAAAGGTGCAGAGAGTAGAAAGGTGGTTACCAGGAGCTGGTAGAGTAGAGAAAGTGGGGAAATGCTAATCAAAGGGTACAAAGTTGTAGTTATATAGGATGAATAGTATAGTTTTCTAATGCACAGGCATGATGACTATAGTAGTTAATAGTACTATAGTAGTTAATAGTACTATATTACATGCTGGAAATATGCTAAGAGAATAGATTTAAAATGTACTTATTTTTGATCATAAGGCAGTTCTATTCCCAGTTTTTTGAGGAATCTCCATACTGTTCTCCATAGTGGCTGTACTAGTTTGCATTCCCACCAACAGTGTAAGAGGGTACCCTTCTCTCCGCACCCTCTCCAGCATTTATTGCTTGTGGATTTTTGGATCGCAGCCATTCTGACTGGCGTGTAATGGTATCTCATAGTGGTTTTGATTTGCATTTCTCTGATAATGAGCGATGTTGAGCATCTTTTCATGTGTTTGTTAGCCATCTGTATGTCTTCTTTGGAGAAATGTCTATTAAGTTCTTTGGCCCATTTTTTGATTGGGTCGTTTATTTTTCTGGAATTGAGCTGTAGAAGTTGCTTGTATATTTTTGAGATTAGTTGTTTGTCTGTTGCTTCATCCAGCAATCCCACTGCTGGGCATACACACTGAGAAAACTAGAATTGAAAGAGGCACGTGTACCCCAATGTTCATAGCAGCACTGTTTACAATAGCCAGGATATGGAAGCAACCTAGATGCCCATCCACAGATGAATGGATAAGCAAGCTGTGGTACATATACACGATGGAGTATTACTCAGCCATTAAAAAGAATACATTTGAATCAGTTCTAATGAGGTGGATGGAACTGGAGCCTATTATACAGAGTGAAGTAAGCCAGAAAGAAAAACACAAATACAGTATACTAACGCATATATATGGAATTTAGAAAGATGGTAACAATCACCCTGCTTATGAGACAGCAAAAGAGACACTGATGTATAGAACAGACTTTTGGACTCTGGGACTGGGAGAGGGTGGGACGATTGGGGAG
The DNA here is from genome assembly GCA_935064755.1 of Tragelaphus eurycerus. Classification (NCBI taxonomy): domain Eukaryota; kingdom Metazoa; phylum Chordata; class Mammalia; order Artiodactyla; family Bovidae; genus Tragelaphus; species Tragelaphus eurycerus. Next base: position 12,580,313 of record CAKXYN010000016.1, read on the forward strand.
AATAGCATTGAAATATGTATAATATCATATCTGAAACGAGTCAGTCCAGGTACGATGCCCGATAACAGATGCCTGGGACTGGAGCACTGGGATGACCTGGAGGGATGGTGTGGGAGGGGGGAGGGAGGAGGGTTCAGGATGGGGAGCACGTGTATTCTGGTGGCGGATCCATCTCTATGTATAGTAAAAGTAATACAATATTGTAAAGTTAAGAAAAATTAAAAAAAATAATAATAATAAAAAAAAAAGAAAAAAAATGTACTTATTTTGAAAATAATGGTAACTGGGTAAGATGGTATGTTAATTACTGTGAATTAAGTAACTATTTCACTATTCTCATGTATATCAAACCATGTAATATGCCTTAAATATGTCCTATTTTTAATAAAAGTATATACATTTTAAGAAGAGTGAAATATGTCAGGTAGAATTAATATCTGGCATTATTGTGTGTTTGCGTACTTCCTTGTACATACATCTCCTTTCAAAATTAGAGCCTGATTAATTTGGGGCCTGATTCACAAAGGTAATTTTTTTGAAATCACAGACCTGGGACCAGGCTCTAAACAAAACTACTATTCAAGAAATTAACATAATTAAAAAATCAAGTAGTTTACTTTATTCTATGACATAATTTGCTTATTTTTCTGCTATTTTCTTCTTGTTGTTCAGTCGACCAGTCATGTCCAACTCTTTGGGACCCCATGGACTGCAGCACGACAAGCCTCCCTGTCCTTCACCATCTCCCAAAGTTTGCCCAAAGTCATATCCATTGTGCCGGTGACATCATCCAACCATTTCATCCTTTGATGCCCTCTTCTCTTTCTGCCCTCAATCTTCCCCAGCATCAGAGACTTTTCCAATGAGTCAGCTGTTCACATCAAATGACCAAAATACTGAAGTTTCACTATTTTCCTCTTACTAAAGCTCTAAGATTGTTTTTAGCAATATAATCATTCATTAGAAGTCAGAGCTTATTTAAGATCAATCAGAATGGAGAGTATTGCTGAAATTAAAATATAAGTCAAGGAAAAAGTAATTTGTATGTACATTTAAAAATTTTTGCTGAGCTTTGAAAACATACAGTGTTAATTGGAAACAAAATACCCTTGTATTGACTGTGCAGCCAACTGTTAAATGAGAAAAGTGTCTTATTTTTAATTCTGAAGATTGACTACTTTTGAACACTAGTTATCTTTTAAAGCAGTCTAATTAAATTCTTCACTTAATCTATCTAGGCTAGAAAGATCATTATATGAAGGAAAATGTTTAAACTTGTTTTCAACTGCAAATCAAGGGCCTTTTAAAATGTGATATTTAATTAATTTAACCATTTTTTATAATTTAATATGAAAATTTCTATCCATTGTAAAAGGCAGTATGAATAAAGAGAGGCATGGTCCCTTGATGTTTGTGAAGTAAAGGATTTATTATTATTATTTTTTTTTTTTTGCACCTTGCCAGATTTTCCCTTCACCTTGGCATCCAATCTAACCTGGCAATAATTCAGAAGTTCCTATGAAACGTCTCATGCAAGTCAACATCTCATTTATTTGGCTCTCTTTCCTTGGATTCCAGATAGAAATACCCCTATCCTCTGTAAGTACAAATACATTCAGGACCCTGGAGCATTTTAATAGCATAATGAGTATCCCTCCTTAAGTAACATATATTATTTTCTTATCATCATTAGCATCAGTTGGGAGTATCTTAGAATTGCAGAATCTTAGTTTTTACACCAGAACTTTGAAACAGAATCTGTATTTTATAATGGTCCCCCCTAGTGACTTAGCAGCAGCAGCATCAGTGATTTTTGAGTACATTAGAATTTCACAAATATTACTTTAGAGAGAAAGCCTTAGTCCTGAAATTGTATTTTCAAATATTTTATTTACTTTTTCTAATTTGGGGCATTCAATTGTTTAAACTTTTTATTACCCTATTAATATATGAATGCTCTCTAATGATGTGCAATGTTATTCTAGTTGTTGGCAATTTGTTTCCATGCTAATTCTTTCTTTGTTCTACTGATTTCTAAATTAATACTGTTCTGGTCAGATAATATACTTCACATTATTTTGACATTTTGATGTTTGTGGAATTCTGTTTTATGGCCCGGCATTTTGTCTGTGTTGGTGAATGTTTCATGTGTACTTGAAAATGATGTATATTCCGTAATTGTTAGCTGTAGTAATCCAAAGTCAAATAAGCCAGTTTCTTAATGATGTTATCAAGCCTTCTGTATCTTTATTGACTTTTATGATTCCTATCAGGTATTGATAGGGTAGTGTTAAAATTTCCAAAGTTGCTTGTAATTTGTCTATTTTTCCTTTAAATTTTTTAGTTTTACTTTTGTATTTGAAATTCCACTTTTGGTGATGAAGTACAGCATACTTTGTCTGATGTTAATATACCCATTCCTGCTTTCTTATTCTTAGTGTTCTCAAGGTATACACTTCACCACCATTTTATTTTAAAGCAGTCTACTTTATACAATTTTCCTTGTAGGTATCATATAGGCAGTCTTGATTTTTTAATTTGGTCTTACAGTCAAGACCTTTTAAGTAAAGTGTTTATTCCTTTCCCGTTTATTGTATGTTTGTCATTTGTTCCAAATACTGATGTAGCCTATATTCCTCAGTTTTATGTTTTTTTGATTAGTAACATTTTTTCTAGTATTTGATTTGTTGTTTTAAGACACACCTTTTTGCATTTTATTTGATTTCAGTGTATTTTTAACTTATCACAGTTTATATCCAAACAAATACATGAAATTTACAAGAGTATAATTCCATTGAACACTTTTCTGTCCTATATGCTCTTGTTACTTATCTTCTAAATAGTCTATAATGCTGCCATATATAATAGTGTTTTTTTTTTTTTTTTTGCTTTAAACAACTACCTTGCAGAAAAATTTAAAGATATATTTAAAGTTTCATCATGTATAAACACATGTACCTTTATGTATAATTTGATATCATTTTCCCTTTGGACAGAGAAATAAAAATATATTACCTACATGTGGAATCTAAAGGATGGCAACAATGGATTTGTTTACAAAACAGAAAGAGAATCACAGATGAAGAAAACAAATCTAGGGAGAAGGGATAAATTGGGTGATTGAGACTGACATGTACACACTACTATATACAACATATGTAACTAATAAGGACTTACTGTATAGCACAGTGAACTCTATTCAATAATCTGTAATGACCTATTCAGGAAAATAATATAAAAAACAGTGGGTATATGTATAACTATTCACTTTGCTGTATGACAGAAACTAATACAACACTGAAAATCAACTATACTCTAACAAAAGTTAATTTTAAAAAAAGTTGAGAGTTTTTAAATACAGATTATTATAACATACACATTGTTCTGTGCCTTAACACTTTTGATTTTATATATGTTAGAAACTTTCCATGCAGATTCCAGCTGTAGCTCAGAAGTAAAGAATCCACCTGCCAATGCAGGAGACACAGGAGATGCAGGTTCAATCTGTGGGTCAGGAAGATCTCCTGGAGAAGGAAATGGCAACCCACTCCAGTATTCCTGCCTGGGAAATCTCATGGACAGAGGAACCTGGTGGGCTACAGTCCATGGGTTAACAAAGTTGGACATGACTTACTGACCTAACAACAACAACATGTTATATTTTATAAAAGATGCATGTTTTCCATTGAATAGATATGTTATCATTGATTTAAGCAGGCTACTGTTGAGTATTGCTTGATGTTAAAAACTGTTTCAGTGAACAATCTTTCCATTACATCTTTATATACAAGTGATGATTTCTGTAAATATCTAAATGTGGAACTACATAAAAAAGAAAATATTTACTTTAATTGTCATAGATGCTCTTCCAAAAAGATTGCACCAATTTATAGTTCCATCTACAGTGTATAAGCGGGGAAGGCAATGGCACCCCACCCCAGTACTTTTGCCTGGAGAATCCCATGGACGGAGGATCCTGGTAGGCTCCAGTCCATGGGGTCGCTGAGAGTCGGACACGACTGAGCGACTTCACTTTCACTTTTCACTTTCATGCATTGGAGAAGGAAATGGCAACCCACTCCAGTATTCTTGCCTGGAGAATCCCAGGGACAGTGGAGCCTGGTGGGCTACCGTCTATGGGGTCGCACAGAGTCGGACACGACTGAAGCGACTTAGCAGCAGCAGCAACAGTTTATAAGAGTGCCTAATTCTAGGACTTACTTCTAAATAGTTATTGGCTATAATTTTTTTTTTTTTTTTTTACTTTACAATATTGTATCAGTTTTGCCATACATCAACATGAATTCGCCACGGTTATACACATGTTCCCCATCCTGAACCCCTCTCCCACCTCCCTCCCTGTACCATCCCTCTGGGTCATCCCAGTGCACCAGCCCTAAGCATCCTGTATCATGCATCAAACCTGGACTGGTAATTCGTTTCATATATATTATACATGTTTATGGCATTGGCTATAATTTATATACAAAATTACTCTTTTAGAAGTACCATTTGATATATTTTCTAATTGTATAAAATTCTATATCTTTCATTACAATGAAAATACAGTATCCATCATCCCCAAAGGCTCTCTTATGACCATTTAAAGTGACCCCTTTTTATCTCCTACTACTGCTACTGCTAAGTCACTTCAGTCGTGTCCAACTCTGTGCGACCCCATAGACAGCAGCCCACCAGGCTCCCCCGTCCCTGGGATTCTCCAGACAAGAACACTGGAGTGGGTTGCCATTTCCTTCTCCAATGCAGGAAAGTGAAAAGTGAAAGTGAAGTCGCTCAGTCGTGTCCGACCCTCAGCGACCCCATGGACTGCAGCCTTCCAGGCTCCTTCATCCATGGGATTTTCCAGGCAGGAATACTGGAGCGGGATGCCATTGCCTTCTCTGTTCTTATCTCCAGGCAGCCACTAATCTGTTTTCTGTCATTACTAGCTTTGCCTTTTATAGAATTTCATGTAAATAGAATTAAACAGTATCTATCTTTTGCTTATGAATTCTTTCACTTAACAAAATGTGTTTTAGTTACAGCTATGATGTTGGTTATTTTATTGCTGACTGGTATTTTATAGGATGGTTAAAAGATAATTTGTTTATCCATTCTCCATTTGATTGACAACTTCAGGTGTTTCCAGACTCTAAGATAAAAAAAACTCTGAATACTCATGCATAAGTTGTATGTGTGTGTTTTTATTTCATTTTATCTGTTCTTACACAATGGGATTGTGAAATCATATGATAAGTGACTTATACATACTGCTTTAAATTTCTCAAACTGCCCATGCCATTTTCCAATCCTATCAACAATGTAAGAGCTTTCCAGGTGCTCCACATTCTCTCCCATATTTGGTAATGTCACATTTTAATTTTTTATTTTATTTAATTAATTTATTTATTTAGTTTTTGGCAAGATTTATTGTGAACAAAGGAGAAGGGCTCAGTTCTTGGCTGCCGCTTTCCTTATGGCGGAAAGACGTTGCTCAGCTCCTCTCTCTTCCTCTTTGCCCGGATGTGTGTCCCCACCCTTCTCTTGATGAACTTGAGGGCCCGCTGGTCCTTGGAGACCGTGAGCAGCTCCATGGCGCGTCGCTCGTAAGGGGCGAAGCCACACACCTCCCGGATCATGTCCCGCACGAAGTTGGTGTATTTGGTGAGACGCCCGCGGCGGCGGCGGTGCCTCGGCTTGCCCACGTTTGTGGTCACCTTGTGACCTTTGCTGAGGCCCATGGCCATGGGTAGCACAGAGCCATGACTATTGTTCTACAATGGCTGCTGCGGCGGAAGGACCACATTTTTCTTTTTTAAAATTTCACCATTCTAATGGGTGTTAGTGGTTTTAATTGCATGTCCCTGATGATTGATGATGTTGAACTTCTTTGAGGTTTTATTACTCATTCAGGTACCGTCTTTGTGAAGTATCAGTGCAATTGTTTGACCTATTTTATATTTGTTTGTTTTCTTATCATTTTCATGCTACTGACACATATGTGGAAAGAGGCATGAGGAAATGGACTTGGGAAAGGAAGCAAGGCCTGTATCTGATTATTACATAAGAAAGACTCATTAAGAGATTTCAAGCTCTCCTTGGGTACTGATTTCTAACATAATTCCACAGTGATAAGAGAACAAACTCTGTAAGATTTCAATACCTTTATATCATGAAATCCTTGCACCTTGTTTTATGTCCTTGGATATGTTCCAGTGTCTGTTATTTTATAGTCTATGGGAATTTGAATAGAATTTATATCCTACTGTTCTCTTAAAATTGTAAATTTTAATTAGGTTGAACTGGTTCCTAGGGCTTTTTAGGTCCACTATACCCTTCTACTTTGTGGATATTCATGCTGTTAATTTTTGGAAGTCTGATATTGAAACTCCAACTAAAAATCTTAATTTATATACTTAAAAAATAATACAGTGGAACTATCTATAAGTTTGTTCTTTTTATAACTTAAATAAAAAAGAAAGGAAACAAAAAATAAATAAAAGGTCCTTAAATGTCCCTTTGTGGATATGTCTAACTTTCTCTTCTTGATTAAATTATATCAACTGGGGTTACTCTCTCTAGGCTTTTGAGTTTATCTTTCTCTGATTCTCTCTGTGGACTAGGACTCTTAGATTTATCTATGACTAAAAACTGAGGAAGCCATCATAATCAAAGACTCGTAATTACTCTTTCTTTGCACCATGAGCAAACCTGTTCAGCTGTACCAAAAAAATGCACGCATAGATGCATGCATGCATGCTCAGTCATGTCCGACTATTTGCAACACTATGGACTGTAGCCTGCCAGGCTCCTCTGCCCATGGGATTTCCAGGCAAGAGTACTGGAGTGGGTTGCTATTTTCTCCTCTAGGGGATCCTCTCGACCCAGAGATTGAACCCGTTTCTCTTGTGTCTTCTATATTGGTAGGTGGATTCTTTACCAGCTGAGCCACTGGGAAAGCCCCCAACCAACAAAATGGTGGTTCTCTTTCCCAACGTCTACACACTGAAAGCCAGCTACCAAACACTGGTACCTCTGCTTATGTTCATGAAGAAAAAGCAAATACCTTACCCAAGGGAACAGAAAGCTTTAAAACAGCCTGTCAATACTGTAGAAATACATCCAATAATTACAAAATACATACTCTTGTATATCAAAATAGAGAGCATTATTTCCAGAAATGGACACATAGGCAATTTCTCTGTTTTTTTCTTAAAATTTTCTGTGCTTTTTGAATTGTTTAAAATAAATAATATATTATAAAATGTGAATTTTAAAAAATCCAATTTTTAAAGTACATTTGTGTCTCAGGGTTACAATGCAATGGAACAGTTGCTAAATAAAATCATTCTGATCTTTGTAAAATAGGAGCAAGCGAGAGAGATTTCAAAATTTTCTTTAAATAGTTGTTCTGAAACCTGAGGCTTCCCTGGTGACATGGATTTGATCCCTGGGTTAGGGAAGGAAATGACAACCCACTCCAGTATTCTTGCCTTTGAAATCCCATGAACAGAGGAGCCTAGTGGGCTACAGTCCATGGCGATGCAAAGAGTCAGACATGACTTAATGACTGAGCACGCATGCATTCTGAAACCCAGCTACATTTAGAATCCCCTGGAAAGACTGGAAACCTACCCATGCCCAGGTCCAACCAAAATACCATTAAATCAGAGTAAGTAGTGATGAGGAAGTCTCAGTAGTTATTAAATCTCCCCAAATGATCCAATTATGCATTTAGGATTGAACACAACTTCTTTATAAACTTTTGATAGTGGTAGGATTTTCAAAAGGATTAAAGCTAAGTTGGCTTTAAATCCCATTGAAGTGAAGTGAAGTGAAGTGAAGTGAAGTGTCTCCCAGTCATGTCCAACTCTTTGCAACCCCGTGGACTGTAGCCCACCAGGCTCCCTCATCCATGGGATTCTCCAGGCAAGAACACTGGAGTGGGTTGCCATTTCCTTCTCCAGGGGATCTTCCTGACCCAGGGATTGAACCCAGGTCTCCCGCATTGCAGGCAGACGTTTTAACCTCTGAGCCACCAGGAAAGCCCCTTAAATCCCATTCAGATCAGATCAGATCAGATCAGATCAGTCGCTCAGTAGTGTCTGACTCTCTGCGACCCCATGAACTGCAGCACACCAGGCCTCCCTGTCCATCACCAACTCCCGGAGGTCACTCAGACTCACATCCATTGAGTCGGTGATGCCATCCAGCCATCTCATCCTCTGTCGTCCCCTTCTCCTCCTGCCCCCAATCCCTCCCAGCATCAGAGTCTTCTCCAATGAGTCAACTCTTCGCATGAGGTGGCCAAAATACTGGAGTTTCAGCTTTAGCATCATTCCTTCCAAAGAAATCCCAGGGCTGATCTCCTTCAGAATGGACTGGTTGGATCTCCTTGCAGTCCAAGGGACTCTCAAGAGTCTTCTCCAACACCACAGTTCAAAAGCATCAGTTCTTCGGCGCTCAGCCTTCTTCACAGTCCAGCTCTCACATCCATACCTGACCACAGGAAAGACCATAGCCTCGACTAGACGAATCTTTGTTGGCAAAGTAATGTCTCTGCTTTTGAATATGCTATCTAGGTTGGTCATAACTTTCCTTCCAAGGAGTAAGCATCTTTTAATTTCATGGCTGCAGTCACCATCTGCATAAATCCCATTATGGATGTTTAATTCAAAGAATGAGATAATGCCATTTGCAGCAACATGAATGAACCTAGAGACTGTCATACTGAGTGAAGTCAGACAGAAAGACAAATGTTATATCATGAATCTCAAGGTAAATAGACACTTTAAATATTGACTAATATTAAATATGTGTCCATTAAAGGAAATCAAAGTGAGATGAATTTTAGCTCACTGTAAAATGGGACAAATATTGTAAAGATATGCCACTACAACATTTAGTACATAATATCAAACATATCTCTTTCTAGCTGCGTGTTAATAGCTCAGTCATGTCTGACTTTTTGCAACCCCATGGACTGTAGCCCTCAAGGCTCCTCTGTCCATGGAATTCTCCAGGCAAGAATACTGAAGTGGGTTGCCATTCCCTTCTCCAGAAGATCTTCCCAACCCAGGGACTGAACCTGTGTCTCTGACGTCTCCTGCATCACAGGTGGACTCTACTACCTGAGCCACCAGTCAGGAAAGCCCCAGTCAATACTTATTTTATGTAAATAAATGGACACTTTAGGAGAACGCAGAGTCCCTACCACTACAGTGTCTTTAAGCAGAAGCTAGATAGCCATCTGCTAGAGGTACTGCTTGAAATATTTCTAAAGGGGTAGAAAATTGGTGACAGTGACTTATAAAGTTCTTTTGACCTCTAAAATTATTTGATCCTATACCTTCAATGGAAGGACTGATGCTAAAGCTGAAACTCCAATACTTTGGCCACCTCATGTGAAGAGTTGACTCATTGGAAAAGACCCTGATGCTGGGAGGGATTGAGGGAAGGAGGAGAAGGGGACGACAGAGGATGAGATGGCTAGATGGCATCACCAACTCGATGGACATGAGTTTGAGTAAACTCTGGGAGTTGGTGATGGACAGGGAAGCCTGGAGTGCTGTGATTCATGGGGTCGCAAAGAATCAGACACAACTGAGCAACTGAACTGAACTGAATATCTTCAATATTTTGACATTTACACTTCACAATACCTTGCTGATATTTCACCTGCTATGGGAGAAAAATGAAGTTTTAACAGAAAAGCTTTCTGACCCAATTCTTTTTTCATATTTGAAGAATTCTTATTAATCTTTTCTTAGGTTAGGCAGAAGTGTATGGAAACATGCAGGCTCTGAAAATTGAATTAACACATGACAGGAAGTGGAGTTGACTGGATTTCAAGAACTCAATATGGAAAGGAATAGTTTCTAAGTGAAACCACTGTAGCAAACAAGTCTGAGACTTTGTGCTTTTGGTTGCTGAAAACAGCACATCTCATTCTTGTTTTTAAAATAAGATCCTTCTTCTCCACCTTTGAAGTTGAATGGATTGGAGTCATTCATGCCTACTGCCTCAAGACCAACTTTATTAGCCTCCCGTTACCCCTGTAAATAGTAGGAGTCCAGTCTAAATATGACACTGATAATGTTTTATCATGCTGGTAGCTCAACTTATTACTTATCCTTTGTATTGTATTTTCCACATTGTATTATAAACTTTATAACAACATTCTAATCGTTATTAAATTTTACAACTCCATATTTGTTTTCACAGAATTTCTTGTACTGATAGTGTCTGTTTTTAATTGTTTATGAAAATCACTACTTTCCCTTTGTTCAGAACTAAAGAAAAATTTGTAGATTATAGATAAAATTTAAAAAAAAACCCACTTTTCTTCTGTCCCACCATGACCCGTCCTTTTTTTTTTTTTTACCCTAATCTTTCTACTCTGTCCCTCAAATTACCTTTGACCCATTATGTTCTAACGTTACATTTTCTGTGCATGACACACTATACTACTTTGCTACCAAAAGCTTAATACATAAAACTTGCTCTATATCCCCAAGTTTTGGATAAGAGCACTTAGCTATTTAGTCAGCATTTATTATCTACCCACCATATAAAAGGTACTCAGTAAAAAGTAAGAAAAAAAAAAGTCATGAAATACAAATACTTTCACAAAAACATGCATTATAATCTTGGGGGCGGTAAGATGAAAATGAAAGTAAAGTCGTTCAGTCGTGTCCAACTCTTTGCAACCTCATGGTATGTAGCCCGTCAGGCTCCTCCATTTATGGGATTTTCCTGGCAAGAATACTGTAGTGGGTTGCCGTTCCTTTTTCCAGGGGATCTTCCCAAACCAGGGATCGAACCCGGTTCTCCAACACTGCAGGCAGACTCTACTGTCTGAGCCACCAGGGAATCCCTGCCACCAGGGGGCAATAAGATCAGATCAGATCAGATCAGATCAGTCGCTCAGTCGTGTCCGACTCTTTGCGACCCCATGAACCGCAGCACGCCAGGCCTCCCTGTCCATCACCAGCTCCCGGAGGTCACCCAGACTCATACCCATGGAGTCAGTGATGCATAAGATAGATACACTAATACATCCTGAAGTTACACAAAGAGAAAGCAGATAGATTAAATTAATTTTGGCAGGTAAGGAGACATATCTGCCATATTTCACTCTGCTGCTGCTGCTAAGTCACTTCAGTCATGTCCGACTCTGTGTGACCCCAGAGACGGCAGGCCACCAGGCTCCCCCGTCCCTGGGATTCTCCAGGCAAGAACACTGGAGTGGGTTGCCATTGCCTTCTCCAATGCATGAAAGTGAGAAGTGAAAGTGAAGTCGCCCAGTCGTATCCGACTCTTAGCGACCCCATGGATTGCGGCCCACCAGAGTCCTCCATCCATGGGATTTTCCAGGCAAGAGTACTGGGGTGGGGAGCCATTGCCTTCCCCGTATTTCACTCTAAGAAGATTTATATGAGATATCAAAACAAGAACTTAAAGGAGATGTTTAAAGGTTTGGTATTTGTTTTTGACACTTGCAAGAGCATCTCAGATCAGATCAGTCGCTCAGTCGTGTCCGACTCTTTGCGACCCCATGAACTGCAGCATGCCAGGCCTCCCTATCCATCACCAGCTCTCAGAGGTCACTCAGACTCACATTCATCGAGTCAGTGATGCCATCCAGCCATCTCATCCTCTGTCGTCCCCTTCTCCTCCTGCCCCCAATCCCTCCCAGCATCAGAGTCTTCTCCAATGAGTCAACTCCTCGCATGAGGTAGCCAAAATACTGGAGCTTCAGCCTCAGCATCATTCCTTCCAAAGAAATCCCAGGGCTGATCTCCTTCAGAATGGACCGGTTGGATCTCCTTGCAGTCCAAGGGACTCTCAAGAGTCTTCTCCAACACCACAGTTCAAAAGCATCAATTCTTCGGTGCTCAGCCTTCTTCACAGTCCAGCTCTCACATCCATACATGACCACAGGAAAGACCATAGCCTTGACTAGCCCAACTATATTATGCCCCATACCTACAAAAAATATAATTAACAGATGGAGACAACTCTCTAAGAATCTGCAAAGGCCAAAAACTTAGAGAAGGAGGAATGAAATTAAGATTCTAACACCTAGATTACACTTCGGGCTACTCCAGTGGAAACTCTAAACAGACAAATATCCCTTCATCACCACGGTATATCCTCCTCAGTAAATTCTGCCCAGCATACTCTTC